>CM068299.1:48985815-49585815 GCA_034768395.1 Linum lewisii | reverse complement strand
GTTCATGGACGGTCTATTCATTTAAAATAAGTTTTGGTTTGAAATAAGGACAATTGAAAACATAAAAGAAATTAAACAAACAAGCAAATCAAAAGGGTGCAAATCAAAGGTAAAGGAGGTTAACTTGGAAAGATAGGTTCATCATGCTCAAGAGGAGTAAATGCACAAACAAGCCAAACATGATCGAGGATGCAATCGAATGACCACGCAAATCCCTTCTATAGACTCAATGCACTCTCGTCGCACTAAATCCCTATCCTAGAGCCACTCAACCAAGGCTCTCGCTCTCAAGCTAAGTGACTAAGGATGCATTAAAGGTGTTTGATGAAATGCCAAGCTACAAAACCCTCTCCTATGACTCTATGAACACTAGGCTAGACACCACACTCTCATGTCAATGTCCTAACACTAAGAGAATTATCAAAAGACTAATCAAAGTTCAATTGAATGAAAAAACCTAATGCACACCAAGTGTTCGATAAAATGCACAAGTGAGAAATCATGCAACTATGGTTGAATTGAGGAGATCTAATCTCTTAGAACACACTCCCTTCAATCCCTAGACCTTCAATCCATGTAATCCAAGAACTCTCATGCATTACATTACAAGTAATAGACCAATCAAGCCATAGCCATCAATGGAATTAACAACAAGTCATAGAGACCATCCTCATACAATCCAAGAACAATCATGGCAAGTTTATACAATTCACCTCTATCCTAGCACAACCATCTATCAATCCAAGAAAACCTAAGAAATCATCCACACATGGCCAAGGAAACAAAAGAGAAAGAAAGAGAGATGATCACCAAGAACACCATGGCAATCCTCCTCTTGCAAGCTCCTCTCCAAGGTTGTGGGCTTCAATCCAAGCTCCTCTACTTTGATTTGCACCTTGCTCTAGGGTTGTGGATTGGAGATGAGGAGAAAAGTATTTGAGAAGTTGAGAGAAAAGGGTTTTGAAGAAGTGTGAAATCTGAATTAATGAATTGTTCCCTCAATTTGAACGCGACTCCTCTTTATATACTCGACCGATTTTGCTTCATATTTTCGGCGAAAACTTCATAAGGTTTTCGCCAAAAATTCCTTCATAAATCACCGATCCAACCTTGCATTCCTTCTCATGTTTTCGGCGAAAATACTGGAAAGTTTTCGCCGAAAATCTCTTTGAAGATCAAGCCTCCGCCGACTGCTTAGAATTTTCGGTCCGAGAACTCTAGGTTCTCGCCGAAAATTCCTTTAGCTGAAAGTGCATTATCTCCAATCTTGCATCGGCCGTATCTCCTCCGTCCTAGCTCCGATCGACCTCCCGTTTGATCCTACGCGCTCCTTGTCACCAGTACTTCAATGCCAAGACCTGAAAATACAAAGAAAACACCTCCAATAGTTATGGAAATGGCCTCAAAGTGGCAACCGAGCAACAAAAGGACACTTTGCATAAAACATCCATAAAAGCATATAAATCATAGCAAAATGACATCAAACATGGGAAATCCTAAGGCTAATCAAAGGCTTAAAATGCACCAAATAAAGTCACATCAGCCAGCCCATGGCCGAGCAGCTACGGGCCAAAACTAAAGTCATAAAAGGCCAAATCCGGATTTCTGGACAGATTCTTAGCCCGACAAAGATTGACGAATATGGGCTACCTAGAGACCGAATTTGGGCTGACGTCCAACATGAAAGTTGTAGCCCATGGAGTCTACTAATGATTTGAAAAAGGGATTTATTTGGCTAATATTTCTGGAACCCATTTCAGCTGTTTTTGGGGGAAACTTGGCTCCCAAGTTTGGAGTTCTTGTTTAGGAAGAATACTTTTCCCTTGTACGAATTTTGCTTCCTTTTTAGTGTAGATTAGGATTACTTTAAGTCATCTTTAGTATACTAAATAGGACTCTTTTTATTATTTCTTTATTAGTTTAGGAAGTAGCTTATTAGGAGGATTAGGAGAGCTTGTTCCCTAACTCCTCCCTATAAATAGAGGCCTTCTCCTCTCTTGTACACACACCTTTGAATCAAATAAACTCTTAAACTTCGGTTTCTTCTTGCATTGTTATGAAATTCTCTTTTCAACTTTCATGGAATTGACTATCGTCTAGATCGGCTTATCGTCAATAGCATTCATCTCTTGAAGTGGCGCCTTCGACTTGATACTTCTTGTTCCTAGCTCTTTATAGCTAGTAGGTCAAAGTCCGATTTCCATCTCGTTGCTAGGAGATCAGCTTGTGGTGGTTAGGGTCATCTGCCCATGGTTGCAGTGGTTCACATCACTCCCCAAGCCTAGACATCCCCGTGGACAGCCCCTACGAGGAAGAGAACATGGACACCGACAGCCCAAGCTCCAAAGGACTAGAACCTTGGTCTTTCACCGATTCTAGTGACACCCCAATACCAGGAGATGAGGTTGAATCTCCCCCGGACATGGCCACCCAAGTCACTGAAGTTTGGAGAGGCTTGTTGAGTGCCCAACGAGAGATCACAATGGATTCGGGGACGAATCCAAGGCAAGAAGAGGGGGATGATGTCATCCTCCATAGCTGCCCAAATGCCAACAGGTACTCATACACCCTACCAGGGTCCCCAGTCAAAGGAAGAACCCTAGGGCCTTACAAGAAGCGTGTAAGACCAAGGAAAGTTGTCCAACATTGCTTTAGACAAAGATATGTGACCAAGTATTGGCTCAGACCCCCACCAGCAGCCAAGCAAGCCAGGATGAGAGTGAGGCCACCCCGGGCCATGTTGCTAGCCAAGGCAGCCGATCCGAGCTCCGAGCCGGACTGAGGGCCGAGCCTAAGGGCCCTAATAAGCCCTGGACCGATCCTCACGAGCCCCAGGGGAAGTGGCCACCCCTGGGATCCCCTGGAAGCATTTCTGGAGTACAGGAAACGAAGGACCCAAGAGTTCCTGACAAGGTGGTGATTGACATTCCTATCAAAATTTAAGTGGAAGCAACTGCCGAACAACGCATGGAGACCACTCCACCACCTCCACCACCAAAATTGAGTGGTCCTCCTCCTTTGGTCCCTCGGATTCTGTTCCATAATAGGGTCTGGAAGCAGGTTATGGATGAGTAGCTTGCTAGGTTTCTCGCCATTCTGGAGAAGCATCAAGTGAGTATACCCTTTCTCACCCTCATCACCTCATCCCGAAGTATGCAAAATTCTTGAATAATAGTCTAGCTCGAAAGCATGAGATTAAGATTGTTAATTCAGTCTCCCTTAATGAAGATTGCTTGACTATTCTGACAAAGTGACCTGCACTGGAGAAGCTGAAAGACCGGGGATGTTTCACTTTACCCTGCTCTGTCATTTCTTTGATTGTCAATAAAGGTTCAGCTAATCTTGGTGCTAGTATCAATGTTATGCCTACTTCAGTTTTCAATCAACTAAATTTAGGCAATCTAAACCTACATTTATGAGTATTGTGCTTGTTGATAAAACTGTTAGGTTGCCTAAGGGTATTGTGGAAGATGTTTGGGTCAAGGTTGGTCCTTTTGATATTCTGGCCGACTTTGTTTTTATTGACAATGGTGATGTTGATTCCACTTTGATATTAGGCCGTCCATTTTTAGCTACCGGAGGCGCTCTTACAGATGTCAAGGATGGTAAGTTAACTCTGAGGTTTGGGGATGAGAGTGCGATTTTCAAACTCTCGGACGAGATAAAATAGCCCCACTTTTCAGAAGAGTCAGTTTAGTTTATCGATGTCGTTCAAGATGTTGCGGTCTCTAGTAGTGTTGATGCGTGTGTGGATCATGTGCAGGGTACTCCAACCTTTGTGTTAGTTTCGCATAACTCGCAAGAACTCAAGGGAGTAGAATCCAAGTTTGAGGCTAAGGATGAAAAGAAATTTGGGTAAGTCGACAAGTAATTTGAGGATCCCTTGCATGAAGAGTCACCTAATCTACTTCGGGAGAAGACTTCTTATGATGAACCACCCATCCTTGAACTGAAGAAACTCCCGGATCATCTTGAATATGCTTTCCTGGAAGGGGAAGCTAGCTTTCCAGTTATAATCAGCTATAGGATGGAGGTTTGCATCGACTACAGGAAGCTGAATGTTGCAACAAGGAAGGATCATTACCCTCTTCCTTTCATTCATCCCATGTTGAAAAGTTTGTCAGGACATGAGTTCTATTGCTTCTTGATGGGATGTTTGGTTATTTTCAGATACTTATTGCTATAGAAGATCACGAGAAGACAACTTTCACGTGCCCTCATGGTACTTTTGCCTATCGAAGGATGCCTTTTGGACTATGTAATGCACCAGCTACTTTTCCAAGGTGCATGTTGGCTATTTTCGGCAAGTTGGTTGAGGTCTTTATGGATGACTTTTTTGTCTATGGAGACTCTTTTTCACTCTTCCTTGCCAACCTCGAGATGGTTCTGAATCCTTGTGGAGAGACGCACCTTGCATTGAGTTGGGAGAAGTCACACTTCATGGTTAGAGAGGGGATCGTTCTTGGGCATAAAATCTCGAAGCTTGGGATTGAGGTCGACAAAGCTAAGTTAGAGACCATCTCTAAACTTACACCTCCAGCTTCAGTTAAGGGAGTTAGAAGCTTTCTGGGTCATGCAGGTTTCTATAGGATGTTCATTAAGGACTTCTCGAAGATCACATTGCCTATGACCAAGTCCCTAGAAACGGATGTTGAGTTCAAGTTCAATGAATATTGCTTGAAAGCTTTTGACTTTCTGAAAGAGAAGCTGACTTATGCGCCCATTCTGGTGGGTCCGAATTGGGAGTTTCCCTTTGAGCTTATGTGAGATGCAATTGACTTTTCTTTGGAAGCAGTTCTCAGTCAAAGGTTGGAGGGGAAGTTTCACCCCATTTACTTTGCAAGCAAGACACTCATTGATGCGTAGAGAACATACACAACTACTAATAAGGAGTTGCTTGCTATTGTCTATGCTTTGGACAAATTTAGGCAGTACCTCATTCTTTCTCACACCGCCATCTTCATTCATCATGCAGCGCTTCGGTTCATCATGGCTAAGAAGGATACTAAGCCAAGACTAATCTCATGGATTCTTTTGCTCCAAGAGTTTGATATCACCATTCAAGACAAGAAAGGAGTAGAAAATGTGGCAACTGATCATATTTCTCGCCTTGAAGGGCCCTCCTCAAGTGAAATAATATGTTCAGATATTGGAGATTCGTTCCCTAAAGAGCAGTTTATTGGCGCAATCAACGCAATTGAGACAAGAGGATATCCTTGGCATGCGGGCATGGCGAACTACATATGTCATGGATCTTACCCGAGGACCAAACAATTCAAATGAGAAAGCATTTGATTGCAATTAGAAAGCACTACTTCTGGGATGAGCCATACCTCTTCTGAATTGGGTGAGATAGAGCTATCAAACGATGCGTTGCAGAGGAGGAAGGATGGAAGATTCACTCGCATTGCCATGATGGGCCCCCGATCGACACTTAGGCGCCACTCGCATGGTAAGGAAGGTCTACGATGCAGGTTTCTTTTGGCCTTCTACAAATAAAGATGTTGATGAACTTGTTAGGTCTTCTGATTCTTGTCAAATAATCGGTAATGTTAGTCATCATGATGAGATGCCCCAAACCATATCTATGCATGTTGACATCTTTGATGTGTGGGGTATTGACTTCATGGGTCCTTTTCCTTCGTCCGACGGCAATAAGTACATACTCGTTACCGTAGATTACGTGTCAAAGAAATTTTTGTACTCTTAGAAATTTTTAACTAGCTCTGGCTAACCCTTTTGTACGTTCACTTCTGCTTCACCCTGCCCTACCTCTCTAAACATCTCCCTTTTCCCTGCCTCCCTTTCTTTTTTGTATAGCTTCTAGGATGGTTCGCTATCTATGATCTTTGTAACACCCATAACGAACTGACGCGGGTAAACTCATGGTTGAACCGGTATGAGCATCACTTGAAGATAAAACATAAATGAAATAGGTGAACGACAAAAAAGAAAAGAATAAAACTCTTACTAAACGATCAAAATCAGAAGGAGGCCTCCAATGGGAAAAATCCAACAGAACTGATAAACAATGATCCAATATCAAAATCCCAAAGGTGAGTATAATCTTCCCCAAAATACAATAGACAACTGAATCAGATAAATAAGGAAATATCAACTCCGACTGGTCTTCCAATCTTCACCTCATAGCTTTACTTGACTGACTTCTCGAACTCGACGGAAGCATGTCTCCAAACACCTCACCTACTAGCCACGAGAACCTGAAAGGGGGGAGAGGGGGGATCAGTTTCCTAATGAAACTGAGTGAACCCACTGGGCTTAACTATGCGATGTCCTAACCAAGAGGAGCGGTTCCATACACCACACAATACGATGACAGTGGAACCCAGACTCAACCTTAACCAGTTTTAAAATCCTAAGCAGTCTAGGTGATCACGTAGGTTCAATTCACAATCACAATCCATAACATCCAAGATACCATAAGCGAACCATCATTCATACAACATGCCACATATCACAGAACAGTTCACATTTACAACCATCACACGCAATCATACACATGATCACAAATCATTTTCTAGGTGAATTAATTAGGCGTCATAGATTTTACCCTTGCATCACCCTGCCAGTCGGATGCACCCTTTCTTCTAGGAGGGCCCAAGACGTATCCTTTCTATGAGAAGGATCCAGGGCCCAAACTCATATCATCAACAACAACCACTGATCACGTTACTCTTCTAGGAGGTGTGATCGCACCTCACTCTTCCAGGACAATTTGGGGGCAGTGCGGGCTCTAACCACTTCTACATTATCATTCACATCAATCAAAGCATTCACGAGCACCAACAGTGTACATCAACATCTTTCTCATCCCTCACACAACCCACCGATTTCCACAACATTTCTCCATCACAATCACCTCAAGGGTAAACAGCTAGCTTGCCAGCCACCCCTCCTGTATAAGATATGTATAGGTAGCCTTCTCGGAAGTCTAGGGTTACCCTCCTATTCTCCATTCATAGGACGACCCCACATTGGCAGGGCCATCCTCCTTCAACCACAAATGACAGTCGTACAACATCATACACTTTACACCCAAACCCCAATTAAACATATCTCTCATTTCTACTTATTCAGTAATTAATTCATTTCATCACAAACCCCTCAGTACAACATGAAGAATCAAACACAACAACAAAGCATCACAACAATCAACTAACAATCACAGAATCATTAACCCCTTTTACTCTCTTTCATTTTCATACAAATCCTAAGTTCATCTAGGTCGTATTATAACTCCTCACATGACCCAATACTATCTAACAACGCTAAGCCCTACCTGTAATAGAAGATGAGACTCTAAACATCTTCTAGATTCCTGAAAGAGCGAAATCCCCTTCTCCAATTTCATAGCTTTTCCCCTCCTCACTGACAGTACCTTAATCCAAAATACCATAATCTGAGTTGTGAGATCTCTTCCTCTCGTCACCAGGAACGCACAGGAGAAAACTTATCTTCAATCAGCCTCTCGTAGCTCCCGAAATCAACCTTCGAAGATTGGCCAAAGTTGGTTCGTCAAAAGGATTTTCGTGGAAAGAGAAGAAGGTGAAAGTTGTCAAAACCCATCTTTTTTTATTCAGATCACAACATACGACATGTTTCATAAAGAAACATGTCGTGTTGTACAGACACATGGCCGTGTGGTTTCTACTGCCAATCCGACAAGCTTTTTTGGGAATTAAAGCATGGTCGTGTATCTTAGATACACAGTGTGTACCATGATACACGTCGTGTGTTCTTCACTCTATAGTATGCTCATCTGTAAATTCATCTCGGCTTAACCACGAACGTTCTGAACTTTGATGGGACCTCAGAGGCACTCATTATAATGGCCCGATCACCTGAACTCGAGTTCTAAACCACCCGGTTGGGCAGGGATGTTACAAGTCTCCACAACTTCAAAGATTCCATCCCCGAAATCATAACCTATGTCATCCTAGCCATGCAACACTAAAATTGAGCAATGCAGCAGCTTAAGCACCACATCACTACCCAAAATTCTCATCAATGGCCCTAGCAACCTCTGTCTTCTAAGATAACCAACTACTCACAACTCAACTCTTCACAACACACAACACACACCCCCAAAGACACAACTAGAACGAAGCAAGAATTGAGAAAACAAGAAAAACACTAAAGAGAGTAAGTACCTGAAGCATAACCTGCCACCAATTTTGGGCACTGTCTCCTCATGCTCTGCTCGATCTCTCCAGGTTGCCAACTCGCTCTCGTGGTTTCTCTACACCACCTTGAGTTGTGGGATCTTCTTGTTCCTCAATACACGAACTTTCCTATCTATGATTTCCACTGGCTTCTCCTCATAGGTCATGTCTTGCTCGATCTCCACTTCTTCTGGCTGTATCACATGGGGAGGATCAGGATACCGCTTAAGCATGCTAACATGGAATACATTATGTATTCTCTCTAGCTCTCTTGGCAATGCCAGAACATAGGCAACCGGGCTAAACTTAACCAAAACCTCGTAAGGCCTGATGTAACGTGGCGCCAACTTTCCTTTTCGACCAAAGCGCATCAACCCTTTCCAAGGAGACATCTTAAGGAACACCTTCTCCCCAACTTCAAAGCTCAGCTCCCTAGCACGACCATTGGCATAAGACTTATGCCTTTCTTGAGCTGCTCTCAGCTTACCCTTCATCACCTTCACATGGTCAGTCGTCTCTTGAACAATCTGAGGACCCGACAACACTCTAGCACCTTCCTCATCCCATCACAACGGCGTCCTACACCTCCTCCCATGCAGAGTTTCGAACGGTGCAAACTTCAAGCTGCTATGGTATGAGTTGTTGTATGAAAACTCGACCAATGGTAACAATTCAATCCAATGAGCCTGAAACTCCATAGCTCAACTCCTCAACAATTCCTCCAAGGTAAGAATCGTCCTCTCCGATTGACCATCCGTTTGAGGATGATAAGCCGTCGAGAAATTCAGCTTTGTCCCCAATGTCGTATGCAATCCTTCCCAGAATGAGCTGTGAAACTCGGTCTCGGTCAGATACAATGGATTGAGGAACTTCATGCAACCTTACCACTTCCTCGATATAAATCTTAGCTAGCTCCTCAACACTAGTCTTATACCAGATGGGTATGAAGTGAGCGACTTTTGTCAAGCGATCCACAATTACCCAAACTGCATCTTTCCCTTCCCTGGCTAGCAGAAAATCAGATACAAAGTCCATCGTGATATCAGCAAACTTACATTCCGAAATGAGTAGAGATTGCAAAAATCCACCTAGAGCTCTGTGTTCGGCCTTTGTCTTATGACATACCAAGAAAAACGACACGAACCGAGCTACATCCTTCTTCATGCCCGACCACCAGAAACTCGCCTTCAAGTCATTGTACACCTTTTTCATTCCAGGATGCATGGCATACATTGAAGAATGAGCTTCCTCAAGAATCTCCTTCCTAAACTATTGAACCTCCGGTACACACACACGACCCCCACACCTTAGCAAGCCGCCAACCACTTCGAAACCGTTGTCCGAGCCCTTCTCAACTTCTTATCTAATAGCTACCATCTTAGCATCCTTGAGCTCCTCCTCCCCAATCCTGTCATTCAGCAAGGGGCGGATGCTAAGCTTCGCAAGCAAACTCCCAGCCTCTCTTAGCTGCAACTCCACTCCCGAGGCTCTAAGGTCAACCATCTCCTTCCAACTTAGAGCATCGGCTACAACATTGGCCTTACCAGGATAGTAGTCAATGGTGCAGTCGTAGTCTTTCAGAAGCTCCACCCAACATCTCTTTCTGCTGTTCAACACTTTCTGATCCATGAGATGCTTAAGGCTTTTATGATCCATCATGATATTGAATGTCTCGCCAAACAAGTAGTGTCTCCACAACCACGGCAGCTAATTCCATATCATGAGTCGAGTAGTTCACCTCATGAACTCTTAGTTGACGAGAAGCATAAGCGACTACCTTCCCATTCTGCATCAGCACACACCCCAAACCTTGCAATGAAACGTCGTTGAACACTACTTACTCTCCTCCTTCAACTAGCAAAGTCAACACTGGAGCTGAAGTCAACCTCTTATTTAGCTCTTCAAATCCTTTCTGACACGCCTCCGTCCACTCATACTTCGACTCCTTCCTCAACAACTTGTGAAGGGGAGACGCTATGGTGGAGAATCCCTCAACAAATCTTCGGTAATAACCAGCTAACCCCAAGGAAGCTTCTCAACTATGACACATTCTTAGGTGGATACTTATGACACTCGATTTGACGTGATTATCAGCCTCATTTAAGCGACATTTCTTTGCTTAAGACATGGTTTTTAGGGTAGAATAACGAATATTCAATCGATTGCCCTATCTCGTGCCATTTGTGTTATCTCGGCCCGTTTCGGGTCTATTTGATGGTTTTCTAGTGTTTTTATGTTAGCACAGGTTTTTGCCATCGAATAAGTAACCAAGGACGTGTCTAAGGCGTTGGAATCTCGAAGGATTGCACCGGGATCGATCAAAGGAGTTAATCAAAGTTCAGAAAATTCCTGCCCAATTTATAAAGGAATTTTTGCTGAAAATACCCTTGTATTTTCGGCGAAAATATGTTCACAAATCGGCTGTTGTTAGCTTAAGGAGACTTTCGGTGAAAGGATTAAGTTTTTGAACCGAGAAGGAAGTTCAGGGAGAATCAGCCGGTGGACCCTTCATTTGAAAAGGAATTTTTGCCAAAAATTCCTCAATATTTTCGGCGAAAATAATAGAAGAAATCCGGATGATTAGGGTTAAGTATAAATACTTAACCCGGCAGCCCAAATAATAGATCAATCAGAACACACATCATAATATACTTTTCGAAATCAGAATTTGAAGAATTCCCTGAAGTTCTGGAGCGAAGAGTGAGAGTTTGAAGAGCCGGAAAGAGATCGTGACGCCATCCCTTCCACCTCGGAGACTCGGAGCTAGGAGTGCGGTTTACTGAAGATCGAAGTCTGTCAGAGTCGTCTAAATTAGGTTTTTCAGATTCTTTGCTGTTCTTCCTCTGGATGATGAACTCTTTCTTTGTCTTAGATTCTTTTGTGATAAACATGAGTAGCTAAACTCGTTAAAGCTTAGACTAGATGAACCCTAAGTGACCCAGGGCTTTAAAGTGGTCACGGATCGGAGGTGATTAGATTCAAAATTCAATCAGTTTCTCTTTCATGTTTGATTTGTTCTTCATTGTGCATGTTTCTTGTCTGGATTGATCACCTAGATTAGATTCTTGTTAAGCTAAGGATAGAAGCGAACGCTCGCCTTACTTTAGAACATCGAATTGAACAATTAACCTTATAATTGGAGCGTGCCTTTCGTAGGAACCGGTTAGGGTTAATCCACTGTAAGAGTAACTTATAAATCGTTAGTAATTGCACCAGTTAATTAAGTTGTTGCGAGAGGCGACCGTACCCGGGCGACTAATTAATCTTGGTAGTTAGAACGGATAGGGCGAACGTTCGCCGGTCTTAAACCTAAGGGTAAGGAGTTATGGTGGTGTCTTAGTAATTGATTGAATGAGAATCGAAATCCGCTGATCTGTTGATTGCCAATGCTCTAGGGAACGAAGGGGGATTCAAAGTCTAAGTTCGTCTGTCATCCTTGTTTTCAACCCTAATTTCCAATCTGTTTTAGTTTAATTTTTAAATTTCTCTGCATTTCGTAGAATTAGAAGTCGTGGAACTCACACCACGCACAAAGTGCTTGCATTCGAGTATTTTGCTAGTTTTTGGAGTAGTCAATCATAGAAGGCCCGTGGAATACGATCTACCCTAGCTTTTGTAGCTTTGTTAGTTATTTGTGTGAATCGCCAACGACAGGTTCACCAAATTGGCGCCGTTGCCGGGGACTTCTTTTGATTGTTCGAAAGAAGAACTGGCAAATTTATTCTTCTATTTTCCATCTTTCACCTTTCCATCCACTTCGATTTTACACTGGTTTTGTTTGTCTTTGTTATCTCTAGGTTTACAGGTGTATGCCTCACCGTCCTTGGACTCGCTCTCAAACCGAACAGGCTAAGAGTGCAGAGAGACCAGGCAGTTCTGCTCCACCTCTACGATCACAGATTTTGAAGAAAGGCAGATCCAATCCACCCGTCACTCCGATCAAGATTGAGGAACTGACGGAGAGTTCCTCATCTCCATCTTCACCTACACCGTCATCTTCATCTGCTTCATACACCGCATCACTTTCACCTCCTCCATCTCCTACCATGGACGATCAGTTACCACCACCACCACCACCACCTGTACAGAAGAGTCTAGCAGACTATAACAAGCCGAGCGCGACTAGCGTTCGATCTGCCATTGCCGTTCTGCGCATTGAAGGAGATCCTGACTATGAGATCAAGATTCCATTCTTGACCATGATCTCTAGGGATCTACAGTGTGAAGGCAGGCCCTTAGACAATCCGTGCACTCATCTTGCAGACTTCCTTGATCTCTGCAGCACTTTCAAGAATGGAAACCTCGACAAAAACACCCTTTGTTTGAGAGCTTTCCCATTCTCTCTGAAAGGCCCTGCTAAGAGGTGGGTTACTGGCAAACCACCTGGCTACTACACTAATTGGGATACTCTGGCTCAGGACTTCATTGAAGAATACTTCCCGCCATCCAGAACAACTGCCATCAAGGACAGTATTGCCAGATTTTCCCAGAAAGAAGGAGAAAGCTTATATGATAATTGGAATCGATTCCAAGAACTTCTCTACAACTGCCCGCATCATGGATTCGAGCAGAGGCAGTTAGCTGAGATCTTTGCTCGAGGACTTCGAGAAGAATCTACCAAGTGGGTCAATTCTCTAGCTGAAGGAGATTGCACTACACTTACACCTGAAGCTGCTCTTCTTCACTTCGCAAACTGTGCTTCCAACTCAAGGAACTGGGAACGACAATCTGAAGGATCAAGGAGCAAGCTAGATCTCGAAGCTTCTATCAAGGCAAAGGTAGAGAAGCATTTGAAGAAGTCTACCACACCAATCAAACCGCCGGCAGCTTCTGTCTACGTTGCCGATTGCGAATGGTGTGGAGCTTGCGCACATAACGGAGGCCGTTGTCAGAATTTTGGTAAGGCAGAAGTCTGGTCTGTCGAAGAGGTAAATTTCATTCAACAAGGCTTCGTTAATAATCAGAATGGTTATGCTGGCTACCGCAACTTCAGGCAGCAAGGGAACTATCAAGACAGACCTCCCTACAATAATGGCACCAACCATAACTAGAACCAGAATAACCGCCCAGCTGGTCCAGCTCAGGATCAAAAACCTAACCATCCGCCGGCAGGTGCCTACCAGCCGCCACATCGAAATCCGGGCAACTATGGCAACTGTACCTGGCAACCGCCAGAACCAATACTTGAATAACACTTATCCAGGGCAGCAACATCAAAGAGAACACAACGTTAGTGACCTGGACAGGAAGCTTAGCCAGATCATCACCAGACTCGATGATCACGACAGTCAGTTCAAGGCTCAAGCTCTCCTCAATCAACAACAGATAGCATCTGGACAAAGAATTGAGCAAGCCGTGAACAACATCTCAAGCATGCTTGCATCTAGTCGACCATTTGGCCAACTTCGAGCCAGACAGAGCCAAATCCGAGAAAGGAGCAAGCCAAGATGGCAACTGTTCAAGATCCTTCAAGCTCATCTTCTAATACTTCTTCTGATTTATGCAGGATGCCTGACACTCCAGAGAAGAAGGAAGCACAGGAAGTGGCGCCTAAGGAGGATGATCCTCCTCTTGCGCCGTACATCGTGAAGCCTCCTTTCCCTAGAGCATTACTGCCAAATGCGAGGATCGAAACTGGTATGAAGGGAAACAAGGAAGGATATCCTGACATCCGTAGCAAGAAGCCTACCTCTCCATACCCAGCTAAGTGTTCTGATCCTGGTTCTTTCACGCTACCTTTGGTTATTAATGATATTGAAATAGAGCGTAGTTTAGTGGGTCTAGGCGCGTCTGTCAATGTTATGCCTATGAGCTTATTTGAAAAATTAAACCTAGGAGAACTTGAACCAACTACTATGCAACTCGTCTTTGCCGATAGATCACTTAAAATGCCTAGAGGAGAAATAAAAGACGTTGTTACTAAATGTGGTCCGTTCACGTTCTTAGCTGACTATGTGATCATTGACACTAGTAAGGATGATTCTACCATTCTCATAGGTCGACCTTTCATGGCTACTACCGGAATGAATATTAACGTTCCAAATGGTTCTTTGACTCTAAGGATTGGTAAAGACACTGTCACGTTCCGCCTTAAAGACGGAATGAAATATAATCCGAAGAATGAGGAATGTCATTGCTTAGCTGTTGAAATCGTGGAGTTGACTCCGGTCAACTCCATCACTAATATCTCTTCTAGGGTGCCTAGATCTGTTGTTGCTACAGGTGCTGGACAGGTTATCAAGCAGAAACTGAAATCTGTTCCTCCCAAGCCGTCAAAGAAGAAGGAAATGCAAGCCTCTTCTAAACCGCTAAGCAAGGAGTCTGGCAAGTCCTAGAGGAAGATTAACAAGAAGATGAAGACTCAAATGGTCTGGCGACCAAAAGCTACGCCGTCTTCTTCCGAGCCAGCTACACCACCAACTCGTTCCGAGAAACCGGCGCCAGAACACGTATGGAGGGAGAAGCCAAAAGCATCTCCTAAGGAAATACTGACGATCACCGATCCTGGTGATATCAAGCCGAATATTAAAAAGATGAAGCCGAAAGCTCTCATTCTGTCCACCGTCTTCCTTGTAGAAGATGATCCCTTGACAGAGCTGTTCGGACCATTCAAATTCATTGACCACCTTCTCGACGGATGTACCAAGCTTTTGCATGCGAACGGGAAGAGATTCATGCTCACCGGAGAAACCCCGAAGCTGTACTTCATGAACTCCGACGCTAGCGTTAAGGAGAATCTGAGTTGGGATATCTCCTAATACCGTCCAAGTATCGTCCAGCTCAAGGACGTTAATAAAAGAGCGCTTCGTGGGAGGTAACCCACGGCTGGAGTCCATTTTTAATTTTTGTCGAACTTTGTGTTTTAGAGTCGGTTCAGGGGAGCCAAAAGTGTCAGTTTGTTTGATTTATTATTTTTCGTGTCAAGTCTGCGTGTCGTAGTGTCGTTTGTAAGTTGATTGAGGTCGTTCCGATTTTTGTGGATTTAACTGTGATTTTCTGAAGTTTGCCGGATTTGCGAAAATATTTTCACCCGAGCAGTTCAAAATTTTCGGCGAAACACACCCCTATTTTCGGCGAAATCGCCTTTTGAATTTTTGAAGCCATTCCCCTGTTTGATATTTTCGGTCCGAAAATTTATTGTGTTTTCGGCAAAAATCCATTTGAAAATCGGCAGTGCATTTGAACGTAAATTTTTGGTGAAAACTCCCTATTATTTTCGCCAAAAATCCTTTTGAAAATCACCAAATCCTCCATTTAAAATCCGGTCTTATCCTCTCTCTCACCCCACTTTCGATTTTCGAGTTAAAAAACGAAAAAATCCCTATCCCCTACTGTTTCGAAACCGCCGACCGCCACCGTTTCCCGCCACCGCCGCCGCTCCCTTCCCCTTCCTTTTCCAATTCCGTTGAGCCCTAGAACGTTCAAATCGGAGCTCTACAGCTCCAGTTCACTGAAACCCTTGTTTTAAGAGTTTTTCACCGATTCATCCCAAACAGTTCATTTTTAGCATCCATGGCTTCAAGGTAAGTTGTAGAACTTTTCAATACTAATCTTTTGACATATTGATTGCTGAATTTCGTCGGGGTTGACTTTTGGTTGACTTTTCGATTTGCGTGCCGACTAATTTCATGTGAACTAGGTTAGCTGAACTTGTGAACTGTTCTAGCATGCTTTAGGGAGTTTTGTGCTTAATTTCCATATCATTTGATCATGTGTTGCTCTGCATACGATTGATTCTTTGTTATGTTGACTTGTGAGAAATGTCGGTTTGACCATGAACTGTTGTTGATCATTTGGCTGCCGTATGTGTTCATTCTTGTTCAATTATCGTGTTTGCCATCTGAGATCATATTTTACCGTCATTCTCCACTTTGTGATAGTCTTGCCATGATTTGGGTTCATTATGCTATAGTGTCGACTTTCTAAATGTCGGTTTGACTCTTTGAACTCTGATTGTGCTTATCCAGTTCTGGCTGTTCCTAAGCATGTATTTTACTATCAATGATTACCGATTACTCTACTTTCTTACCCCCACTCGGTTTTCCTCATTTCTTTGTGAAATTGAGTTTTTCTACTAAGTGTGGGGTAGGGTTCTAGTTTGACTAATCTGGTTTCGTTCTGGTTTTAGGAACACCACTTATGAGCGCAGGACTAAGGCGCGACTTGATGCCGCCTCGAGCTCCAGAGCCCCCGCTCCCGTCACACCCACCGTTCAGGGCCCTCCTCCAGCACTACCTCGCCGGGCTGGGTACCATCGCACTATCGCCCGTCTACCTGACTTCTACTTCGAGTGCTTCCAGAAGATCGAGCACATTCGGGGAGCTAAGGTACGCCCTCTTTCCATGGAGTCCCTGAGCGAGCACGACGAGGACTACCACCGGAACGTGCATGACGCCCTAGCACCGGCCGGCCTCCTGGAGCTGACCACCATAGCTGCCGACTTCCCAGACATCGCCCTTCAGGAGTTCTAGGCGACCTTTGATCTGGATGAGCACAAGAGGAGGCAAGGCCAGAAGGTTGTTACCTTCTATCTGGGCGGGGTATACAGGACGCTCACCTACGATGAGTTTGCTGCTCATCTAGGTATCCCCTATGAGCACTATCATGGCGATCACCTCGGCTGGGGCAACGATGATGACGACGAGGCTTACCATGCACTCTGGAGCCACATGACTGGAGTGCCTGGCGATCTCTTTGGGGAGCACAACTCAGTTAAGTCGCTCTCTCACCCTCTCTTTAAATTTATTCATATGGTTTGGCGTAGATCTCTTTTATATGTTCCAGATAAGGATCGCCACCATATCCTCAAGGAGGAGCTTATGCTTCTCCGAGCCATCCGAGAGAGCTACCCTCTTCACCCCGGATGGGTGCTTGCTCACATCTTCCGCTAGAAGACCAAGAGGCGGAAGCTACCTCGTGCACTCCTGGGAGGTAACTTCATAGGTCAGCTCATCATCTCCTTCGGCATCAGCCATGAATGTGGCTCAAACATTCCACGACACCACGTTAGGACCGTTGGAGGAGACTTAGCGGTCGAATACGACCTGGAGCTGGACCTCAGTCCCCAGGTGGCAGCAGATCCTCCACTCCAGCATGTAGCTGAGTCGGAGGAAAAGGATGATACTGAGCAGCAGCAGCCCCAGTCGCAGCCAGAGTTCCATGACTATATACCTTCGCCACATCATCAGGCAGGGTATGCACACCAGTCGCCGCCGCACATTCCAGATCCATACCAGGCGCCTCACCCTGAGCCAAACCGCACCCCGTGGACATTGGTGAGTTGTATGAGCGACTGCAGGAGTGGCGCATCACCGACAACGCCACTCAAGAGGCGAGATGGACTATTATGCAGCAGCATATGCGCCGCGCCGACAGGCGGTATGAGGCACAGCTGGCGTGGCAACGTCAGCTCGGCGAGCACCTCCACTTTCCACCCCCCGACACCCCTGACCAGCCATGATCAGGTGGTGTCCTTTTCCTTGTCCTTTCTTTTTATTTATTCTTTTCGGATTTCGATCCACCTTTTTTCTGTGTGGATCCGGGGCACTTGTCCCAGTTTCCTTTTTATGTTTTATTTGTTTTTGTTTTGTAGGCAGTAGGGAGATTCCCTTTGCTTCACTTGGGTAGATTCCCTCCGCTCCGAGGACCCGTGCTCATCCCCTACCCTAATCATCTCGGTCCAGGTTCTTCTACTTCACTCTGAACTCTAGATTTAGTCCTGTGAGGACACAGTCCGATTTAAGTGTGGGGTAGGATGCTAGAGAACCTTGCATGAACTTGATTGCCCTTGATTGTGTTTTATGTGTGCCTCGTGATTCCATTCCAGTCTCTCTAGCATTAGAATGGCTCAGTTCTTGATTTTTGATGTTAAGTTGTTGTTCAAACCTTCATAATGATGCTTAGACTGCTTAACCTAGAACTTGAGAACCAACTTGTGTACTTTGATGCTAAATTGCCTGGTCAGAACAGAATTTTTAAAATCACACTTGTAGTTTGTAGCCTTGATTGCATGAAAATGACCGAATCCGACTAGCAAACCAACTGTGAGCTTTTGATCCATTGCACGTAACTTGCAATTTTAATTCTTTCTGAGTGGTTTTCTGTTTGCTTGAATGAGTTAGAATTTGCATGAGACCTACTCGAGACCACACGATGACACGAGTTCTAGAAGGATAGGGGCACCTAGATTCAGCTACTTAGCCAGATAGCCTACCAAACGATAAATCCATTAGGTTTAGACCCTTGAGCTTGGCCTGTTCTTTCGGTTCGATAATACATTACAGCCATTTCCCATTTCTTTCATTCCCCGTTGATCCCCTGTGGTTGTAGTTCTAGATTGACCTACCGGAAGTCGGTTTGTGGTAACCTGCCTATAGCCATTAAACAGGTGGTCTTAGCTATTATGTCCAGACGTGTAAATCCCTCTAGCAACTAAAAGAAAATCGGCACAAAAGAAAAAATAAAAAGTAAAGTAAAAAAGAAAGAAAATTTCGAAAAAAAGAATGAAGAAAAGAAAAATCAGAAAAAGCAGAAAAGTTTCAAAGTTTCTAGTTCAATAAAACGTTCTTCTCCCTACAAATGGAAGAACGAAGTCAAAAGAAAAGTTAAAAAAATCGTGTAAAGAAAAAGAATAAGTGCTAGGTTGCTTGAGGGTATCATAGGACGAGCGTTCACTATTCCACCCGTGTCTAGTTAGACGGTAGGAAGCCATAGATTAGATTCGAGGGAAGTTAGTCGAAAGCTACACTGCACAAAGCCATCATCATACATTCCCATCATCCATCGCATCATAAACCCAAGTAGTGTAGATTTCATTACGGTCCTAGCAGGGAAGTCCTTCTTGACTAGATACTCGTGTTGTCACAGTGGTGGAGATGTGGTCAAATTGCAAACCTATGACAGAATTCAGTAACAGAAAATGATCGAGAGCAGAAACACGTCCTTAAACACAGAGAGTGAGAGTTCCCATTGTACTATATATCCTGTGTGAGGAGTCTGGTCGGTTAGGTCAAATTCGTGCATAATTGGTTGCTAATTACTTGTCGTGTGCAGTTTATTAGTGAGACCAGGTTGTTTGGCTGATCTGTATACATGTCAGGTTTCTTGTTCTAGGAATTAGCTGTCTAATAATTCATTGTGTTTGATTGAGCTCCAATTTAATCGATCTTATCATTTATGAACATGAGCGTTTCTATTCTGTTTGCTTGAGGACAAACAAAAGCTTAAGTGTGGGGTATTTGATGACACTCGATTTGACGTGATTATTAGCCTCATTTAAGCTACATTTCTTTGCTTAAGACATGGTTTTTAGGGTAGAATAACAAATATTCAATCAATTGCCCTATCTCGTGCCATTTGTGTTACCTCGGCCCATTTTCGGGTCTATTTGATGGTTTTCTAGTGTTTTTATGTTAGCACAGGTTTTTGCCATCGAATAAGTAACCAAGGACGTGTCTAAGGCGTTGGAATCTTAAAGGATTGCACCAGGATCGATCAAAGGAGTTAATCAAAGTTCAGAAAATTCCTGCCCAATTTATAAAGGAATTTTTGCCGAAAATACCCTTGTATTTTCGGCGAAAATATGTTCACAAATCGGCTGTTGTTAGATTAAGGAGACTTTCGGCGAAAGGATTAAGTTTTCAAACCGAGAAGGAAGTTCAGGGAGAATCAGCCGGCGGACCCTTCATTTGCAAAGGAATTTTCGCCGAAAATTCCTCAATATTTTCGGCGAAAATAATAGAAGAAATCCGGCTGATTAGGGTTAAGTATAAATACTTAACCCGACAGCCCAAATAAGAGATCAATCAGAACACTACATCATAATATACTTTTCAAAATCAGAATTTGAAGAATTCTCTGAAGTTCTGGAGCGAAGAGTGAGAGTTTGAAGAGCCGGAAAGAGATCGTGACGCCATCCCTTCCACCTCGGAGACTCGGAGCTAGGAGTGCGGTTTACTGAAGATCGAAGTCTGTCAGAGTCGTCTAAATTAGGTTTTTCAGATTCTTTTCTGTTCTTCCTCTGGATGATGAACTCTTTCTTTGTCTTAGATTCTTTTGTGATAAACATGAGTAGCTAAACTCGTTAGTGCTTAGACTAGATGAACCCTAAGTGACCCAGGGCTTTAAAGCGATCACGGATCGGCGGTGATTGGATTCGAAATTCAATCAGTTCTCTTTCATGTTTGATTTGTTCTTCATTGTTCATGTTTCTTGTCTGGATTGATCACCTAGATTAGATTCTTGTTAAGCTAAGGATAGAAGCGAACGCTCGCCTTACTTTAGAACATCGAATTGAACAATTAACCTTATAATTGGTGCGTGCCTTTCGTAGGAACCGATTAGGGTTAATCCACTGCAAGAGTAACTCATAAATCGTTAGTAATTGCACCAGTTAATTAAGTTGTTGCGAGAGGCGACCGTACCCGGGCGACTATTTAATCTTGGTAGTTAGAACGGATAGAGCGAACGTTCACCGGTCTTAAACCTAAGGGTAAGGAGTTATGGTGGTGTCTTAGTAATTGATTGAATGAGAATCGAAATCCGCTGATCTGTTGATTGCCAATGCTCTGGGGAACGAAGGGGTATTCGAAGTCTAAGTTCGTCTGTCATCCTTGTTTTCAACCCTAATTTCCAATCTGTTTTAGTTTAATTTTTAAATTTCTCTGCATTTCGTAGAATTAGAAGTCGTGGAACTCACACCACGTACAAAGTGCTTGCATTCGAGTATTTTGCTAGTTTTTGGAGTAGTCAATCATAGAAGGCCCGTGGAATACGATCTACCCTAGCTTTTGTAGCTTTGTTAGTTATTTGTGTGAATCGCCAACGACAGGTTCACCAGATACGAATTAACCACCACTTCAATCTTCTTCGGATACACCTCCACTCCCCTCTTAGAAACCACGTGGCCCAAGAACAACGCCTCTTCCTACCAAAAAGCACACTTAGAGAACTTTGCAAAGAGTTGTTGCTCCCTCCGCTTCTGAAAGACAATTCTCAAGTGCTCCTCATGCTCTTTCTCATGCTTATAATAAATGAGTCATCAATGAATACTATTACAAATTTTTCCAAGAATCCATGGAAGACTTTGTTCATGAGAGCCATGAACACGGTAGGAGCATTGGTAAGACCGAAAGGCATCACGAGAAACTCATAATGTCCTTATCTAGTCATGAAAGCTATCATTGGTATCGAACCTTCCTCCACCTTCAACTGATGGTACCCCGACCTCAGGTCAATCTTCAAGAACACCGCTGCCCCTTGCAATTGATCAAGAGATCATCTATCCTTAGAAGTGGATAGCGATTCTCTATTGTCACCTTGTTCAACCGCAGGTAGTCAATGCACATCCTCATTGACCCATCCTTCTTCTCCACAAACAGAAGGCACCTTGTCTAACTCCTCGCTTTATTCAACCGACACTTGCAATAGCAAAGCTTCGCAACCTTCTTGGATTAGTGAAAAAACCTGCATCACTTACACCAACCCTGTGCCGAATCTCTCACCACTTAACCAACACCCTTCACATGTAGTAGAATCTCCTTCTTTCGGTAATCGAGTAGTGCCCCATGCTTTGCCAACCATCTCATGCCAAGAATGACATCAAATTCATTGATTGGGAGCTCTACTAGATCAGCTGGTAGTTCTGCTCCTTCCAATATCACTTTACATCCTCTAAGCACTTTACTAACCCTTACAAAAGTTTCCAAAGGAGTCCTAACACCCCAAATAGTCCCCAAGCTACTAGTTTCTACACCCAAGCTACTCAACACTTTTCAGATACAAAAGAATGGGATGAGCCCGGATCAAACAAAGCGTAAATGGAAAGATCAAGAATGGATATCATATCAGTCACCATGTTGTTTGCATTTTCAGTCGCGCCTCTAGTGAGAGCATACAGCCTTCCCTAGTCTCCTCCTGCTCCCACTGGCGTAGTATTCGCCTTGTCCCTCTACCAGCACTTGTAGTTCCACGCCCAAAACTGCCCCCTCCTTTACCTCCATAGCTCCTAGATGGAGCCCTAGGTCCTTGCACCGATCCCACAGACTGAGCCGGTGTCTTGGCCTTGGTCGTTGGCCTTGGTCGACAGTTATTACTTCTATGGCTTGGATGACCACAAATGTAGCAAGTCACAGGAGCAAGCCTCAGCAGGTGACACATCCCAAAGTGGGCTTCCCATACGTGTCACAAATGGGGAGCCCAGATGGCGCCCCTCTCGACCTAGCTGAACTCGCACTCCTCATCTTGCTAGGGCTGTTGATGAACTAAGCTGCTCACGTTCGGCTCGGCGTTCAGCTTGGAAAAATCTCACTCGTACCTCGGCTCGAATTTTCACGACCTAACTCGTGAGCCGACTCGATTATAAATTAGCCGAGCTCGAGCTCATGCTTACTCGGCTTGACTGGCTCGCGAGCCAGCTCAGCTCACTGGCTCGAATGACGAAGCTTGCAAGCTAGCTTGTTAGAGCTTGTTAAAGGGCTCATGGAACAGCTCGAGAATGGGCTCGTTATATGGCTCTTGGAGAAGCTCGCGAGCTGGCTCGATTCTGTAGCTCGTGAGCTGGCTCGCTTCTAGAGCTTGCGAACTGGCTCATGTGGCTCGTAAATGGCTCAATTTTTATTGTTAAGTAAGAAGTAAAAAGTAAAAAGTTAGAATGAAGAACACAACACATTTATAATTTATAGCTTAATATTAGTAAGTTTTAGTGAATGATACTATATAGTTTATTGTCAAAACGTCTATCATATCATCAATAGTTTAGGGTTTAGGGTTTAGGGTTTAGTGTAATTGACTAATTGTTAAGTACGAACTTAGAACAATGTCTACCGTGAATAATATGATTGATAGTTTAGTGGTAACTAAGAATTAAGAACAAAACATCCACAAATAATATATAAGATCAAATGCGCATTGATCGATAGTATAATGATAGATTGGTAGTATAAATTTTGTGGGTATTAAGTGACTAGTCATTACAATATGGTTCATAATTCAATGTCTATTACTAATATCTGATTAACTACTTAATTGTTAAGCACTACCTAAGAACACAGTGTTTTGGTTCTTATTTTGGTAGGTGGACCGACATCATTAAAAGTTTGGCTTTTGTGCATTTTATATAAGAAAAGAAGGGCTTCCAGATATAGTGGTCCCGAGCCAATCTCGAGCTAATTCGAATCAAGTTTGAGTCTAAAAAATTTGACCGAGCACGAACTCAAACCTTGCAAACAAGCTCTCGAGAACTTGCAATTGAGCTCGATCCGAGCTCGAGCTCGTTTAGGCTCACTAACGAGCTAGTTTCAAATCGATCCGAGCCGAGCTCGAAAGCTTGCAATCGAGCTTGATCCGAGCTAGAGCTCGTTTAAGCTCGTTAATGAGCCAGTTTCGAAATGAACCGAGCCGAGCAGAGCCAAGCTCGAGCCAAAAAAATTGGTTGAGTCGAGCTCGATTGTGAAAGCTCGCACCCGAGTTCGAGGCTCGTTAGAACCCCTACATTTTGCACATTGCACTCTTATGGTCGGGGCTGCCACAAGTGAAGCAGGTCACTACTCCCCGCTGCGAAGTTGATTGAGCACCCCTGAACCTAGAGATAGACGACTAAAATTGGAATGGAAACTTGCATAAACATATAGAGGTTAAGTGTAAAATCCCAACCTTTTCTAACAAGATATTGTCCAGTTTGGGCCTAGCCCTTACGGATTTGTTTATGGGTGTTGGTGGGATTCGAACCCATGACCTTCTCCTCTCAAGATCAAACCCCCACCACTACACCACAAAACGCATCATGTCATTTAAGGTTGAACTATTCCACATAGCCCATGGATCTCCCCTGTGCTGTGTCGATGTGGGATTTTCCTAGGATGTCACATATACCCCACCCCCCTCAGGGACTCAACGTCCTCATTGAGGTTTTCCCCACCATCGTTCAAGAGAAACGGGGAGAGGCTCTGATACCACTTGTAACATCCCAACCTTTTCTGACAAGATATTGTCCGCTTTGGGCCCAGCCCTCACGGATTTGTTTTTGGGTGTTCATGGGATTCCGACCCATGACCTTCTCCTCTCAAGATCAAACACCACCACTACACCACAAAACACGTCATGTCATTTAATGTTGAACTATTCCATATAGCCCATGGATCTCCCTCGTACTTTGTCGATGTGGGATTTCACTCTGATTAAACCCCAATGTATACCTTACACCCATGGATTCACCCCTCACCCCAGCGCTAGGTCTTAGTGAGCCATGGAAGAGAGAAGAATACAACAAATCCTAAGTATGAAACTAAAAGAAGAAGACATTCTTAACTCTTGAATGGTCTTAGGATGGAATTTTGGTCGGCCCTGATCATGTTTCGTACGGGCTTTGGCTTGGTCATCGGGTCCTGACTAGGTGTCAGCATCAACCCAGAGGTGTCTTTAAGCTCCGACACTTCAGTTATCTTCGGTGTTGGATGTGGTGTCGGCATTAGCGCTCGACTCGGCGCTGGCATCGTCCCTGTGCCGGTACTGGCTTTGTCCAGCATCAGTGTTGGGGGCCGGATCGGCATCAGCATTAGGACTTGATGTTGGGACTCTGGGCCTGGCGACTTCCTCTCCAATAAGGTGTAGCCACTCCAGATGAACCTATGACCGTCCTCTTCATAGCCACCTTTGCTCCATGTCCATGTAAGAATTGATCTAGTTCTTGAAGGATTTGACCTGGCTCGGGATCAGGGGCAGCTTCGGTCGTGTCCAGGCTACGGTTGGCTCATCAGGATGGATACCTTCTTCCTTCGTCAAGAATCCTTGGAGGACCAAAAGATCGAAATCCCTTGAAAAAGTTGAAATCGCACTTATATAGTGTTGTCCAGGGGAGGGCGCGGGCGCGCTAGTCGGGGGAGCACGGGCAATTGGGTCGGGGCGTGGGAAAAAGAACCTCTATAGCATTTTTCCCCCAAAACTCTCGGCCCAAACCACCGACAATTTTTGCGCGGCCGCGGTCGGTACCATGCATGCCCGGAAAGCTGTTCCCGGACACCATCTTCGAGCGATCACTCCAAGAGCTATGGACCTCTGATCGGGGCAACGTTCAATTGGTTGAAACCTCTTGCAACACTCTCCAACCCTATAACCTGAAACAACACCAAAAACACTCGAACCCAAGTGAAAATGGACAATAAAAGTTCCTAGTCACCATAATCGGGTAAAGTGTCAAAACAAGCTAAAAAGTCACGAAAACCATGGGGAAAAGGGTGTACGGCTCCTCTAGAACGTGGTTAAGTGTGGGGGGAAGTGATATAATTTCCTTGCATCATGAACCCAACACTCTCCGAGCACTTGAAATCATCCTTAAGTCCTCTCAATCATCATTCGATTACCATCCATCATCCTAATCACCAAGGAAGCTCAAGATCGACGGTCAAAATCAACTTAGCTCAAAGAATGATAGCTTCTCCATCTTTTCTGTGTCAGTTCTATTGATTTTGCTTGGTTTGATTGTTTTTTGTAGGAATTGTCTCGAGAAGGTGTTGTTACCATAGAGTTCCTTTAATTCATGTTTAATATCGTGTTACACTCGAGAGAAGGATGCATGTTAGGTTTTTCTAGGTCGAAATCCCTTTTGTGCATTTTATCGAAACTTGGTGTGCGTCTTACATTTTTTCAATTAGTGACGAGACTCTGGTAGGTTGGTATTTGACCTTCATTCTAAGGCCTTTAGAGGGTCTTAGGATACGTGTTTAGTGAATGGTCGAAAGATCGTGTCTTGTATAAATTGAATTGCTCATCCCACGTCAATTTTCTAGTCTTGATTAATGATCCTTAGCAGGAAGCTTACCTTGCCTACTTCTCATCCATTCTCATATCACTTGTTGGTTCTTATTTGTCTTGTTTGATTAGTGTTGAGATCAATACCCCATTTTCATGTTCATTGAGCCATTTACTTGTCGGTTGACTGAGGTTGACCACGAGTTGACTTTCCTAGTTCTTAGTGTTTAGTTTGATACCCCGAGGAACCTAACCTCAAAGTAAAACTGTCATATTCAGGTGGTAGATAGATTTCATTGGTAGATAGATTTCATTGCTGACTAAACCTTGTGTGCGTCCCTAAAAGGCTTGAATTGAGTGTGAGAGCCTAGTTTGAGTAGTCTAGGGATAGTGAGTTGGTGCCACAAGAGTACATCGAACCTAGTTAAGTTAAATGCATGGTAATTCTTTCCGTACGAACTCGATTAGTCTATTCCCTCGAGCTTGGGTGTGTTTGAGCTTGGTCAACAATCTCTCCTAGTGGCTTTGTTTCTCTTTGATTTACATTCCCTTATCTTCTCATTTACTTTGCTTTGTTTATTTTTTTTTTAGTTGTTAAGTTATTTGATGAAACTAACCATTTTAAAGAGACTAAACCGCATATGAAATGATTGTGTAGTAGCCTTTCGAGGATCCTAGTGGGAATATGACATTGCACACTAGCACCCCTTTACGGGGAGTTGTCGTTACGGTGTCATGTGAATTGATATGGCAAGGAAAAGGTGCCACTCTAGGTGGCCTATTATTGATATATATAGAAAACTTACAAGTACAAAATACAAAAATAGTCCTATACAAACTATTGAATAACAACTAGGTCCTATACTATTTCACCCCCCCCCCTCAAGCTGGACTATGAATGCTGAGAAGGCCAAGCTTGGAGACCAAAGGACAAAACACTGCAGCACTGAGAGGCTTTGTGAGAATATCTGCTAGCTGTTGAACCGTAGGAACCTGCAATAAAAGAATGAAACCACAAGCAACCGAGTCCCGAATAACATGACAATCAATTTTGATGTGTTTTGTTCTTTCATGTGCAACGGGATTTTCAGCAAGCTTAATTGCTGATGAACTATCTGAATACACAGAAATAGGGACAGGAATATCAAGCTATAAGTCAGCAAAAAGATAACGAAGCCACTTCAATTCACAAGTGAGAGAGGCCAAAGCACGATATTCGGCCTCAGCAGAGGACCTGGAAATCGTGGTTTGTTTCTTCGACTTCCAAGAAATCAAGGAGTCTCCCAAAAACACATAAAAACCTGTCGTGGATCTACGAGAATCGGGGCATCCAGCACAATCGCTGTCACTGAAGCCATGTAAACGAAAATCAGAAGAAGCAGAAAATAAGAGATCTTTGTCAGGGTCATTCTTGATATATCTTACTACCTTAGAAGTAGCCATCATATGTAGATCAGTAGGTTTACTTACAAACTGGCTAAGGTAGTTAACTGCAAGGATATATCAGGACGGGTTGTACAAAGGTACACCAAACGTCCTATAAGTCTCCTATATATGGATGGATCCTCTAACAATGTTCCAGGACTAATAGAGAGTCGTCCAGAAGCATCAGTTGGACACACAGACGGTTTACTAGCAAGAAGACCTGAATCCTTGAGAATTTCTAAGGCGTATTTTCGTTGACACACGTTAATCCCTTTGCTAGAACGGGCTATTTCAAGGCCTAAAAATATTTAAGTAAGCCAAGGTCCTTGATAGTGAAAGCACTATCAAGCTGAGATTTAAGAAGCTGAATACCAGACTCATCGTTGCCAGTAATAATAACATCGTTGACGTATACCAATACTACCAAGAACAACTTGTTACTTGTCCTAGTGAACAAGGAATAGTCACATTTTGATTGCAAATAACCAGATTGTAACAAGAACTCAATTAACTTGAAATTCCATTGTCTGCTAGCCTGTTTTAAGCCATATAAGGACTTATTCAGTTTGCAGACAAGGTTAGGAGAAGGTATAACAAACCAGAAGGAGGTGTCATGTACACTTCTTCATTTAGATCACCATGTAAGAATGTTGTGTTAACATCTAATTGATGCAATTGCCAATTCTTAATAGCAGCAAGTGATAATAACACACGAACAGTTGTCATCTTGGCAACTGGAGCAAAAGTTTCTACATAATCAATGCCAGTTGTTTGAGTATAACCTTTTGCAACTAACCTAGCCTTATATCTTTCAATTGATCCATATGCCTTATATTTGATTTTATATACCCATTTACACCCTATGATTTTCTTATTGGGAGGCAGAGAAACTAAAGACCAGGTTTTGGTTTTGTCAAGTGAACCAAGTTCAAAATTCATAGCTTGCACCCAATTAGGATTCTGGACAGCAACTTTGTAATAACTTGGTTCTTCTTCAGACTGAACAGCTGAAACAAAGCGTTGATATAAGCTTGAAAGCCAACTAGAAGAGATAACATTCTTAATGGGGTATTTAACCGAAGCACGGCAGTAATCCTGGAGGTAAGCAGGAGCTTTAATGACCCTACCAAACTGCCGGGAAATAAGTAAAGCATTGTCATGCTGCTGAGAACTATCACTAGGACTAGAAGGCTCAGTTAGCTAATCTAAATCGCTATCCCTATGATGAATAGGATAATCATGATAAACTAGATACTCGGGCTTAGGTTCAGTTAACTGGAAAGGAGAGAGACCTGGAGATTGATTTGAAATGCCTAAAAACTCATGAGGATTTGCAAATGGAAATAATGATTCATGAAATACAACGTCTCTAGAAACCAAGACTTGATGACTCTGCAGATTGTACAGAATGAATCCTTTTGTTTTTGCAGGGTAACCAAGAAAAATATAGGCTGAAGCCCTTGGATCAAGTTTTAAACGATTTGGATTAACAATATTTGAATACACAAGGCAACCACACTCGTAAATGATCATGAGAGGTTACTTTGGAAAAAAAAACTTTGAAGGGAGCTTTCCCTGAAAGAACTGGAGTTGGCAGCCTGTTGATCAGATGAATTACATGAACAATAGCATAACCCCATAAAATAACAGGCAGAGATGCCTGAAAAAGAAGGGCACGAGCCACATTCAAGATATGTATATGCTTGCGTTCAACCCTACCGTTCTGTTGGGAAGTATAAACGTAACTAGTTTGGTGTTCAATACCATGAGATGCATAAAACTCAAGAATTCGAAACTCTAATCCATTGTCAGTTCTAAACACCTTAACAACACGGTTATATTGATTATTTACCATGGCAACAAAATCCTTAATAAGACTTCGAACCTCAGATTTCGATTTGATCAAATGGACTCAGGTATACCTGTTATGATCATCTACTATAGTCAAAAAAAATACCGATGTCCTCCAATAAAGGCAACAGAATATGACCCCCCAGATGTCCATATGAACCAAATCAAAGCACTGACTAGCATGACTAGAACTATCAGGAAATTGAACTCTAGTTTGTTTAGTAGAAGGACAAATTAGACAATGGAAATGCTTGTTCACAGGACATTTAGCTAAATTCTGACAATGAACAGAGGCATGGCCTAACCTGTAATGCCAAAGATTGAAAAAAACTGATGTAGAACCATCCACCACCAAAGCACAAGCATCACTGTGTTGTTCCAGCAAGTATAGACCATTGACAAGTCTAGCTGTACCAATCATCTGTAAACTGATTTGTTCTTGCAGAATGCAAGACTTGGATGAGAAAACAGCATTACAGCCTATGAGAGGCCAATTTGCTGATGGATAACAAATTGAATGAAAATGATGGAATGACCAAAACATTATGAACAACTAACTTCTCAGATAAACGAGCAGAACCAACGTGAGAAAAAGATATCCTATTCCCATTGGGAAGAACAACAGTCAATCCATTAATTGGTTTATACTGAAACAGAGGATCAACAAAGCAGACCACATGGTCTGAAGCTCCGGAATCAACCACCCAAACTCGATTGGGGTTAACGGAATTAGAAGAAGTTGAGAGAATCATACCTTGAGCAGTTGGAGCTGATCCTTCAGTAGAAGATTGAACTGGAGGAGTCGTACTTGGAATGTAAGGAGCATCAACAGCCGGAGTGAAAGATTCATTATGGACGCGGGTAACGCAACTGGTGAATCCAGGACTTGGTCCTAGAGCTTGAGAAGCATAACCATGCCCTTGAAAGAGTGAATAAAGGGATTGATACTGTTCTTGAGAAATGGTCACGCCACCAAATGCGTCACCAGAGGATGAACCAGCAACCACCAAAGTCGATGACTGAACTGCGTTGACCGCCACCATCTTCTTGCACGGCTGATAACCGGGAGGATAGCCCACCTTTTTGTAGCATTTGTCAATGGTGTGGCCGAAGAGTCCGCAAAAAGTACACACCGGTGTTTTTGTTCCTCGTCTGAAATTGGCTTGTTGAGACGCACTAGCAAAGGCCTGAACTCCACCGGTTTGGAGCTCACCACATTCTAGGAAGAAGAAGCTGCTAAGATCTGCGATTGGCCTCCTGTATCAACGCCATAGGAAGCTGGAACCCCCAGCTCTTGTTCTTTTTGTGATACCATCGAGAAAACTTGATTAATGTTGGGAAGAGGTTCTGTATGGATGATCTGAGATCTAACCACCGCGAAAGGAGGATTCAATCCCCTCAAGAACTTGATTATCTGCTCCGATTGAAAATATCCCCTCACTCGAACCAAGGCATCACACGAACACTGCGGAGTACAGATACATGACGGCAGAGGTCAAAACATAGCATACTCATCCAAGAGCATCTTGAATCGGGTCTAATAAGAAGTGACGGACAAGGATCCTTGACAAAATTACTAATTTGATCATGTAGATCATTGATTCTTACAAGATTTGATCTGCTGAATCTTTCCTTCAAGTCAACCAAGACGTCGCGAGCGGAATCGAGCCAAAGCACACTTTGGGCTATTGATGACACTTGATTTATCGTGATTGTCAACCTCATTTAAGCGACATTTCCTTGCTTAAGACACGGTTTTTAGAGTAGAATAGCGAATATTCACTCAACTATTCTTTCCCGTGCCTTTTGTGTTACCTTGGCCCGTTTCGGGTCTATTTGATGGATTTCTAGTGTTTTCATGTTAGCACAGGTGTTTGCCATCGAATAAGGTAGCCAAGGACGTCTCTAAGGCACTGGAACCCCGAAGAATCGCACCTGAATCACCAAGAGAAGTCATTCAAGTCAAGAGAAATCCTGCTCCACTTTACACACATGTTTTCGGCGAAAAGCTCCTTGAGTTTTCGCCGAAAACTCAAGAACAAAATGGCAGTCCCTCACAAGAAGAAGTTTTCGGCGAAAACCTAAAGTTTTCGCCGAGAACTCCCAGCCATTCGGAACAGCAGAAACAGACAAAGCAAGTTAACTTTTCAACTGAAGTTTTTGCCGAAAACTCACCCATATTTTCGGTGAAAACTCAAGGCAAAATCAGCAAAGCCGCGGTTAGGTTTAAATACAAAAACCGGCGGCTGAATGAATATCATAATTTTTACATTCAAAATTTAAGGATAGAGATTAGAGAGAGGACGAGTGAAGAGAGTTCGAGGAGCCAGGAACGGATCGTGACGCCATCCATCCATCTCGGAGAACCAGCGCTAGGAGTTGAAGATCCAGCAGATTGAAGCTGCAAGGATTCGTCGAAATTAGGTTTTACAGTTCTTCACTGTCCTGCCTACCTGAGATGTATTCTTTGTTTTTCTTCGATTCTTCTGTATTGAATATGAGTAGCTAAACTCGTAGAGCTTAGATTAGATGAACCCTAAGTGACCCAGGGCTTTAAAGCGGTCACGGATCAGCGGTGATTAGATTTGAAATTCATTCAGTTTCTCCTTCATGTTTGATTTGCTCTTTGTTCTCTGTGTTTCTTGTCTGGTTTGGCCACCTAGATTAGATTCTTGTTAAGCTAAAGATAGAAGCGAATGCTCGCCTTACTTTAAAACACCAAATTGAACAATTAACCTAATCATTGGAGTGTGCCTTTCGTAGGAACCAATTAGGGTTAATCCACTGCAAGATTAACTCATAATTCGTTAGTAATTGCACCAGTTAGTTAAGTCGTTGCGAGAGGTGACCGTACCCGGGCGGCTAATTAATCATGGTAGTTAGATCGATAGAGCGAACGTTCGCCAGTCTTAAACCTAAGGGTCAGGAGTTATGGTGGTGTCTGTGAACTAAATGAACTAGAATCGAAAATCGCTGGTCTGTTGACTGCCAATGCTCTGGTGATCTAAGGGGGATTCGAAGTTTAAGCTCACCTGTCGTCTGTCAAATCAATCAATCAATCTCTTTTATTTCTGCATTTAATTTTCGTTTCATCTCGCCTTGCTTTTTAGTATAGAAGTTGTGGAACTTACACCACGCACTACGTGTTTAACCTTGAATTTGATTGCCAAATATTTGAGTAAGCAAGTAAAGGAGACCCGTGGAATACGATCTGTCCTGCTTTGTGCTTGACAGTTATTTGATCAAACCGCTATTCTGCAGTTCATCAAATTAGCGCCGTTGCCGGGGACTTCTTCTATTTCGTTGAAAGAAGAGTTGGCATTTTTATTCTTCTATCTTTCCATCTTTCATTTCCATCACACTTCGATTTTACACCGGTTGTGCTTGTTTTTGTCCCTTGCAGATCTTAGGAGGTATAGAATCGAATCACTTCCGTTCCATCTTCCCTTACCGCAATGGCTGCTCCAAAGAGTCTTGCGGACTACAGTCAGCCGAACGCGTCTAACGTTTGGTCTCCTATTGTCGTACCTCATGACGACAACGATCCTGACTATGAGATCAAGATCCCCTTCCTGGGACTAATCTCTAGGGACATACAATTCGAAGGAAAGCCAGATGATAATCCCTGCACACATATAGCCGACTTTTTGGCTGTCTGTGAAACTTTCAAGTCTGGAAACCTCAACAAGAATGTTTTATGTCTCCGAGCTTTTCCGTTCTCACTCAGAGGTGCAGCTAAGCAGTGGCTTGGGAGAAAACCACCAGGTCATTACACTAATTGGGAGACATTAGCTCAAGATTTTGTTGAGGAGTACTTCCCCTTATCAAGAACAACTGCTTACAAAGACCGCATCTCCAGGTTCACTCAGAGAGAAGATGCAAGCCTGTACGACACTTGGAATGAATTCCAATCCCTTCTCTTCAACTGTCCTCACCATGGGTATGAACAAAGACAGCTGGCTGAATTCTTTGCTCGTGGTATGCGCGAAGAATCTGCAAAGTGGGTCAACTCCCTAGATGGCGGAGATTGCACCGCCCTTACTCCTCAAGATGCTCTTCTGCATTTTGCTAGCTGTGCTTTAAAATCTAGAAACTGGGAGAGACAAAGAGAAGGAACCAAGAGTCAGTTGAGCATTGCAGAACAGATCAATGCAGAAGTTCAGAAACATCTACAGGCAGCTGGTATCCCTCTCGATTCCCCGTCAGCTACCATCTTTTCGGCTGACTGTGGATGGTGTGGAACCTGTGCTCATAACGGTGGAAGCTGCCTCAACTTCTGTAAAACAGAAGTCTGGTCTGCAGAAGAGGTGAACTTCGTTGGTCAAGGCTTCGCCAACAATCAGAAAGGCTACATCAGTTACAAAAACTACGTACCACAGAGCCAGAGCAACCGGTTAGTAGATCCTTATCAAAGACCTCCGGGATTCATTGGAGGACAGCAACAGTTTCAAGCAAAGCCATATTACAATAGAGACATAGATTATGAGAAGAAGTTCGATCAGATCATGAGCAGACTCGACGACCACGACATTCAGTTAAAAGCTCAAGCCGCACTCAATCAAGGACAGAGGGCTCAAAGCCAAAGGATAGAAGATGCAATAAGCAATATGACATGACTTTTCACTAGCAATCCTTTCCTTAATCAAACGGCATTCCAAGCAGATCTCGGTGCGAAGAGCGAGCACGCTCAAGCTATCACCACCAGGAGTGCCAAGCAGACAACCGACCCAAAGGCTCTGGAACCTAAAGTGATACCAGATACCAGTGCTGCCATGGATATGCCAGAGATTGAGGATATCACAAAAGAGGAAGAAGAAGCATCAGCTCCCCTCCTACGACAGCTCCTGAACCCGTCTTGGCGCCATATATACCTCGGATTCCCTTCCAAAAGCTGCAATGAGCAAGGCTAAGGATCACGACACTCAGTATAAGAAGTGGTACAATGTTCTTAAGACTGCAGAGATCAAGATACCAGTAACAGAAGCTGTAGAGATTATACCACCACTTGGGAAGTTCTTTAAGGATCTCGTGAAGAAGGTAAAGAACGGGGAGGCGTACTCTGTCACGCTCACTAACGAATGCGTTTCCCTCTTCGGTGTGCCATCTCCCATAAGACAGCCACCACCACCCCCAGCTAAGTGTTCTGATCCCGGTCCTTTTACATTACCGTTCATCATTAATGGGATTAAAATTGATCGTAGTCTGGCGGATTCTGGTGCTTCTATTAATGTTATGCCTGTTTATCTGTATGAAAAGCTGAACCTAGGGAAATTAAAACCACTTACTTTGCATCTCGTGTTAGCCGATAGGTCTGTCAAACTGCCTAGGGGTGTGATAGAAGACGTAGCTGTTTGTTGTGGCCCTTTTACTATAATTGCATATTTTGTTGTTCTAGATACCCGTGAGTTAGATGGAACATTGATCCTAGGTCAACCTTTCTTAACAACTGCTGGTGCAAATATTAACTGCAAACAAGGATTGTTGACTTTAAGTGTAGGACAGGAAAGTGTTACATTCCGCATTAAAGATAGCATGCGATACTGTATTGCTTAAGATGATAACTGTTATACTGTTGATCCCCTAGAGTTGGCCTCGGCCAACTTTGTTACAATGCCTTATCTAGTGATACGCTAGAGTTGTGTTTGATTTCAGGGATTGACAGTGCATTAGAAGATCCAGAGCAGCGCCTATGCAAAATGAGTTAGACGAGCAGAAGGCGACATTCACACCCATCAATGCGCCTACACACATCGAGCCAGCATCGAGCCAGATCACTACTTCATATGAGGATCCGCCAGAGCTAACCCTAAAGGAGCTACCTGACCATCTAGAGTATGCATTCCTGGGGAAGGAATGCCAGCTGCCAGTCATCATCAATTCGAATCTATCTCTCGAGCATAAAGAGCAACTGATCAGGCTACTCAAGAAGCATGTCCGAGCCATTGCCTGGCAGTTGGCCGACATCAGAGGCATCTCTGAAACCTTCTGCAAGCATCGGATAGTTGTAGATGAAGAGTTCAAGCCGGTCAGACAACCGCAACGCCGACTAAACCCTCTGATGCAGGAAGTTGTGAAGAAAGAAGTCCTTAAGCTCTTAGATGTCGGTATCATCTATCCTATTGTGATACTCCTTGGGTCAGTCCGACTCAAGTCGTCCCGAAGAAAGGCGGAATCACAGTCATCCCTAATCCAAATGGTGAGCTCATTCCAACGCGCACGGTTACAGGATGGAGAGTCTGTATCGATTATCGATGACTCAATGATGCTACCAAGAAGGATCACTTCGCATTGCCATTCATTGACCAGATGCTAGAACGATTGGCTGGTCATGACTACTACTGCTTCTTAGATGGGATGTCCGGTTACTTCCAGATCCCCATCGAGCTTGATGATCAAGAGAAGACGAACTTCACCTGCCCGTTTGGTACGTTTGCTTATCGTTGAATTCCTTTTGGTTTATGTAACGTTCCCGCTACTTTTCAGAATGCATGCTGGCTATATTTGGAGATCTGGTAGAGAATGTGGTGGAGGTATTCATGGACGACTTCTCCGTCTATGGAGACTCATTTTCCAAGTGCCTGGCCAATCTGGACAAGGTGTTAGCTCATTGTGAGGAAACCAACCTGGCTCTTAGTTGGAAGAAGTGTCACTTCATGGTTACCGAAGGCATTGTTCTTGGCCATAGGATCTCTAAGCTCGGTATAGAAGTCGATCGTGCCAAGCTTGAAACCATCGCCAGCCTGCCGCCGCCGACCTCGGTCAAGATAGTTCGAAGCTTCCTCGGTCATGCTAGATTCTACCGGAGATTCATCAAAGACTTCTCCAAGATTATTCTTCCGATGACGAAGCTTCTTGAGAAAGATGTTCCTTTCGTTTTTGATAATGCTTGTCTTGCAGCCTTTGAAACTTTCAAGACTCAGCTCACCACCGCACCGATCCTTACAGCACCAGATTGGAATCTCCCATTCGAGATCATGTGCGATGCTAGTGACTTCGCCGTTGGCACGGTTCTTGGTCAGAGAAAGGAGAAGAGATTTCATCCTATCTATTTTAATAGCAAGACGCTAAATGATGCTCAAAGGAACTACACTACTACAGAGAAAGAACTCCTGGCCATCGTTTTCTCCTTTGACAAGTTCAGATAGTACCTGGTTCTCTCACATACCATCGTCTATACAGACCATGCTGCCTTGCGCCATCTGTTATCCAAGCAGAATTCGAAGCCGCGTCTCATCCGATGGATCCTTCTTCTCCAAGAGTTCGATATAGAGATTAAAGACAAGAAGGGAGCAGAGAACTTAGCAGCTGATCATCTTTCCCGACTCGAGGAATCACAGACAGGTAAGTCTCTTACAACCCCGATCAATGATTCTTTCCCTGACGAGCTGTTGCGTATTGAAACTTATGAACAGGTCAACAGCGTAGCCATTGAACTCTGGGTGATGACACTCCATTTGACGTGATTATCAGCCTCATTTAAGCGACATTCCCTTGCTTGAAACTTGGTTTTAGGGGTAAAATAGCGAATATTCACTCAACTACCCTATTTCCTACCGATTTGGTTACTTTGGCCCTTTTGGGTCTATTTGATGGTTTTCTAGTGTTTTTGAGAAAGCACAGGTTTTTGCCATCATTTATGTAGCCACGGACGTGTTCAAGACCTCAAGGAGTGAACCAAAATCGAACCGGAAATCAAACCAAAGTCAGAACCGAAGATCCAACTGCCCAGCACAATGTTTTTGCCGAAAACACTATGAAGTTTTCGGTGAAAATACCTTCAGAAACCCACAGGCGGAATGAGTTGAATTACACTGAAGTTTTCGGCGGAAATACAATAAAGTTTTTGCCGAAAAGTTATGAAGAAATCAGCCGACAGAAGCAGCAATTTACAAAGGAATTTTCGGCGAAAACTCCCTTAGGTTTTCGGTGAAAATTCCTTCACAAATCCGGCGACTTAGGGTTTAAGTATAAATACTTAAACCGGTGGCCCAAAGGAGAATCATTCATTATTCATATTTTCACAAATCAGACTTTTGAGAGTCAGCCGACTCTAGGGTCGATAGATAGAGTTTAGAGAGTTCGAAGATCCGCGGAGAGATCGTGACGCCATCCTTCCGCCTCGGAGAGCTCGGGGCTTAAAGTTGAAGATCCAGGAGATCGAAGCTTCGCCGGAGTCGTCAGAATTAGGTTTTTCAGTTCTTATCTGTTCTTCCTCTGTATGATGATCTTCTTTGTTGCCTTTGATTCTTCTGTTATCGTTATGAGTAGCTAAACTTATAGAGCTTAGATTAGATGAACCCTAAGTGACCCAGGGCTTTAAAGTGGTCACGGATCGGCGGTAATTAGACTCGAAGTTCAATCAGTTTCTCTTGCATGGTTGTTTTGTTCTTGATTGTTTATGTTTCTTTTCTGGTTGGTCGCCTAGATTAGGTTTTTGCAAGCTAGGGTTAGTCGCCAGACATCTCCCTGTTTTGGCGCATAAACTTGTCTTACTTGATCACCTAGTTTAGATTCTTGTTAAGCTGAGGATAGAAGCGAACGCTCGCCTCTCTTTAAAACATCAATTCAACCAGTTAACCTTATAATTGGAGTGTGTCTTTCGTAGGAACCGATTAGGGTTAATCCACTGCAAGAGTAACTCATTAATCATTAGTAATTGCACCAGTTAAGTTAAGTCGTTGCGAGAGGCGACCGTACCCGGGCGGCTAATTAATCTTGGTAGCTAGAACGGATATAGCGAACGTTCGCCGGTCTTAAACCTAAGGGTCAGGAGTTATGGTGGTGTATAGAAACCGATTGAATTAGAATTGAAAACCGCTGATCTGTTGATTGCCAATGCTCTGGTGATCTAAGGGGGATTCGAAATCTAAGTTCGTCTATCTTCTCGTTAGTCAACCTTTTACTTTTCTGTCTTTTATTTTCCTGCTTTATTAGATTAGAAGTCGTGGAACTCACACCACGCACTAAGTGCTTACATCTGAGTAATTTTCCAGCTTCTTTGAGTAGTCGATTAGTAGAAACCCTGTGGAATACGATCTAGTCTACTTCGGTAGGTTAGTTATTTGATACCGCTAAAACTGCAGCATCACTGGGGCAATCCCTCACGCTCAAGAGCTAAGTAACGCGACCGACTCAGAAGAGCCTGGTATGCTACCCTGGCTAATTATCTCTCCCACGGCATTGTACCTCCTGAGCTGGATTATAATGCACGCAAGAAGCTCTTTAAAGAGGCCAAGTCATACTTCTAGGATGAGCCTTTCTTATACCGCATTAGTACTGACGGGATGATCCGAAGATGTGTCTCTTACATCGAAGCAGCTGACATCATGCGTAAGTGTCATGAAGGACAGTTTGGAGGACACTTCGGCGGAAATCGCACTGCAAGAAAGGTACTAGAAACTGGTTTTTATTGGCCTTCAATCTTTAGTGACTGCGACGCTTTTGCTCGGCGTTGTGATGCATGCCAACGATCAGGTAACATCTCTAACCGTAATGAGATGCCCCAAATTGTTTCTTTAACCGTTGAAATCTTTGATGTTTGGGGAATTGATTTTATGGGTCTGTTCACACCCTCCAACGGAAACAAGTACATTCTTGTGGCCGTTGATTATGTTTCCAAGTGGGCTGAAGCTGAAGCTCTACCCACTAACGATTTAAGAGTGGTGGGTCGGTTCCTTACCCGTCTTTTCACGCGTTTTGGTTCACCACGATTTATCATAAGCGATAGGGGTACCCACTTCCATGGACATTTCGACTGGGTGTGCAAACGCTTTGGCGTCACCCACCGTATGTCCACAGCTTACCATCCTCAAGCGAATGGTCAAGCGGAAGTGACAAACCGTGAGCTCAAGCGGATTCTTGATAGGACAGTTGGCCGGTCCCGCAAGGACTGGTCATCTAAGCTCAATGATGCCTTATGGGCTTATCAAACTGCCTACAAGACCCCCATCGGTACCTCGCTGTATCAGCTAGTTTATGGCAAGGCATGCCATTTGCCAGTTGAGCTTGAGCACAAGGCATTCTGGGCTAAGAAAGAGTTGAACATGAGTTATGCAGTAGCAGGTAATATGCGTCACGACCAGATTGCCGAGCTTGAGGAGCACCGTCTCCACGCATATGAGAGCACGAAGCTTTACAAGGGGCGTACCAAAAGAATTCATGACTCTCAATTGAAGACGATCAAGCAGTTCTACCTCGGAGATGAAGTCCTCTTATATAACTCTGGATTGAAACTCTTCCCGGGTAAACTGAAGACCCGTTGGTCCGGCCCTTATACCGTGGTTCGACAGACGTCCTTAGGCAGCGTCTTAATTAAATTGCATGATCAAGAGCCATTCATGGTCACCGGCCACAGGCTAAAGAGGTATCTGCAAGGATTAGCTGTCTCTTTCATCGACGTGCACTACTTTACGACGGAACCATGACACGAATCCAGGTATCATCCAGCTCACGGACTTTAAACAAGGAGTGATCTAGCTGTCTCTTTCATCGGCAGCGCTAATGTGGACAATTAGTGATTTCCCTGGACTGAGTTTATTATCAGGGTGGAACACTTATACAGGACAGGCATGTCCCACTTGTAATCTAGACCAGGAGCCATTGCGTTTGGCGGGGAGTGGGAAGAATTGTTTCATAGGAAGTCGACGTTTCTTACCTGCAGAACATCCTTGGAGATTACAAAAATCCAAATTCAATGGTGATGTTGATTTAAGAGAGGCAACCAAACTCTTATCTGGCTCTGAAATTTTACAGCAGGTTAAGAACATCAATGTTACTTTTGGGAAGACGAAGGAGAGTGAACCGCCAAGGAAGAAAGCAAGAGGTGATGGAGGAAACAAAAAAAAAGCAGAACAATGGAAGAAGAAGAGTTGTTCCTTTCAGTTACCTTATTGGGAGTTCAATAAGTTGCGACACAATTTGGATGTTATGCACATAGAGAAGAATGTGTGCGATAATATCCTGTACACTTTGATAAATGAGAAAGATCGAAGTAAGGATCACTTGAAAGCAAGGATGGATTTGAAACTGATGAAAATCAGAAGAGAGCTTTGGCCAAGACCAGATGAGAAAACTTGTCCAGCAGCTATATACACAATGGGTAAACGAGAAATTCAAACAATGCTCGAAACCTTGAAAAACATTGTTGTACCAGATGGATACTCAAGCAACATATCTCGTTGTGTTGATGTGGAGAACCGAAAGATATTAGGGTTGAAAACTCATGATTGTCATATATTAATGCATGAACTTCTACCATTGTCCATCCGGAATGTGTTGCCTGCACAGGTCTCATCTGTCTTAGTGGAATTTTGTTCATGCCTGAAGCAATTATGCTCGAAAGTGGTTCATGTTGATGGGTTGGATACGTTACAAGAACGCATTGTGGTAGCTCTATGTCGTTTGGAGATGATATTCCCCCCGTCTTTTTTCACAGTAATGGTTCATCTAGTGGTCCATCTAGTTGAAGAAGTTAGACTTGGGGGACCAGTCTATTACCGTTGGATGTACCCTATAGAAAGGTACAATATAACAATCGGTTACATGCATTTGTTATGCGTTTACTTATTATTTTACTAATAACAAATTCCTTGTCGAAACCAGATTTCTTGGAAAGCTGAAATCTTTTGTCAGAAATTGATCCCAGCCAGAAGGTTCAATTGCAGAAGTTTGGATTTCTGAGGAGATTATTACATTTGTCTCCTTATACTACGAGGATGGAGTTGAAACTCGTTTCAACCGTGGGTCTCGACTCCATGATCAAGTGAGAGATGAATCCCTTGGCATATCCAAGTTCCCTTCAATTGGACGTCATGTTGGTGGTGAACACCCCTATAAGTTAAATGATATGGAATGGTTACAAGCACACCGACATGCCCTTATAGGGGCTAATGAAGTCAGTCCTTTCCTACAGTAAGTACATATACTAAACTGCACTTATGGTGTGACTATTATTCTATTTTAATTCTTCTCTATTGAATATGAACTTACTAGGGAGTTCCAAGCAATCACAAAACATCGATTACGAGGAAGATCAGCAGCTGAAGTTGAAAAAGCTGTACATAGAGACTTTGTGCAATGGTTTAGGAGTCGTGTAAGTATACTATGAGTTTCATTAACCTTTGCATGACGACAACTTCCAATCATCTAGTTTGTGATATAGTATTATTTTTATTGTCATTTCACAGATACTAGATGATACCCAAGTAGTACATTCGAATAATCTAAGATTGTTGGCACGAGGACCTTCTCGACAAGCTTATCAGTATACTGGTTACGACGTGAATGGTTATCATTTCCGTACAGTTAGTCGTGATAAGGGTCTCAGTACTCAGAATAGTGGTGTGTACGGCAGCTATGAAACTCAAAGTTATTCTAGCTCAGTGGACAATCGACCTCACACAAGCAAACTCGCGTACTATGGAAATGTTAGAAGACATACTTGAGCTGAATTATTATGGAGATTTTCGTGTGGTATTATTCAGGTGTAAATGGGCTAACACTCACAATCCAAGGTATGTGAAGAAAGATTGGTTGGGGTTCACACAACTTAATTTCTCACACTTGCTATACACGGGAAGTCGCTTAGATGACGAGCCATTTATTGAAGCAAAGGTGGCCCGAATGGTCTACTATGTGGAAGATAAGGTGGATAAGGGCTGGTGTTCCTGTACATATCAAACCCAAAGATGTCTACGACATGGGTGATGAGGAAGGCAACTTAGTGCATGAGAGTGAGATGATTATGAATCCAGAGTTGTCTGATTTTGATAATTCCACTGATCTACCCCTAACCAGGCCGGGAATTGCAGAGTTCGATGATTAACTAGTGTTTGGTAAAATTATTTTGATCTAAGTGTTATTGTTCTATATTCAATACTCGAATGTTTGACATAAATATTTGGATTTGGATTTGCAGATATGGCTCCTCGTTCAGGTCCTTGGATGGTAGAGCTCATCGATTCAGCAGGAGTTAGGACTCAGGAGCGTGTGGCTAGTAGCCAGATTTTGAGCCTTCGTGATGGCAAGAAGGTCATCATGCCTTGGGGGCCTCTAGGGCCTACGGCTGCGGGCCCCACCGCTCTGTTGGGCCATGGTGAACCGCCCGGTCGTTGGTCGGGGTTCAACCAAATAAAAACTACTAATGCTAAAAAGCGTATAGCAGATCGTATTCCGAGGGCTTTCTATGATTGGTTACTTCAGAACTAGCAAAATACTCAAAGGTAAACACGTTGTGCGTGGTGTGAGTTCCACGACTTCTACTTCTAAGGAATGCAGAAAAATTAAAAAGATTAAACTAAAACAGATTGAGAATTAGGGTTTGAAAACATGGATGACAGACGAACTTAGACTTTGAATCCCCTTCGTTCCCCAGAGCATTGGCAATCAACAGATCAGCGGATTTCGATTCTCATTCAATCAATTACTAAGACACCACCATAACTCCTTACCCTTAGGTTTAAGACCGGCGAACGTTCGCTCTATCCGTTCTAACTACCAAGATTAACTAGCCGCCCGGGTACGGTCGCCTCTCGCAACGACTTAATTAATTGGTGCAATTACTAGTGATTAATGAGTTACTCTTGCAGTGAATTAACCCTAACCGGTTCCTACGAAAGGCACACTCCAATTATAAGGTTAATTGTTCAATTCGATGTCCTAAAGTAAGGCGAGCGTTCGCTTCTATCCTTACCTTAACAAGAATCTAATCTAGGTGATCAATCCAGACAAGAAACAGGAACAATGAAGAACGAATCAAACATGAAAAAGAACTGATTGAATTTCGAATCTAATCACCGCCGATCCGTGACCGCTTTAAAGCCCTGGGTCACTTAGGGTTCATCTAGTCTAAGCTCTGAAGGGTTTAGCTACTCATGATTATTACAAAAGAAACAAAGACAAGGAAAGAGTTCATCATTCAGAGGAAGAACAGAAAAGAATCTGAAAAACCTAATTTAGACGACTCTGGCAGACTTCGATCTTCGGTAAGTTACACTCCTAGCTCCGGTTCTCCGAGATGGAAGGGATGGCGTCACGATCTCTATCCGGCTCTTCGAACTCCAGCTCTTCGCTCCAGAACTTCAGAGAATTCTGATTCGAAAAGTTGTGTGTTTGTAAATTATGATTGTCTCTTTTCCTCCTGCCGCCGGGTTAAGTATTTATACTTAACCCTAACCGATCCGGATTAGTGTATTACTTTCGCCAAAAATTCCTTAAGAATTTCGGCGAAAATTCCTTTGTGTTCGGGAGTGCTTTCTCTGCCTTGTATTTTCGGTCCGAAGAGTACAATGTTTTCGCCGAAAATGTCCTTTGACTCGGCACAAGTTGAATGCACTAATATTTTCGCCGAATATGCAAGCTCAATTTCGGCGAAAAACTCTTTGTACTCGGGCAGGATTTTGTTTGACTTTGACTGGCTCCTTGGATCGATTCCGGTTTGATTCCTCGAGGTTCCTACGCCTTAGACACGTCCATGGCTACTTTATTTGACGGCAAAAACCTGTGCTAACACAAAAACACTAGAAAACCATCAAATAGACCCGAAACGGGCCAAGGTAACACAAATGGCACGAGATAGGGCAATCGATTGAATATTCGTTATTCTACCCTAAAAACCATGTCTTAAGCAAAGAAATGTCGCTTAAATGAGGCTGATAATCACGTCAAATCGAGTATCATCAAATACCCCACACTTAAGCTTTTGCTTGTCCTCGAGCAAACTGAATAGAAATGCTCATGTTCATAAATGATAAGATCGATTAAATTGGAGCTCAATCAAACACAATGAATTATTAGACAGATCGATCCTAGAACAAGAAACCTAACATGCATACAGATCAGCCAAACTACCTGGTCTCACTAATAAACTGCACATGACAAGTAATTAGCAACCAATTATGCACGAATTTGACCTGACCGACCAGACTCCTCACACAGGATGTATATAGTACAATGGGAACTTTCACTCTCTGTGTTTAGGGACGTGTTTTTGCTCTCGATCATTTTCTGTTACCGAATTCTGTCATAGGTTTGCATTTCGACCACATCTCCACCACTGTGACAACACGAGTATCTAGTCAAGAAGGACTTCCCTGCTAGGACCGTAATGAAATCTACACTACTCGGGTTTATAATGAGATGGATGATGGGGATGAATGATGATGGCTTTGTGCGGTGTAGCTTTCGACTAACTTCCCTAGAATCTAATCTATGGCTTCCTACCGTCTAACCAAACACGGGTGGAATGATGAACACTCGTCCTATGATACCCTCAAGCAACCTAGCACTTATTCTTTTTCTTTACACGATTTTTTTCTTTTTTCTTTTCAACTTTTCTTTTGACTTCGTTCTTCCATTTGTAGGGAGAAGAACGTTTTATTGAACAACACTTTGAACTTTTTCTGATTTTCTTTTCTTAATCATTTTCTTTTTCGAAAATTTTTTTTTTCTCTTTTTCTTTCTTTTCAAATTTTTTCTTTTGTGCCGATTTTTCTTTTAGTTGCTAGAGGGGTTTACACGTCTGGACATATTAGCTAAGACCACCTGTTTAAGGGCTATAGGCAGGTTACCACAAACCGACTTCCGGTAGGTCAATCTAGAACTACAACCACAGGGGATCAACGGGGAATGAAAGAAATGGGAAATGGCTGTAATGTATTATCGAACCGAAAGAACAGGCCAAGCTCAAGGGTCTAAACCTAGTGGATTTATCGTTTGGTAGGCTATCTGGTTTAGTAGCTGAATCTAGGTGCCCCTATCCTTCTAGAACTCGTGTCATCGTGTGGTCTCGAGTAGGTCTCATGCAAATTCTAACTCATTCAAGTAAACAGAAAACCACTCAGAAAGAATTAAAATTGCAAGTTACGTGCAATGGATCAAAAGCTCACAATTGGTTTGCTAGTCGGATTCGGTCATTTTCATGTAATCAAGGCTACAAACTACAAGTGTGATTTTAAAATTCTGTTCTGACCAGGCAATTTAGCATCAAAGCATACAAGTTGGTTCTCAAGTTCTAGGTTAAGCAGTCTAAGCATTATTATGAAAGTTTGAATAACAACTTAACATCAAAAATCATGAACTGAGCCATTCTAATGCTAGAGAGACTGGAATGGAATCACGAGGCACACATAAAACACAATCAAGGGCAATCAAGTTCATGCAAAGTTCTCTAGCATCCTACCCCACACTTAAATCAGATTGTGTCCTCACAGGACTAATTCTAGAGTTCAGAGTGGAATGTAAGAACCTGGATGTGGACGGTTGATTTCAGAGGGTAAGCACGGATCCTGAGAGCGGAGGGAAGTGTAACAGAACCTGAAGCAAAGGGAGTACGATTGCCTACAAAACAAAAGCAAATGAAACATAAAAAGGAAACCGGGACAAGTGTCCCAGATCCACACAGAAAAAAGTTGGATAGAAATCCGAAAAGAATAAATAAAAAGAAGACACCAGAAAAGGAATACAACCCGATCACTGCTGGTCCGGTGAGCCGGGAGGTGGAAAGTGGAGAAATTCACCGAGCTAGCGTTGCCACGCCATCTGTGCCTCATATCGCCGGTCGGCGCGGCGCATATGTTGCTGCATAATAGTCCATCGCACCTCTTGAGTGGCGTTGTCGGTGATGCGCCACTCCTGCAGTCGCTCGTATAACTCTCCAACATCCGCGGGGTGGTGTTGCGGCTGTTGAGTATGCGCCGGATATGGCTCGGGGATGTGCGGTGGCGACTGGTGGATGTACCCTGCCTGATGGTGTGGCGAGGGTATATAATCATGAAACTCAGGCGGCGGCTGTGGCTGCCGCTCCTCAGCATCATCTTCTTCCTCTGACTCGACCACAGGCTGGAGTGGAGGATCAGCTGCTACATGGGGACTGAGGTCGAGTTCTAAGTCGTACTCAACCACCAAGTCTCCTCCAACGGTCCGAACTAGATGTCGTGGAATGTGCGGGCCATACTCATGGCTGATGCCGAAGGAGAGGATGAGTTGTCCTATGAAGTTGCCCCCCAAGAGTCTGCGAGGTGGCGTCTTCCTCCTGGTCTTATGGCGGAAGATGCGAGCCAGTACCCAGCCGGGGTGGAGAGGGTAGCTCTCTCGGATGGCTCGGAGAATCATGAGCTCCTCCTTGAGGATATGGTGGCGGTCCTTATCTGGAACATATAAAAGCGACCTACGCCAAACCATATGAATAAATTTATAGAGCGGGTGAGAGAGAGACTTAACTGAGTTGTTCGTCTCGAGGCGATCGCCAGGCACGCCTGTCATGTGGCTCCAGAGCGCGTTGTACTCCTCGTCGTCATCATCTTCGCCCCAACCGAGGTGATGATCGTGATAGTGCTCGTAGGGGATGCCGAGATGAGCGGCAAACTCATCGTAGGTGAGCTGCCTGTACACCCCACCAAGATAGAAGGTGATCACCTTCTGGCGCTGCTTCCTCTTGTGCTCATCCAGATCAAAGGTTTCCCAGAACTCCTGGAGGGCAATGTCTGGGAACTCGGCGGCGATGGTGGTCAGCTCGAGGAGACCAGCCGGTGCTAAGGCGTCATGCACGTTCCGGTGGTAGTCCTCAACATGATCGTGCAGGGACTCCATGGAGAGAGGGCGCACGTCAGCTCCCCGAACGTGCTGAATCTTCTGGAAGCACTCAAAATAGAAATCCGGTAGACGGACGATGGTGGGATGATATCCAGCATGGCGGGGTAGAGCAGGTGGTGGACCCAGAACAGCTGGTGTGACGGGAACGGCAGCTCCTGAGCTCGAGGCGCCATCAAGTCGCGCCTTAGTCCTGCGCTCATAAGTGGTGTTCCTAGAACCAGAATGAAACCAGATTAGTCAACCAAAACCCTACCCCACACTTAGTAGAAAAAACTCGATTTCACAAAGAAATGAGGGAAACTAAGTGGGGTAAGCAAAGTGGAGTAACCGGTAATCAAAGACAGTAAAATACATACTTAGGAACAGCCAGAATCGGATAAGCACAATCAGAGTTCAAAAAGTCAAACCGGCATTTTGGAAGTCAACATTTAAGCATACTGAACCCTAATCATGGCAAGACTATCATAACTTGGAGAATGACGGTAAAATATGATCTCATATGGCAAGCACAAAAATATGAACGAGAATGAACACATCAGACAGCCAAAGGATCGCAGCAATTCAAAGTCATACCGACATTTCTCTTAAAAGTCAACATAACGAGGAATTAATCGTATGCATAGCAACATATGATCAAATGATATGGCAATTAAGCACGGAACTCCCTAAGCATCCTAGAACAGTTCTATAAGTTCAGTTAATCCTAGTTCACACGAAACAGTCGGCACGCAAAACGAGGCAAACCGGAAAGTCAACCCCGACGAAATTCAGCAATCTATATGTCAAAAGATTCGTATTGAAAAGCTCTACAACTTACCTTGAAGTCATGACTGCTAAAAATGAACGAGTTGAGAGAAATCGGTGAAAAACGTTGAAAATGAGGGTTTCGGAGAACTGGAGCTGCAAAGCTCCGATTCGAACGTTCTAGGGCTCGTTGGGATCGGAAAAGGGAAGGGAAGGGAGCGGCGGCGGTGGCGACGGCGGCGACGGCGGATTGAAAGAGGGGGGTGTGGTCGGCGATTGTTTGAAAAAGATAGGGGAGGGAGTTTTCGGTGGTATGAACGAAAATGAGTGAAGGAGAGAGAGGGAGTTAAACCGGATTTTAAAGGAAATATTGGGAGATTTTCAAAATTATTTTTGGCGAAAATAGGAGGGTGGTTTCGCCGAAAATATCAGTTAAAATGGACTACCGGATTTGTGAAGGCGATTTCGCCGAAAATGATAGTACGGTTTCGCCAAAAATATCAGTTCAAATGGCTTCGCCGAAAACAAAAACTTTTCGAACCGAAAACAATGAACAGGGAGATTGAGTTCGAAAATTGAAAATCAATTTCGCCGAAAACAGGGGTGGTTTTGCCGAAAATTTTGAACTGTTCGGGTTTTAAATATTTTCGCAAATTCGGCCAACTTCAGAAAATCACAGTTAAATCCACAAAAATCGGAACGACCTCAATCAACTTGCAACTGACTCTATGACATGCAGACTCTACACGAAAAATAATAAATCAAACAAACTGACACTTTTGGCTCTCCTGAACTGACTCTAAAATACCAAGTTCAACAAGAATTAAAACAGACTCCAGCCGTGGGTTGCCTCCCACGAAGCGCTCTTTTATTAACGTCCTTGAGCTGGACAATACCTGGACGGTATTAGGAGACATCCCAACTTAGATTCTCCTTCACGCTCGCATCGGAGTTCATGAAGTACAGCTTCGGGACTTCTCCGGTAAACGTGAATCTCTTCCCGTTCGCATGTAGTAGCTTGGTACGTCCGTCGGGAAGATGATCAACGAACTTGAATGGTCCGAATAGCTCTCTGGAGAGGTCATCCTTCTTGAGTGTGACGATGGAAGGAATGAGGACTGTCGGTTTCTCATTTTCTTTCTTCTTCGGCTTGTTATCACCAGGATCGGTGATCGTTAGTACTTCCTTAGGAGACGCTTTCGGCTTCTCCTTCCATACTTGTTCCGGCACCGGTTTCTCGGAATGAAATGGTGGTGCAGTTGGCTCGATGGAAGACGGTGGAATTTTTGGTCTCCAGACCATTTGGGTCTTCGTCTTCTTGTTCTTTCCTTGAGGTCTGCTCGGTGGTTTAGAAGAGGCTTGCAGTTCCTTCTTCTTCTTCTTAAGCGGCTTCTGAACCGAAATTTCTGGCTTCTTCGTAATGACCTGTTTAATATCTGCAGCAACAGTTGATCTAGAGACACTGGAAGAAGCATTAGTAATGGAGTTGACCGGAGTCAACCCCACCGTTTCAACAGCTAGGCAGTGAGATTCTTCATTCCTAGAGTCATATTTCAGATTCTTCATTCCTAGAGTCATATTTCATGCCATCTTTAAGACGGAACGTTTTTGTTTCTTTGCCGACTCTTAAAGTTAAAGAACCATTTGGAACGTTAATATTCATTCCAGTAGTAGCCATGAAAGGTCGACCTATGAGAATGGTAGCATCATCTGTACTAGTATCCATAATCACATAATCAGCTAAGAACGTGAACGGACCACATTTAGTGACAACGTCTTTAATCTCTCCCTTAGGGGTTTTAAGCGATCTATCAGCAAAGACGAGTTGCATACTAGGCGGTTCAAGTTCTCCTAGGTTTAACTTTTCATATAGACTCACAGGCATAACATTAACAGATGCTCCTAGATCAACTAAGCATCGTTCAATCTCAACATCATTAATAACCAAAGGCAAAGTAAAAGAACCAGGATCAGATAACTTAGCTGGATATGGAGAAACAGGTTTCTTAGCACGAATGTCAGGATATCCTTCCTTGTTCCCCTCATGCCAGTCTCGATCCTCGCGTTTGGCAGCAATGCTCTAGGAAAAGGAGGCTTAACGACGTATGGTGCAAGAGGAGGATCCTCCTTAGGCGCCGGTTTCTGTTCCTCTTCTTCTCTTCTTCCGGAGTTTCAGCGATCCTGCGTAAAACATAATAAGCATCAGCAATTAAGTTCAGGAGTTTTCGAGCAGTTACCATTTTAGCTTGTTCTTTTCTCGGGTTTGGCTCTGTCTGGCTTGGAAGCTGGCCAAATGGTCGACCAGATGCTAGCATGCTCAAGATGTTGTTCACGACTTGCTCAATTCTTTGTCCAGATGCTATCTGTTCTTGATTGAGAAGAGCTTGAGCCTTGAACTGACTGTCATGATCATCGAGTCTTGTGATGATCTGGCTGAGCTTCTTATCCAGGTCACTGACATTATTATCTCTTTGATGCTGCTGACCTGGATAGGTATTGTTAAGATATTGATTCTGGCGATTGCCAGGAGCAGTTCCATAATTACCCGGATTGCGATGCGGCGGCTGGTAGACACCTGCCGGCGGATGGTTAGGCTTCTGATCCTGAGCTGGACCAGCCGGGTGGTTATTCTGGTTCTGGTTATGATTGGCACCAGCATTGTAGGGGGTCTGTCTTGATAGTTCCCTTGCTGTCTGAAGTTACGGTAACCAGCATAACCATTCTGATTATTGACGAAGCCTTGTTGTATGAAATTTACCTCTTCGGCAGACCAGACTTCTGCCTTACCAAAATTCTGACAACGGCCTCCATTATGTGAGCAAGCTCCACACCACTCGCAATCAGCAACATAGACAGAAGCTGCCGGTGGCTTGATCGGTGTGGTAGACTTCTTCAAATGCTTCTCTACCTCTGCCTTGATAGTAGCTTCGAGATCTAGCTTGCTCCTTGATCCTTCAAATTGTCGCTCCCAGTTCCTTGACTTGGAGGCACAGTTTGCGAAGTGAAGAAGAGCAGCTTCAGGAGTGAGTGTAGTGCAATCCCTTCAGCTAGAGAATTGACCCACTTGGCAGATTCTTCTCGAAGTCCATGAGCGAAGATTTCAGCTAACTGCCTCTGCTCGAATCCATGATGAGGGCAGGTGTAGAGAAGTTCTTGGAAACGATTCCAAGTATCATATAAGCTTTCTCCTTCTTTCTGGGAGAATCTGGCGATGCTGTCCTTGATGGTGGTTGTTCTGGCCGGGGGGAAGTATTCTTCAACAAAGTCCTGAGCCAGAGTATCCCAGTTAGTGTAGTAGCCAGGTGGTTTGCCAGTAAGCCACCTCTTAGCAGCGCCTTTTAGAGAGAATGGAAAAGCTCTCAGACAAAGGGTGTTTTTGTCGAGGTTTCCTCTCTTAAAAGTACTGCAGAGATCAAGGAAGTCTGCAAGATGAGTGCACGGGTTGTCTAGGGGCCTGCCTTCAAACTGTAAATCCCTAGAGATCATCGTCAAGAATGGGATCTTGATCTCATAGCCAGGATCTCCTTCAATGCGCGGAACGGCAATGGCAGATCGAACGCTAGTGGTGATCGCCATTTGGTGGTAATCTATCGCCCATGGTAGGAGATGGCGGTGGTGAAAGTGATGCGGTGTATGAAGCGGATGAAGAGTGCGGTGAAGACGGAGATGAAGAACTCTCCTTCGGTTCCTCGATCTTGATCGGAGTGATGAATGGATTGGATCTGCCTTCCTTCAGAATCTGTGATCGTAGAGGTGTAGCAGAACTGCATGGATTCCCTGCAATCTTAGCATGTTCGGTTTGAGAGCGAGTCCAAGGACGGTGAGGCATACACCTGTAAACCTACAGATAACAAAGACAAACAAAACCAGTGTAAAATCAAAGTGGGTGGAAAAATGAAAGATGGAAAGTAGAAGAATAAATTGCCAGTTCTTCTTTCGAACAATCAAAAGAAGTCCCCGGCAACGGCGCCAATTTGGTGAACCGCCCGGTCGTTGGTCGGGGTTCAACCAAATAAAAACTACTAATGCTAAAAAGCGTATAGCAGATCGTATTCCGAGGGCTTTCTATGATTGGTTACTTCAGAACTAGCAAAATACTCAAAGGTAAACACGTTGTGCGTGGTGTGAGTTCCACGACTTCTACTTCTAAGGAATGCAGAAAAATTAAAAAGATTAAACTAAAACAGATTGAGAATTAGGGTTTGAAAACAAGGATGACAGACGAACTTAGACTTTGAATCCCCTTCGTTCCCCAGAGCATTGGCAATCAACAGATCAGCGGATTTCGATTCTCATTCAATCAATTACTAAGACACCACCATAACTCCTTACCCTTAGGTTTAAGACCGGCGAACGTTCGCTCTATCCGTTCTAACTACCAAGATTAACTAGCCGCCCGGGTGCGGTTGATGTGACTTTATTTGGTGCATTTTTATCTTATCATTGACCTATGAAACGCCCGTGTTTGATCCTTAAATGCCATGCTTAATATGTTTTTATCGAAGTTTTGTGCTAAGTGCTATTCTGTTGCCCGGTTGCCACTTTGAGGCCAATTCCATGTCTATTGGAGGTGTTTTCTTTGTATTTTCAGGTCTTGGCATTGTAGTACTGGTGACAAGGAGCACGTAGGATCAAACGGGAGGTCAATCGGAGCTAGGACGGAGGAGATATGGACGTGGAAAAATCGAAGAAAATACGATTTTCAGCTGAAGACAGTTTCGGCGAAACTATCATATAGTTTTCGCCGAAGAAGAAGCTTTCGGCGAAGTTGTCAAGTCTTCGGTCCGAAAACTAGAGGCAGACGGGGGTATTTGGAACTTGCAGATGGTTTCGGCGAAAACTTTGCATCATTTTCGCCGAAAATTTCAGAAAAATCCGGCGTGCTATATAAAGGTGAAGGAGGCGAAGATTGGAAAAAAAATTTCATTCTAATTTTACATCATCGCCGTCCGCCTCTCTTCTCTCTCAATTGTTCATCATCAACTCCATCATCTCCTCTCCCTCAACCACACACCAACCTCCCTCAATTGTTGATCAACTTGAAGATCTAAGTGAAGCCTTCCACCCTTGGATTGGAGCTTGAAGAGCAAAGTGAGAAGATCCTCCATGGAAGCAAGGATGATCTCCTCTCCTCAATTTCAGGTTTCCTCCACGGTTAAGCTAGGCTAAACTTAGGTTTAGTTTAGTGAGGTATGGATCAAGCTAGGATAGGTGATTGATTGTTTGGATTGATGTTCTTATAGCCATTTGTGTAAGATGATGATCCTAGACCTTGTGCTTTGTAGCCATTTGAGCTTGACTTGTTCTTTTGGTATTGTTATGTCTTTCAATACATGAGAATGTTTGATTGATGTCGATCTAAGGTTGTGGGATTGTAATTGGATGATTTGAGAGATTGGATTATCAAGTTACAACCATTTTGAGCTTGTTTTCCTTGTTGTCATTTTATCAAACACTTGGTGTGCATTTAGTTTTCTTTCATTTGAAGGTTGAAAGACCCTTGTGATTGCTAGACTAGTGTTATATGATTGACATGAGAGTGTCTTGCATCATTACCTTGTGCTAGATGATTGTTAGCATAGAATTCAAGTTCCAAGCATTTCATTGAGCTAGTTTAAAGCATTCCATTCCCTTTGTTCACATAGCGAGAGCATGGTGCATTTGGTCTAGGAATAGAGAGTCAATTGTGCGAGAGTTCGTTGAGTCTACTTGAGTGAGATGCATGGTCATTAATTACACATCGTTGCTTGAGAATCAATCCAGCTTTCATGAACCTTGAGCTTGAAGAAACCCCTTGCTAGACTAAACTCCTTTCTCTTGTTTGATCCTCAATTTTCACTTGTCAATTTTACCTTGTTTGCTTATGTTTTTAACTTGTCTCCTTTCAAAACCAAACTTCAATTTAAATGTATGGACCGTTTACGAACGTTGTGAGTATTAGCCTATGAGGGAACCCTGAGGAATACGACCTTGATAAATTCCTTATCAAGTTTTTGGCGCCGTTGCCGGGGACCTCTCATTCCTAAGAAAGCAATTATTAGTGAACCGATCTTTACACTTCCTTCCGTTTTCCTTTTTGCTTCCTTGTTACTCTTTGTTTACTTTGTTATCCCGCATTGTTGTATTACTCGGGTGTGTTTGTTTTGCTTGTTTGCAAGGGATTTGGGTTAGTGCATGAGGCGTTCAGCTCGTCTTCAAGCACGACTCCAAAGATTACAACAAGTGCTCGAACCACGGACTACTTCCCCACCTCTTACAGTTGAAAAGCAAGAAGCTGAACGCATTTCACACCACACTATGTCTCAACACGGAGATGACGATGACCAATCGATACATTCACATCACACTAATGAAGATGATCAACCGCAAAGAGGTGCGAGGCGCACACTAGCCGATTATGCTCGCCCAACCCTCGAAGGGGCAGCCTCGAGTATCGTGCGAAGACCGGTAAATGCAAGAAACTTCGAGTTGAAGCCTAACATGATTTAGATGGTGCAGAACGGAGTGGTGTTCAACGGTATAGATGGAGAGTGCCCATCTAGACACTTGAAGGACTTCCTTGAGATATGCGATACGGTGAAGAACGATCAAGTTCACCCGGATTGTGTACGACTCCGACTCTTCCCCTTCTCACTCAAAGGTAGATCCAAGTCTTGGTTGGAGAACCAACCTAGTAGAACATTCACTACATGGGAGGGACTAGCCGAAGCCTTCCTTGAGGAGTTCTTTCCCCCCTATATGACGGATGCAATCCGGGATCGAATCAACCACTTCACACAACACAAGGGAGAGCTCTTCCATGAGACTTGGAATAGGTTCCAATCCCTTCTTCGGTCTTGTCCTCATCACAACTTCGCCGAATGGAGCTTGGCGGATATCTTTGCTAGGTCCCTTGACTTTGAGAATACAAGGATGATCAACCAAGCCGCCGGAGGTGATCTAAGGACGCTCACTCCCGAGGATGCTCTAGAACTCTTTGCGGAGATGGCCAACAAGACAAGGAGTTGGTCTCGACAACAACCTCCAAGCTCTAAGTATGGAAGCGACACGCACTATGACTCTAGAGCTATAAGTGTTGATGCACCAAAGGATTCATCTACCTATGGGAAGAAGCATAAGTTATCGGGACATCGAGATGAAGATGACCCTATGTTTGCGCTCCTCATGTCTAAGATCGATGCTATGGCATCCCAAGTAAGTAACCTAAGCATGCCTAAAGCATCCCTCCAAGGTTCAATCATCTCATGTGGGTAACCCTCCAGTGGCTTCTATATATTGTTGTGAATGTTGTGGGGGTCAAGGTCACGATGTTAGTGCTTGTCCTTCCGCCACTCCTGAGCTTGGCCAAGGCGACCATGAGGAGGTGAGTTTCGCACAAGGTCAAGGATTCCATGGTAATTTCAGCCCCCAAGGTAACTATCAAGGTAACTATAACCGACCTTGGTACAACAAGTCTAACCAAGGTTACCAAGGCCAAGGGAGTCAAGGTAGCGTTATAGTAAGGGTTACAACCAAGGAAATCAAGGAGGTTATCAAGGCTATAGAGGGCACCAAGGCAACCAATGGTCTCAAGGAAGTAACCTAAACCAAGGTAGTCAAGGCCACCAAGGAGGAAATCAATGGAATCAAAGTGGACATCCAAGTCAAGGTTCCCAAGGTCCTACCCCACCGGGAATGTACAACCATAGAGGTGAAGGACCACCCGGTTTCAACAAGCCTCCTCAAAACAAGGAGGGTGGTTCTTCGATTTCTCAAGAAGACACCAATGCCGCAATGATCCAACTCATCAAGAATCAACAAGCTTCAATTGCGAATTTGGAGAACCAATTGGGACATATTTCTCTAAGGCACTCTCAGAGCGACCCTCGGGCACTTTACCTTCCAACACCAAGGTCAACCCCAAAGGCCCGGAGCATTGCAAGGTAGTGACATCGAGAAGCGGGAAACCTTTGCAAGATACAACCTCTTCCCCAAGTGTCTCCCAAAAGGTACAAGCTCCTAATCCAATAATCGATGATGATGATACTAAAGATTCGTCGGATGAAGTTGAGGTTGAAGTCAAACCTCCTTCGGATAATGTGAATACTAAGGTTGCTAAGGAACCTAGTAAGGCTACATCGAGTACACCACCGGTCTCTCCTCCCGCACCGGTTGTACCTCCATACAAGCCTAAGCTCCCATACCCCTCTCGAGTGAGTAAGGATGGCCTTGAGAAGGTTTTTAAGAAGTTTGTGGAGCGGCTTAGTCAAATGCAGTTCTCTCTTCTGTTTCCCGAAGCTATGACTATGATGCCTCAATATGCTAAATTCATGAAGGAACTCTACACCAACAAGAGGAAGCTACCGGAGACACCTCTAGTCCACCTCAATCAGGAATGTTCCGCCGTTCTCTTCAAGAGTCCACCGGAAAAGCTTAAGGATCCAGGTACTTTTACTATCCCTTGTGCTATAGGTAATACCTCTTTGGCTAATGGTCTTGCGGATCTAGGTGCTAGTATCAATGTCATGCCTTATTGCATATTTGAGAAACTAGGGTTGTCTAATCTTCGTCCTACTCGTATGTACATTCAACTTACGGACAAGTCGACCAAGAGTCCTAGGGGAATTGTTGATGATGTGCTATTTAAAGTAGGTCCTTTGTGTTCCTAGTTGATTTTGCGGTCATTGATACCGATGATGTTGATGTCTCATTGATATTTGGTAGACCATTCCTTGCTACTTCTCGTGCTTTAATTGATGTGCATAATGGGAAATTGACATTGAGAGTAGGACAAGAGAGTGTTACATTTTGCATAGCCGATGGCATGAAGTTTGCTCACGCACAAGATGATTTAGAATACTCGTGTGATACTATCGCTTCGGCTAGTGTGTGTAGTATTTCTAACTTCGTGTGTCGAGATTCTTTGGATGTTTGCCTTAGAATGAATGTGCAGGAACATTTAGACATCCCAGAGTTAAAAGCTCAGGTGGCTTACCTTGATGAAGGGAGAGATAAGTTGGGGAGTGAGACAGTTTTTATTGCTCTTCCGAAGGTGGAAAGGGTAAAGACCTCCTATGAAGAACCACCTACTCTTGAGCTCAAGCCTCTTCCCGCACATTTGGAGTATGCTTTTCTCATGCCAAACTCTAAGCTACCGGTCATCATCAATGCTAAGCTTCTACCCGAGCAAAAGGACCGTCTAGTGGAGCTCCTCAAGAAGTACATGAGAGCTATTGCATGGAGCATCTCAGATATTCAAGGTATAAGTCCCACATTTTGCTCACATCGGATCCTCATGGAGGAAGATTTTAAGCCGGTTGTGCAACCTCAAAGAAGATTGAACCCTAACATGAAAGAAGTTGTGAAGAAAGAAGTTATAAAGCTCATGGATGCGGGATTATTTTTCCTATCTCGGATAGTCCTTGGGTTAGCCCCGTGCAAGTTGTTCCCAAGAAAGGAGGGATCACGGTGGTAGCTAATGACAAGGATGAGCTCATACCGATAAGGACGATCACCGGATGGCGTGTTTGCATAGATTATCGTCGACTCAATGAGGCCACTAGGAAGGATCACTTCCCTCTACCTTTCATGGATCAAATGCTCGAGCGTCTCTCCGGTCACGAGTACTATTGTTTTTTGGATGGCATGTCCGGATACTTCCAAATACCGATTGCCCGGAGGACATCGAGAAGACCACATTTACATGCCCCTTTGGTACGTTTGCTTATCGACGAATCCCTTTTGGGTTATGTAATGCTCCCGCCACCTTCCAACGGTGTATGCTTGCTATCTTTGATGATTTTGTGGAAGACATCATGGAGGTGTTCATGGATGATTTCTCGGTATTTGGGGATTCATTTGATCTTTGTTTGAGGAATCTCGAGAGGGTGTTGCACGTTGTGAAGAGACCAATCTCGCACTAAGTTGGGAGAAGTGCCATTTCATGGTCAATGAGGGGATTGTTCTTGGTCACAAGATCTCTAGGAGAGGCATTGAAGTTGATAAAGCAAAGCTAGAGACCATCTCTCAACTCCCTCCACCTTCTTCCGTGAAGGCCGTGAGAAGTTTCTTGGGGCATGCCGGTTTCTATAGGCGTTTCATTAAGGATTTTTCCAAGATTACTACCCCTATGACTCGGCTTCTCGCGAAGGATGTGGAATTTCGATTTGATGAAGAATGCTTGAAAGCCTTTGAACTCCTAAAGGGTAAACTCACAAATGCTCCTATACTCATTGCTCCGGATTGGTCCAAGTCATTTGAATTGATGTGCGATGCTAGTGATTACGCTATTGGAGCGGTTCTAGGCCAACGAATTGACAAGAGATTCCATCCGATATACTATGCAAGTAAGACTCTCAATGAAGCTCAAAGGAACTATACAACCACGGAGAAGGAGCTCTTGGCTATAGTGTTTGCCTTTGATAAGTTTAGGTCCTATTTGGTGCTTTCTCATACTATTGTCTTCACGGACCACCAAGCTTTGAGGTACCTCCTATCCAAGACTGATGCTAAACCAAGATTGATTCGTTGGGTTCTTTTGTTACAAGAGTTTGACATTGAAATTCGGGATAAGAAGGGATCCGAGAATGTAGCCGCCGATCACTTGTCTCGTTTGAAAGAAGCTGAATTGGTACACAATAATAATGCGGAAATCAACGACAACTTTCCCGATGAGCTATTATTCGCTTTAGCGACAATGGAGTTAGAGGAGCCTTGGTTTGCGGATTTAGCTAACTATCTTGCTAGTGGATATTTGAAGGAGGGCCTCTCCACTCAAGACAAAAGGAAGTTCTTTGCGGATTTGAAGCATTACTTTTGGGACGATCCTTTTGTGTTTCGAGTTGGCTCCGATGGGATAATTAGAAGATGTGTTAACTATGGCGAAGCGAAGGACATCATGCTTCATTGCCACTCCGGACCTACGGGTGGACATCATGGAGCAAATCGCACAGCTCGCAAGGTACTTGAGTCCGGATTCTTTTGGCCTTCGATCTTTCGAGATTGTCAAGACTTTGTCAAGTCTTGCGACGCATGCCAACGTTCAGGTAACATCTCTTCCCGTAATGAAATGCCTCAACATGTCTCGTTAGTGGTCGAAATATTTGATATATGGGGTATTGACTTTATGGGACCGTTTCCTACTTCGCATGGTAACAAGTATATTTTGGTTGCGGTTGATTATGTGTCTAAATGGGCGGAGGCACAAGCTTTGTCTACTAATGATACCCGTGTTGTAGGGAAGTTTCTTGTTAAGTTGTTTACCCGTTTTGGTGCTCCTCGTGCTATTATTAGTGATCGAGGTACTCATTTTCAAGGACAATTCGATAGGGTGTGCCGACGGTTCGATGTCACTCATCGTATGTCTACCTCGTATCACCCCCAAACTAGTGGACAAGCCGAGGTTACTAATAGGGAACTTAAGAGAATTTTGGAGAAAACGGTCGACCAATCACGAAAAGATTGGTCGTCAAAGCTTGATGATGCTCTTTGGGCCTACCGCACGGCTTATAAGACCCCTATAGGCACTACTCCCTATAGGATGGTCTATGGCAAAGCTTGCCATTTGCCGGTAGAGCTTGAGCACCGATCTCTTTGGGCGTTGAAATTTCTAAACCTTGATATGAGTCTCGCAGGAGAAGAGCGTAAGTTTCAGGTACATGAGCTCGAAGAGTATCGCCATCATGCTTATGAGAGTGCCAAGCTATACAAGGAGAGGACGAAGCTTATTCATGACTCCCGCTTGAAGTCGGGCAAGGATTTCAGAATTGGTGACCAAGTCCTCCTATACAACTCTCGGCTCAAGCTCTTTCCCGGGAAGTTGAGATCTCGTTGGTCCGGACCTTTCACGGTAACTCAAGTGTTTCCTTATGGCACCATCGAGGTAATCTCTCCCTCTCAAACCGAGCCTTTTAAGGTGAATGGCCATCGACTTAAGTATTATGTGATTAATGATACTATTGGTACGGTTGAGGTTTTATCCTTGGTTATGCCTTGAGGGCTCTTGGTTTCGTCTAGCTAGAGACGTTAAAGAAGCGCTTCATGGGAGGCAACCCATGTTTTCCTCACTTTTTCGATTTTATGTTTTTGTGTTGTTTTAGTTCTTTGAGTTGGTTGTTGGCAAGCAATGAGGCGGATCACTCTTCACAATGTGCGCTATGGGACTCTTCCACTCCTTTGTTCCTCAGCCTTTCTCTACCAACGCGGTAACTTCGTTCCACCCTACCCTCTCTCTCTTGATCATTGAGGACAATGCTCATGTTAGTCGTAGGGGAGTTTGAGGTTTGGTGTGATTATTTGTTGGTAGAAGTCTAATGTGTTGTTGGTTGAATTGCTTGATCTTAATTGGATGTCGATTCCCTCTACTGTAGAATCATTCGGTTCTTGACTTTTGGTGTTTGATTGGCTTCTAGCTTTCGCAATGACGTTTGGACTGTTCCACTTAGAACCTATAACCAGCATATTAGCGCTAATATCAAATGAGTCTAGGCCAAAACAGAGATTTTATCACTCTTGTGTGTTGGTTGATGGGTTGATACGTGTTTTTGTACCGCTCGATAACACCGGTCTAAGATGATGAAGGCAATCAAAATTTTCACCCTTTTTCCATGTCTTTCTTTACCCTTTTTGATCCTTCGTGATTGTGGCTTGAGATTAGACGGAATCCAACTCAAAATCTTGTGTGGAAGTTGTAAGGGGCTAAGGATCAAATGGCTAAATTGTGAAGAAAAGAAAAAAAAATGCTCAAAAGAAAAGCTAGGCAAGCTCGGCACCTAAGTGAAGTGTCGGGTTGAGCACTAGCAAAAGGGCAAAGGCTGTGAGCTAGGCAGGTTCAACACCTAAGTGAAGTGTTGGATCGAGCACTAGTATGCAATAAAAAAAAAGAAGAAAAAAATGGAAATGAAAAGAAAAGAAAAGAAAGAAAAAGAGTTCTCAAATGTAGCCCTTGATCCTAACCAGAGTTTGTAAAGTGCGGATCTAGAAGCGGATGAAGTCGAGTCGATAGCCACATCATGATCACTCATCACTTTCAAAAAAATAGTCCTTTTGATTAGAATTGGTGTTGTCGTGGTCGGTTTTGCTGTGTCCCAATCAACCACTGCTTGAAGTGTGCAGAAAATAGTGAGGTCTAGATTTTTTTGGTTGACGTTCTTGCATGTGTAGGTTAAGTTTGTTTGTGGAACAGTTTAAGCCGAATTGTTATTGCTTGAATCTCAATGGACCGATCTTGTCATTTGTGAACTTGGATGTTTTCTAATTCATTTGCTTGAGGACAAGCAAAGCTTAGTCGTAGGGGAATTTGATGTGACTTTATTTGGTGCATTTTTAGCTTATCATTGACCTATGAAACGCCCGTGTTTGATCCTTAAATGCCATGCTTAATATGTTTTTATCAAAGTTTTGTGCTAAGTGCTATTCTGTTGCCCGGTTGCCACTTTGAGGCCAATTCCATGTCTATTGGAGGTGTTTTCTTTGTATTTTCAGGTCTTGGCATTGTAGTACTGGTGACAAGGAGCACGTAGGATCAAACGGGAGGTCAATCGGAGCTAGGACGGAGGAGATATGGACGTGGAAAAATCGAAGAAAATACGATTTTCAGCTGAAGACAGTTTCGGCGAAACTATCATATAGTTTTCGCCGAAGAAGAAGCTTTCGGCGAAGTTGTCAAGTCTTCGGTCCGAAAACTAGAGGCAGACGGCGGGCATTTGGAACTTGAAGATGGTTTCGGCGAAAACTTTGCATCATTTTCGCCGAAAATTTCAGAAAAATCCGGCGTGCTATATAAAGGTGAAGGAGGCGAAGATTGGAAAAAAATTTCATTCTAATTTTACATCATCGCCGTCCGCCTCTCTCTCTCTCAATTGTTCATCATCAACTCCATCATCTCCTCTCCCTCAACCACACACCAACCTCCCTCAATTGTTGATCAACTTGAAGATCTAAGTGAAGCCTTCCATCCTTGGATTGGAGCTTGAAGAGCAAAGTGAGAAGATCCTCCATGGAAGCAAGGATGATCTCCTCTCCTCAATTTCAGGTTTCCTCCATGGTTAAGCTAGGCTAAACTTAGGTTTAGTTTAGTGAGGGATGGATCAAGCTAGGATAGGTGATTGATTGTTTGGATTGATGTTCTTATAGCCATTTGTGTAAGATGATGATCCTAGACCTTGTGCTTTGTAGCCATTTGAGCTTGACTTGTTCTTTTGGTATTGTTATGTCTTTCAATACATGAGAATGTTTGATTGATGTCGATCTAAGGTTGTGGGATTGTAATTGGATGATTTGAGAGATTGGATTATCAAGTTACAACCATTTTGAGCTTGTTTTCCTTGTTGTCATTTTATCAAACACTTGGTGTGCATTTAGTTTTCTTTCATTTGAAGGTTGAAAGACCCTTGTGATTGCTAGACTAGTGTTATATGATTGACATGAGAGTGTCTTGCATCATTACCTTGTGCTAGATGATTGTTAGCATAGAATTCAAGTTCCAAGCATTTCATTAAGCTAGTTTAAAGCATTCCATTCCCTTTGTTCACATAGCGAGAGCATGGTGCATTTGGTCTAGGAATAGAGAGTCAATTGTTCGAGAGTTCGTTGAGTCTACTTGAGTGAGATGCATGGTCATTAATTACACATCGTTGCTTGAGAATCAATCCAGCTTTCATGAACCTTGAGCTTGAAGAAACCCCTTGCTAGACTAAACTCTTTTCTCTTGTTTGATCCTCAATTTTCACTTGTCAATTTTACCTTGTTTGCTTATGTTTTTAACTTGTCTCCTTTCAAAACCAAACTTCAATTTAAATGTATGGACCGTTTACGAACGTTGTGAGTATTAGCCTATGAGGGAACCCTGAGAAATACGACCTTGATAAATTCCTTATCAACGGTCGCCTCTCGCAACGACTTAATTAATTGGTGCAATTACTAGTGATTAATGAGTTACTCTTGCAGTGAATTAACCCTAACCGGTTCCTACGAAAGGCACACTCCAATTATAAGGATTAATTGTTCAATTCGATGTTCTAAAGTAAGGCGAGCGTTCGCTTCTATCCTTAGCTTAACAAGAATCTAATCTAGGTGATCAATCCAGACAAGAAACATGAACAATGAAGAACGAATCAAACATGAAAAAGAACTGATTGAATTTTGAATCTAATCACCGCCGATCCGTGACCGCTTTAAAGCCCTGGGTCACTTAGGGTTCATCTAGTCTAAGCTCTAAAGGGTTTAGCTACTCATGATTATTACAAAAGAAACAAAGACAAGGAAAGGGTTCATCATTCAGAGGAAGAACAGAAAAGAATCTGAAAAACCTAATTTAGACGACTCTGGCAGACTTCAATCTTCGGTAAGTTACACTCCTAGCTCCGGTTCTCCGAGATGGAAGGGATGGCGTCACGATCTCTATTCGGCTCTTCGAACTCCAGTTCTTCGCTCCAGAACTTCAGAGAATTCTGATTCGAAAAGTTGTGTGTTTGTAAATTATGATTGTCTCTTTTCCTCCCGCCGCCGGGTTAAGTATTTATACTTAACCCTAACTGATCAGGATTAGTGTATTATTTTCGCCGAAAATTCCTTAAGAATTTCGGCGAAAATTCCTTTGTGTTCGGGAGTGCTTTCTCTGCCTTGTATTTTTGGTCCGAAGAGTACAATGTTTTCGCCAAAAATGTTCTTTGACTCGGCACCAGTTGAATGCACTAATATTTTTGCCGAATATGCAAGCTCAATTTCGGCGAAAATCTCTTTGTACTCGGGCAGGATTTTGTTTGACTTTGACTGGCTCCTTGGATCGATTCCGGTTTGATTCCTCGAGGTTCCTACGCCTTAGACACGTCCATGGCTACTTTATTTGACGGCAAAAACCTGTGCTAACACAAAAACACTAGAAAACCATCAAATAGACCCGAAACAGGCCAAGGTAACACAAATGGCACGAGATAGGGCAATCGATTGAATATTCGTTATTCTACCCTAAAAACCATGTCTTAAGCAAAGAAATGTCGCTTAAATGAGGCTGATAATCACGTCAAATCGAGTGTCATCAGGCCAGTTCACGAGTTTGCTAGGTAATGACCAGAACCTCATCCCACTACAGTATGAGGAGTGGCCCAACGTGACGGAGGGAGAGAAGAATGATTTGAAGGCTACTGTGTTTGTAAGTATTCAAATATGAAATTCATTCCTGTGTTATGTAAATTTAATAATAAGTACTAATTTATAATCATTGAATTTGATGCAGCGTTGTATCGTGATTGAGCCACCAGAACTGACAGACGCTGCGACTAAGTACATCATGGAGGATATTGGCAGGAAGTGGAAGGACTGCAAAACCCGCCTTTGGAGAAGTTATGTGGTTAACACATACAAGAATAAATTGAAGAAGGAAGCTGAAGAAGCGGGCCAGGACTTCGACTGGGATGAGTTTGTGGAGATCCCTAGGGCGTGGGCAATAGAACACAAGCCCGCCAGGATCTCTGCGCCTATGTGAGCACAGTTTGTGGATATCAGACTGAGACCCGATATGGTGGTAAGTCGATTACAAATTAAGCATTATGTGAATATATTATATCAACGTACATCATTTAAATCAATAACATTTTGTAGGCGAGATCTCGCAAGAATTCAGTCGCCCGGAGGACTTACACCTCACCCCACACTGGAGGGTCAAAGAAGTTGCGAGTTAGAGGACTGGAGTTGGTAATAATTCAGTTCAAATTGCTAATAATTTTTTGTGTATTAGTACCTTTTAGAAAGTGTATTCATATTGTTTAGTTCGTACACTTGTAGGCAGCTGAAAGGGGAGGAAATGCGCCCAGTAGAGGTGAGTTGTATGCTATCACTCACACAAAGAAGGATCACACTTACACTGATCCTAATGTGGTAAGTACTTGATCACCTATTCCAATCTAACAAAATAATCTCCAATAGTGTCTATTTAATTAACTTTGGTTTGTGAAACCCATTTGTGTCATCAATGTGCAGCCTCGGATTCTGGAGCTGACCCGTGATCCCACAGTCCCGACATTTCCTTCTGCAAATGATGCACTCGGACTTGTCTATCCGAAGGAGCACAGTGGTAGAGTTCGCGGTATGGGAACTGGCGTGACTCCCTCCCAGGTAATGTAATGTAGTATATGATATTTGTAAATTTAAAATAGTCAAATTCTAATTATTTGTTGTCTTTGTCTATTCAGGTTAATATGAGTAGGAGACGTGGTGGAGCAGCGGTGGATCGAGTCAGGGTAGTAGTTCAGCTACTACCACTCACGTCTTCGACCATTGTCCCGCCGAGGATCGAATGAGGGTGTTGGAGGCAGAGGTCCAGTGCTTGAGCCATCTGGAGGAGGAGGTTCAGCGGCTCAGCCAGTTGGTGGGTTCATCTTCTAAGGGAAAAGGGAGTATGCCCCCAGATATGGATGCCCAGGACATGGACTCGCACCATACTACCTATTTCCTCCTCTAGAAGGAGAATTCGAGAAGAACTGGTCATCCAACCAGAACCGCGATCTACTAGAGCACTACCGGTTACATCACCCTGCTGGAGTGCTACATGGCACCCAACCGCTGGCCTTGAAGAAGACGATTGACTTCAAGGAACTCCTAAGTTGGGGTCCCTAATAGGTATCGTCCGGCTCAAGGACGTTAAAAGACAGCGCTTCATGGGAGGCAACCCACGGCTGGAGTCCGTTTTTGAATTATTGAGTCAGTCTTTTTCGTCGTTCGAGTCGGTTTCGGGGAGCCAAAGTGTCAGTTTTCTTTTATTTTCGTCTGTTTTAATTTTTTGTGTCAGGTTAAATTTTTGCCGAAAATTCCTCAGATTTTTCGGCGAAAACCTTAGTCTGTTTGAGTATGTTCTGTTTTTCAAATAGTTTTCACCAAAAACTTCTAAATGTTTTCGGTGAAATGTTTAGATAAGTTGTCTGTCTTTGTTTTCAAAGTAGTTTTCGCCGAAAACTTCACCAGTTTTTCGGCGAAAACTTTAGTTGGGTCAGAAAATTTTCGAAAACCTTTTCAGTAAAAAAAAAAAGAGTCAAAATATTTTCAAAATTCCCCTAACCATCTTTGTTCGACTTTTATTATGTGTGGATCCGGGACACTTGTCTCGGTATCCTTTTGATCTTTTTGTTGTTTTTGTTTTTGTAGGAACTTGAGTAGCTACTCCGCTCCACTCCGGACTCTCCGTGTTCATCCCCTACACCGACCATCTCGTCACAGGTTCTTCGTATCTCTCTACTCTAGATTAGTTCTGTGAGGACACAAAACCGTTTAAGTGTGGGGTAGGATTCTAGGATTATGCATGATCTTGCTTGCTATATGTGATTATGTGGTTCAATTTTGAATTTCTCCAGCATAGAATTACTCAATTCTTGACTTTTGATGTTAAATTGACTTCAATTTTGAACAATGACGTCTAGATTGTTCCACTTAGAACCTGTAACCATCGTGTCGAAACTGATATTAAATGAGTCTAGGTCAGAACAGATCACAAATCACTTCGGTAGTTGAAACTTGAATTAATTGAATTAATTGGTTTGTTAATAACAAAGCTCGATAACACCATATTTGATCACCTATGATTGTGGCTAGAGATTAGACGGAAATCCAACTCGAAATCTTGTGTAAAAAGTTATAACTAGCTAGGATTAAGTGACTAAATGGTGAAATCAAGTAATTAAGTTGTGCAAATCAATGTAAAGTTCTTTAAAGTGCTGAAAATAGTGCTTGAGCCATCTGGAGGAGGAGGTTCAGCGGCTCAGCCAGTTGGTGGGTTCATCTTCTAAGGGAAAAGGGAGTATGCCCCCAGATATGGATGCCCAGGACATGGACTCGCACCATACTACCTATTTCCTCCTCCAGAAGGAGAATTCGAGAAGAACTGGTCATCCAACCAGAACCGTGATCTACTAGAGCACTACCGGTTACATCACCCTGCTGGAGTGCTACATGGCACTCAACCGCTGGCCTTGAAGAAGACGATTGACTTCAAGGAACTCCTAAGTTGGGGTCCCTAATAGGTATCGTCCGGCTCAAGGACATTAAAAGAGAGCGCTTCATGGGAGGCAACCCACGGCTGGAGTCCATTTTTGAATTATTGAGTCAGTCTTTTTCGTCGTTCGAGTCGGTTTCGGGGAGCCAAAGTGTCAGTTTTCTTTTATTTCCGTCTGTTTTAATTTTTTGTGTCAGGTCAAATTTTTGCCAAAAATTCCTCAGATTTTTCGGCGAAAACCTTAGTCTGTTTGAGTCTGTTCTGTTTTTCAAATAGTTTTCGCCAAAAACTTCTAAATGTTTTCGGTGAAATGTTTAGTTAAGTTGTCTGTCTTTGTTTTCAAAGTAGTTTTCGCCGAAAACTTCACCAGTTTTTCGGCGAAAACGTTAGTTGGGTCAGAAAATTTTCGAAAACCTTTTCAGTAAAAAAAAAAAAGAGTCAAAATATTTTCAAAATTCCCCTAACCGTCTTTGTTCGACTTTTATTATGTGTGGATCCGGGACACTTGTCCCGGTATCCTTTTGATCTTTTTGTTGTTTTTGTTTTTGTAGGAACTTGAGTAGCTACTCCGCTCCACTCCGGACTCTCCGTGTTCATCCCCTACACCGACCATCTCGTCACAGGTTCTTCGTATCTCTCTACTCTAGATTAGTTCTGTGAGGACACAAAACCGTTTAAGTGTGGGGTAGGATTCTAGGATTATGCATGATCTTGCTTGCTATATGTGATTATGTGGTTCAATTTTGAATTTCTCCAGCATATAATTGCTCAATTCTTGACTTTTGATGTTAAATTGACTTCAATTTTGAACAATGACGTCTAGATTGTTCCACTTAGAACCTGTAACCATCGTGTCGAAACTGATATTAAATGAGTCTAGGTCAGAACAGATCACAAATCACTTCGGTAGTTGAAACTTGAATTAATTGAATTAATTGGTTTGTTAATAACAAAGCTCGATAACACCATTCTAAGATGATAAATGCTAGCTTCTTCCGTGTGTTTCACTCCATATTTGATCACCTGTGATTGTGGCTAGAGATTAGACGGAAATCCAACTCGAAATCTTGTGTAAAAAGTTATAACTAGCTAGGATTAAGTGACTAAATGGTGAAATCAAGTAATTAAGTTGTGCAAATCAATGTAAAGTTCTTTAAAGTGCTGAAAATAAAGCTTGAGCCATCTGGAGGAGGAGGTTCAGCGGCTCAACCAGTTGGTGGGTTCATCTTCTAAGGGAAAAGGGAGTATGCCCCCAGATATGGATGCCCAGGACATGGACTCGTACGATGACGAGGAGGATGAGTAGGTAGCATGTGTTTTAGGTGTTTTAGGGGGATGTTAAGGTGCATGTGTTAGAACAAGTTTTAGTAGAATGTTTTAGGAGGATGTTTTCGACATTTATAGAACAATGTTTATTCAGTATGTTTATTGATTGGAAAAGTGAATTGTGAAAATGAAATTGATGTATGCAGGGAAATTTATGCAGGTATTGGCACTAGAAGAGTATGAGAAAACGAAAAAATTAAGCAGAATTCTGCCCACTGAACCTCAAATAGCGTCGGTCGGACCTATAATAGCATCGGTTACAACCGACGCTAAATGCAACGCGTGGTTGACCAGACACCCGCGTTTTAGCGTCGGTCAGACTTATCGACCGACGCTATTTTCTAACCACTGAGCCAGTTGGTGGTTCGACCGAAATACTATAGCGTCGGTGGCACGCGTTTTAGCGTCGGTTGACCAAATGACTGACGTTAAAGTTTAGCGTCACCAACTCTGGCGTCAGTTTATACGACCGACGCTATTTATTTTGGCGTCGGTCATGACCGACGCTAAAACGCGTGTATGACCGACGCCAAACAGCTATTTTTTGTAGTGGAATATTCACTCAACTGTTCTTTCTCATTCCTTTTGTGTTACCTTGGCCCGTTTCGGGTCTATTTGATGGTTTTCTAGTGTTTTCATGTTAGCACAGGTGTTTTCCATCGAATAAGGTAGCCAAGGACGTGTCTAAGGCACTGGACCCCGAAGAATCGCACCCGAATCAGCCAGAGAAGTCATTCAAGTCAAGAGAAATCCTGCTCCACTTTACACACATGTTTTCGGCGAAAATCTCCTTGAGTTTTCGCCGAAAACTCAAGAACAAAATGGCAGTCCCTCACAAGAAGAAGTTTTCGGCGAAAACCCTAAAGTTTTCGCCGAGAACTCCCAGCCATTCGGAACAGCAGAAACAGACAAAGCAAGTTAACTTTTCAACTGAAGTTTTCGCCGAAAACTCACCCATATTTTCGGTGAAAACTCAAGGCAAAATCAGCAGAACCGCGGTTAGGTTTAAATACAAAAATCGGCGGCTGAATGAATATCATAATTTTTACACTCAAATTTTAAGGATAGAGATTAGAGAGAGGACGAGTGAAGAGAGTTCGAGGAGCCAGGAACGGATCGTGACGCCATCCATCCATCTCGGAGAATCAGCGCTAGGAGTTGAAGATCCAGTAGATTGAAGCTGCAAGGATTCGTCGAAATTAGGTTTTACAGTTCTTCTCTGTCCTTCCTACCTGAGATGTATTCTTTGTTTTTCTTCGATTCTTATGTATTGAATATGAGTAGCTAAACTCGTAGAGCTTAGATTAGATGAACCCTAAGTGACCCAGGGCTTTAAAGCGGTCACGGATCAGCGGTGATTAGATTCGAAATTCATTCAGTTTCTCCTTCATGTTTGATTTGCTCTTTTTTCTCTATGTTTCTTGTCTGGTTTGGCCACCTAGATTAGATTCTTGTTTAGCTAAGGATAGAAACGAACGCTCGCCTTACTTTAAAACACCAAATCGAACAATTAACCTAATCATTGGAGTGTGCCTTTCGTAGGAACCAATTAGGGTTAATCCACTGCAAGAGTAACTCATAATTCGTTAGTAATTGCACCAGTTAGTTAAGTCGTTGCGAGAGGCGACCGTACCCGGGCGGCTAACTAATCGTGGTAGTTAGATTGGATAGAGCGAACGTTCGCCAGTCTTAAACCTAAGGGTCCGGAGTTATGATGGTGTCTGTGAACTGAATGAATTAGAATCAAAAATCGCTGGTCTGTTGACTGCCAATGCTCTGGTGATCTAAGGGGGATTCGAAGTCTAATCTCACCTGTCGTCTGTCAAAGTCAATCAATCAATCTCTTTTATTTCTATATTTAATTTTCGTTTCATTCGCCTTGCTTTTTAGTATAGAAGTCATGGAACTCACACCACGCACTAAGTGTTCAACCTTGAATTTAATTGCCAACATATTTGAGTAAGCAAGTAGAGGAGACCCGTGGAATACGATCTGTCCTGCTTTGTGCTTGACAGTTATTTGATCAAACCGATATTCTACAGTTCATCAGCTATCGCCGGAGCCATCGCCTTGTTTAGCCAGCCAAGAATGAGGACATTGCCCTCTCCCACGCAGAATAGGTCGCATCGGAACGCGTCGGTGGAGATCCAAATCTGTCGACGAAACAGACCTTGTTCTTGGTCATCAGCGCTCGTTCCATTGAACGAGCCCAAGAAAAGTAGTCATTTGGTCCCGTCAGAATGGTGGAAACAAGGAGCACTCTCGGATTATCGCTGGAGCTGATGTGAAAAGGGTGATCACTGTCGATGAGAGGAACCTCGGGGCCGGAAGAAGCACCGCCGCGAACCATCTTGAACAGAGAAAATAATGAAGGAAAGAGAAACGACGCGCAGAGGCGTGAAAGAAACAACGCAAAAAGCGTGAGAAAAAAACTTCAGAGAGAGAAGGCACATGCGTTCAATACACGTGGAAAGCAACGGAATTATTGCTATTTGATACCATGTTAACAATGTGAATTGATATGGCAAGGAAAAGGTGCCACTCTAGGTGGCCTATTATTGATATATATAGAAAAATTACAAGTACAAAATACAAAAACAGTCCTATACAAACTACTGAATAACAACTAGGTCCTATACTATTTCACAATATAGGCACTCAACAGTACACCCATTGAAACACGTGCAATGATCGTGGGCCTTCAACTGCAGTCCAAGGGAATTCCTACTATCATGACACATGAAGTGTCCTTCATATGATGACACCAATATCCACCCTCCATTTTTTAGTTTTGATCTAATGGTCCTTATCAAATGGATAAAAGGGTAATTGCATCTATTAATTTGCATATTCATATTAAATATATTTATTTCCTTTTTTAATAGCATAAATGATTTTATGGCAATTATTTCCCGGATTTTTGGGCAGTTACCTAATTAAAATTGATTTCTTTTTATTTTTAATTATATAAATATTCTCGTTTTCTTCCTAATTTTGGTTTCTTCTCGGCGGCGGAACTTGTTTTCACTGTTCCCTTTTCATTTTTAGGAACATTTCATACGAAAAATTAGTTTTATGCATTGTTCCGTTTTCATATTTAGGAACAATCTTATAGACAGTCATTGTATAATATTACTGTTTATTGTTCCTTTTTCTGTTTTTAGGAACATTCATACTTAGAATTAGGTTAGGATTTTGTTCCATTTTCATATTTAGGAACAATCTCAAATGTAATGGAACGTGTTGAAAATCGATTATACCAAATCGGAACACAGAAAATCATAAAATCTTGAATCAAATTGAAAATGGAACAATAATATCAGCTTTCTGTTCCATAAGTAGCTATATGGAACAATACAAACATGTTCCTAAACCATCAAAATGGAACAACGTGGTAAGAGGGGGGAAGTTGCACAGAAACGAGGGAGGAAGAATGAAGAAGTGGCAGCGTGGGGGGCAAATCTGATGATGGCGGCGGCGGATCTGATGACGGCAGTGGGGCTAGAGCGCAGTGGTAGATCTGATGATGGTGGCGGCGGATCTTATGTAGTGGCGTGGCGGCGGATATGATGTAGCGGTGTGGGGGCAGATCTGATGCGGCGTGGGGCATATCTGATGTGGCGGTAGATCTGATGATGGCGACAGATCTGATGGGGCGGTTTTCTGGTGTGTGGCGGCGAGGATGGCGGTTGTTAGGCGGGCGGCGGCGAGGATGGCGGTTGTTAGGCGGGCGGCGGCGAGGCTGCCTGCTGCGAGGCGGGCGGCGGCTAGGCGGGAGGCGAGCGGCGGCTAGGCGGGCGGCGAGGCGAGCGGCGGCTAGGCGGGCGACGAGGCGAGCGGCGGCTAGGCTAGAGCACGGCGGCTGTAACTTTGAAGGGAGAGATGAAAATAGAATTAGGGTTTGTGAAACCCTAATATGATTTAGTATATATAGGAATTTCAAATTACTATTTTGTCCAGATTAATTTAGGCCATTAGATCTATCTTCTAATCCTACGTTCTAAAGGGTGTCATGATATGATGACACTAAGGGGCCCAGTAGATCCCCAGTCCAAGACTTAAATGATGTATGTTAGATCCGACGGTTATTGATAATATTTCTGTGATTTTGTTTAAAACAAAACACCTTTAAATTCAACACGACGAACAGAAACTGTTTGATTTATATATCTTAATAATTCAATTTTTAATTTGAAAATGGTTCCAGAAACAAGGGAAATGATTACATGAGAAATTCAAATTGCCGTCCACTGTACAACCTGTACAAAGTTACTTATTACAAAGTTGGTCACTAGATATTCAGTCATCAACAAGTTGCCCACCCAACTTTCTATTCATCATCAGTTGATTCAATTCCAAATCTCATTCAGCCACTATTACCTTTTTCTGCTTTTGAATAATCGTGTTCACTAAGGTTATAATCAAATTTGTTAGTTATTGCAAGCTAAAAAAAGTGTTTCATTTTCTAATTCTTTTTGAGTTAGAAATCTCTAGATGCCATGTGACATAAATTATAATAATGTTTTCTAACATAAAAATACGAAATTGACCAGAAAAAGATGAAGCAAACAAGTTAAGTGCGATCATTATTGTACTTGAGGAAAACTAAGTAACAAAATTGAGTATTATCATCAAGTACAGTGACCAATTATGTAATACGATGTTCTGCTCCGCATATAAAACATCAAAATCTAGTACCAGTAGTTGAGAATAATAAAATTAATAAAGAGATCGATTGCTAGAGGCGGCGTGGATGGAGAGGGCTATTATCTCTCTGCTGCACAAGTGGTGCGGGTTGCAGCTGCAGCGTCACCGGCGTAAGAGAGGATACATAGGAATGTACGTGGGGAAAGAAGCTCAAAGGTACGAGGTTCCGGTGAAGTGCTGGGTAAGCCGGCGGTGCAGGAGTTAATGAGGCGATCGGAAGTTGACGTGGCGCTTCTAGATTACAAGATAGTGGGGCCCATGTCTATTTCTTGTTCCGTCGAGTCTTTTGACCGCGTCTTGTTCCAAGTCCGCTGATTCGTTGTTTGTTGAATTGAAATTGAATAATTTGACTATGTAGGAAACAAATCATTATTATTTAAGCTCTCAAATGAATAATACAATGAAGCCAATTATTTATTGGGACGACTGACTTCTCATCTTCTTATGCAAATTGAAATACAAAATATTAAAATGCCATTTCAAAACCCAACCACCAGTCAGGCAGCAATCACGACAGACTCACATTTGATCTTCTGATGACCATGGAACAAACCCAGAAATGTTTGTTAGTCATCCAAATTTCTACAAAGGAACAACGAAGAAATGGGTTGGTCAGGTTGCGCTACTTACGTTAGAAATTTCTATCCATTTCTCAAGCGTCTTCATAGCCTTTCCAGATACTTGTGTTTCTCGAGCCAGATCAACTCCTTCGCCCAAAGACTTAACTTTCCCACTCACTAGTAGGGATGCTGCTGCATTTAAGATCTGAACCAGAATTCATACAACTTCCATGTCAGTTGATCCGCGGATCTGATAATGGCTATACAAAATTTGGCAAGTATATGGAGAGGGAAAGATGATCCTGGTAGAAACTCACAAGTGCATCTGCAATGGCTCCTTTCTCTCCTGACAATACATGCTTCAATACATCCGCATTGTAGTTGGGGCCTCCACCTCGCAAATCGTCCAAACTGCAACGGGAATCCCATACTCCACTGTGTTCCAACGCCAAATTTTCAACTTTTGAGATGAAAACTAAGAGCCAAGTAAGAAGCTAGTGGAGGGATTTCTTACAGGGTCAAATGAGAACTTCTCGACGTGATGTGGAGTTACATCCAGGATTGTACCAGGGCCTGCATGAGGATAATGGTCTTTTGTTTAAGCATAAAAATGCAGCTACAATAGTTGAAAGAGCATGGACGGGGATAAGCCATGAAGATACCAAGAGGACTTATTTCATCTAAGCCTTCTGAATGAACTACTAATGCCCTCTTCATTCCAAAACGTTGCAGTGCTCCAGCCATTTTCTGGACCTATACAATCAGCAAACTCTATTACTCTTACAAGTGAACTCGTGTAAGAGTTTCCATGTTTGGTTAGTTGGTAGGAGTGGTCAAAGTCTCTTTTAATTTGGTGTCTACATATTCAATATGCCATTACAAATCTACAATTGGTAAGGATGAATGAAATCTTTTGTGTACGAGAAGAAACACTGGACTAAGAGCTTGTCAGAATTGGGTTTCACCGTGAGAGACATACCAGTTCTTCCCTGAAGACACCGACAACAGCGTAAGGTACTCTAGCAGGATTCAGCATTGGGCCTAATATATTAAATATCGTCTTCACTTTAAGCTTTTTCCTTACAGGACTGACAACCTTCATAGCAGGGTGGTATATTGGGGCCATCATAAAACCAATTCCAACTTCATTCACACACCTCGATATTCCCTGATTTCACAAAAAGAAGATCGCAAAATAAATTGGCATCTAATAGACCAAGCAATTAGGAAATTAAACAAGTTCTCACCGGCAGAACACATAGTGGAACCCGTTATCCTCTCTAAAACTGAAGCCTCAACCCACGTTAACAGACAATTGCAACAATTTATGATGTATTCAAAAGATGTACTTGAGTAATCCAAGAAGTCAATGAACAAACCCTCACTAGAGCAGAGATAAAATTAATAAATACTGACATAGAGCATTCAAGTTCTATAGAAGTCTTAAAATATATGTTATATATGATTGGGATAGAACAAACAGAAGTGGCACCTGCAAAACTCCTCTGGAGCCAGTATGCAACAATAATGAAAGATAAGCCCTCAATTCTATGCGTAAACAAGACCTACCTCTGGATCCAAGTCAATCACCACCCCTAGTGCTTCTAATACATCAGCACTCCCACATGCAGATGAACTTGAACGATTCCCTTGCTGTGGAACAACCAACAAAAACTCAATTCAAGAATAGATAAGAAGCAACCCAATGATGCAATAGGACTAACCTTGGCCACTTTTGCACCACAAGCAGCGGCGAGTATGGATGCTCCAGTAGAAATGTTGACAGTGTTCGCTCCATCCCCACCGGTTCCAACAATATCGACTGCATCATCTAACCCTTCAACCTTCTGAGCATGGCTGAGCATAGCCTTTGCCAATCCCACTATCTATTGGCAACAGAAAGTGCGAAAGAACATTAAAGAGCACATTTGTAGAAATGCGCTTAACCTTTCGTAAAGATGGAGTAGATAACCATTACCTCTTCCAAGGTCTCTCCTTTGGCTCTCATCAAGACAAGAAAAGCGCTTATCAAAGCCTCGCTAGCATCGCCGAGCAAAAAATTAAGCGACGCCTCGGCCTCGGATTCTGTTAAATCGACCCCATTAATCAAAGACTCAATCACCTGCAATCAGAAACCAAAGGGACGAAGAAACGCCACAAACAGAACTCAGAATCCCTCCAACAGATGAATTGTGCACCGAAGTCAAGTGAATAGAAGTTACCTCATTGAACGATGTAGCCAATTGAGCAGGCGCATTTCTACGAACAGTAGACAGGCAACAAAGGGGGTTGGTTCGATTGGTGTGTTTGGAGAAGCAAGTCGGCGTTCGTCGAAGGCTGAGAGGGGTGACGGGAAGGCGTACAGTTGGCGAATTTAAACGAAGGCCGGAACGGTTAGTGGGCTTGGGGGGAGTAGAAGAAGAAGAAGAAGTTGTAGGGGCGAGTGTCGCCATTACCCAGTTATACGAGAAGCAGGAAATTCGATTACGAGCAGAGTAAATCTGGAGGATTGGATTGGTGATTGACTTGGGAAGTCTGGATACGGGAGAATGTAGGGAAGAGGAAGCTGTCATTTTCGGGTTTTTTACTGCTTAATTTGTTTGACGCCAGTTCATTACGTAACCATACTAACTAGTAACTACTACCGTTAAAGCAGTCCGGCTATTGGGCTGATAGGCTAATATCTCAGATGCATCTGAGATGGCCTTAGCCGTAGGATGGGTTTTGGATGACATCGGGCCGTCGGAGGGAAATACAAGCAAAAGCACGTGTGTTAGGGGCATTTCCGGCAGTCCAGTACAAATTATTATTGGCGGGAAAGGTATTGTGCATGGGAAAGGAGAATTACGTTACATCCACTTTACATACCTATCCCCTTACTTTTTCCCTGTATTATCTCCCTTTCTTTTTTAATTTATCTTTCGCCGGAGGTGAAAGCCTTCCCTGTATCCCAACCCTACTACAGTATATCACCAGAAACGAAATCATGAAGATGCACGACGGTCTGCTGCATCTTCCTCCCGTCGCGCTGATATCGAGGATGAGATGTTGCGAAAATGGCCTGAGGAGGACAGGGTAATGCGTGGTTGTAGCTCCGACGAGGATGAAGATGAGGACGGAGATGATTTCGAGGACGACGTAGTCCCCGAAAATGTAGAAGTTCTTGCTGCTGAAGTTCCCCACATTTCTGAACACGTGCATGAAGGTGAGTACTGTTTGAATCTGCTACTAACAAACAAACAAACGAATGTCCAAATATTCTCTGACTTTTAATGCGTTTCAAAAGTGTTTTTTTGGCTGCACACTAGCATTGAAAGCATTTCCACTTGCATTGAATACCATTCGCTGCTGTTGGGAAACCAAACCCTAAACAACAACTGATTGTACTAGTTATGTACGAGTGTTGTATGACTTTATTGAGTCCCATCATGTTATGTTCGATTACTCTAATACCCAACTCGTAAGAGTTATGTATGAGTGTTGTCTGCCTTATGTAAGACCCAACTGTTTTTCAGGTGAAGCCTTCCACCCACAGAACGTGGAAGGTTGGAAGAAGTTGTGGTTCCACGATTTCAAACATGCGTACAGCGCCTACTTCAACTATGCGACACGTGAAGGTTTCGCCATAAAAATACAATATCGAAGTCGTTCTGGCAGGAAGGGTGACACTAGTGGAAGGCTAATCTACGTTACACTATCGTGCCGTAGGGAAGGTTTCAAGAAAGGCAGCAAGTTGAAGCCCAAGGTCCAAATTGGAGAAGCTGTAATGGACCCAAAGCCGCTAGTGCAGCAACAACGAGTGCACGCGAGAAACGGATAGGTTGTTTAGCCAAAATTCGATTTCGCATGAATGAGGTACTTGACATGTACAAGATTACTCAGTGGATCGGGGATCACAACCACCCCATGAACCCCCTTCAAGATCAACATTTGATGAGAAGGAATAAGCATTTGGACAGTGCGGTAGGGCACATGGCATCTATTAATTTGGCAGCCGACATCGGATTACGATCGTCTTTCGAGATTCTTTGCAAACAGCTAGGTGGCGAAAGTAATGTGGGCTGCACAATAGTGGACATCAAAAATTTCTTGAATAAGTTCAGGCAGAAGAAGTTACTCTTTGGCGAGGAATCCGCCATCAACGAGTACTTTCGTGCAAAGACTGAAAGAGAATTGGACTTCTTCTGAGCAACCGAGATGGACCTTGAAGAGCGTATTGCGAACATCTTCTGGGCCGATTCAAGGATGAGAGATGACTATGCGTGTTTTGGCGACTCAATCACCTTCGACACAACATACAGAACCAACGACAAATGTAGACCACTGGGTAAGAGACTGTCGTATTTGTGTGTATGACGGATGTATTGGTGTTGTCTTAGTGTTATATCAGTGTTGTTGTTCAACGGCTCTAATTCATGAACTTTTCCATGCAGCTTTATTTGTGGGATTCAATAATCACCACCAGAGTGTAATCTTTGGAGCATGTTTGATGTATGATGAGACAGCAGAGTCATTCCAATGGTTGTTCCGGACGTTTCTACGATGCATGAATGGGAAGAAGCCGGAGACCATCTTCACCGACCAAGATGCTGCAATGGCAGAGGCCTTAAGAGAGGAAATGTCTGATGTGTTCCACGGTCTCTGCACGTTCCATATACTTTAAAACGCAAAGAAGAATCTCGGGTCTCTTTTCACTCAAGAATTTGTGCGTAGACTGTTGTTGCTGTTTTACAATGTGGACACTGTACAAGATTTTGACTGTGTGGTGGGCGCATATGATCAAGGAATGCTTCCCTGGGCATGGGGCAGCGGACCATCGGTGGTGTGCTTACATACTTAGGTTTCGGACACAGTGGTCTTCGGCTTGGGTTAGGAATCATTACACTGCTGGAATGGTGTCGACGCAGTTAGTTGAATCGTGCAATGCAGTTGTACGGGGATTCCTAAAAGCAAATATCAGCATGATCGACTTCTTCCCCCATTTTGAGAGGTACGAGAACCCTCGCTGTTAAGATTGTACTGCACAACTGTTACGAAAGTCTGATACATATTTTACAGATGTCTTACACGCTTTGTACACATGTCTAACACATGTCTGACGTTGTCTTCATCAGGATGGTAGACAGCAGGCGCCGTGCCGAACAGGGGGCTGAATATGCTGCTAGGAACTCCGTGCCTGCCAACAATTTCGAATACAGTCCTGTCGTAAGTAGGGCAGCGACTGAGTACACGCCTACATTGTTCGCCATGTTCCAGGAACAGTATGGTAGAATTATGGAGTACCGATTGGAACTCGTAGAAGGCAGTGCTAGCTCAACCACTGTATCCTTCATAGCGTACAAGATGCATGATGGACAACGGCTAGTTGATCGGGTGGTCAATACCAATGGGGGGGCTGGAGAGGTTGCATGTGACTGCAAGTGGTGGGGGACAATTGGTCTTCTATGTCGCCATGCTCTGACAATGATGCACCACTTAGCGACGTTTGGTTGTGTGAAGTTCCAAACGTTGCCTAGCATATACATCAAAGATAGGTGGAAGAGATCAGTGCGAAATGCATTTCACATCGTCATCCAGAGACCTCTTTCTCGTGTAGAAAATGAGGAAGAGTGGTTTGTACGCTCGAGTGCAGAATTTGGCGCTATCGTGCGGAAGGCAGTTAGGTTTGAGAGCCTCAGGCCACTTATTGATTTGAAAGCAAACGAGTTAGCATGCATGATACAAGAAAGTTTGCTCATCATTGATGCCCATCCTGTGGTCAACCCTAGCCAAGGTGAACAAAACAGGTCAGTCCCTCGTACTACAAAGGGGAAAGCAATAGCTACTAAGAATCCTTTGCAACCTAAGCCAAGCAAGAACACAGCTCGCTTCAAAGCTGATGCGGACATATCTCGGATGAAACAACGAAAGAAGTACAAGACCATCCGAGAGAAGGAAGCCGCGGATGAAGCTGCTGCCAAGGAGAGAGCACTTGTTGATCAACTTGCTGCCGCTTTCGCCGGTCGACAAACAAAATGAAGTGGTTATGATGTCAGTATTGAGAGGCCATGTATAGCTACTGTTACACCACCACTACGTCATAGGAATGTCGTATGGGTTGTTTAACAGTTGCTGTACATGTACTATCAATACTTCGACGTCTCTATTTTGTTATTTTGAAGTGAAGCGTTTCACGGGGCGCGCTGGCATGTACTCGGGTCCGTATTAGAGTGAAGGACTTGTACTAATCCCGTATTAGTTCTGTAACACCTATGTATAAGCTCAACTGTTATTAATGATATTAATGAGGTTAGTTGCAACTAACCTCATTAAACTCTTACCCTTATTTTCCTATATATGCACACCACAACACTAAACCAAATAATCGCATCCTCATAATATTTCGGAAATTATAATGGCTTACCTAAACGTTCCTCAGGCACCCGAAAAATTATTCACAGCGGCTGAGATCGATGAAATGACTCCGGGTCAGTTCATTTCACGTATTAAGATACTGCTCTTCCTTTAGTACTCCCTTCTCATTTTTGATGTTTTTCTTGCAGATAACCGAGGAATGGGAGTCATTCCAATGTGTGATTGCGGTCTCCCGGCTAAGGTACAAGCAGTCCACCCCACTTTTTTCCACACCAGCACTTTCTTGGCTGCCCAAAGGAAGAGGGGAAATGTCGCATGGCCATGTGGTGCCAACTGATGGGCATGCATGCACAACCAGAACAAAGGGAAAGAGCTCAAGTGTACGATGAGTTGGTTGTACGAAATCTGGAACTGGAGAGCCATGTAGCTAAGCTGGACGAAGAGGCTGAGGGGTTGCAGTGGGAACTAGACGAGCTTACGGCCGCGTTCTTTGAACACCTCTGAAGAGCTTATATCTGTATCGGTGTTGTAGTACCTCTGTCTTGATGATGTATTAGGGTTGTCGTGCCTGTGTCATTCTGTTCTTCTACCTATGTCCTGATGTTGTTGTTTGAACGGCAGCCTATGTAATAGGGTTCCACTCTACAGTCATTAATGAAGTTAGTTCCTAGATGACTAATATTTTCCATGTCATTAATGAAGTTAGTTCCACCTAACTAGTGCCAACTACCCGCATTTAATGATGCCTATTATATATGGACACCACAACACTAAACCCTATCCCACAAAAGTTTCATACTACGCCTTATCTAGTTCAAGACCACCACACATAAGAGAGAAGTGTTTATCAATGGCAGACCGCGAAGCTTTGAAGTTCTCGGGTTAGTAGATACAACCCATGTCGTATGTGTGCTCTTCCCTTATCATATCATGCAAACCTTGTTTCTTGCAGATACAGGAGGGAAGATTGTCATCCCACTTTGTAACTGTGGTCTCCCAGCTACAGTGCAAGCCGTGCACCCCCTGCCGCCCAGAAGCACACCCCATACCAACACTTTCTTGGTTGCTCGAAGAAAACTAGGAGATGTCGCATGACAATGTGGTGCAAGCTGAAGGATCGAAAGAGGCCAGAAGAGGAGGGAGGAGTTCAAGTGTACGACGAGTTGGTTATCCGCAATATGGAACTGGAAAGCAACATTGGTGCGCTAGAGGACCACATTGAGGCCATCAAGTGGAAGACGGCAGAGTTGAAGGCTTCCTAGTTCGACTAATGAAGACAGGTTCGGTTGGTTGTTCTATCGTGTTCAAGTCTTAGTACCTTTGGCGTTCTGTTGACTACCCTAGTCGTTATGTTCTACTACCTTTGTCGTTCTGTTGTTCTACCTCTGTCGTTCAGTTGTACTACATTTATCGTTATGTTGTATCACCTCTGTCGTTTAGTTGTACTACCTCTGTTGTTTAGTTCTATTACCTCTAGCTTTTCTGATGCACGAACAAAGTCATACATAAACATTCATAAACACTTACACGTAGTTCAACATTTATATAAACTTGTAACTACACGCCACTACGAGGAGAACCCCACGACGCCACTACGACAACACCACGACGCCACTACGACAACATCACTGCCGAAACAGTTCAATCGTAACAACTGGTCTACGACAACCCAAACATAAACACAAACAGCAAACAACAAAATAGTAATAATTAAAGTCTGGACGTAGCAAACAACCGCTAGTTTCCTTTCTTTCCCTTGCCCAACCCTTCAAGAGACGTGGCAGCAGCTAAAACCTCCCCCGCAACTCATTCGCCTCGGACAAAAGCAGTCGAGACATGTACCTCAAGCGATCGGTGTCCATGAAGGTTGTGTCATCAAACTGATGCTTGTGCTCGGCAGTAAACCTCCCAATATATAGCTTCATGAACCGCACAGTGTACAGGCCACAACTGTTGATATCTTGCTGCACAGGGGCAGCTACTACCTTCCACATGAAGCTTTTGATGTCCACACCAACAGTGTCAAGGAAGAATGTCCTCGCGTATTGCATCAGTCTTGTTCCAGATGGCTTGTACCACCTCTTCGATTCGAAGTCCTCACAGCATGGAAGGCTGTTCAGAATTGCCTTTTCTTTCTTCACGAAGTCAACCAAGAACACATAAAAATGCTCAAAATCCTCACCAGCGTGAGTAGGGAAAAAAGTCTGTACAATATATGGATAGTACTTGTCATGGATATGTACCACTACTACAAAACACCAAAATGCACACAAAAAAACGCTTACATATTGCAAGTCATTCCAAACTAATCGCTGCACGTATGGGACAAGAGATTTGTCCATGAAGCGGCGAAAACCAGCGGATACAAGAGACGAATCAGGCTTGTACGGGGCTCCAACTTCAATCTCCTCCCTAGCTGAGTTCTGTATGGATACATTCAGCACAGGTACACGTTAGGGATGTAAGGAGTACATTAGAGCCATATGGAGTGTTACTTACGGCAATTCCGATTGGGAAGCAAACACGGGTCATCTCCTTCTGCTCTCTGTTGATCAAGTGGGAACATGAGTTTATGACGCTGCTGGCAAAGCGTTGCCGAACATCCATTGAAGCAAGCTGGAATTTGTACAGGTGATTCCTATGTTCTGGGAACTTACAGACCAGTATCGCACTGCCATAACACATCCATATGAGTAACATCAGATACACGTAGGCCAACTTTAAAATAAGTTTGGAAAAGGTTAGTGCAACATACTCTCTCCCATCAACAGTCGATAGGGCATAAGTCACAACCAGACGTTCCTCTGTGGTGAGGCCAATCTTATGCTTGGTCGGAATCACGTAGACATCCGTCATGTGCATTTTTACGGTCCTCGGTCGATCATATGCCACAGTAGTGTATGATGGTGCGGAACCCTTCTTATTAAGACTTTGGCTGAATTCCAGTGCCTGCACCTCTGTCTCAAACAACTGACTTTTTGTCGACACGGGAGTTATGTCATCTACCCCCACTTCATACCTATCTTTTGCAGCAGCCTCTTCCTCAACCTCTTCCTCAGCATCTTCCTCTTCCTCTTCGTCAGCCTCATCCTCAGCCTCTTCCTCTTCATCTTCCACTTCATCGTCATCCTCTTCGTCGTCATCCCCCTCGTAAGTTTGATCTTCGTCTTCCTCATCATTGGCTTCCATGCCGGTGGTGGGAATAGACATGGCTGCCACCTTGGCCTTCCTCTGAACTGTACCGTCTTCACCCTCGACAATCCCCCTACGATTTATCTCGTCCTCCACAAAGGTGTGACGTGATCGCCACAACTGCAATTCTTCTTGTAGTTTGGAGCACATTTTTGTCTTCCCGTGGATTTTGGCCAGTGCCAGTTTGCGCAGTCCTAGCAGCTGTTCATAAGAACAATTTCGTAACACAGCCGTATCACATTCATATTAGAAGAATACAGGTTTCATAACACATTACATGTATGACACATAGGACTTTGTATTATGTATTAGGGACTTACAGCTGCAGTGGGGATGTTAGGTGATATTGCCGGAACCCAAAAGTCAGAACTGGCCAGCTCTTTAACTTGAAGGGGGCATCATTTTCGATGAATGTGCTGGGCATATCAAACACCGTTTCAGCCTAGTCATACTGCACGGGGGTGAGACAACTATTCACCTCATCCCTGTCCTGTATCCTGAATGACCACTCAGTACTTCGAAGGACGGACAAATCCTTCTTAACCATGGCGTCGTCCCAGTAACTGCATGTCGGCTGGATGGTGGACCCAGTACCATGTGGAAGGTCTATCATGTCCAGGAAGTGAATATGCACATACACATAAACAAAAAATGAGCCTCTCAGAACCCAATGCATATTACTCATACTGGACATGTACGAACAATGTATGAGATAAATGATATACCACTAAGAAGTTGATGTCTCCCCCAGGAAAAGTGTTCAAATCTTGTGCACAGAATCCATCCAGTGACTTAAGCAGCACGTTCACCACATGCTCGCCCCAGTTGTAACCAACCATTTTGGTGAAATCATCATCATTGATATACTTGGCATAGTTGGCAGTAACCTTCCAAGAGTTTCCTGGGGCTAATAGGATTCCGAGAGCATGGAGGACGTACAGCTTGCAGAAGACTTGAACATCCTCAGTCTCCAAGAGAATGTCCTTCACGCGGGAAACTTCAACGTTATCGAACCTATTCAGCTTCAATGATGTCTGTCTCTTCAACTTGGCCCTTTCCTTACTGGTACACGAATCTGTATCAATGCACTGCCCTGAGGACATTAGACCATACACCCTTGTCACATCCGACGGTTCAATGGTCATCATCTCACCATTTGGGAATTTGAATGCTCTTGATTCGGCGTTGTAGGAACGAATAAGAAAGTCAGACAGGTCCTTGTTCACGACTGCAGCCTGTATATCCATCAAACCATGGAACTGAGCATCACATAGTCCAAGCTGAATAAGCTTGCACCTACGTTTGGTTTTGATCGCCTTGTTCACGGTGTTTATGGGAGAGACCTTACACCGGAAAGGGATCCTCAGTGACTTCTGAGGTGTTGGCTGCTCGGTACTTGACTTCTGAGGTGCATGCTTCGTACTTGCATTTTCTGGTGCATCAGTACTCCTCTTCTTAGTTCTTGCTTTGTCTGGTGCGTTAGTATGAGTCTTGCCCTTCTTCCCTGATGCATTGATCTGATTCTTTCCCTTCTTATTTGATGCCGTCTTTTCCGGTGACTTCTCCAACGGCTCTACTTGAGGGGGATCAGTACTGGGAAGCTGGCTGGTTGAGCGGGTGTCTTTACCGGTTCCCTTAGAGACAACATTCTTTCCCTTCCTAATCTGTGAAATCTGAATTGTATGAGTTCCACAGCTTATACATATCAGGAAAACCAAACATATCACATCCATATCATATCTGTAATACATGTATATCGTATGCACAGCAGAACACCTACAAACACTGGTCCATATGACATCCATATCATATCTATAGTACATGTACATCATATAAACTGCTTAATATCTACATCCACACTTCCATAACACATCCATATCATCTCTGTAGTACATTTACATCATATCCACCGCAGAACATCTACAAAACCTCATCCATACCACATCCATATCATATCTATAGTACATGTACATCATATATACTTTATAATATCTACAAACACACTTCCATAACACATCCATATCATCTCTGTACCACATCCATATCACAAGCAACCTACCACATGCAAACTCGGACCTATTAACTTGGAAATACTTACCAGGTGAACTTTGAAATCATCATCCGACTCAGGTGCCGACACTGTCTTCGCCTTTTTCGACGTCCGTAGCTCCACATGCTCGACATTTGTCTTCTTGGGGGAGTTGAGCTCCTTCAGACGCTTAGACGACCTTGGAGTCTCCGCATGTCCCTTCTCCGGCCCCTTCGATCGCGCCATTACTATCCACAACAAACTGGAAATAAGTAGAGAAATAAGAGCAGATATTATTAACATTGCATCTGTTGCTCCACCGCAAGAAGCCTATTTGTAGGATACATGGGGTGTGACAGTTACATACCTAGGGCGACGGTTTATCTACGACAGCTGCAAGCGGTTATCTGCGTCGGTTTAGGGATAAGGGGTATCAGCGGTTATCTTTAACGGTTGGAAGGGATAAGGGGTATCGGCGGTTATCAGCGACAATTACGGGTTTATGGTGGTCGGCGGCGGTTGCTAAAACACAAAGAAAACCGTCGACGATGGAGACGGAAAATAAAACCGTCGGCGTCGGAGATAGGGAGAAAGAGAGAGATAGGGAGAAAGAGAGAGAGGGGGAGAACTTGTGTGTCAGACGTATGAGATAGATAGGGAGAAAGAAAGAGATAGGGAGAGAAAGAGACTGACGACGTGTGTCAGTGGTATTAGACATGCATTAGGAGAGAGAAAGGTTAAAAGCCGTTTACGTTTACCGAGCCAGCTAAAAAATTAAATAAAAATACAATTTCAATTATTGCAAACTTCCCCCAATACCCCCGCATTCACCCCAGCCTTAGGATCTATCTAGGATGACAATGATTCTAGGCCAGAGGATGGCCGTCTCAGACCAATCTGAGATATTAGGCCTTCAGCCCTTTAGCAAAATTGCCGTTAAAGGGCAAAATTGAAAGTTGAAAAATTAATGGACAGAAACCCCATAGCTAAGAAAAGAGAAACCAAATCTCTAACTAATTTTGCCTGGTAAATCGTATCCTCTCACGGCAAATGAAGATGGAGAAAGTCATCTCACCAATAGTCGCCGCTGTGAGTGATGATCAACGATGAAAGAAGTCGAAGCATGCACCGAATGCTAGTTCGAAGCGGAGGAAAAGAGTCAGAACATAGCTCCACATGAGGATTTAATGCAGGGGGGCTCAAAGGTGTTTCGGGGGAGAGCAACGGGAACAACCCCTCCCCCTTGAGCACCGACGACGAAGTTCACCAGAACGTGGTACGCGTTCGGATTGGCGGAGTTCAACCCGGGGATGAACCTGTACTACCGGTGCGAAGAGGAGGCGATAGAGAGTATCTTAGTAACCTGGGGAGATTAGAGTCTATATTTCTTCCTTGATTGTTGTAAACTTGCTTTCAGCCTACTTTGCATATTGTTGCAACTATTATTTGATTTCCTTGATTCTTAGTTCATTTAGTCATAATTCGTGGAACTTCAACCACAATCTTGGTAAATTGGTTAACTTAGCACAGTTTTAGTAGCTATAGTCTATAGAGGTCCTGGGGAATATGACTTAGTCTGCTTAGGTAGATTAGTTATTTTTTATGACCCACTTTGATGGCGATTACTATGCTGCCACACTCCAAGTTGACTTAACCAATAACAACTCCACTTATCTTGGTGTTCCTTCCATTATTCTATGATTCAAGGAAATTATATAACCTTTCCCCCCACTTAACCACCTATTCTATGAGTTTTGGCTCCTTTCCCGTTGTTTTCGTGGTGTTTTATCTTGGTTTGACACTTTTATCGTTTGCAGCAACAAGGGACTTTCATAGTCCATTTTTACCCGTTTCCAAGTTTTTTATGTCATTTCAGGTTAAACCGTTGTAGATTGATGAACAAGGTTTCACCCGGTCCAAACGGTGCCCCAATCAGAGGTTCGTAGCTCTCGGGATGATTGCTTGAAGTTGGGGTCTGGAAGTAGTGCACAAAGTGTGCTAAGGAGTCGACCGCACCCTACTCACGGTGGCCATGATTTTGGGGAAATTCTCGCGTTCTTGGTCGAAGCTTTTGAGCAAATTAAGAGTTAGAGAGGGGTGAAGCCGCGTGGCCTCAAAAACACCAACCCGCAACCAAACCCCCACAGCGGCCCCGCGACCACCCCTTTCCAACACTATAAATGCCCAAACACAGGCATTTTGAGGAAGTTCAATTTTGGGTGTCTACTAAGGAGATTTTGACGAAGGAAGGGTGTCTCCACCTCTGTTCCAGCCATCTCCAAGGGCTCAACACCTCCATCCATTCATTCTTACTCCATCAGTAGCTAAGGATGTTTTTTTTCTCCAATTTCTTGTGTAGATTTGTAGTTGTTCTTGCTCTTGCCATGGCACACTAGAATTCGGGGTTTGGGTTGGTGTTCCAGCCTCGTCGCCTGGCCCAATAGTGGAAGCCCAAGCCTGTTGGACTTCGGAGAGCGGTGTACCTCGAAAGTAGTAGTGCGGGTAGTTAGTTCAAGGGAAGGAGAGGCGATCAGTTTAAGGAATGGGAAGTGAGGTGAGTAACGTACCGCGGAGCGTTTGTCCGCTGGGTCAAAGTGTTGTCCCCTGGTTAATGGGGTGTACGGGGGGTATTTGTAGTACCCCTGTCTTGGTCGCCAAGGTTGAATCTTGGCCACTCGTTTGTAGTCTCCGTAGGATGTTGACACGTGTTCGTCTTGTCTTGGAACCCTAAGAGCCGCCGAGACTGAGCCGTCGCTTTGGGCCTCCCTCTACTTCCTGGGCCTGCTTGCTTGGCCCGCCTGGACTGTCGCCTAGGTCCAACTTCTTAGCACTAGTGGCTGTGTTTAGGATGTCGTGTGGGCCGTCGTGTGGGCCCTTGAGATTCCACCGGGCCGGGCCCATCAATTGCCCCAAGCCCTTAGCCGAGCTTTGCTTGGTTGAGGGATTACCTATAGCTTGGACCGCATGCCTTGTGATCGCCGCAGGAGGACCCATCAATTGCCCCCAAGCCCTTAGCCGAGCTATGCTTGGCTGAGGGCCTCTGGCCGCTTGTGCCATGTCGCTTTGTCGCCCCTGCTTTCCTTCATCGCCTTGATTTCTTGGCCTTTGGCCTTTTGTTAGATCACCCTTGTTTTCGTGTCTTATATCGCCTTCGATCCTTTATCGCTGCTGCCAACCACGCCTGACCTTCGTTTCTCACGTGCTCTTCTATTTCTCAGGGTATTGTGGTCTTTTACTCTCTAGCTTGTCGGAGAAGCTGGGGAAATCGGGGTATTTCAGTAATTGCCCAAAAGTCATCATTACCTTATCCTTCCAAACGTCCTCTCAACCGCGCGTGCCCCCAATGAAACGTCGCGACGGTTCCGTTTCCCACCAGCACATCCCATCAGCCGCGCGTGCTCCCCACTCATCCACCGCGACGGTTCCATTTCCCGCCTACTGGACTTCCTATATAAACCCTACTCTTACCGTCTTCCTCCTTTTTTTACTCCTTTTCCGCTGCCTCATCTCACTGTTTTTACTGTCCCTTAGCTTCAACTGTCTCCTCCTTCTTCCGACGACCGGAAAAAATGACCTTTCCTCCCCTTTACTCCTTTTTCAGATGTCTGGAGCTCCCCGACGCCCCCTGGTACGTGACTCCTCCTTTCCTTCTCACTCTCATTGTAGTCCTACTCCCTGTCGTGTGTTCCTTTTCTTTTCTGCTTCTTGCTGCCTTTCTTGAACCATGGACTCCGACACTGATAGCCAGAACCAGAGCCATTCTTACTCTGCGGGCACTGATCCTTCACCTTCCCCTTCCCCTTCTCCTTCTTATTCTCCTTCTAACCAATCCCCAGAGCGGGTATCCCTAGATCCTCCTCCACCAGCCGAAACTTCCTCGGCCCAAGTTTTCCGACATGGCAGATGAAATTTTTGATGACTCTCCCGCCCTTCCTTTCTGGGGTCCTCATCAAATAGGGTTCGAGCGGGCCCGTCATGGTGTTGAGATTGATCCCGAGGCGAACAAGGTCACCGGGTCTTATTCTATTGGCAACTGGCGGTCTATGTGGAAGGAAGCTGCCTGCGATGAGCGCACGGTCGTTGGCCCGGGCTACTTTCCTTCAGGGTCCGCTGAGAGAATCGCCCGCGTTCTCCCGTTCGCCATGCTGCCATCCTCCTGGGAGTTCGCCGTGGCCTCCCGCCTTTCTACCATCGGCAATTGCCCTCATCGGTGGCACGGCATCTGGACTAAGGCTTTCACCAACGGTCTTCGCCTTCCACCATCTTCGCTCGTGATTGATCTACTTCAATGCTTTGGTGCCTCTCTTGGCGCCTTCAATGTCGGGTGTTGGGCCTCGGCTTCTGCTTTTGAGTGCAGCTGTGTGACTAAAAAGATCGCCCCCACTCTTCGACTGTTTCAGCTGATTCACTATGCCAAACACACGTCAAATGGCATAAGTTTTATTCGTCGGCCTGATCTCTCCCCAAAGGGCGCCTATTCATCGCCTAAGCCTCGTCCTACCTGGTACCATTCTTTTTTCTATTTCCAGCCCAACGATACAGATCGCCACTGGGCATCTTCCATCTACCTGGTCCTCCGGCGACGTGAGCCATTTCAACACCGAGCTCGATCCTACCACTGATGAAATACTCCTGCGTCGCCAAATCCTTCTCGGCTGTCATCACTTATCGACCACCTCTGGCCTAAGGACCGCTCAGGCAGGGATACGAGGAGGTATATTCTATGCGTAGGCGATGCTGATTGTTCTCTCCTACCTTAGTTAGTGTGGTCTTTGTTTTATCCCTTGGATCGCCGGTGTCGCATCTTTTAGGAAATACACAAACTTCATATCGCCGCCCACGTCTTCTTGCTTCTTATTTTTACTTGTTATACTCACACATGTATTAATTTCTTATGCATATATTAATTTTTTGTGTCTATTTTTCTCTCAGGATCCGTGAGCCTTTCTGGCTGTCTCCTCACCACCACCGCACGCGGGCTTGTTGGCGAGACTCGCCCTGCACGCTCAGAGCCCGCTTCAGCCGCTCCCACTTCTACTTAGCCTCCCCTTGAGAAGTCTAAGGGGAAGAGGAAAATGACCAAGGCGGAAGAAGGCCTCCCTTCCACCAAAAGGAAGAAGAAAGCAGGGGCTTCTAAGCCGAGAAAGAAGACGGGCGAGAGCTCCAGTCACCTTCCTCCTTCCCCCCCACCCATGGTGGAAGTTGAGGATGATGATACTAAGACCCCGCTCCGTCGCTCGCGTCGCCAATCTCCTCGAGCAAACAATGATCAGCCTGCCCCCGAAGATACTCTGGCATATGACGACTCCTACCTCCCCAACGAGCCTATTCTTCCTCCTCGGGACCCAGCACATCCCGAGTCAGAGCCTGCTGCGGAGCTTGATCTTCGCCCCACTGAGCCCGCTCGTGACCATTCCTGACCGCCCTCGGTTAACGTTGATCGCGCCCGCCGAGCTGCCTGGACGGGGTGGGCGAATGCTGTCTTTGATCGCCCTGCCCCTGCCGGTCGCGAGGGTGAGGGCCGCTTTCGCCTGCCCTACTTCGCAGTCGTCCATCCGGTGGCATCCCACATATCGCCCCCGATGGCGAGTGATATTGCGGAGGAATTCTCCCGGGGCATCTATGAGGGGGTTACCGCCCCTAGAGAAGGCTCGGAGATCCCCGATTTGCATGGAGCGACCTCTTGCCGACTTCTTCATGTATTGTAGAATGTTTTCCATCGGCTTGCTCGTTTCGTTCCGTTGCCATGGTTCGGCACTTTTTCTCTTACCCTTCTCATAATTATTCTGTCATATAGGCACTTGCCGAGCTCGGCGACCTGTCCTTTGCATGCAAGCACATGCAAGAGGAAAACCAGAAGCTGAAGTAGGAGGCAGAGAACTTATGCTCCCTGCGTATGGATCTTACTCGTTATCACAACGAGGAGAAGGTATTTATCTGCTTGTCTCTCTCCCTTTTTTTTTATTCTAATTCAGACCATCGCCTCGCGATCCTGCTGAAACCTTTTACTGTTTATTGATTCTAGCGCCGAGCGGATGCGGCGACTTCTACTGCCGCTCTTTGAAGGAAAGTCTGGCCGAGGCAACTGAGTGGATCGGCCAACTGGAAGGGGTCCAGGAGGACTTACAGGCTGCGAATGAGCGCGTTACCGCCCTTGAGGCTGAGCTGGAGGAAGCGCGCATCAAAATCGCTCAGGTGGAGGAGATAACCGCTGAAAGGGACAGCGCGAAAGAGCTGCTCAACGACTCTCTGGCGGCACAATCGGCGGTGGATCGCGATCTTGAGGCTGCTAAGGCTCAATACTATGAGGTCGTTGCTTACTATACCCATGCTCTCGGCGAGAGTATGCGTGTGGTAATGCGTAGCTGTAGTAATGAGTTCTACAAACTTTTTCCCAACAAGGGTTGGCCTGGACTGAAGATGGTGCGGGCTGTTCTACGCGGCCTTAACCGCCACGGCTGCGGGGTTCCCGACCCAGTTGACGCTGAGGAAGAAACTTATTTCCGAGACGCCGATCGCTTGCAGTGTGAAGTGGCGGCGGCAGACGCTGAGTATATTACGGCTACTCGCCGTAGTCGTGGCCTGCCTGATTTGAACCCTGACGGCTCGGAGGTTCAGCCGCCATCCTCTGACCTTGCTCCCTCGACCAGCGGCAAAGACCTTGACTCCGCCGCTAATCCCTCAAAGACCGGCGGGAAAGACTCCACAAAGTGTCTGGAAGTTGCTCTCGGGATGATTGCTGAGTTGGGTTCGGGATGATTGCTTGAAGTTGGGGTCTCGGGATGATTGCTTGAAGTTGGGGTCTGGAAGTAGTGCACAAAGTGTGCTAAGGATTCGACCGCACCCTACTCACGGTGGCCATGATTTTGGGGAAATTCTCGCGTTCTTGGTCGAAGCTTTTGAGCAAATTAAGAGTTAGAGAGGGGTGAAGCCGCGTGGCCTCAAAAACACCAACCCGCAACCAAACCCCCACAGCGGCCCCGCGACCACCCCTTTCCAACACTATAAATGCCCAAACACAGGCATTTTGAGGAAGTTCGATTTTGGGTGTCTACTAAGGAGATTTTGACGAAGGAAGGGTGTCTCCACCTCTGTTCCAGCCATCTCCAAGGGCTCAACACCTCCATCCATTCATTCTTACTCCATCAGTAGCTAAGGATGTTTTTTTTCTCCAATTTCTTGTGTAGATTTGTAGTTGTTCTTGCTCTTGCCATGGCACACTAGAATCTGGGGTTTGGGGTGGGGATCCATGGGTTCTTGGGTGTTCGTTTTGATTCAATTGTGTGGATGTGTTGTGTGTATGCAAGACTTGTAGCAACTCTTCGGCTATTAATTCATACTTTCTTACTCAAAATTGATCATGGCATGTGTAAATAGTGTTGAAGGTGAGAATAGACACAATGTTTGCTCATGTATGTTGGTGGATTGGGTCTTATTTCGCATAGATGCTTGCTAGGATTCGGGCTTGATTGTGTGATTGCCTATTTACATGTGACACTCCAGAAGAGGGGAATGTTGTAGGTACGCACTAGGTGATTTCTCAGTTGGGCATTTCATCGAGCACTAGGTGTGCGCTGTTGGTTTGGCTCATTTAGTCGAAAGATTGATTGCCTTACTATCTGCATAGTAATGAGACCTCGTTGGGGATCCTATGTCGTGGTTCGGTGAGGTGTGTAAGGGTGATTGAGTGTGGCTTGTCTTGCACCTACCATATTTCTACCTGGTTTCCATGAGTTGGGAGACTCTAGGCCTTTAAGTGAACCCCAACCCACATTTCCTTCCCCTTGATATCTTCCTTTGTTTTCGTCACCTTCGTGTATGCACCTTGATTTTTTCTCTCGATTTCCATGCTCTTTGACCCATTTTGACCTTGTGTGTTGAATGTTTATGCTTGATCTTGTGTTGACCTTTTGTGGAACATACACCACACATGCACCCCTTGTTAGCCTCATGTCCCAGTTGAGTATCCTTACACCGAGGGACCCCCGAGACACGACCCTAGCTCATAAGGCTAGGATTTTATCTTTGATTTAGCGACCCATCGAGGAAGCGGTCATTCTACCATCTGAGGAGGAAACTTTTTGCTTCCTTCAAGATCGAGTTAATGAAAGATTGTGAAGCTGGAAACGAGCCTCTTTAACTTCGATTGGAGTCTACACCTGATCACACTAGATTCATAGTGTTTATCTTTCCATATTAAACTACATTTCACATCCATTGATGCAATTATGTTTATTATTTGGTGTAAATGTGTTAACTATGCGATTCTTAGCTCCAAGTGCGTACATTGTCCATACTTTGGCTACTTTTATCTTGGTTGTGAGTTTTATTTTTTAGCCTCCATACCAAATTGGAGTTCAAACGGAGCGGGAATCATCGAAACAACAAGGAGAATGAATTCTGCCCAGTGAAAAGGTTGAAGGTTTTCGGCGAAAAGGTTGAAGGTTTTTGGCGAAAACCTTGTAAAAGAAAGCAAAATTCAGCTCGACAATGATTTCAAACAGTTTGTGAAGAGGTTTTCGGTGAAAAGGTTGAGTTTTCCACATCAAAAGCTAAAACAGATTTCAGCCCTATTTACGCACCTCTTCAGCCCTTTTCCAAGACACATTCGATTTTCCAGACAGAACCACTGTTAACGTGTGGACTTTCTGATTGGTCATGCATGGGGTTGGGCCACTCCTATTGGCCCATTCTCTTTCTTTTCCTTGTCCAATTAGTGTTTGGTTTATGGCGTTAGGGTTGAGACTGAGCTTCCTATTTAAGGAGCTCTTGTGTAGCGAGTAGGATTATTTGGCTGTGCGCAACATTAGTACTACCTAATAAGATTGGTCCGTGGATTATTTGGTTGGTCCGTGGATGTACTCAACACAATGTTGGGGAACCACGTTAAATCTTGTGTTTGTTTCGTTTTCGCCCTCGTTTAGATTGTTATCAGCCACGACTTTGAGAGAGTTTAGAGCATATTTTCGAGTATTTGGAGAGATCTTAGCAAGGATTAATCCATCCAGAAGATGCTCGGAGCATAGGAGTTGAAGATTTTAAGATCTAAACTTCAAGGAATCATCATAATTAGGTTTTTAAGTTTCTCTCCGTTCTTCCTTTGTTATATGATGAATTCTTTTATAGTTTCTGAATCTTGTTTGTCGAATATGAGTTGCTAACCTTCTTTGGCTTATATTAGATGAACCGCGAGTAACTCGCGGCTTTAAAACGGTCACGGATCGGCGGGCAGTTAGACTTTAATTTAGACTTTTCTTATTCATGATTGATTCGCTCTTAAAATATTGCTTCTTCTCTGGCCTGATCACCTAGATTAGATTCTTGTTAGCTTAAAGATAGTAGCGAACGTTCGCCTTGTTCTAGAACGTCAAATCAAACAGTTAACCTTGTCAACGGATTCACTTGACCAATAAGGACCATTTAGGGTTAATCTGTTTGAAAAGTAGCTCATAGATTTAAAATCGGAGCACTAATCAGTTATCCGTTGTAGAAAGCGAACGCATGCTACAACAAACATGCCATTTAACGGTGACATAATTGAGGTTTGACAGTGGTCATGACCGCTGTTAAATTAGTTTAGTTGCGGCCGCATGCAGATGTTAAATTGCCCAATGCTAAATTAATTTAACAGTGGCAAAATGTGGATGCGGTTAAACCACATGTACGCTGTTAATTTATTGAAGTTTAATAGCGGCAACTAGCCGCTGTTAAATTAATTCGTCTGGAAATTCTAATCACTGGATCTCTAGCTATCGCCAGAGCTCTGGCGACACCCAGCCAACACACCCTAGATCTAAATCCCAAACAAACCCTAGATCTAAATCCTAAAATTCATTTTTCGACGACTTGTGCTAATCGAAGGAGGACAACTGAATCGATGGAGGGAGATTTGATGATTCTGTTGATGATGCTGCTACTTGACGCAGAGTTGTGCTGGCTTGGTGAGGGAGAAGGTCCTAGTAGAGGATGATGGTCGGGGTGGAGGATAAGGGCGAGGCGGCGGTACTGCTTCTTGATGAGATTGAGGTCGTTGGTTCGCGGATCGAGCTTGAGGATGGAGTACCAGTGGTGGTGGTGGTTGTTGATCTTCTTGTCAGAGGAGAGGAGGATGTCAGTGATGGCCAAGATCTGATCTGAGCCGTCGAGGAGAGGATCCAGCTCCTGAGCAAGGACGGCGAACACTACAAAAAAGGCCTTTAGCGTCGCTCAGAAGGGAAGTATTTAGCGTCGGTCAGTTAGGAACTGACACTAAACACTTGACTCGCGTTTGACCGAGGGTTTAGCGTCGGTTGAAAGCCGACCGACGCTAAATTCTACAAAAAATGACGCTAAATTCGGTTTTGGGTCAGAAACGAAGCCCTTGCCCAAAACCAGATTTAGCGTCGGTTACTGACATGACCGACGCTAAATTACAAACCTATTTAAACCCCCCTGGACGGTGACAAACTTATTTCCCCCCTCTCAACTCTCTCAACCCTCTCAACCCCTCTCTCCTGGAACTCTCCCAACCACCACCCCCTCATCTCAAACTCCTCCTCCTCCTCCTCCTCCTCCTCCTCGACTCCTCCTCCTCCTCAAACCCTCCTCCTCCTCCTTAACTCCATGCCTAGATCTAGTCGGAGTAGTTGAGGACGAAAAAACCCCAGACCAGAGTAGAGGATGTAAAAAACTAGATCTACCTGAAATTAAAAAACGAAAATAGAAAATAAAAACAAAAAATTAAAAATTAAAAATGAAAACAAAAAAATGAAAATTCGAGTTGCTCAGCCACCCATTCGGTCAACCCATTTTTTAGCGTCGGTCGTGGTTGTTCTTATCGTCGGTCAACAATGAAACGATGATAAAATTTAGCGTCGCAAGAATTATCGTCATTTTTTTTATCGACGCTAAATCATGTTTCCGACCGACGCTAAACACGTGTTTTTTTGTAGTGGAAATCCTTGTTGCCGTTAAGATTGTGGGACTGGAGTAGCTTCTCTGTCCTCTCATGCAGGAAGAGCTCTGCTTCTTCTTCTTCTTTGCAACTGAGGAAAACTCTTTTCGTGTGAAAAGAAAAGAAGGAAGAAAAAAATAGAGAAGAAGAAGGGTTCTGCCACCAAGAAGAAGAAGGAAGAAGGAAGTAGAGAAGAATTAGGGTTCCACTAAAATGACGATCCGTGTGAGATGAAACCAGCCAATCGAATTGCATTATTTAACAGCGGTCAGCTGTCCGCTTTTATATTTTCGTGGCCGCTATTAAAATATCTAATTTAACAGTGGCCACTTAGCCACTGTTAACAACAGCCACATAGGTGACCGCTTTAACCTAGCGTCGTTAAATGGCATGTTTGCACGGACGGATAATTGGTCTTGGTAGCTAGTTTAATAGTATCGAACGTTCGTGGACTTAGATCTAAGGGTAATGAGCTACGATAATGATTAATAATTGGATGAATTAAGTCTGAAACCTGCAGGTCTTGTGATTGCCAATGTCTTGGTGATCTTAGGAGGATTCGAGTCTAAGATCTTGTCTTGTTAATTGAAACCAACCAATCAACCAATCAATCAGTCAGTCAGTCTTAATGAGTTTTTCCTTTTCCTATATAAATCTCGTGGAACTCACACCACACAACTTGTTAGACCGAATAGTTACTAATTCCTTTGAGTAAACGTAAAAGAAGAAACTCATGGAATACGATTTGTCCTACTTCTGTGGGATAGTATTTGAAACACTATTTTACAGTCTGTCAACACCCTCCTTCCCTCCTTCGATTGGGGGTTGGTTACCTAAATCATCACTGAACTTTGAACAAATAACCCGTCAGTCACTAAACTCAGAAAAATTTCCTAGCCATCACTAGACTTCAACCCATTATCCTAGCAGTCACTACCGTCTACGGACATCCAAAAGTTCGTTAGTTCGCTTACGTGGCAATGACAAGTTAATAGCCACGTCATTTAAAGTTGCCACCTCAGATTTTATCTACCTACAATTAACCCAAGCACCTAACCCGATTACCCACCCAATCTAATTAACCAAACCAGATCAGATCGGGTTATTTGGCCTGACCCTCGATCTCCCCTTTCTGATCTTCGAATCGTCGCCGGCCAGAGTTTCTTCCCGCCGCTGTCTTATTCACCTTAGGGTATCGATTCAGAGTCCGAAGATTCAGTATCAGATTCGTTCAGTGGTTAATAGAAAAATAGGGTTACAGACTTCTTTATTGGCTTTTTGATTTTTCTTTGATTCGTTATCCAAGCGTGGAGTTTGAGTGTTCGCGATGCCGAGGAGTTCACGACACAAGTCGAGCAAGCACAAGAATGCTAAGGAGAGGAACTATTCAGATTCGGGAGAAGGAGACGAGTTTGTTGGAGGCGGCGACTCCGGTAACGGTGAGCATTTGGAAGGATATTCCTCTTCCTCGAAGCGACGAAAAGCATTTGGAAGGGTATTCCTCTTCCTCGAAGTGACATAATGATAGGGATGAAGAGGAATTGGCTTTAATCGATTGAATAATATGCAGACCTAATGACAGAGCCAGAGTTCATGGCATAAAAGCAGCAGCTAGCTATTTCGAAACATTCCCTCACTAGCTCAAAGGGATCAACTTTACGGCTCACTTCTCTCCTGCTACTGCCGTCTGGATCTGAGCTCGTCGGGGATCTCGCCGGAGAGGCGGTTGTCGCTGAAGTCGACGAGGCGGAGGCGGGGAGGTCAGGTTTATCCCGTCGTCGTTCAGCGTCGGGTCAAGAGACTGAACGGAAGCAAAAAAAAAAGGAAGCGGAAAAGAGCATTTTGGAAGAGCTGCTGCAGTGTTGTAGCTTCCAAAGTGGAAGCCTTGGAACTGTAATCGTCATGGTTAATGGTAAAGGTGGAAAGAGGGGAAACAGAGAGATTAAAGCAAGAGAGAGGATGTCGGAGATGGTGGGTTGAAGAAGACCCTAATTGGTTTGGTTAATTGGATTGGGTGGGTAATTGGTTTGGTTAATTTTGAGTAGATAGAATATGAGGTGGCAATTTTAAATGACGTGGCAATTGACTTGCCATTGCCACGTAAGCAAACTAACAGACTTTTGGATGTCCGTAGACGGTAGTGACTGCTAGGATAATGGGTTGAAGTCCAGTGATGGCTAGGAAATTTTTCTGAGTTCAGTGACTGCGAGTTATTTGCTCAAAGTTCAGTGATGATTTAGGTAACCAACCCCTTCGATTGGTGATTTTTTGTCTTCTAGTTTATATTATGTCTTGTTTCAAACTACCAAAAAATATTTGTTGTTGATTAAACAAGCTAATGAACCGCTTCTAGTGGAGTCAACTAATAGATCAAAAGAAAAATTCATTGACGTTCCTGGTCACGTCTTTATAAATATCATGATGAGCTAAGGAGACTTAGACTTCTGAGATTTTCTAATTTACAATCAAGCTCTTTTAGCAAAGCAAGGATGACAAAATTCTTCAGAACCCAAATCTCTTTTCATAAAAAGTCCTTAAGGTGAGATATTTTCGAAACTCAAACTTTGTGGATGCTAAGTTGGATGCATGCTCATCCTAGGGATGACAGGGGTTAATGTATGGTCGAGATTTTCTGAACTTGTGACTATGTTGGCAACTAGGCCTTCCTTTGTTGCTTAATTCCAACTATCGATCTTGGATACCTGTCCTATGAGACTTTCTCCTCCGATCATGCACAATCTACCTTGGATATCAGTTGGAGTTCATATGAATTCTCTCATATAAAACGACATGTAGAATTTAGACACTCTACAAACTCATTTTTCACCGCCAACGGTGGATGCCATTCTCTCACAATCAGTACCTTTGAAGCCTCAAAAGAAAAAAATATTTGGGTATTTTCCCAAGCAAGTTGATATACCACTAGCTCGGGAAACAATTTGGCTCTCCGTTTAAAGCCATCCAAATTACCTGACTTGTGTACACAACAAATCTCTTTTTATGGTTATCAATTTGGGCTCTAAAGGTTAGGTTCTTTGTATGGCGCATCTTACATCGAATTCTCCCAACTTTGGAGGCCTCGAACCATCATGAGATTGATATCCCTCTCTATGCCAGGTTTATCATGTAGATGATGAGTCCATTGAGCACACATTATTTTCGTGTACAGTAGTGTGTCGTTTATATTTCTCTCTTGGTCTTTCTACCTCTAATGTGGCCTTCACATGCAAAATGGGCACTTTTATGGAACTCACGTAACAAGGTGGTGTTTGAATTCTTCCAATTTTCTATTCCAACTCTTTGTGCGTCACTTCTCAAGAGACATTGATGAACTGCCGCTCATTTTCCCATCCCCCAACCCTTCCCCCAATCCTCTTCCTCCAACTCGTGTTTCTCCTTGGTTCCCCCCTCGTTACCCCAGACTCAAGATTAATGTTGACAGTGCGGTGACGAGTCAGAGAGGTGGAGCCATTGGTTTAGTGGTGCGCAATTCAGCAAGACACCTCTTCTTCGTGAAAGGTACGTAAGTTTTACTCTAACATTTTAAACCCTTTTCTTGTTGAGCTTTTAGCTTTAAAGGATGATTGTGCGCTTTGTATCCAATATGGATGAATGAAAGTCGACTTCAAAGGGGATGACACTGAGGTTATTCAAAAAGTATTCGCTCGAGAAATTCTAAACCTCTCGGGGGACTCAATCATTTCAGACATCTGCTTCTTCCTATCTTTGGTGCTTTCTTTATGAATTACTATTGTATCGATGTCAACAAATGAAACTACCCACTTAATGGCACGAAAGACTCTTAAATGTCTTCTAACCCAGAGACTGATAGACCTGCTTGGATGGATAGTTAGATTAGTAAGATTTTACTTTATCCTCTACATTTGTCTATCTCACGGAGAAGAAAAAATAGAGAAAGGACCATCTTGTTAAAGGCAGTAAATATGGAACCATAAATGCTAATTGCCCAGGAAATCAGCTCGCTAGAACAGGGTTCTCGAGTGGGTTTTTGAGTTTCGCGAAGTGCAGCTTCTACCCACATAGGAACACCGCATCAGTTGGCTTATATTTGATTTCTTAGCAAAAGTTGCACATTTTGAAGTCGGTTACTCTGCTCTGATCGAGTCGTATTACTATTCTCAGCTTAGCTTGATTCATCAATGGAGGAAACGGAAGAGGCCGAAAACGCTGTGCCGGCGGTCAGTCTTTCTTTCTTTTCATTCTTAGTCAGATGCTTAATATTTTCAAGTGCCAATCAGTAATTTATCTAATCACTCTTTTGTTTAGCGTTGAATTTAGGGTTTCAAAGCTCTAATTCATCCTTCTGTTCGTAATCATGAAAACAATTTTTTTTCCATTGAATTCCACACAGGTGTCTAAAAAACTCGCGGGGACTGTTAGTTGGAGCTCAGCCACCCTCATCGGTTTTTTCACAGGCATGATATATGGTGGTTCTAAGGAAGCTTCTGCAGCTGCTGTAAGTTCATTTGGTTCGCTTCCATTTCTTAATAGTAGATAACTGGATTGGCACTAGAAAGTTTGCTTTCTCTTCAATCATTTCAATGTGTTTGGGTTGTACATGGTCATTATACTGACTTTACGGTTTGCATATTATAAATACTTCTGATACATTGGCAGAGCATAGATGCAGATGTGATGCTGAAGTTAGGAAGCACACCGAGCAAGATGAAGCAGTACAACTTGATGAGAGATGCAATGGAGAGGCGATTTCTCAAGGTAAGTCGTGGAGCTTTGGTCGGTGGGGTGCGACTCAGCATGTTCACTGCTGCCTTTTGTGGTCTGCAAAACTTGATGGCTGAGCAACGGGGTGTGCATGATGTTTTCAATGTCGTTGGAGCTGGTTCAGTCACTGCTGCAACTTTTGGTCTAATCTGTAATGCATTTGGACTTCCTTTTTCATAGTTTCTAGTTTGTTATATCTGATTGCTACTGTGTATGCATTGTTTGAGAGCTTACTGTAATTGATTGAAATTCTTCTACAAGAATCTAGGTGAACCTGTGATTTCAAAATTAGACCAGAATAGTGACAGTAAGTTTCTAATGCTTTTGTACAGTGCCTGGATCTCTTCGGTGGCGTGCGAGGAATGTGCTACTTGGATCGGCTCTTGGTGCAGCAGTGTGTTTTCCCCTAGGTATTTCTAATACTTCATCAACTTGTTTATCTATAGTTCTTAATGATGCTAGGAATTAGGCAGTAGTTAGACATGGCGATTATGCCTATACGCCTATTCTTTAGTCACTGGATGCAAAGTAATCCAGAATAGTTTCTGCTTTGCAAATCGAACAACCATGAGCAAGAGAGTTGCCTCAGAACATCAGTGCGAAGTGATTTTACGCCAAACAATGTATGCAGGTTGGGTCCAGATGAAGTTGGTGGAGAAGGCAAATGAACCGAGTGTTATTGGTGATCGCAATTCAACCAACACGAAGGGCGGTGTTGGAGCTGCAATTGAGAGGCTTGAAGCAAAAGTGAAGAGAGACGAAGATGCTTGATATCTTCCCCTTCAACATACCTGCTTAAGATTGAAGTGGCTGGGACGACAAAGCTATAAACTTGTTGATCTAGCAAGCAACTGCAAAACTGTGGAACTTTCTTATAGTTGCATCCTCCAGCCTCTAGTCCCATGTTATTTTTGGTTGTCTCGACTGGGGGATTTGGAATAATACTCTGCTAACTCTATAGAGTACCTGTGTATCTAGTTTACAGGACTGCAGGAGTCTTCATCTAGGATTTCGGCTGCTGTAGGAACTAGGAACAGTGATTGTAATAGTCGGCCAGATGCACTTCAAATAGGTAACACAAATTAAGTTTTCCATCTCAATCAACACTGGTAGAAAGTGCAAGATCTCAAGGAATGGTCTCTGACCTGTTCTTTCTCAATCTGGATTGCACTAATTACTTATCTATACTTATTCCATATGTCTTTTCATGTCATTGTCATCAAAGCTCCAATTCGACAAGAATATGTCAAATGTAGGTATGTATTGTTGCAGAAAGAGACAAGGCTATCAGATCAGATTCCTGGAATCTGATATTGCTGGTTAAGCATGCAACATCTCTCCATGTGGGTGGCATTTGCGAAAACCATCAAACTTGAATTTGGAATTAGATCCTCCTTCCCCATAAGAAGATGGACATCAGAAAAAAAAGGCAAAGGAAGAAAGAATCTCTCTTTCTGTCCATATATCTTCTGCATTTTACTGCTTTTGTTTCAACTATTCCCTAACCTTGTGCTATACATACTACTTACAAAGGCAAAAAATATCAAAGCATATATTACTTTTTCTTTGGTTCCTTTCTTAATCATTCCAAAAACAATAGAACTCATCTCATCTGAAAGCTTGGCTTCCTTCCTTGGAGTTGAAGTAATTATTTTAAACACATCCTTTATCCTTTTCATCACAAGCTAGCTCCACCCCCGATACGAGTCCATGAACCATCTCGTGAACCATGTGTTCTTCAGTTTCACAATGAATGCATACACACCATAGCAAGGGATATGCATCACCGCAACCGCAAAGTACCATAAGGGGACATAGGGAGATGATATGTCTAGGAATGGGTATGGCCACCTGTTTACAAACAACCTACATATGTATATTACTTGTTCGTAGAACCAGAAAGCCAACTGTAATGGTTTGAGTTTGTACCATATTTTCACAAAAGCATGGAGAAACCACTGGAACAGCACGTAAATAACGGTCCAGAGGATGAAATATGCAATCCTGAAAATTGGAAATGGCTGCCAGAAAACCCAGATGGTGAGATATGAGCACAAGGAAGAATCAATGAAGGGTTGTGAAAGCCAGAAGCTCACCAAGCAGTTCAAGGCAGTGTCTCCAAGCAAGAAGATTGCGTTCATGGAATGCATACATATGGTCAACTGTCATTTCAAGCACAAACAATTAACAAGAGAGAGAGAGAGCTTTCTGAATTGGATGAAAGAAACACAGAAACAACAAAGGGAGGAAGCTTACGGCACTGAGATGGAAATCTTTGATTGCAAGAAAGGGTACGATTATGAACCAAAACACACAATCAGTCAGCATCACTGCTCCAGCATTTATCTGCATCATGATCCCTTTACGAATTGAATTCCAACACACAACAAAGAAACTCTGCAAATTTTGACACCTTACCTGGAAAATGATCTGAAAGGCATAAACCAATTTCCCAGCAGGTTGTCGATCCTCAACTGCAGCATGGTGGTAATGGGATGAGTTTGAGCCTTTCATCCCACGGCCGCCATGCTCTGCATCTAACTCTACATTGCCAACCCTCTTGTTATACTTGAAACATCCACCAATTGACATCAAACTCCCAATCTACAGACCAATCAACAAAATCCCATGATTATTTTTCAGGTAAAGTTACAAGCTTTTTGTAATGATTATCATTATCAATTCAAAAAGTTCCAGACGCAGAGGACTTACAGCAAAATAGAAAGTGACCAAAGTAAAAGTCCATCTGTTTCAACAAACCCATCATTAGTAAACCAATTCATAATAATTTAATTTCAAAAAGTGGAAGAAGAAGAAAGAGAGAGATGATTACTGAACTGAGTATAGTAGTAAAAAATGGTGTTGCCATCGACGAGAACAGAAGCAATGAGGAGAAGCAAGAGGACTAGAAATGCACAGATCCTGAAAGATAGAAGCCAAGCTGGATGTACTCCTTTCAGGCATGGCATCCAAGCTTGATCATCATACATAAACCCTCTTCTTCTTCTTCTTCTTCTTCTTCATCATCATCATCTTGTTCCATCTCGTGGCGTTGGCAATTCAGCTCATTCCTCCATATCAATACAAATGCTATGGTCATTGAGACTAGAATCCATGCTGCACAGAGCAAGAACCTCCAGTTGAGCCAATAGGTGGTCCTTGTTGTGTCCCCTGACATAACAGGGTGCCACGTATCCTCAGTTGATCCTGATAACCAGCTCATTTGGGGAGTGGAAGCTGGAATAAGAAAGAATGAACAAGAGATGGGCTCTACTGGAATGTCATATATATTCTAAAATTTTACCAAAGGCATAACTGGATGGAAGTAAGATTAAAGCAGGAGAGGGAAGGAAGAGTGTCTCTAAAAGATTGAAATTTGGTTTTATATGAATGAATGAGAATGAATGAATGAGAATGTAAATGAAGAAGGGAGAATTGTGGGGAAAGGAAAGGTTAGATGCTTACAAAGGAAAGCAACAACAAGCAGAGCATTCTCCTGGTTATGCTTTGCTTCCATGCTTAGTATAACCCATAATAAGAAGCGGATTATAGAAATCTATAAGATTTCTTATATAAGAGCTTCATTTTGGACCATTGGATTATATAGTACCAATTCAATGGCTGATCCAATTTGGGTAGTTATAAGGGTATATGTGTCAAATATATTATTGAATAACTACCTAATTAGGATAATTATGAAATAATTATGTACCATATTAAATTTTGAAACCCTAATTAATTTCCAGAAATTAACTGTTTCTTCTATTTTTGGCCGACGCATTCAAATACCATTCTACTTTTCGTGGCGGCGGTGGTTAAACACCGGTGTGTTGAATACGAATGGTACCAAAAAATATGAATGGTACGATTTAACCACGAATGATACATTACAAAAAAATGATATCATCAATATGAATGGTACAATATCATTACGAATGGTACATAAACACATGAATGGTACAATTTAGCCATGAATGGTATATTTTTTTAAAAAAATACAATATATGAATGGTACAATTTAACTACGAATGGTACCGAAACATATGAATGGTACAATTTGACCACGAATGGTACATTACAAAAAAAAAAACTGATATCATTTATATGAATGGTACAATATCATTACGAATGGTACATAAACACATGAATGGTACACTTAAAAAAATACAACATATGAATGGTACAATTTAACTACGAATGGTACCAAAACATATGGATGGTACATTTAACCACGAATGGTACATTATTAAAAAATGATATTGATGGGCCCTTGGAATGGATCCGCCTTAATGACCAAGGCGGTCCCTCACTCAAGAGCGGACGACGGACCGCCCTGAACTGAAAGGTCACCTGTCACATCGACGGAACAGAAAATTGGCCACCGCCCATTACTGTTGACGGGGACTCACTGCGGCCCACTCAGAGCAGGACACGTGGACCCTACTATACCCACGGGACCTATAAATGCTCGGGTCCCCCATTCAAAGAGGACAACACAACATACTCGGGACCATACGCCTGATACTACACGCCTCCGCGCTGTACGCTAAAGGCTATCGGTTCCGCCCTCACAAAAGGGGCACTCACCCGGTACTTCTTTGTGACCCATCTTCCTTATATTACCCACATACTATCCTACATATACTGACCTCCTTGCACGTCCACCCTGCAAGGTACCACCCGCCGAGACACCCGAGGCGGATTCGGTGTTCAGACCTCCAAAGAACCACAGTATTGATCCTCCGGTCCAACTGGGCGGATCAATTGGCGCGCCAGATAGGGGATAGCTAAACGTCTTATTCCCGAAAGACAAACAGCATGCAAAATTTGGAGGAAAATCCCACGAGCGGTACCCCCGCGGGAACGCTCGTCACCCCGACCAAACAAGTCGTATCGGCAGGCGTCCCCCGGGACCCTCGCCCTCACATAGACACGCCCTTGGGAACGGCCACACAAACACACCAGCTAATCCGCCCTCTCGGGCTTGGAATGCTCGAGGGGGAGTCTCACATCCCCCCTCCATTGGAAGGCAGAACGGCGGCTGATCCCGCTACGGGAGACCTGGCGGCGCAGGTAGCCGATCTACAAAGACAGAACGCTGAAATGGCAGCGATGATGAAGTTCCTGGTCGCCAAGGCGACCCCAGGGAGTCACGCCGAGGGCTCATCCGGCGGACTGGCTACCGGCGTGGCGGACTCGGACGAAATGTACCGACTGTTCCTCCCTCGCCACCAGTCTGGCCCAAAACAACTCGCTATGAGGCAGCCTCTTGACAAGAACCTCCTCAGCGTTCCTCCCCCACAAGGATTCGTACCGCCAGCAATTAAAGCTTACGACGGAACGGGGGATCCCGACCAACATCTGTTAACATTCACCATCGCCATGCAGATGTTCACGGCCCTAGATGCCACCTACTGTCGTACGTTCCCCGGAACGTTAATCGGAGCAGCACTAACCTGGTATGGAGGTTTAGCAGAATGAATCATAAAAAATTGGGAAGATTTCTGCCAACTCTTTCTCCACAAGTTCTCAAACCAAAAGGAGGCGGGGCGCAACTTATCCGCTTTCTGGAACTTAAAGCAGAACCGATCGGAGACTCTTAGGCAGTATTATGAAAAGTGGGCCAAGGCTGTAGTGGCGGTGCCCAACCTCGCGCTAGACATTGTGCTCCACCACATCCAGACCACCACACTCAGCACTGAGCTCGTAAAAGACTTGGTCCGAAAGAAGCCAAAGACCCACACCGAGTTGGAGACGTGCATCCTCCAGTGTGCTGAAGTAGAAGAGAATGTCGCCATGATACAAGGCGGATATGGGCGCCCAAATGATCAAAACAAAGATAAGGGGTACCAAGGGCGCAAGGAGAAACGCCCTGACGATAGAAGAGACAACCGCCCTCATGGAGAGGGACGATCGGAAGAAAGATACACCCCCTATCAGAGTCAAGGCGGAGGCTCATGTACGTCCTCCAAGAAAAGAAAGGAGGGTTGCGGTGGCCAGCGCCGTTACCCAAGGCCGCAGTGAAAAGAGGAAACCCAAACGAGTATTACGAATTTCACGAGCAGAAAAGGCACGACACGGAATACTGCCGTGAACTTCGCAGTGAGATTGAGCGAGCCATAAGGAATGGCGACATCAAGGAATTCATATTGAGCAACAGAAGAAGAAAGGAGCGAGAGCGCTCAGAGTCGCCACGACGTAGGGAAAAGGAAAGGTCAGACACCCTCCCCCCTCCGAAGGCGGACAGACACACGCCCTCTAGAAAGGCAAGTGTTTTTGACAGAATAATTGACAAAAAGGAAGAAGACCCGGATGCCCGGAAGGAGGACGGGAGGCCCAGATACAAGAAAACATGTAGTATGATCTTGGGAGGAGAGGAGGATACGCCCAAGAACAAAATGAGAGTCGTTGGAGAATTTTCCTTGGTCAGGCGGTCGGATGAAGAGCCGCCATTGACGTTCACATCGGCTGATTTGCGTGGGGGAAGTCCCAGCACCCAAGCAATGGTAATCCGTGTCATCGTTGAAGACACTTTGGTAGAACGGGTGCTAGTGAACGAAGGCAGTTCGGCTGATATACTTTCAGCTGATGCTTTCAACAGAATGAGATTTGACCCCGCCCAGCTCAAACGCTCTAGGATTATGCTGACTGGTTTCACAGGAAATGACGTACCTGTACTGGGCGTAATCACCTTACCCATCACATTGGAGGACGACGATCACCAGGAGACAAAGCACATCAAATTTTACGTCACCAATTGCAACTCGGCGTATAATATGATAATGGGGCGGCCCAGTTTGGCCGCTTTTGAGGCAGTTTCCTCCACAGTCCATCAAGTAATGAAGTTCCCTACCACGAAAGGGGTCGGGGTAGCATGGGGAGACACTCCATTGGCACGAAAGTGCTATAGAGTGGCTCTCAAGAAAGAAGAGGCGTGCTTCTCAGTAGATACTAGAGACGACGCGTATGTCCGCCCAGAGTCAGCAGAGGCAGACTTGGAAGTCCCACTATCCCCTAGTGATCCTGAGAGAGTAGTAAGACTGTCCGCTCATATGCCGATCCTAGACAGAGAGCGTACGGTGACGCTCCTGAGAGAATATGATGACTTGTTCGCGTGAAAACCCCAGGATATGCCTGGGCTGGACCCCGCGATCATGCAACACCACCTAGCGGTTAGAGCAGACGCTCGCCCCGTGTCACAAAAAAAACGGACTGTGAACTGGACAAGAAAGCAAGCGGTCCAAGAGGAGATTACGAAACTGCTTGAGGTGGGTTTCATAAGGGAAGTCCAATACCCAACATGGTTGTCCAATGTAGTGATGGTGGGCAAGGCGGATGTGCATAGATTTTACCAACCTCAATGACGCCTGTCCCAAGGACCCATATCCGCTGCCTAACATCGATCAACTGGTGGACGCCACAGCAAACCATGAGACGTTGTCTTTCCTAGACATGTTCTCGGGATATCACCAGATCCCTTTAGCAAAAGTGGATCAAGAAAAACATCATTCTCGACGCCCTTTGGCAATTACTGCTACAATGTGATGCCATTTGGCTTAAAGAATGCCGGAGCGACGTACTAGAGAATGATTGACAGGGTTTTTCAAGACCAGCTAGGTCATCACATGGAAGCGTACATAGATGACCTGCTGGTTAAGACCAAGGCAGGAGATAACCACCTCGGAGACCTCCGGAAAACTTTCGACACTTTGAGGGCGTTCCAACTTCGTTTGAATCCGAAGAAGTGCGTCTTTGGCGCTTCTTCGGGAAAGTTTTTGGGATTCATAATCACCAGGCGGGGGATCGAGGCGAACCCCAAAAAGATAGAAGCTATCATACAGACACCACCTCCCAAGACTGTCAGAGATGTCAAAACATTGACAGGACGGCTAGCGGCAATGAACAGGTTCATCCCCAAGTCCGCCGAGAGGCAGGCGCCATTTTTTGCCACTTTGAAGGTGGCGGCCAAGTTCTCATGGACGGAAGAATGTTCTAAGGCTTTTGAGGAACTCAAGTCATTCCTCACGACTCCGCCGACACTAGCAGCACCGATTCCAGGAGATGAGCTATACCTGTACGTTGCCATCGCGGCTACAGCTGTCAGCTCAGTTCTCGTAAAGCGGACAGATAAGGATGAACACCCTGTTTTCTACACAAGCAAGTCATTGGTTGACGCCGAAACCAGGTATTCTCCATTGGAGAAGTAGGCCTACGTAGTGATCATCGCTTCCAGGAAGTTACGCCCATACTTCCACGCTCACACAATTCACGTCGTGACAAACTTGCCACTCAAAGCTGCTCTCAGGTCCATGAAAGTGGTAGGGCGCATGTCCAAATGGGTAGTAGAGCTCAGCGAGCACAACGTGCACTTCCAGCCACGAACAGCCATCAAAGCGCAGGCTCTGGCGGATTTCGTGGTGGAAGGATGCGTTCGGGCGGAAGGACGCCCGGATGATTATTGGGAGCTCTACGTGGACGGGGCGTCAAGCAAGAACGGGGCAGGAGCGAGCATAGTGCTAAAAACACCCCAGGGTGTCTTGCACGAGACCGCCCTTCGCTTCGTTAAGTCACGAACCAACAATGCGGTGGAGTACGGGCACTAATCGCGGGGCTTAGAATGGCCAAAGCCATGGGAGTATCGCACCTCAAGATTTTCTCCGATTCCGCCATTGTGGTCAATCAACTCAGCGGGGTGTATGAGGTCCGGGAAGAAACTCTGATCCCTTACAATGATCAAGCCAAGATCACCCTTAAAAGCTTTGAAACAACGGAGATTCATCAGGTAGCAAGAGAAGATAACGCCCATGCTGACGCTCTCTCCAAACTAGCGACCGCTCTCAGTTTCAAGCATGACAGAATGATCACGGTGGAGAAAGAAAGGAAGAAGGCGAATGTATGGTTGTCAATACCAGGCCGGTGTAACCCCACCCCCTGCACCGCTCTCGGACTGGCGTACGCCCATACGGACTTTTATTGAGACAGACACCCTCCCGGTGGACCGAGCACTAGCCACCAAGGTTCGTAGGCGGGCAGCAAGATGCGTTTTGCTAGATGGAGAAATATATCGCAAATCCTCGGCAGGTCCTTACTTGCGATGCTTAAGTGATGAAGAGGCGTCATTCACCCTGAGAGAAATCCATCAAGGCTGTGTGGGATGCATATAGGCGCCAAAAGCCTCGAAAAGAATGTCCTGTTGCAAGGTTACTATTGGCCCACGATCCGCCGGGATTCTGAAGAGTTGGTTAAGCGATGCCACAAGTGTCAGCTATTCGCTAACACACATCACCTGCCCTCCACCGCCCTCCAGCAATAATTTCTCCATGGCCATTCCCTTCTGGGGATGGACTTGTTGGGACCATTCCCTGAGGCAGTGGGTAAGAGGAAATACATCATTGTAGCGGTGGATTACTTCACCAAGTGGGTCGAAGCCGAAGCTCTCGCCTCTATCACGGCATACCAGGTGCAGAAGTTCGTGTTGAAGAACATTATCACTCGTTTCAGCCTTCCCCTAGGATTCGTCTGCGATCATGGCACTCCAGTTTGATTGCACGGCGTTCCTCGACTTTTGCGAAGAATTCAAAATAATGGTCCGCTTGGCGTCCGTAGCATATCCCCAGGCGAACGGGCAAGCAGATGCCATTAATAAACTCATCTTACAAGGATTGAAGAAAAGAGTTGATGCGGCGAAGGGAAAATGGGTCGATGAGTTGCCCAACATCCTATGGGCGCATAGGACGTCGTACAAAACGGCCACAGATGAAACCCCCTACACTCTGGTCTACGGAACTGAAGCAGTCTTACCCGTGGAGGTTAATCTGCTAGCATACAGATTCAGCATTTTAATCAAGACAGCAACGATCCCGCCCTACATCATAATTTGGACATGATTGAAGAACGAAGGGAGGACGCAGCTATCCGCCTTGTGGCTGAAAAAGAACAGCTGGCTAGGCGATACAATGCTCATCTCCGCCCTCATCAACTGGAAGAAGGTGACTGGGTGGTTCGAAAGGTTTTTAGGCCGATCCCCCAACAGGGCAAGCTGAATGCCAATTGGGAAGGGCCGTACAAGGTCCGTGAAGTGATCGGTCCAAACACTTTTAAACTCGAGCACCCTTCTGGCGAGCCCATACACAAGACGTGGAACGCCATGCACTTGAGGAAATACAATACCAACGGCGGAGAGGTCTAGTCTACTCCGCCATTTCCAGCCCTTACCTTATTCTTTTTGAGTTGTCCTTTTTTTTGAAAGCGACCTACTAAGGGCGTATATGTAAGGAAGGGATGGCCGGGTTCAAATTCCCCTAGGAGGAACTTAACCCCAGTGCCGAGTTCGGGTTCCCCACCAGCAAAGGGATGGCGGGTTCAAATTCACTACAAGAAAAGGAGGAAAAAATTGCACTTACACTATTGGCGGTTGTACAACCGCCAATATGTAATTTCGGCAATGGCGGTTTGTGTTGTGGCGGATATAACCGCCACAATAGTATATAAAATTGTGGCGGTTATAACCGCCACAATATGTAGTTAAAACCGCCACAATTTTTAATATATGAACAGCATCGCGACTCCCTTCTCCCTTCTCCCCGACTCCCTTCTTCTGTTCTCTCAGCATCGCTGACTTCTCCGAGCAACACGAAGCTGGAGCTTCACCGCCACCGGCCACGACGCCCACCTCAGCTCCTCGCCGCCGCCGCCTACGACGCCCACCAGCAGCTCCCGCCGCCGCCAGCAAACCGCCGGCCACGACACCCACAGCAGCAGCCGCACTCGTTTGAACTCGATTTTCAAGTGCACACTCGTTTTTGGACAATTTCGTGGGTGTTAGTAGACTCCAAGGTATGTATTTCGATCCTCATACCTTTAGTACACGTTTTCATTGTCAATTTTGGGTTTCTGGTTCTGATTTCGGATTTGAGTTCATGAGCTCGAAAACCCTAATTTTTAAAAGTTGGGGGATTGTGAAATTGATCAAATATTATTGAAATTGGCAGTGTTATTAGCTTCTAGTTCAAATCGGGGGTCGTTTCGATATCGTTTACTCCTTCAATTGTGCATTTTCATAGACTTTTCATATCGACATTGGTCAAAATTGGGGATTTTTTTATATGGCCGAATTTAGATGAATTATTGCTTCTAGACTGATCTTGTGATGATTATGAATGTGTTTCAATGCTTGTTCTCGATTGTCTTTGGCTTCACTATGCTTAAATGATGAAGTGAGCACACTTTTGATTATCTTGGTTTCTTGACTTGGTGCCTTAGCATATGTGAATGGATTGGCTGACTTGGATTGTGTTTGTGACTCGATTTAAGACTAGTTGTTGATACGCTGAGTGATATTCTTGTTCTCCAATATGTGATTAAAGTTGGCACTTGTTTTTTGATTGTGTTGCAGATTGGGTTGACTTTGAATGAGAATCGCAGAAGTTGTTTCAGTCTTTTAATCTTAGTGTGTGACATTGATCAGGTTTGTTTTTTCTCATATTGGGCCGTTTTTTATCCTTTTAATCCGATTACCACACGCTAGTTCAACACTTATGTATTATTCGTTGTATGATTGTGTCGCAGGTTGAGTTAACTTTGATTGAGGAAGGCTTTTGGCTGAATCTGACTTTTTGACCGAACATTCCAAGTTAGTGATTCTTTAAGTTATTAGTACAATACTAAATATAATATTGAGCATAATATGATGAATATCATATAATCGACTAAACATTAAAAATTGTGTAGTATAACTTTTCAAAAAATGCATATTCAACCATGTTCATGTAATATACTAATTTGTATGTAAAGTTGATTCAAATGTGTTATTCAAGAATGGTATATTACGTTGAAGACAAGACCGATAATGGGTGGTGCATACCAGTCCATTTCAAACCAAGAGACACGTACAATTTGCCAGAATAAGATGTTAGCAACTCAGTAGATGATTGGTTGTTGTCTACAGTTCAAAATCTTGCTGTAACAGATGAAATTCCTGATTTTGTGTATCAAACATTGGCTAGGGAGAATCTTATGGCAGAGTTACGAGAGTCTGATGAGTAGATTGAAATTAATAGTTTATCCTTATGTTTCATAATTTGTTTAGATTCTGTGGAGTATGGATATGGATGAGCTAGTTGTGGTGGTGGCGGTGATGGTCGTGGTCGTGGTCGTGGTGGCGGACGTGGTCGTGGTCGTACTGTGGTCGTACTGGTGGTAGTCTTCCCGACAAGGAACCTGGGAAATGGAACTGTGAGGTTGTAGGTAAGTTTCTTCTATCTTACTAGTAATGTTAAAATGTTAAGAGTTGTGTTCTTCAACCCATGTACATTGAAAAATTTCAGATGCTAGTGGGAACTTTAGAGTTATGGGTTTGAAGGTGAAAGAGGCAGAAGCAACGTTGGGGCCAAACTTGAGAGTAGTGGTGCGATTGCTTGATGGAGTACTTCCAGAGGGAGGCCATACATATGAGTTTCTCATACGGTACATTGGTATTATTGTGGAGACTTCACTGCACTGCCCTTAGATTCGGTGAGTGGAGAGATCACGGGTTGAAGCCGTATAAAGCTCTTGTATGGAGAAATATGTTTGAGGTAATAATTTTCATAATTTGTTGTTGTAGTTGATGGTATATGTGTATTGTTACTAACCTCTTGTTTGAATGTAATCAGCCAAAGTTTGCTATCATGCCCCATGATTTATTGCCTCTTAAGAGTTACATCATGAAACAAATGGGTAGAGCTTGGTCAAGAAAAAGAAATTCGGCATACAATGAAGCGGTCGAGAGAGCAACAGGCGCGGATGGGCGTGTTGATAGGAATTTGCTCTCATCGTTAGGCCCAAGAGGAGCTAGCAACCTTGATTGGTGTGAATTTCTATCCATACGCGGAGAAGCCCGGAGAAGAGTAAGTGAATTCCTATCCATCTTGTTGCATTTTGTTAGTTGGAATTAACAACATATTTGTTTTGAATTGATAGGAAATTGTGGCAAAAAATAAAAGCAATAAAGCAAGCAAGTTAGAAAAACAGGGGAGGGGCTAGACCATATAATACAATGCAAGCACAATTGACGGCTGAGCTTGGGTATACACCATCCAGAGGTTTCATTTGGCTGCATGCACACAGATTAGCAGATGGAACATTCTCCTCTGATGTTGCAGAGTTAGCGGTACTTATCTTTATTAAGTAATTAGATTGCTACTAAAGTGGTTGGTTTTAAGTGTTCTTCTTGCTTTTGTAGCGATTGATTCAACATTATGAGGACCAGCCAGAAGTTCCTAAATAGCATGGACCTGGTGACTCTTTGGATTTGGCGCACATAGCATTAGATGTGCATATGGAGGAGAGCACTCTGGAAGAGTATTGGGAAGAGTTTTGGCTATTACCCACGAGTGGTAAGAATCTCATCTAATAAATGCATTATTAGTTCATATAGTGATTACATTATTGATGAAATCCATTTTGTAGTTTGAAGCTGCTTCTGGTTCTTCTGCACAATCAATGGCTCCAACTCAACATACTGTTGATGCCTCTACGATTGCGCGTGTGAGAGAGGAGATGGATGGAGCGTACGCGGAGAGGATGCAAGCTGAAATCGATCATAAAGTCAAGGAAGCGGAGGAGAATATCGGGAAGAAAATGGAAGGAAAATTCAAGAGGTTCTTGGCTAAATTGAAGGGTAAGAAGAAAGGTTCTTCATCAATGAGAAAATGAGAAAGGTAATCTTGATAACTTGATTTTATATGTAAGTATCTTAGTTAGTCGAGATAACTTGATATTATTAAGTTTTTATGATACTATTTTACTTTCTGCAGGTGAGTGGAGATGATACTGGATCGGGTGATTATGACAATCCCGATGATTACATAGTCACACCCTTGGATAGGCATGGAGGTAGCTCTACAGTTGCCGGTAAAGGTACAAATGTTGCGAGTAATGACGATGATGAGGAGCTTGGAAGTGACGATGATGAGGAGCTTGGAAGTGCCGATGATGATGATGAGGAGGAGGAGGACGATGACATTGTAGGTGAGGAGGGCGAAAACGTTGGTCAGGGTAATGACGATGATGATGATGATGATGAGAATTGATCCCCTACTATGACAATTCAACTTCGGATGATGATAGTTAGGAGGTGATGTGTTACTTGTATCTCACTATATTGTCTAGTATGTTATAGGAGTACTTGCATTCTAGTGTGTAATTTGAGCTTCGATGGATGATGTCATGTTAAATTGTTAATGTAAATTTGGTGATATGTGATACTTAATTAATGTGGTGTTGGTACTTGCATTATGTGGTTAGTAATGTTATATGAGCTGATGTGCATGTGCCATTTAATGGACGAATTGGCGAGCTGAATTTGCAGCAAAAAAACTGCAAAATTAATAGCAACATTGGCGGTTATATCCCCCAATATAGCTACCCAGAACCGCCAATCTGATTGTGCTTCAGCAGCCCAGAACCGCCAAAAACATGATATGTGGCGGTTAAAACCGCCAAAAATATAATTACAATTGTGGCGGTTATAACCTCCAATAATTTAAAAACCATTGTGGCGGTTATAACCGCCACAATACAACCGCCAGTGTATTATATTTGTGGCGGTTCCTGACCGCCACTTTTGTTCGTTTGTGTCGGACACTTTTGTGGCGGTTTTTCTCCACAATTTGGCGGTTGCACAACCGCCACAATTATACAACTGTGGCGGTTATAACCTCCACAATTGAGGAAAATAACCGCCACTAATACTCCGTTTTGTTGTAGTGATTCCCCTAGGAGGAACTTAACCCCAGTGCCGAGTTCGGGTTCCCCAGGGCGGAACCCAACATTTTACTAAGTTCGGATTCCCCGTGGTGGAAACCAATTCAAAATCATTCGAGTTCCCCAAGGCGGAACCCAACGGTTCACCGAGTTCAGATTTCCTCTAGATGAGAATCAACTCATCACCTTTTGGTTTCCCCAAGGCGGAGCCCGACACCTCGTTGAGTTCAGATTCCCCCAAGGCGGAAATCTGACTTTTAGAACTAGGAAGCGGGACGTAATACCGTGACTACATCGCGGATCAATTTCACTGAATATGGTCCAAATGTTTGGATACAGGGCAAAACAAGGAAATTACATTAAAAGCAAAAGAGGAGTCATCCTATGGCTTCCCGCTAGTCGAACCGGCCCTATCCGCCCTGGCTTTCTTCTTCAGCTCTTTGTGACGCTGGCACACTTCAGAGAAAGCCTCGGTCAGCAGCTCTTTGCGCCGGTCTGGGGGAATCACCTGAGAATCAACCGATTCTTCTTTGAACTCCTGCGCCATCAGACGCCGGGAGGCAGAGCGGAACATCAGCTCTTGATCCCAGGTGTAGTCAGCCTGGCTCCGCTGGAGCTCGTGGCGAACGGCCGTGAGAGCGTTATCAATAGCTCCCTGCACTCGGTCGCCCAGCTCCTCAGCAGCCTTCGCCGCGACGGCTTTCCCCATATCCGCCTTCAGAGTCGTGAGGGTAACCTCTGCTTCCTTCAAGGCCAAGTCTCGGCTCTCCAAGCTTTTGGTTTTGTCCTCCAGGACCTTGGCCATTTCCACCTTGGCAGCCTCCAGGAGAGCCACTTGCTCTTTCAGGGTTTTCTTCTCGGCTTCGGCCTTGGTCAAGGCGTCCTCCACCTTATGATGTTTTGCTTCCTCTGCCTGCAATTCCAACATGTGTTCAGTAGCCATATTAGCATGCGTAAGGCGGACCAAGTCCAGTTCGTACGAGGTAGTTACCAGGAGCCGAGCCGCCTCATCGTCCATCTCCTTCTGGGCCTTAGAATATTTGGCCTTCCATTGCTGAGAGGCGGCCCGGGCCTCCCGCAACTCAACCTCCAGATCCATATCTTGGGGTTGCTCAGCTCGGCGCGCCTGATCCGCGGACAGCAGCGCGCCGGCGGTTCCTAGCAGCTGCCATTAAGTTGAACAAGCATTCAGAATACTAGAAAGGCGGACAAATGTAACAAAAGCATGATAAAGGGCTTACCCTGGCTCCGATCGCCATCTGCTCCATCGCCAACCGGCGAACACCGTCCTCCGATCGGGGGTGATCAATATCCCAGTCGGCCGCCAACTGGAGGGCAGCCCGGGTAAGGATCTCATTCCCGCTAAGAGTTGGCTGCATTACGGGAAGGCGGGCGGTGCTGTACTCTCCTGAGGACGCCTGAGGCTTCGATCCGCCCTCCGTCCTCCTTTTCTTCCCGGAGTCTTTCTTTATGGGGAGCTTGCGACGCTTTGACCGGGCCACATTCTGGGGTGGTGAACTAGCCCCAGGGTCAGACCGTCTGCTCTCATGGCGGTCTTTGTCCGCCTACTCTTTTTCTAGGCGGGCCTGACCTGCATCCTCGGGCTGGGGTTGGGTGTCCGCTGAAGCACCACGTGTCCGGGCGTTCAGCAACGCGGCGAAGATGGCACTCTCTGCATCAAAGTAAAACACAAGGGATAAAGCAGACGGGTCAGAACCACAACACGACCCAAGGACGTAACTATAATGGCGCACAGCAAGATGGGTTACAATCCTATGTAACTAGCCACTCACCACCACAGCCCAGCCACGCTTTTAGAGCGTTCCGCCCTCGCCTCTTAAGGTCGTAATTCCAGGAGTTCACCCAGCCTAGAATGGCGGCATCGTTACCCTCTGGGCGGCTGGGTTTGTTGAATTCTTCAATGGCCCCGTATGACCATGTGGGTCGGAGGCGTTCAGCCCAGAAGGCGTCCTCTGGAGTGTCGGTTTTGAAGAAAAAAAAGTTGTGCCACCACACAGAATCGGCCTTGATGGCGCCGTATACTCCGCTCCCCGAGTACGACCTCCTTTTGGAGAACGTGATGCCGTTTTGACCAATCTTGGCGATATACAAGTGGTGGAATATTCGAGCGCTCGGGGCCACGTGCCTCTTCACGCAGGACACCTGGAAGGCGGTCATGATCGCCCAAACGTGGGGTTTGAGTGCTCCCAGGGACGCTCCCAGTAGATCCAGCACATCCAGCTCCCAGGGATCTAGAGGAAAGCGGAGGCCGTACATGATCGCCTCAACCCACACGCCTATCCAGCTGGGTGGACAATTGCCGATGGAGTAGAGCCGGGCGGGGGCAGCATATGAAAAGCGCTGAGGCATGTCACACTCGCCCAACAGCCTCACCAAGGCGTTTGTCTTGACAAAGGGAAAATAGCCTGGCCCGTATACTTCCCGACAGTCAGCCGGTGCGCCCTCCCACATTTGCTCCCAAGACTTTACTTTGAAACCGTACTTTTCTATAGCCTCGGTCTGCAGCTCAAAGCCCCAAGACTCCTTGGTGAAGCCGGTCTGCCACGACGCGAACCGACGAACATTGTTCGGAGGCGCATTCGGGTTCTTGGACACTGCTTTGAACCTAGCCTCCGCCTGCTTTCGGAGTTGCTTCGCTGAGGGAGTAGGCAGCGGTTCAGCGTCCTCAGAAAACACGTACTCCACATCAAAGTCCGCGTTGGGGTTGAATACCAAGTCGCTATCCTCCGGATAGGGCATTTGCCCTTTCTTTTTGGGATTTGTTGCATCCGATCCTTCATCATCAGACTCTTCTCCCCTAGGGCGCTCGGGGAACAAAGGTGGGCTTGGTCGTGGGGACGGAGATGACAAAGATGCTTCAGAGGACGCATCCACCTCCGGTCCTCTCCTCCCTTCATCATAACCTCCTACAACATAAGGATAAGGGGCGCAAATCAGAAGGGGAGGAGGAATGAACACCAGAGGGCGGATAGGCACGAGAGCAGTTTCTGCACCCGCGTCTTGAGAGGAGCTGGGGGTAGAACGCCGGCGTCCCCGCACGCCCCTCAATACACTATGTAAATGGTCATAGTCTAAGGACGACGATGACTCACTAGAAGACATCTCACGCTAACAGAGAGACAAAATAGAAAGGACGAAACACACAAGGCACACAAAAGAATAGTGGGCGGATAAAAATTGAAACGCAAGAAAGTTTCAAAGACACCTACTTGCTTCGGCGGACGAAGACGACTCAGCATCAGAAGGCATCCTCGATATGGTGTTTTGAAAGATGGCGGACAGAGACAGAAGGAAGACAGCGAAGGAAAGGGCAGACGAAATCAACGCTGCTAATAAGAAAGGGCGGAAGCTCTCAAAACTTTAGTTGACAAGCTGAGGTGCCTAAAGAAGGAAGGGGAGGACCCCTATTTATACTGGTGACGTGGGTAAACGAAACGTTGCCAAGTACAAATGAGCCACGTGTCCCCCAGGCAGTGGGCGGGTAGGCTACTAGCCTGTAAAAAGGGGGAAACGCGTGCGGGGTCACCTCAAAAGAAGAGCCCCCGACCGTGTTGTTCTCCGGCGATGACGACGATACCAGCATTGGAGACAACCCCTCGGACGCCGGCGTGCGTCAATACCGCCCACCGGGATCAACGGTGGAACGCCAAGTGATGAGCCCGTGAGCCATGCCCGCCCTAATTGTCGCCAGCAAAGCGGCGGAGGGATTAGTCCCGCACTCAGCGTCAAACACATCCTTAGCATCGCCTAGAGACCGACGCGCCCTCGAGGCCATACTAGGGGGCAATTGATGGGCCCCGACGTCAGTTTCAAGAAAATCCTTAGTATCGCCTCGGGGCCTACACGCCCTCGAGGCCATACTAGGGGGCAATTGATAGGCCCCGAAGTCGAGTCCGTCATCGGAGGGCCGTTCCAACAAATCCATAGTATCGCCTCGATACCCTCACGACCTCGAGGCCATACTAGGGGCAATTGATGGGCCCTTGGAATGGATCCGCCTTAATGACCAAGGCGGTCCCTCACTCAAGAGCGAACGACGGACCGCCCTGAACTGAAAGGTCACCTGTCACATTGACGGAACAGAAAAGCGGCCACCGCCCATTACTGTTGACGGGGACTCACTGCGGCCCACTCAGAGCAGGACACGTGGACCCTGCCATACCCACGGGACCTATAAATGCTCGGGTCCCCCATTCCATTCAGAAGAGGACAACACAACATACTCGGGACCATACGCCTGATACTACACGCCTCCGCGCTGTACGCTAAAGGCTATCGGTTTCGCCCTCACAAAAGGGGCACTCACCCGGTACTTCTTTGTGACCCATCTTCCTTATATTACCCACATACTATCCTACATATACTGACCTCCTTGCACGTCCACCCTGCAAGGTACCACCCGTCGAGACACCCGAGGCGGATTCGGTGTTCAGACCTCCAAAGAACCACAATATTGATCCTCCGGTCCAACTGGGCGGATCAGATATCATTAATATGAATGGTACAATTTCATACGAATGGTACCAAAACATATGGATGGTACAATTTAACCACGAATGGTACATTATTAAAAAATGATATCATTAATATGAATGGTACAATTTCATTACGAATGGTACAGAAACATATGAATTGTACAATTTAACCACGAATGGTACATTTTAAAAAAAATACATAATACAATTAATATGAATGGTACAATTAACCAGCGGATGGTACCACATCAATAAACGGTGAAATCATATCGATCACAAAAATATGCAAAAACTGCAATTCATAAATCAGTGATATCAACGCCATTCTTGTTTGAATCCATTTCATGAGAGATTGAAAAAATTGAAAGAAAAGAAAGCAAAGTCTTGACCAAGAGTGTTGTCTTTAGAAAAAAAAAACCCAAAACCACAAATAACCGCCCACTACCCACTACCACGTTTGTGGATTTATAATAAATATAAATTGTTTTTTTAATTACTATACATTTACCGATATGCCCTTTGGTACATTTAGTACCACTCAATTATGGTTATTACGGTTACAAATCCAACGATCCAGATTCGAGTTCTTAAATAAGAAATATCAAGGATTTCTCACCTTAAAATCTCTCATGGAAATGGGACAAATGTGAGAGAGAAAGGAGGGAAAGGGGCTTGTTTTGTTGCATGTAAAATATTTGTGTTAAACATGCAATCCGAACCGTATTTCATTATTGGGTAGTTTGGTTAATGGAATTGGGAGTGAGAATTTGGATTTAATTCCCGGCTCACTGGGAATTGTCTCAAATAATTGCACTACAATTCTCAACATACCGGGAATTGAAATCCAATTCTCAAACCCAATTCTATCAACCAAATCACTCGTATATCTTTTTTTTGCCCATCTTTTATTTTTCTTAAAAGCCTTGCATAAATAAAACTATTATTCCTTTTTCTAAGTCCCATGCACAACTTTTACCTATCATTTATTCATAATCAAACCAGATTCGAGAATGTCAAATAAGTCATACAATGTAGGATGGAATAACAAATTATTAAAATTAGAAATATGATGAACATCAAATTAATAATTATGTCATCGACTTAGCTGCCTTATTGCTCTCTCGATAGATATGCTCAACTTTGATCATCTAGTTTTGATCCAACATCTCACAAAAGCTGACGATCTCGAAATAGTGATGATGTGTGCTCTCAAATGTGAACCTCCCCCAAACAAAAGTTGAACTGCAACGCACGAGTCCAACTGCTCCCGAATCCTATGAAATCCTCTCTCCAAAACAATATGCAACCCTGCCACCTCTCCTCTCAAACTCAACCCTGGTGATTGAGCAAATTCTCAGGTTCACGCTGAATGCGCCTAAGCAGTATCCAACTTTTCATGGAACATGCCTCTTACAGCGGTCCGTCCGGTTATAGGAATAACGGAGTTGTCGAAGTTGAGAGCTACCCATTCTGGTGGTAACCATAATTCAAAGATATTGTACTTATAAACATGGACTATTGATGGTAACTGTAATTCAAAAGTTAAATTTAAGAAGCAAAATTAAATACAAAAAATTTATCTTGTTTTGAGACACTTGAATTTTATGAATTAATAATAAACATGTTTAAATAAAAAATTCCATTATTTTCTTCAAAACATTAGTTTGTAAATCACTTGGAAGTTTGCAGCTTTTTTGAGCAATTAGAATGGGGGCTGCTGCGAGTGTGGTAGAATGTGGGAGGGGGGGTGATGAGTTTCATCAGAAGGGATTAGGGAAAAAAGGGAGGCGAATGGGAAGGGATAAAGCATAGGGTTATTTTTGTCATTTTTCCTAAAGTTAATTTCCAATTCCATTTGACATTTTTGACAGGAAAACAAGGAATTGTTGCAGGGAATTGGCCTTAATTCCGTTTCCGCCGGAATTGGCAATTGCGACGGAATTTGGGCCTTTTGCAGGAAAACGTGGCCAGAATTTAAGCAAATAATAACAACTTATACAAACTTGAAATCTCATGAGAGAAGTGTGATGGGTACAATGAGAGTGAGACAGAGAGGAAGAGGGGGAACAGTTGAGACACACATCAACAACATATGACAATTGTTTGGAGGTTGTTGAGTTGTGTATGTTTGATCTTGTTGTTTGGTTAGAATTTGGAAGAAGAAGAAGCATTTAACTATCTCCAAGCTCATCCATGCTCAAACTGACATTCAGATCATATTTGTTCCATGATGCCTCAACTCTTAGCTTGATAGAGGTGGCTTGTCTCACATCGCTTCACAAAGATTGAATTTTGGAGTGTCTCTATCCCATCTTCTCATCCTGCCAATCCAATTTCTGCATCACTAGATAGTCTGAAGTGGATGTTAGCAGCATCAGTAGATAACTTCTGCATAATTCAATGATATGATCAATCTTCACACTAGCTCATTCTCATAGGGAACAATTGCATTGCAGAAAACTATAATTGCTAGGTAGGTCCTTCAAGCATGCATGATTACATACAAGTTATACACACATACACCTTCCCAGAATTTACGAGAATATACATTTACCCAGTGTTTACTACGATTGTATCTTCTGTATTTCTTTCAGTCGAACTAGACTTCGTCTCTGTCTCTGACCCCTTTAGCCACAATTGGTGATGAACAACAACAACAAGGGGATACTCATATTCATACAATATCACTTCCATTCCCCAGTGTTGACAGTGAAAAAGGTGCAATAGCCACGTTGAATGATGATGACCCTACTTTGTCTATGTGTTTCATCTCAAAGTCGCCTTCCTGCATTTCCAAACCAACGCCAAAACTTAACATTAACCACCCTCTTCAATTTTGCAACTCATGAGGCTCTGATCTAGCTAGCATCTACACACCGCTCAAGGTTCAAACTTTAAGCTCAACTAAGAATCACTTACCATTCTACCATTTGGAGTTGATAATGGGCATGCTGACGAGTATTCAAAGCCCGTCTTTGCAAGTATTACTGGCTGCTCACCTATTACGCCCATTCCCCTGTACTTTTTAGATATGGTTCAGTATACAATATTAATGTCAAAAGAACAAACATACTTGGGTTACTAAAAATTAATCAACCAACCCACCAGACATTCTCAGTCTTCCCATTGGCATCTGTGATGACCCAATGTCTTCTCAGAAGTTGAACAGGACGGTCTGAGTTATTGGTGATTCTTATTCTGTACGCAAAGAAGTACTGTCCCTTCAACGGCTGACTACGACTCTCAATGTAAACGCTCCTTACTTGAACTCTGATCCCCTGAAATATGCAAAGACCTCTGATTAAGACCTACTCTGATCAACATTTAAGATGCCATGGCCTTTGCTTCCACATTGTTAACATATGTAAACGGCCAAGCTACTTATGAAACATGTAATCATTCCAAATACAATCTACCATCTTTACTGAGACAAACTACATTCAACCCAACACCAACCAGTAATCAGAATCCATGGATGCAAGAACAAAACGAACTGATTCCACATATGCTAGTATGCATACCAGAGTGGTTGTATCACTTGAACATTTCAAGAGAGAATGCGGAGCAAGTTGGTTTAGCTCATCGCGGTACTTAGCTGCATCCTGCAGCATTTCAGAACAACGAGTTGTAAATTAACTATCCAAATCAATGTAAAAAGTATGAAACATTCGAAAATAACATCATCCAATCTCATGTAAGCAAAACCAGCTCTGCTAATGACTTTCAGAGAATGAAAAACTCAACCAACGTTCAAGAACAATATCTTCAACCCATGCTAGTTAGCCAGTTAGCTAATGAGATATGGAGAGACGGTGCAAACAAACAGGTTACCCCGAAACGTTCGTCTTCGATTGCATCCTTCAATTGCTGACGAAGCCGAAGAAGAGGCTCCTCTTCCTCAAAGATTCTCAAGGAATCGCGAATTCTCGCAGCTTCTTTGTAGTCCTTGAATGCGAAATTGAAAGGTGAGGAAGGGCGAAAAGAAGAAAGAAATAAACAAATGAAACAGTCCAGCGAATACCTCAGCTTGTGCAGCGACCACCATCTGCTTCTTGAGTAAAGCGTAGGTTTCACTCCGCCTAAAGAACGAATTCGCCGAAGATCCAGCTGTATCCGAACTGGACGAAGAAGAACTCGTTTCTCCGGCGTCGCCATTGTCATTTCCCTCAGCTGAACATGCCACAATCCGACAACTCCGGCCCCGGCCGGGAAAGCCCAAGCTCAACAATAGCGGCCTCCTCTCCAAATCAGAAGAGAAGGCGCTCCGACCGGTAAAAAGGCAGCTGCTCCTCCTCGCTCCGACTCCAAAATCCGGACACAATTTCAGATTCAGCGCATTCATCCCGTTCGCAGGCTATCATGGAATTTCCTGCGGAGCTTGAAATGTGAACCGCCAAAAATAACTTAAAAGCGATGATAAGTAGATAAAATATGAGCTGCGGGATCTGCGGCCGCGGCAGTGAATTTTGCTATGTTTGGGGCCAAATTGGATGGGATTACCCGGGGTTGGTTACTTAAATAGTCACTGAACTTTGGCCAAATAACCCAGAAGTCATTAAACAAAAAGAAATACTATTGACATTACCATACTTTGACTCATTATCCAAGATGTCACTGTTAGATACGGACATCCATTATTCCGTCCATCCGCCTACGTGGACTTACCAACTCCACTGCCACGTCACACAAATTTGCCACAACATATTAATTTTTCCCAACATGCCTAGTCATCCGACCAAAAAAGCCAATCCGATTAACTCCAACCCAATCAAATCTGACCAAAAAATTAAATACTTCCTCCTCTTTCTCTCCCTCGTCCATCCTCAACACCACACCACACTCCTCCTGCCTCCTTCTTCCCACCATCACTGCCGCCGCCGCCACCATCGCCACCGCCACTCTTCTCTCCATCTTCCTGCCTCTCAATCTCTTCATCTTCCTCCTCTACTCTCGAAACCCAGCTCCCTCTTTTCCAGATCCATTTCCCGCAAAACAAGCCCAAAATCCCCAATAGCCAGACGGCGGCGGTGGATCTGAGCGGCGCGACGTCAGATCTGAGCGGCGCGATCTGAGCGCGCGACGTCGATCTGAGCGGCGGCGGGGGCTCTGAGAGGCGCGGCGGCGGATCTGAATCTCCAGGGGGATCTAAATCTCGGAGATGATGGCAGACCAGACGGAGGTTCCGATTCCAGGTTTCAATGAACCCCAGGAGTGCGGTTGTTACTGTGGTGGTCAGAGGGAAAGGGAATGACTGGGAGGTGTTCTGCGCTAAACTGACCATTCTCCTCCACAAACCGACGATGGCCGGAGAACCTACGCAGAAGGCCGCCGCCGCCACTAGCGATGACATGGGGGACGGGAAGCTAGTTTCATCCTCCGCCTCTTTCCCTCTCTCAGCTCCTTCATCTTCCTCTTCCCCTCCTTCCTTCAGATCTGACCACCTCGGCGTCAACGCCAACGCAGCTTCCCCGCCGCCGCCTCTCTCTCTCTTCGTGCGTCCTCACTTCGCCGACCAGAGGAGACGATTCTAACTGGAGGAGACGATTCCTCCCTGGAAAATCTTTAAAAGGGAAGAAATCCCACCTCTGGTGTCGAAGGATGAGAGGCGCCAAGGACAGAGTGCAGACACGACGGCCGTTGGAGCTACCCCGACGGCGACGCCGACGAGGGTTATGCGATTTCGGAGAAGGAGGAGGAAGGAGAGTTTCAGATCTGGTTTTTCGGTTAGATTATGTAATTGGGTCTGGTTGATAATTGGTAAGTGCTTGGGTTAATTTTGGGTAGATAGGATATGATGTGGCACTTTAAATGACGTGGTAGTGGAGTTGGCAAGTCCACATAGGCGGATAGATGGAAAATGGATGTGCGTAGCTAACAGTGACCTCTTGGATAATGAGTCAAAGTATGGTAATGTCAATAGCAATTTTTTTGTTTAGTGACATCCGGGTTATTTGGCCAAAGTTCAGTGACTATTTAGCTAACCAACCCGGATTATCTGTTGATTGGGTAAAGTTGATGGGTGTGGGCAAACTCGATACTCAGTTACAGCGGGTAACAAGTCACTACAAAAAAAAAACAACATTTGTCACGGTTTTGGAAACCGTGACTAACTGGTCACGGTTTCATACAAACCGTGACTAATTAGTCACGGTTTGTATGAAACCGTGACTAATTTAGTCACGGTTTCATATAAAATCGTGACTAAATTAGTCACGGTTTTGGGAACCGTGAATAATTTAGTCACGGTTTTGGGAACCGTGACCACTTTAGTCACGGTTTTATATGAAACCGTGACTAAATTAGTCACGGTTTTGGGAACCGTGACCAATTTAGTCACGGTTTTGGGAACCGTGACCAATTTAGTCACGATTTTATGTGAAACCGTGACTAAATTAGTCACGGTTCCATATGAAACAGTGACTAATTTGATTGGCGTTCTAACTTGCCTCCTCGATTTCCGTGCCCACGCCTTCTCTTTCCTCCCTCTTTCTTTTTCTTCTCTTTTCCTTCTCTTTCCTCCCACGCGTCTTCTCCGTTCAGTCCCCTTCTCCTCTTCTTCACTTTCAATCCTTCACTTCTTCTTCTTCTCTTCTCCATTCTTCTCTTCTCCATTTTCAATCCTTCAATCCTTCACCATGCCGCCGCCGCAGACTATCTCCAGCACCACGCAGTCGCCGCCATCTTTCTCCAGCACCACGTCGTCGCCGCCTTCCAGCACCATGCCGTCGCCGCCTTCCAACACCAAGCCGTCGTGCGCCTTCTTCTTCTTCCAGTACCACGCCACCGTCGAAACTCCAACCGGAAGAAGCACCTCCGCCTCCTTCCGATCCCCTGACGTGGATCTAGATCCAACTCCGCCTCATCTCCATCCCCTGGTGTAGATCTAGATCCAACACTGCCGCCGCAACTCCGCCACATCTGAAGCACCTCCGCCGCAGCCGAAGCACCTCCGTCGCAGCCGAAGCACCTCTACCGCATCTGAAGGACCTCTGCTTCATCTTAAGCAACTCCGCCGCAGCCGAAGCACCTCCGCCGCAACCGAAGCACCTCCGCCGCATCTAAAGGACTAATTCATTAGTTAATTAGTCATTAGTTAAGTAAGTGATGTAATTATATTCTTTAATTATTTCAATAATAATTATATTTTCGTAATGAACTTGTAGAACAATAATTAGAAAATTAGTGACCAGATAACAACAATAAAAAAGTTAAGTGACTGCCATTAACGAAGAGGGATGAAACAGAAAAGCCAGATATGTTAGTGACCAGAAAGTGTATAATTAAAAATTTAAGTGACCGCCTGAAAAGTTGACTGATCAGTCACTGGAAAGTTTTATCTCGCAATTTAGTCACTAGGATTTGTCACGGTTTTCATGGCAAACCGTGACTAATATTAGTCACGATTTCTATAAAAACCGTGACTAAATCGGACTAATGTAGTCACGATTTGTATAGAAATCGTGACTAAAATTAGTCATGGTTTCTATAAAAACCGTGACTAATATTAGTCACGGTTTCTATACAAACCGTGACAAAAATTTAGTCACGGTTCCTAATGAAACCGTGACAAAAAATGATCGATTTAGTCACGGTTTTCCAAACTGTGACTAATTTTTTTTGTCACGGTAAAAACCGTGACTAAAGGCAAAAAAAACCGTGACTAATGTGCTGTTTTCTTGTAGTGAGTGGGGACGGGTTTCAAGGTATCCGCCTCATACCCAACGTACCCAATATGAAATAACATTGTATTAGTCATAATATATAAACTATGTTTAACGGACCAGACCTAGTTTCTCCTTTAGTCATTCAGTTCTTCACTTCAACTCATCGATCGAGTAGTTTGTCGTAACCTCTTGAAACCATAATGCTCTAAATATCATAGCTCCATCTCGAAAATCTTTTTGCAATCCAGATGCAGATAGATTTAGGGTTCACCCAATGGGCATCGGGTAAACTCGATACCCATATCCAGGTGGGGATGGTTTAAAATTTTTACCCGTTTAGTCTCGGCGGGCACGTACAGGTTATACCCATTTAACAAACGGGTGGGTAGTGGATATGTGATATCAGGACGCTTGGGTACCTATTGGCAAGTCGTTCCCATTATATATATAATAATAATAATTGGAATCACATGAACCGTAAAATACTTTGTAAGTAATTGTCGAGAACACCCTTGGGGAGCGTGGGTGATTTGGCAAATGCAACGGCGGAAAAATAAGGCTCAAAAGGTAACTTTGCAGGCTGAATTTTAAAGATGAATTATGAGAAAAAAGGTCGAATTTAGTAATTTTTTTTGAGAATGATCATCATTAATCATGAATTGTTGTTGACAAAAATAAGGAAGGAATCATTTGCAAATTTTGCTAGGTTTCGCGGTAAAGAAAACATGAACACAGTGTGGTGGGTGGTCTAGTGGTAAAGAAATTGGCTATCAGTCATTAAACACGAGTTCAAATCCGCCAGAGGCATTTTACTATAATTTTTTTTTGTCAAAGGCGACCAAACTAACTGTCACATATACATAGGGGTAATGGTGACGGCAACAAGCCGTTGTTTAATATGGAAAGCCAAATGCGACGAAATATAAACTGTCGCTCTTAGACTTAAGTCAAGGGTGACCAATATGAAACCGTCGCAAAAAAAAGGGCTAAATCGACTACTTTTTTCCGTCCCAAAATGTTAATACAAAAGAACGACCAAAAACATTCCGTCGCAGTAAGGTTAGAGCCGAAGGCGACGATAAAGTTTGGTCGCCGATGTGTTAATGGTCTACTGCGACGGTAAAATCTTGGTCACCGATGATTTTTTACTATTTGCGATGGTAACTTTTGACCGTCGCATTTGAGTAAGTATTCGGCGACGGATATACTACCGTTGCAAGTTTTTGGCCGCCGAAACTCAATTTTCTTGTAATGCCTCTTCGTCTCTGATCTCACACCCTTCCTCCTTCTCCCATCTCTCCTCCTCCAAGCCTAACCTCAAGATCGCCTTCCTCTTCCTCACCAACACCGATCTCCATTTCACACCTCTTTGGGATCACTTCTTCCGCCCTGTCTCCAGCGATCTCTAGAACTTCTACATCAACGTCAATCTCACGACCTCTAGCTCCGGCGCCATATTGCTAGCAACTTTGGTTATGCCAATACTGGTATGATCTTTGACCGTCCCAATCGCCTTCCGGGTCGAGCTCGTCGCCTTTTCGAGGACTGTGATCTGAACACTGTTTGTATGTCTATGGATGGAGAATGGCCATAAATTGAATTGAACAGAGACTGTCAGTTGAGTTAGTTGAGAATTGAATGGTCGGTGAAGTAATCAATGAAGAGGAACAAAAGGGAAGAAGAAATGTACTGATTGAAACAAGCAAACTTCCTTCCTCGTTAAGGCTATATCTTTTCAATCGAGATATGGGGGATCCAAGTTGAGAAGTGATGTGACTTTATTTAGTGAATTTTGAGCCTATGATTGACCTATGAAATGCCCGTATTTGATCGTGAGATGCCATGCTCTATAGGCTTTTATTGATATTTTGCGCAAAGTGTCCATTTGTTGCCTAGTTGCCACTTTGGAGCCAAATTCAGGTTCTATTGGATTTACCTCTGTGCATTTTTCAGGTTATGGAATCGAAGTACGGATGACAAGGAGTCCATAGGACCAAACGGAAGCCAAATCGGAGCTCGGATGAGGGAGAAACGAGCGAAGAAAAATTGCGGTCTGTGCAGATTTTAGGGTACACGACGTGTAGTTATACACGACGTGTAGTTCTACACGACGTGTATGCCCAGCAGATTTCTATATATTGACGATTTGTGGAGCTGAAAGGGGATTCTTTGACTTCTCTTTCATCACCTACAACCCAAGAACACCCCATTTCGTCCCCAACACCTCTGGAACCCTAGGAGGTCATTTGAAGAACCAAATTGGAGCAATTGGAGCTAAGGATTGAAGTCCACAACCTTGGAGGAGAAGCTAGAAGTGGAGGATTGAAATGTCCAAGGATCCAAGCCATGGTGTTCTTGGTGATCATCTCTCTTTCTCTTTCCTTCATTTCTTTGGCCATGTATGGCTGATTTCCTAGGTTCTTCTTGGATTGATAGATAGTTGTGCTATGATAGAGGTTGATTGTGTAAACATGCTATGATTGATCTTGGATGTAAGAAGATGATCTCTAGACTTGTTGTTAATTCCATTGATTGCCATGTTTGCTTGATTTGGTCTATTCTTTGTGATGTAATGCATGAGAGTGCTTAGATTACATGGATTGTAGGTCTAGGGATTGAAGGGAGTGTATTCTAAGAGATTAGATCATCTCAATTCAACCATAGTTGCATGATTTCTCTCTTGTGCATTTTATCGAACACTTGGTGTGCACTTAGTTTTTCACTCAATTGAACTTTGATTAGTCTTTTGATGATCTCTTAGTGTTAGGACATTGACATGAGAGTGTAATGTCTAGCCTTGTGGTCATAGAGTTATAGGAGAGGGTTTTGTAGCTTGGCATTTCATCAAACACCTTTAGTGCATCCTTAGTCACTTAGCTTGAGAGCGAGAGCCTAAGTTGAGTAGTCTTAGGATAGGGATTTAGTGCTACGAGAGTGCATTGAGTCTACAAAAGTGATTTGCACAGTCATTCGATTGCATCCTCGATCATGTTTGGCTTGTTTGTTCATTGTCTCCTCTTGAGCATGATGAAGCTATCTTTTCAAGTGAACCTCCTTTATCTTTGATTTGCACCGCTTTGTTTTTCTTTCTTGTTTAGTTTCCTTTAATTTTTTGATTTCTATTTCAAACCAAAACTCCTTTCAAATGAATAGACCGTCTACGAGGAATGTGAGTAGTGGCCATTGAGAGAACCCCGTGGAATACGACCTTGAATGTTGTGAGTTGAAATTCACACGTCAAGAAGCGAAAAGGGCGGAAGGAAGGTTGACCAAGTAGGTGGAAATCAGCGGGGGTAGTCATAGTAGCTTGTAGATTGACTGTGGCGACGACTGAGAGGGGATCAGGGAAGGGAAGGAGGAGAGAGAGAAAGAGTGACGACTGAGAGAGAAGGAGGAGAGAGAGGGAGACATGGGGAAGATAGAGAAAGACATGGAATATTAATTAAAAAATAGTTAAAATGACGTGGCATCCATGTCATACGCCACGTAAGATTTTGGACACAGTCAGCTAACTTCGTTAGGCCACGTAGGATGATTTTGTGCGAAAACTGACAACATGCCAAGTTCAAAAATGGGCTCAGAAGGTCGTGATATTCTTGGATTTCGGAAAAGAATATGTATAGACTCGTAATAAGCCAATAGTTTATGCTGTACATGAGTATTAGGCCTATAACTAAATAACAAATTTTCATGATCAATTTTAACTAGATTTTTTGTTAACAGGTTATCTGAGTAGTTATATTGTTCTTACTTAGTTAGCTAGTTAATATCAAATTATTAAGATAACTAGTTAACAAGATTTTTAGTTGATAACTAGTTAACTAGTTAATATCATGACCCAAATAACTAATTAACAAGATTTTTAGTTGATAACTAGTTATAAAAATAGTTAACTGGATAACTTAGTCAAAGGCTGATGATGATGATGATGACGATTATCAACCCTTTGACTAATTAGATGAGCACCAAACTTTCATCTACGGTGAAGAAAACTGTGAAGGTGACTCAACTAACAAAGCGTATGAAGAATATCTGCAATTGTTAGAGAAAGCTCATCGAGAATTATACCCTAGTTGTACAAAGTATTCATAACTATCATTTGTAGTGAAATTACTCCACTTGAAATTTTATAATAAACGGAACAACAAGTCGTTTGATATGTTGTTGAAGTTATCAAAAGATATGTTACTTGATGGAAACTCAGTTACAGACTCTTTTTATAAGGCAATGAGTATGTTACTTTCGTAGCCTCGGATTAGTATATGTCTCCCACAAGCGTGCCAATATGATTGTGTCTTATATTGGAATGACAACGAATTTCTTGAAGCTTGTCCCATTTGTCAAACATCTAGGTGGAAAAGGTAAGAAAGTTCCTTGAAAGATTTTACGGTACTTTCCATTGAAACCTAGACTTCGTCAACTATTCATGTCAAGTAAGGTTGCAACTGAAATGAGGTGGCATAAGGAGAAGTTTAATGATGATGGTTGGCTTAAACATCCGACAAATTCTAAGGAATGGAAGGATTTCAATGTGGAATTTCCATGTTTTTATAGGGATGCTGAAAATTTTATACATGGTTTTCCAAGTGACGGTTTCAATCCTTATGGTAATATGTGCACATCATGAAGTATGTGGCTAGTTATTCTTACTCCATATAATTTGCCTCCATGGATGTGTTTGGAAGAGCCTTACTTATTCTTGACATTATTAATTCCCGAACCTTTAGCCCTGGGAAAAGATATTGACTTATACATGAGACCTCTTATCAATGAGTTAAATGAGTTGTGGTCAAATGATATACACACATATGATACTGATTCAATGAGTACTTAACAACTCCATGCATCATTATTATGGACTATTAATGAGTTTCCTGCTTACGATAATCTTTTTGGATGGAGCACAAAATGCTGTCTTGCATGTCCGGTCTGTAACAATGAAACATCATCCCAAGGATTGAATGAAAATATTGGATATCTCGATTATCATTGCTTTTTACCAATTCAACATGGGTGGAGAAAAGACAAGGAGTTTAACGGACAACGAGAGATAAGACTTCCTCCTCCTTTTTTAGTGGGTGATGATGTGTTGGAATAGTTAAGTTTGTGCGACAGATAGAGCTCTTGTGAACATACAAGTATCATTTATAAGATGAAGTGCTCCACAAATGATTTAAATCAAGTGAAAATAGTATTTTTTCACTCTTCTTTATTGGAGCAAGTTAAAATTGAGGCACAATATAGATGTGATGCATATTGAAAAGAATATACGTGATAACATTATTGGAACTATGTTGAATATGCCTGGAAAAACCAAAGACACGGTTAAGGCTAGACAAGATTTGGAAAAGATGGGGTTAGGAAACGATTTTCATCTTGTGAAAATAAGTGATGGTTAATATTTTTTTATATGAAAAGCGATGGCCAGTATGAGATGCCACATGCATGCTACACCATGAAAAAGGAGGAGAGAGAAAAACTTTTGTCAATTTTTAAAAGGAGTCAAATTCCCTGATTGGTATGCTTCTAACATTTCAAGATGTGTTAGTGTTAGTGAAAGCAAAGTAACGAGATTAAAAAGTCATAGTACTCTGAAACTTGAAGCATTCCCTTCCGGGATGGGGGAGGTCTCTACACTTATCACAATGAAGCACATTGGATGATGAATAACTAGGTGTTTTCGTTGTTCTTGATTAAGAACTTGAGGGATTAGGGCATCCCATTGTGAGCTTATCCACTTGCTATTGAAGCTTCTTCATTGCCTGGGTTTGACTATCCATTAAAGCTTTCACGTGAGAATCCTCAACCAAGTTGGTTGTCCTCAGATTGGGCTACTGATTCCAACTACGACTTTGATTAGAAACTTGAGCGTAGTGCTCAAGAGCTACTTCTGGCTCCAATACGCTAACATCTCTTTGTGCCAATTGTTCATAATCATTGTAGTAGCATCATTTAGTGAGTTCTCGAATCCGCCAATTGAGCATTGGCGAAACCGTGGCGTGGACACAACCTTAATAATTCCTAAAATTGATCCCAACAGTAGTAGAATGATTCATCATCCAATTGCATGAATTGGGAAATCCTAGCCTTATACAAGGTCGTCTTAGACAGAGGATAGAATTTCTCCAAGAAGGATTGTGCCAATGTAGACCAATCCTTGAAATTTCCTGCAAGTTGGTTGTTGACCATCTTCTAGCAACTCCCATCAAATTAGAATTAGAATTTGAATAACATGTTGACACGCCCGGTTGTTTGAAGGTATCACAGATATCCAAGAATGATTCGGGATGGGTGGCTAGACATTCTTATGGACTACCCTGGAATGGTCTACTATGCATTAGATTGATATAATGTGGCTTTAGTTCAAACTGTCTTGTAATGTGACATTTCAGAATGTACCGACTTAGGCACTACACTTAGAGTATCCCCCCTCTTCTCTATCACTCTCACTACCAAAGACTATTGACGATTCTGTAGAAGTCTCGAACACGTCTTAAATTTTTTTTCTCTAAATCCTCTTGTTCACTCTACATGCAAAGAATCAACCAACAAAAGGTGAAGATACCAAAACTTGCAACACAGAGGAATACAAGACTCAAAACACAAATGAAACCAAGGTAGTTGATGAATCAAAATATGTCATATTTTATCCCCCATATTTGATATGTAATCATGTGGTATTTGAATATTTTGTAGTCTCTTGAATGGTTTTAATCAACTTTATGATTATTCATCTTAATTTGCCTCTCGGGATCCTTGCGGTCCATTTTCACGTTTTCCATGACGTAGAATCCGAATTCGAGCCTGAAAACAAATAGAAGTTGGGGATTGGGGAGAACGAATTTGAGGATCCTATCCATGAAGGATCACCTGGTTTGCTTCAATAAAAGACTTGCTCCGAAGAACCACTTGCTCTTGAATTAAAGAAACCTCCGAACCCCTAGTTTTCAATATAAACAATTAAAATATATGTCAACTTTGTATATATATTCCTTAAATAGTTTATTATTAAGATATATTTCTCAATTAATTTCTTACTATATTTTGAACATATTTTTTTTAACATAAATGTGTAAAATAATAAAAATATAGGCTTTTAGGCAAAAAATTCGTTGAAACTTATTAACATATTAAGCATATAAATGGTCTATTTGTAAATTAAAAACAAATAGTAAGTTATCTATTAATAATTTAATTATCAAGATTTGTTAAGAATTGTATTTCTAATTAATTAATGACAATATTATTAAAAATTAAATGTTATGTAAATTATTTTTACTATTTAAGTTTTCTAGCTATAAAGTTATATAAAAAATATAAAATTAATATATTTTTCTGTCATTCAATAATGATATAGTGAATAATTTTTTCATTGACATCCCCTACATAAAAGATCTAGCTTCTCAACTGCCATACGAAAGGGTTGTAACACATACGTTCTTTGAAAAAATATTACTCGTTATGTGATTCGTACCAACCATCATAATAAGGATAAAGGTGAAGAATGGATTTATTTAGAAATAATTAATTGAGTTATTATCATTTTGAATGAAGAATCTCCAATGGTGAAGACAAATTTTGCATAATATATTTTCCAAGATTAGATATCACACTTTTTTTTAACTTGTACAGATGAGAATGAAAAAGAACATATGTGTAGCCATTTATATGCAACCTAACATCCCCTACATAAAATTTCTAGCTTCTCAAGGCATAGGAAATGGTTATATCATATACGCTCTTTGAAATATATATTACTTGTTATGTGAGTCATACCAACCATTGCAATATGCAAAAAGGTGAATAATGAATTTATTAAGAACTAATTAATTGATTTATTAACATTTCAAATGAAGGATATATAATGGAAGAATAATTTTGCTGAATATATTTTCCAAGATTAGATATCACACTTTTTTTAACGGGTAGGAATGAGAATGAAAAGAACATATGTGTAGCCCATTTTATATGCACCTGAAGTCCCAAGGAAGCAAACAATTTGAAAGAGTGTTGGCAAGTTTCTAGACAAAAATGTAATATTAATGGAGGACACAAAAGAAACGACAGTCAGAAGATTATACTACTACTACTTATTTCACAGAAGAATAACGAAATCAAGACAATGCGTTAACTTGGGTCCTTCATTAATACCTATATAGTTAAAGCTCACATAATAACTTGTCGAATGCTATTAAACATGGTTTAACTTGTCTTTTTATTTAATCCCCTCTCTCTCATTCCGAATTTTAACCTTTCGAAATCAATGTCACTACAAACAAACAAACCCCAATTACTAATATGCAGTTAGTTTGTAATTAATGTCGGTTTCCATGCAACTAATACTCAATTTAAAGCTTCTAGAATTCCTTTTTATTTCTTGTTCACTTTCTTTTTGTATGTACTATACAAACCAACTAATTTTTTGTTGTTAATTAGATAGCAAATAAGGCAAAAATACCATAACATCCAACCATGTATTGTCGTGTATAAATTTGACATATGTCATATTATACCTGAGACCAGACATGCTTATCTTTCAGCAGTGTATACAAGGTAATAATCATGACTCCCATTGACCATTGAATTTGCAAATTAATCCTTTTAAAATGAAGTAATTATTTCTTATAAATTGCCAACAAGACCCCATTCTTAATCCCTCACCGAAACAGTGATGCTTAATAGTCACAAGTGCTTAGAAGTGGGAAAACAATGTCAACCATCAGATAAAAAAATAATCAACGGTGATTATGAATTTTGTATCATCATAAATGACATTCCTCAAATACCATCAACAATTTCTCTATTAAGAAGAGAAAAGAGTTGATAAGCATTAGCCTCTTAGTTTTCTCACCCTCTCTAGAGAAAAAAAATCTCACTAATCAGTTTCTGATTTTTCAGTCTTCTCTTTCCCCTAGTTTTTTTGTTTTCTGTTTCCTTCAATGGAGCATGAAAACGATAGGAGTGAAGATTTTGTCTCGTCCCACCAACAACTGTTCATGTCTGAAAATAAATACATCACCACCACCACCAACATGAAGCACCACCACTACCATGAAGATGAATTCCCCTTCGATCCACCACAACTGCCTCCTCCACTGTCGTCTTCAGAGGGTCATTTAATTCAAGAATGCGACAATCTTGAAGAGGAAGAGGAGGATCAGTTCCATGGGCAGAACAAGTCGTCAAACCAGGTTTTTGGAGTCCACACAGGGTCTAATTTTGATTCTTTTGATGCTTTCCCATATGGGTCTTCCTCCTCGAACATGGATTCTTTTGAGTACGAGTGCAAGCCCTTCGCTAATATCAATGGAGAGTTGAATTTACATAACAACAACACGAATAATAATAATAATTACTTTCAGAGGAATCAACATCACCTTTACCACCAAGGGATTGAGATGATAGGATCATCCAATAATCAGATGCTTAACCTACAAGCTGAGATTAAGCCGATGATGAATTTTGCCTCCCCAAATGAGCTGTCCTCTTATGTGAATGTTGGTGGAATCAATCACAACAACCAGGGAGAGTATTACTTGAAGAGCAAAATGAGCAACAATACTCTAAATCTGAACACCCATTTGATGAATAAGAGTAGCAGGCCTTCAAGATTATCTCCCGTTGGGGCCAAGAAGACATGGAAATGTCAAAAGAAGAACAACCTTGTGAAAGGGCAATGGACAGTCGATGAAGACAGGTAAAACCCCCATAATAATAACCCACCAAATAATCATTAATTGGATGTTATGTTTCTTAGTTCCTGATTTCAATTTTATGAATTGGGTAATGTTAATTTTGACTTAGTATATTGATAATGTGGGCAGGTTATTGGTTCATCTTGTGGAACAGTATGGGATTAGAAAATGGTCTCATATTGCTCAAATGTTGCCTGGGAGGATCGGAAAACAGTGTCGAGAGAGATGGCACAATCATCTTAGGCCTGATATTAAGGTAAACTATTGTTCCTTCCCTATATACAATAACATATTGGAAGAAATAGTCTGATAACTATCTAATGTAATTCCTCTACAGAAACAAACTATCTAATGTTTTTCTTTTCAGAAAGATACATGGACAGAAGAGGAGGATAAAGTCCTAATACAGTCCCACATAGAGATTGGGAATAAATGGGCAGAAATTGCTAAGAGACTTCCTGGGAGAACTGAGAATTCAATCAAGAATCACTGGAATGCTACCAAGAGAAGGCAATACTCCAAGCGCAAATGTCGTTCTAAGTACCCACGTGGATCTATTCTTCAAGACTATATCAAGAGCTTGAACTTGGACAATAACCTTCCTACTAGACGATCATCCTCCTCATCAGTTCTCCATGCTAAGAACAACATCCCCAACAGCAGCACCAAGACTTCATCACTGCTGCTTGCAGGTTATCAAGAGGAGCATAAACCTCATCACCATCAACAACACTATGACGACTTGGATGACATTTGTGAAAATGACAGACTGGTACCCAGTTTTGATTTTAATAACGAAGAGGTCCCTAATTTTGGATTCGATGACAATTTTTTTGAAGATGGTTGCAACATAGAATCTCTGCTTCATGGATTGCCTGGTTGTGCATCGATGGTTGATGGGAAGAGCTTTGATGAGCTTGAAGTGCCGACGGAGGATAAACATGCAACATCCATAGTGGCGCCATTAAAAGATGATTTTGAGATAAAAAAGGAGCTGGATTTGGTGGAGACCGTTACACAAAAGACAGGATTTTAAAAGATAATTCTTAATAAAAATACTCAAATGAACAATATCTCATACTACATTTGGCCATATGGTTTTGGTATGGAAAGATATTATTTCAAGTATGAATTGATTTTTTTTCTAAGTTTTGCACTTTGGTTTCTTTATTTGGGAGGAATAGCTGTATGTGCATGTATAAATGCAGAATATATTGAAATTTTTGTAGAAGAGAATTTGCCCAGTCAAGGTTAAGATGTAGTAATAAAGTCATTTTGATAATATACCATGTATATTTTTTCTCCAGATACTACGAGTAACACCTTTTTTTTTTACTTAGATAGCTCCAAAAGGAGAATCAAGATAGAAAAATGTGTTGCTAATTTGAGTTGGTATAATATTCATCTAAAATTAAATACTTACCAACTTAATATATGACAATAAGATTGTAAGGGAAAATATTTACTTTAAACGAATGCCTAATATTCTTATTTCCACGTTTGATATAAATGTCTGTCTCAATGCCCCAATTTTCACAAAGGAGATCCGCTCTACTATATTTTCATAGTCCCTAATTAGGCACATGGTCCAGAAGGATTCACTGGACTTTTTTCAGTGGTAGTAGGATATTTTTCCATCTTGATTTCCTAAACGTCATTCTCATTTTTTTATCTGGTTAAATGTTATGTAGCCTTAATCATATTTGGTTAACTTAGATTCCAAAGATCCCTAATGCTCGGACAATCAAACAATTAGGTCAAATTGGTTATGTACCACTGTGTATAAAATAATTTCCCAAATTAGCACCTCTCATCTCAATTCAATTATTCCTATTATGGTTTTGTTTGGAATCACAATTACTTATAATATACTGCTATTTTCCTCTTATTCTCGGTCTTGGGTTGTCTCCAACTTTGATCACCTAAATTCTAGAATGCATCTCTTTCGCTACATTATCAGTTATTGTAATACCCTACCCTAGAAGACCCGGTTAAACCACTGGTTTAACCCATGCATTACTAAACTCGGGTGTTACTAACTAAAACCATACATACATTTCATACATTCCATTTATTACATTCATAAATTCATACAGAATAACCAATAAAGAAACCAATACTTATGAACCATTAACCTTAAAATGGTAAGTTACAAAGAACAACCCACAAACCGGGTAAACCAAAATACATAGTAATTCATAAAGAATCCCTTACAACGATTCCCAAATAACAACATATTATTAAAAAAAATGGACTAGTGTCGTCTTTAACTCGTGCTACAACACCCGCTAGTGCTCGACACACTGTCCAACTCTTCATCCTCATATTCTTCTCATCGGCTAGACGGACTGCTCACCATACCTAGTAACATGACAAGAAAGAATAACAAGAAGGAGGGTCAGTGCTAAACACTGAGTGAAATTTGAGGTAGTAGAATGAAAGAGAAGTTCCTTAACTCCAAGCCAAGGGTAAGAACCCATAATCATCAACCAAAGTCATCAACCAATATGAAGGACCAACATTTATGATCATCAATCCCAAATCACATAATAAATCACATAATTCATCATGCGTCAATACCAATCCTCATTAAGCACATCATTACCAGTACATCGTAAGCACATAACTGATATCACCAATCACTACATCATAGGGTATGGTCCTCACAAAATTGTATTAAACCCCTCACCTGATGCCTTGCTGATTCTTGATCCGTGACTGGCTAAGATAGCTTCCTGAGCTTGCACATACCGCAATACAATCGTCCCACAAGGGATTACATGAATCAGAACCACAAGAACAGACCTGATTAGTGCAATACTCGATGAACTACAGTCGTAGAAACCCTAACAAAAATTTCAGGCTTGACTCTGAATAGCATAAGAATGATGACTTTACCCAAAATCAAGAGAGGTGAATTGATCCTGATGATCCCCTAAACCTTCCTTCAAAGTTTCATGACGATCTGACATCTCTAGCTCCTAATCCAAGAGTTTGTCTCTCAAAATCTCGTCAGTTCGTCGAGAGGATGACCTGTTCTAAACCTACTACCCGCTGATCCCTTTTATAACACTTACATACAACGCCCATTGCATCTAACTTCCAATGCCCATTGTCACCTTGGAAATGCATGTTACTCCAAGTGTGTAATGGCCATTGGAAAAATTCCAATGGCCATTATAAATCCTTATGTTATGAAACCATAGGTTCGGACGGTGCATGGTTTTGACGTAAAATGAGTGAGTTAGGCCCAAATTACTGAACTCCAACATCTTGAAACTTCTCAACCAATTCCAAAAATACAGCAGCTTAACCAGCCTGCGATTCAGACCACAAAGCAGTAACGAGACGTTACAGTTACGATCATTGAGAACTAGTTTGGTTTCTTTTCTCCTTCATGTGGCCTCCAATAGTGGTATCCTTTTCCACATTTTCTTTCCTCCCTTTTATCTAAGGGCCTTTCTCACCTCCTCCTGAAGTCCACTTCTTCTCATCGCCTCTATGGTATAAAAATGAGTTGCTAGATATATTTTTCGGCATTCAAGATTTGAGTGGCTAAAAGGTGAATCTTGCTAAGTTTTTGGCCGTCTCAAGTAAACATGTTCTTGCTCAGGTCGAGACTCATTATGCTTCCCTCTTAGGCATGGCTTCTCTTCTCCCCCAAGACTATTTTATGGGACTCTCCTCTATGATTTTACACTCTAAACAAAACACCTTTTGATTCATTCTTGCTCATATCTCTCTTCCCTTGTTAAATTTCTAGGTCACCAACGTTCATGTGTCTTCTATTGCTTAGGAATATCATCCCCAAGTTCAATTAGCATCTATGTTGGGGGAGTCTATAGGTATATTCATGAAACCCTAAGATCTTAGAGCCTAAATTGTTGTGTTAGGGTTGTTAAACCCTACTTATGATGATAAATTAGTAGTTTTGTTGATGATAAATGGGGTTTCTTGGACTTAGGGAATTGCTAGGTTATAATCCCAGACTACAGCTTCCAATTTTGCTAGTTTTGGTGTTGTTTTTCTGGTTACTGCAAAGGTTTGTAGTTAGTATATACATATGAGAAGAGCATCTAATAGGTATTGCACTACAAGAAAATATAAACCGTGACCCATTGGTCACGAATTTTTGAAACCGTGACAAATTAGTCACAGTTTTATAGAAACCGTGACTAATTGTCATGCCACGCTGGCAATCTGGGGGTAATTCCTTCTCTTTCTTCTTCTTTTTCTTCTTCTTTATTTGCTGCTTCCTTCAACCACGGCCAGTCAACGATTTCTTCTTCTTCTTCTTTCTTCCTCCTTCTCTTCTTCTTCTTCTTCTTCTTCTCCTCTTTTCTCTTCCTTCCTTCTCCTCTCACTGTCGCCGCTGCCCAATCCATAAACTCACCCTCGCCATCCGAAACCAATCCACAGATCCACCCTCGACTGGAGATCGACGGAGAAGAGGAAAGAAAAAGAGGGAGAAGAGGAGCTTGCCGGTGATTGGAGAAACAGAGGAGGACAGATCCACACTTACCGAAAAATGGAGATCGATGGAGAAAAGGAGGAGTGGAGATCGACGGATCTGAAATAGAGGAGGAGTGGAGATCGACAGAGAAGAGGAATGAAATAGAGGGAGAAGGAAGGAAGCTCGCCGGAAACTGAGGAGGAGACCCGCCGGCGACGACGGAGTCACCGGAGAAGACAATAAACATTAGTGGAGGACCGATATGTTAACTAATGAAGTTTTTGGACCAAGTTGCATAACTAGAAAACTGGAGTGACTTATTTGTTAAACGGAAGGAATAAAATTTAGACTTTTTTGTTAACCTTATGAGTTTAGGGACTAGTTTGCGTAACTGAAGGAGTTGAGGGTTTGATACAATAATTTGATGAAATTATAAATTCAGTCACTAGAAATTTTTAACCTACACTTTGGTCATCAAAGAAACCGTGACCAACGTTCGTCACGGTTTCTGGGTAAACCGTGACTAATTTTGGTCCATATAGTCATGGTTCATTATACCGTGACTAAATTTTTTTGTCACGGTTAAAACCGTGAAAAATGGCCCCCAAAAAACCATGACAAAATGGCTTGTTTTCTTGTAGTGTTGGTTGTGTGTTGCAAGATTAGAAGAGAAACACCATTATCAAAGATTACAAGGTTCATCTCAAGGTCGAGGTTACAGAATTTGATGGTGTAGCTCCCTCACTATTGAAGGTATATTTGATTTCCTATTTCTTGTTCGCTTATCATTTAATATTAAATTATAAATGAATTGTTTATGTTTGTTCTTGATAGATGATAAGCGATTAAAAATGATAAATGTTTTTAAGTTGTTCAGTTTTGCGTAGAACCATAGTATTAAAAATATGGTACAATTGCCTTCCTTTCCTTTGAGCCACATTTGTTTATCTTCTTGCATACTTTAGTATTGTATTTCAAAGATATTATCTTCCGTATTTTTCTCTGTTCTTTCCTAGAGTGTCGGAACAATCTTCTTCTTTTTTCCATACTCGTTCCAGTTTGCTCCTGGTATTTGCAAGATGTTATTTGTAACTTTATTGCTATTGTACTAGATACTGAAGCATGACCAATAGACTCGATCGATCTTAGGGGTCATATAGTTGGTATAGTTCCTCTCATTACTATGTTGGTTCTAATTTTTGAAACCTTGGTCAACGGGTTAATTAAGCTTCTATGTTATTTGGTTGGTCTTTTTTTTTCTTACACGAATGTTGTACATCCTATTCTGCATCCAAAGGTTCTAATAATTTTGTTTGCCTCAGAGTCTTGAGTATCTTCTCCTCCTAGGCCTAATCGTGCTTTCTTGTAGTTTCTATCATGAGGACAACATGAAATTCCTCCAACTAGTCTTTGTTTTGAGCAGATGGTGTCTAGATATTTTTAACCTAGAGTATCATATAAGCGTTTAGTGTTTTTGAATGTTCCAGGATGTTTATTTTATATTTTACATTAGTGATGGTGTTGTGATATTTGTGTCACTTGTTTCAATGGTTTTTTTTATTATCTTGGTTTGGTTTTCTCATATTGCATCTATTTGCATCTTTTTGGTGTTGATTGATGAGCCCCCTCTGCCTTGGACTCGACCTGAGCCACCCTTGACCCGGAGCCAAACCAAGGCCTTCAAGGAACGGCTCAACGTGTACATCAAGGCATGGAGCAAAGAAGGACATGAGGAGGATGCAGATAGGCTGACCCGGAGCCAGGGCTAGATCGAGACTAAGAAGTAATACCACCCCGAGCAATGATGCTGAGACCGGGCTCCGCCACCGGCTCCAGGCCGAGCATAGCATCCGTTCAAAGCCCTGAGCCGACTCCACCGAGACCCAGGACCAAACTAATGCTCAACAACGTCCCTAAGGCATGCTCTAAAGATGGCCCGAGATAGAAGACGGAAGGCCTGGCAGAACACCCGGAGGCCCTAAGCAGGGCCAAATACGGGCGTCGGGCCTAATCCGGAGCACTACACCAGACCGATTTGGGCCGAGCCACCAATTAGCTCGGGCCTTTGCGAATTTTCCACTGGCCTTGAAAACCCTAGAAGCCCAGGAAGCTCAGCCACCCGTCCCTGAAAGAATTGGAGTAGTTGCCGCGAAGATGCCGCCTATTTAGGAAGCTGCTCACCTAAATTCAGGCCAAATTCGAAAACACGCCGGGCGCCGGATTAGGGTTTCTCCGAATTCTGTCATATTAGCCAATTTAGGAGCTTTCTTGCTACTCAAGACTCTTTTAATTTGTTTAAGTCTTTCCTTTCTAGTGTCGGATATCTAGGAAGAATTTAGTCCTTTTAGTGATCTAATTAGGACTCTTGTTTCATTTCTTTAATAGTTTTAGAGTTAGAGTTTAAGGAGAATTCGTAGAGCCTATTCACGAATCCCTCCCTATATATAGAGGCCTCCAGCCACTCTTGTAACTCAACCTTTGAATCAAATAAACCCCCTTTTTCAGAACTTTATTCTATTCCCTTCAAGCCTTTGCTCGTTGTTGCATTGCTTAAGGTACGCCTTATCATCAAGAGCATCCATCTCTTAAAGTGGCGCCTTCGACTTGATACTTGTGGTTCCTAGCTCCTTTATAGCTAGTGGGTCAAAGTCCTCTAACCATCCCGATTCCATAAATTCAGCTCGTTGCTTGGAGGCCAGCTTGTGGTGTTCAAGGGTCGTCTGCCCACAGTTGCAGTGGTTCACATCATTGGTGAATATTGTGTTTACCACATGTCTTTTCTTTTGAATGCAACTCACTAGGGTTTTAGTGAAGAGGGATCTAAAAGGCTTTCTCTGGGTTTTGTTTTTCATCAACATTTTTGGTGGGAGATTAGCAAACAAAGATTTGGAGTTATCGTAGTAAGTTATGAGGTATAGCACCAGGACATGAATCTATATCTTGATAAGTAGGTTGGGATTTGTTGGGGGATACACTGTGTTGTGGTTTACATGGTGTTTTTGCTACATGTGGAAATGTATTGAGTTTTGATGTGTAGTAGCTCTACAAGAGTCCTTTCCTAGAGTTATTTAAATCTTAGTCAAAGATTTTGCAATAGTCTTATATTTTTTTTACCTAAATGGCAACCACCTATTCATACGTTTTACCAAATTGCTTGCAATTTACAGTTTCAGTTCTATGCAAGTACGTGAGTGGTAGTTGATTTAAGGCTCAACAGTCACTACCAAAAGTGATTAGAGGCTAGTGAAGGGGTTCAATTAGTTCAATTGTAAATCATTTGTCAAGTCAATGCGACATGATAATTACAATATTTATAGATTATTCGAGTTGGTATTTTTTTATTTTTTATTTAACTTTGAGTTCCTCAATTTCATGTATTTTGATCAAATATTAAATAAATGTCTCTAACTAATTTATAACACTTTTCTGTGTCAACATAAGTAGGTGTCATGTCTTTTGGAGATTGAACCCACATTTCTCTATTCTTTGTACTAGCTTACTCTAGTCTAGGTTGGTATCTATATAGTTGTTGCAATTGTCATAAACAACATAGAGAACTTATTACTAAACATCCATTTAATATCAATGTTATATTATGCAATCCATGTTATGATTAATGTTTTTGTGTACTCACTGTTTAATTTAATTATAGATAGTCATTGGCTAACAAGCTAAGTAGCGTAGAGTAACCTAATGGTTGGTAGTTCAAAGTACGGGTGACCCACCACTAGATTGCGCAATCTACAAGGAACGGTACTATAAAAGGGGTCCTTGTGACCATTCTGGTGGTCCTTAGCGGCCATACGAGGAGGTCCTTAGTAGCCGAGAATTACTAGATCATATAGGGGTTCCTTGTACTTCCAACCTAACTTTACTAGATGTTTTGGAATCGGTTACTAGCTCTTACATTCGGGTGTTCCAGTCATTGTTACTAGGTATTACGAGGCAGAACTATTAGGTTCTAATTAGTGGTTATGGGTTTTTACCCTTGGCTACTATTTCTTACCGGATCTTTCATCCTACCAGTAGTGTTCGCTCACTATTTAGCACTGACCCTCCTTCTTGTTATTCTTTCTTGTCTTGTTACTGGGTATAGTGAGCAGTCCGTCTTGCGGATGAGAAGATCACGAGGATGAAGAGCTGGAAAGTGTGTCGAGCACTAGCGAATGCTGAAGCACGAGTTCAAGAGGACACTGGTCCATTTTGATTTTTTATTCATGTATTGGTATTTTTGGAACTACTGTATGAGATTCCTCATTGATGTATGTGAGTTACTAGTTGTTCGGTTTGTTGGGTTATTTTTTGTATCTTATTGTTTTAAGGTTTTTGGATTACAAGTATTGATTTATGTAATGGAATTACATTGGTTATTCTTTATGAGTTAATGAATATTTTGCCTTTCATGTGTATGAATGTTTGGCTGGATAGAGTAAATAAGACATGAATTATCATTGCATGGGTTAAACTAGTGGTTTAGTTGGGATCTTCTAGGGTAGGGACAACTTTAGTCTTGGAAGGATATTGTTGGAACCCCTGTGTTTTTTTGCCCCCTACGTCCTTGCTTTCTAGTATTTCAAAAGCTAGCTTTTGCTTGATTTCTAGACAATAAACTTGCTAGGTTTGTATCAATTTTGGCCCAAAATATTTTTAAAAATTTAGTCATTCTAGCCTTTCTCGTCCTCCCTAGTTTGATGCAATAACCGAGTCTAGGATTAGGTTTTCGAATGCGTGTTTCAAAAGGCCTTTGAGTCAAATTGAGTAGTAGACTTGCATAGTTGGTGGTTCAGGTTTTATTTTCATTGGTTCAGGACCTCATACCCCTACAATAGTGAAGAGTTGTAGTTTATTTCTAAGTGCTAGCCTATAATAAATCCGGGTATAGTGGATTTAGACAGAAGGTCGCTACAATCGAGACTACAATCAGGAGAAACAGAACATGAGCAACCAAGGTTCGAGTAGTGGATCAAGAACTCTATACCAACACCTGGTTCGTCAGGAAGGAATCAAATTCAGGGGTACTAGAATCATAATTTCTCGATTAATGAGCCAATCTCTAGAGAAATCCTGATTAGGCTTGAAAAGATAGAACAAAATACGAGTTGGTTACACAAACAGTCACCGACCTTTGGCCAAACAACCTAGACCTCCCCGACCTTTAATAACTCTCTCACCCATTACTGAGCTTTGATCGATTATCCTAGAGGTCACCGCCGTCAGTGGACATCCAATTTTCGATCCATCTATCTTTATGGTGATGAGAAGTCAACTACCACGTGATTAAAATTTCCAACGTCAGATTTTAGCTGTCTAAAATCAACCTAAACACCCAACCAAATACTCACCCGAACCAATTACCAAACTAGATCTGGCTCTCTCCTCCTTCTCCTTCCTTATCCTTCCTTTTCCTCCCCTAACTGCGGTGAGACCGAGATAGAGCTACACGATTCATAGACCCAACTCCGGGTCTTGCTCAGCGGCAATTTGGGAGAAATCTTTGGGCTCTTCAGCTTCTTGACGATATCCTCCAACATTACTAGATGGCCTAAATCGCCTTTCCCGCCGTAGAGCACCAATTGTTGCTGGTGTTGGAGATGGGTGATGGTGCAGCAATGGGGATTCACATTCGCTGGTGAACCGGGACGAATCGATGACAGTGAGAGGGCTAGGAGAAGAAATGGCAGAGCACTACTAGCCGAGACGATGGTTGCTAATTCAAGCAACCTACCTAGAAAACCCTACATGCTAAGAATGCTTTTCTCCTCTCCGCTTCTTCGTCGGCCATGTCCGATCAATCCAATTTTTCCTTGTCAGTCCACTCCTTTACCATCCATCTTTGATTCTCTATCCAACTCCTTGATTTTGGTCAGCTAGCGATTATAATTAGATTCCATCCTCTTTTTTTTTCTCCACCGGCGAGCTAGATCTGGTTTTCCGATTTGTTTTATTTATGAAAGTGAGTATTTGTATTATAAATAGAGCAAAATGTTGTACAAAGAGGCATCGACATGGAAACAAAAAATCCATTGTTGGACACCAAACTCAACAGAAGTCAAAACACCAAAAAGAACCCCAAACAAACCAAACCACCTTCCAACAAAGCCCCGAGACCCCAACAAACAGAACCGGCTCAATAAATTGCAATCCTTGCAGCAGACCGAAAACAACGCAACAAATAGAAGCCCCTGCAAAGAAGACATCATGCCAAAAACAAATTTGGGTTTTCTTTGTTGGATTTTTTGAAATTTCGTAGCCTTTCTTTTGACTGGGCATTAGAGAGCTCTGTTTGGTAAAGAGAAGGCGTTCCTCTGGCAGTGAACCTTTTTCCTTTTGCTTCTTTTGGTAGCCGGGGCACCGGTCTTGGTGGGTTCTAAAGCCCCCACCTGTACAACTTTTCTGCTTGATCAGTTGGTGGAGATGTCGAGGTGGACCAATTTCCCTTGGTGGCGGAGATTCGGGAGAGAAGGGGTTAGAGAAGTGTTGGATGAGATCTAAGGGATTGGGCCAATGAGGTTGGGTAATTGGGTTTAGGGTTAGGTTTATGAGTTTGATTTTGGGTAGATAGGAATTTAAATGATATGGATTTTAATGACGTGTCACAGCCTAGTTGGCATCTTCACGTAGTCGAATGGACGAAAAATTGGATGTTCGTATACGGTGGTGACCTCTAGGATAATCGACCAAAGCTCAATAATTGTTGGGAAATTGTTAAAAGGTTGTGATGTCTGGGTTATTTGGCCAAAGGTCGGTGACTTATTTGAGCTTCGCCAGCCATGAAACACAATTAAAGGGCCAGCAAGTGCAATGTCAGAGGATCAAAAAATAGTTTAATGAGTTGGTCCGCATGATGAAGTAGAACCAGCAGCCTTCTAGCTTGCTACCTAGAACCACCAAGACCAACCCCAAGCAAGAAACATGCTAGGCCATCGCTACTAGAAGTGGGAAGGTTACCAAAGGATCTAACAAAAATGTTGAGAGATCTATCATACTAGATGAGGTTGTTATGGATGTACATGAAGAGGACGTGGAGCATGGACCATCACCACCTCCTACCTCCAAGGTGGCAATACAACCTCCTTACGCACCAATGATTATGTTCCCAAACCAGATCCTCAAACAAACAATGGACGAGCAATTTTGCTAGATTCATGGCTATTGTGGAAAAGTGGCAAGTCAATATTCATTTGCTCACACTACTCACTACAATCCTGAGTTATAAAAAAATACCACAAGGACATCATTACCAAGAAATGTCCTATCAATGAATATTCTCTGTGTTCACTAAACGAGGAAAGCTTAAGGATCTAGGTAGCTTCACATTACCCTTTTCCGTAGACTCTCTTAAGATTGATAGAAGTGTTGCAGACCTAGAGGATAGTGTAAACGTTATGCCATCACTAAAAAAAACGCCATTTGGCGTCGGTCGGACACGCATTTTAGCGTCGGTCACCGACCGACGGCAAAATATATAGCGTCGATCGGCAAGACCGACGCCAGTTTCGGTGACGCTAAACTTTAGCGTCGGTCGTTTGGTCAACCGACGATAAAATAAAACATGACCGACGCTATATATTTTGGGTTGACCGAATGGTTGGCTGACCAACCCAATTTTTTTGTTTTTTGTTTTCATTTTTATTTTTCATTTATTATTTTTATTTTTTTCTAATCTGGGTTTTTTTTCCAGATTTGGGTTTTTTTCCCAGATCTCGTGTCTCTTCTCCACCGCCGTCAAGTTGGCTTCGTAGTCTGGCGGACGGCGGGAGGAGGAAGTGAAGGCGGACGGCGGCCGAGTTGTGGTGGCGGCTGGAGGAGGAAGTGAAGGGGGACGGCGGCTGGGATGTGGCCGACGGACGGCGGATGTGGGAGGAGAGTTGAGGGTGGCGGCTGAGAGGGGGGAGGGGAGTTTGAAGAGGTGGAGGAGGAGGAGGAGGAGGAGAGAGAGTTTGGAGGAGGAGGAGGAGAGTTTGGAGGAGGAGGAGGAGAGTTTTGAGGAGGAGGAGGAGGAGGGTGGTGGTTGGGAGAGTTTCAGGAGAGAGAGGAGAGGATTGAGAGAGGTGAGAATTTGAGATTAGGGTTCAGATGAGAGTTTAAATACTTACGTGTTTTAGTGTCGGTCAATGACCGACGCTAAAATGTGACTCAACCGACGCTAAAACGCGACTCAACCGACGCTATATACACGCGTTTTAGCGTCGGTCAATGATTGACGCTTATCTGTTTCTAATGACCGACGCCGATCTACCAGTCCGGTCAACCAAAAATCAAACCAGGAACGGGTAATAGCGTCGGCTCTTAGGCCCATTTTAGCGTTGGTCGGCAAACAACTGACGCTAAAACGCGAAGTCAGCTGTTTAGCGTCGGTCTGTGACCGACCGACGCTAAGCTCCGACGTTTTGACCGACGCTAGAAGGAGTTTCTTTTGTAGTGCATCCTGTGTTTTTTAGCGTCTGTATTTGTGTGATCCTAAGCCGACTGTTATGACCATAGTATTAGCTGATAAGACGATTAGGTAACCTAGGGGTATTATATATTGAGGACATAAATGTGAAAGTAGGGCCATTTGTTATCTCGACTGATTTCATAGAGATTGATACTGAGGACGTCACCTCAACCCTCATATTGGGAAGACCCTTTTCGGCTACTAGAGTTTCCATAATTGACGTGAAGGATGGCAAGCTCACCCTACGCCTAAGGAGTGAGAGTGCTACCTTCCGTCTAGCGGATGGTATGAGAAAACTTAACATAGTTGAGGATGAAACAGTTGGTGCGATTGATTGTATTGAGGAGGCCACAACCTCCTATTTCACTGAAGATTTTGCTAATGTGGCGCCGGATTTGCATTTGATCGCTCTAGATAGGGTGACCAAAGTTACCTGGATTTTGCCCAGGGTCGTATTCCCGCGGGTCTCTTGGTTTGGCTTACTCAGTTCTGAGAGAGGTGTTCAAATTTGTAGAACAAAAATACACACACTTCACAATCACAATCTCAAGACAAGGCAAGCTTAACCTATAATGACCTACCTCAAGCACCAGCTCAAAGAGCATGTAAGTAGGGGTTGACAACAAGTTTTTCAAAAAAGCACAAGGACAAAACACAGGTTGGATGAAATGGGAGAGAGATAAGGGTTAAGCAAGTTTCCCCTTTCGGGTTCATGAATCATAATCCCACAATTTTGGATAAAATAGTTCTAACAAGCCAGAAAAGATCTTTCAACATAACATTGACATGAACCACTAATGAACGGGAATTGGTCACCACTTACATTGAAAGTAAAATGCGCACAAGGTGTTCGATGAAATGATTTTGGGTCTTTAAACCTAAAAAGTCATAGCTAATATGCTCTCTTTCAAGTTATGATGCAACCATGGTCAATCCTATGCATAAAAATGAAAGGCAACACACCAGGAATCAAGAAGAATCAAGGCATTACCAATTCAAACAACAACCCTAATCATGCATCTTTGTTAGATAAACAAGAAATAGGAGATGAAGAACACATAGATTTGAATCACATCTGAACTTGAATTAAACCAAAATAAATCCAAAGTATAAGAGTGTAATCAATCATCAATCCCCCTAAGGTTCCACTCACTGAACCCTATGGGGTTTAGTTACAGCAGTACATAATGAACATGTGAGAAATACGACCTAGAAAGAAAGAGATAAAAAGCTCCACTGATTTCTTCGTGTCCGGATGAATCCCTATATTCGTCTACTGTTTCTGTGATGTGGGAAATGAAGGATGATGATAGGGAGATGATTTCTAGACTCTGAGAGGGTTTTCAAGGTGCTAGAGGTCGGGAGTGTTCATCGAAAATGAGCTGGGAATGAAGTCTGGCAATTAGGTTTCCAAAAACCCTATTTATAGAATTATGCCCAGGTGGTCGGCGTGTTACTAACATGCGACCTGATTACACGCCATCTACACGCCAGTTGCAGGACAGATGTCGCTGGTGCTAGGCTAGCTTCTTTTCCTTCCTTAGCGTAGCATTGTAATTTCGCTAACACTACCTAGTGTAGCATTAGAACTTAAGAACTTGATATCATGAGCATCTGGACTCCAATATGACCATCGTTTGAACCTGTGGCTTCGTATTGACGTTATATAAATAATGGTATGACCTGAAAACTCATCAAAAACGCCTTGGAAAACATGAAAATGGTCCACAAGGATCTCGAGAGGCTAATTTAGATGAATAATCATAAAGTTGATCAAAACCATTCAAAGATCAATATTAGCACTCAAAAACCCAATTCCGTATCAAATATGGGGGATAAATCACGACATGTTTCTATTCATCATCATTCTTTTTTTCACATTTGTTTCTGAGTATCAGGAGGTTTCTAGGATCGCCGCTTATTACAGCAAGGATGCCGAAATGGAGGATGTTTACGTGGAGAGAAAATAATGCTTTAGAGTGGCTATTAATGAATAAGACCATGAAAAGCGTGAAGCTAGAAAGCCTATGGGTTTTGAAGAGAAGATGAGAGATAAGTTTGATGAGCAAGATGCTAGGCTGATGAAAGAGCAAGAAGAAAAGGAAATGTTGGCAAAGAAGTTGGAAGCCCTGAAGGATGTTTCCCAATATCATGAAAAGAAGGTCAAAGCTAAGGATGTTACGAGTGAGGGTATGGAAAATCAATCCAAGAGAGGGGTATTGAAGATAAGTAAGGAGAAAGTGCTTAAGGAAGAGAAACTGCCCTCCTTGACGACTAAGCCTAATGGCTTTATCCCCATCCTGTAGGTATGGATAAGAGCCCACCAAGAAAAAGTGTATGGAATTTCAGGGTAAGAATGAGAAAGAATGTATCATGAGGTATCTATCCTCACAGCTTAGGAAAGGAAAAATCAAGAGTTCCTTAATATTGGACTCAAGGGGCTAGAGGTGGAAAACAAACCTCTGAAGAACACCACCATCAGGGATGAGAGTTCCAACGAGGAAGAATTTTTGGGAGAAAGTATGGTACCAAAGAAGAAGATCAACACTCCCACTCCTCATATGGTTAGTGAAGGATCTTCCTCCATGCCACAAAAACCAGAGATATTTATTGCCTTGGTCACTACCAAGGACAAGCATGATGAGCACCTTGTTTGGTAACCAAGAATCCCAAGGCCAATCCTCACCCTCCCAGAGTGTCGAGAAAAAAACCTAGCTCATCGGGAGGAAAACCTCCTTCAACAAAGATACCTGGCTTTTGACTAGGGTCATATTTTTTTTGGCAATGGTCGTATTCCCGCAGGTCTTTTGGTTCATCTTACTTTGCTTTGAGAGAGGTGCTCAAGGGGGGTAGGAAAAACACAACTAACATTAAGAAATCACTGACAAATGCAGGCTCAAGTTATCACGGAATCAACTAATGTAATTACACATGAATGGAGAGAATAATGAGTCATGACTGGGATCATATATTTACACATGAATGGAGAGAAGAATGGGTCATGAAAGACATTGATTCTTGTGATCAATGTTACGGTAGTATCCTATGGACATTCACTACATATAATATATTCATAACATTAAAATCATTATGGGGTCGTTTGGAAAAATGATATGTAGGGATATTGAGATTTGGGGATATTGAGATGTTATTAGTATTGATATGTTCAGTCAATTATCATGATATCATTGTTTGGTGTAGTGGTATTGTTCTAGGTGGAGATAAGTGACTTAATTATGAAAATGATAGAAATACCCTCAAGTGTTGGTGAGAGAAAAATAGTTGGTGTTGAGAGTAATGATTAATGGCAATGTAATTTGAAATTAAATTGTGGGGCAAAATTGTCTGGAAAAAGTAATATCAATATCACCCCTCACATATTCTAGGGGGAGTAGAATATGTGTGGAGTGATATTGATATTACTTTTTCCCCCAAATATCCTGATATGTGGTACGAAAAAAACAGTGATAACTCGAATATCATGATATCTGCTGATATCAATATCAATATCCTGTTACCAAACGACCCGTATAAGATATCTAACAAATTGAGAATAATAAGTCGACCAATGGTTCGGGGGATCTAGTTGACAAACTCCAATGTGTAATCAATAAGACATTTAATAGAAGAAATAAATTATGAATCTTGATATGAACATTAAAAATTATGTAGAAATTATAGAAAAAGTATCTAAGTTGTAAGACCTACTCTCGAATTTTCATGGTCGAACCCATGGTTGAACCGGGAACCGGTGCTACGGTTTGACTCAAAACATAAATCCCAAATTTAAACAACATAAAACAAAATAAATAACATAATTTAAATACAAGAGGGAGCGCTTCCATAACTCAACCAAATTCCAATTTTCAATTACAATTCCCGATACATTACTCAAGATAAATGATTCAAAAATTCCCAAAATGTCAACTAAAATAAAATATAAGAAAACATTCAAGTCCTCGGTCATCAGCCTTCAGTCTTCTACTCAACTCCTCTTCCATCAACTACTCCAAGATAAGCTCACCAACTACTTCTAACTGAAAAGGTCAAACTAAGGTGGGATCAGTTTCCTATTAAAACTGAGTGAACCTGTGGGGCTCAACTATGCACCAAAACTATTCAGGGAGCACCCCAAACTCCCACACTATAATACAACATTGGGACCCATCCCTACATCTACTTAATTTTAACAACCTAATACGATAGTTCTAGGTGATCAATCAATCATCCTCTCCCGCTACCCACATCATGCATCACCTCACACAACACCACTTATCCATTATACAACATCAGATTCAATCCATCACAAGATACCATCAAAAAATCTTAACTGAACAATTCACATCGCACACGCACAATCACCAATCACATCACTATACATTCAAGTAGTTCTAGGTGTGTTCATTTAAGGCGTTAAATAAGTTGTTCGAGTACTACCACGCCTGCCTGTAAGACGCACTTCCATTCTCTAGGAAGTCTCTAACATATTTTGTAGGATCCTTCCCCATGGGAGGTATCTACCTGATGCACATGTGGTGCCTTGGAAGTTACTGGACAAGCCATGGACTCGAATCCAGGTCAAAAGCTTCAAGTCCAAGGTCAATGCATATGCGGATGCTTAGAGTCGGACCGAGCATGAAAGGTATGACCAAAGGATGTTGAGGAACGGATGCTTAGTGCTGGAAATGATAAAGTTTGATGTCGCACGAAGTTATGCCAAGGGCCGAACATAGCTGACGTCGGACCAAGGACCGAGGGTGTTGATTCTGATGTCGAGCACTAACGAACAAGAAGATGATGTCGAGCCGAGAGCTGATATTGATGTCGATCCGTACGTTGATGACGAGCCATACATTGATGCCACACCGTGTACTAATACCAATCCGAGAAGCTTACTGATGCTGAATTGAGACTCTGATGTCAGACTGATACTAGGCGTTGGACCAGGGATGACCGAGCTTGACCCGATTCAGATGCTTGGCCGAGATACTGATACGGAGTTATGATTGTTCAATTTTGGGTCTTCATAGATCAATGTTGGGCCACAACAAGCCCACGGCCAAACCAAAGAACCTCGACATTCCTTTTTTCGAGAAGGAATAGGAAGCTGGGCGTCGAGCTTTCCACGTTGGGGTAAGACTCTAGTCCCAGATTAGAGGATTTTAGACCTTTTCAGATTTTCCCTTTTAGGAGTCAGATTTTTTCCTTTTTAGTTAGGATTCAGATTATTTCACTATTTTTAGAAGTAGTTTCATAGACAGATACGGAGAAGCCTTTGGCCGACCTTACTCCTATAAACACTACAAGAAAAAGGCATATTAGTCACATTTTTTGCCCTAAAACCGTGACTAAAAAAATTAGTCACGGTTCTCAAAACCGTGAGTATTTTTACCCTATTTTGTCACGGTTTTTCTGATAAACCGTGACTAATTTTATTCTTCAACCGTTTGGTTTGGCAACCATGACCAATATTAGTCACGGTTGCTAAGAAATTGTGACTAATATTAGTCACGGTTTTATGGTAAACCGTGACTGAAGTGTAATTATTCAGTGACTCAATTTGTAAGTTTCTTGAATTATAGAACCAAACACTCAATTTATTTCGTTATGCAAACTAATCCATAAAATTAGAAAGTTAAAAAAAGGTCCCAATCAAACTCATTACGTTAATACAAATCAGTCACTCCATTTTTTAAGTGTCCAATTTTCAAATTTAATGACCAAATCAGTACTAATCCCACATTAGTCCACAAATTTCAGCAACAACCCCTTAACTTTTCCAGTTATGCAACTTCATCAATTAAATTCTCATAATCTTGGTTTGGTCACTTTAAGTATTGTGTTTGTGATATGATGTTTTTACTCATGTTTTGAGCCTATGATTGACCTAAGAAACTCCCGTTTGCGATCTTGTTGTGCCATGGTTTGTGTGCTTTTAGATTCATTTTACACTACTTGCACTTTTGTTGCCCGAGGGCCACTTGTGGACCAATTCTATGTCTATTAAAGTTGTTTTCTGTGTACTTTCAGGCCATGGCATGGTAGTACAGGTGACAAGGATTCCATAGGATCAAACGGGGACCTTAATCGGAGATTGGACGAGGAGATAGGGCCATTGGAAGTTCGAGTTTTCTGCACCAACTTGAGTTCTCGGCGAGAATATCAACATTCTAGTCGAGAACATATGAAGGAAGGCAAGACTCTTTCTCGTCGAGCACCGGGCTGGAGTTTATGAAGAATTTATCGGCGTGAACTTCAAGGTTCTCACCGAGAACATGTGAAGGAATAAAGCCTTTTCTCGTCGCCGTTCATCAGCTACTTTGCAAAGAGGTTCTCGGCGAGAACTTCAAAGTTCTCGCTAAGAACTTTTCTCTTTTCCGGAAAATTATATATAAGGAGCACAATTCACAATTGGAGGAGGATTTATTCATTCATCGACGATCGCCGACCCCATTTCCTCTCTTGATCAACCACAATCCCATCAACTCTAGTAGACAATTCTGGTGCAAATTAAAGTAATTGGAGCTTGGATTGAAGCCAACCAACCTTGGGAGAGGTGCTTACAAATGGAGAATTGAATATCATCACAAGGATTCATCAATGGTGCTCTTGGTGACCAATATTCTTTCTCTTCTCTTTACCCCGTTGGCCATGTGTGGCTAAATTCCTAGGGTTCATCTTGGATGGGTAGATTAGTTGTGCTTGGATAGAGGCATGATTGTATAGACTTGCCATGATTGATCTTGGTTGTATGAGGATGATTCCTAGACTTGTTATTATTTCCATTTTATGCCATGTTTGCTTGAATTGGTCTATTCAATGTGATTTGATGCATGAGAGTGCTTGGATTGCATGGATTGTAGGTGTAGGGATTGAAGTGAGTGTGTTCTAAGAGATTAGATCATCTTATTTCAACAATATTCACATGATTTCTCTCTTGGACATTTTATGGAACACTTGGTGTGCATGTGGATTTTCATTCATTTGAGTATCGAAAGGCTATTTGGTGAATCTCCTAGTGATAGGGCATTGATATGAGAGTACTGTGCCTAGCCTTGTGGTCATAGAGTTCTAAGAGAGGGTTTTGTGTTTTGGCATCTCATCAAACACCTAGAATGCATCCTTTGCACTTAGCTTGAGTGCGAGAGCCTAAGTTGAGTGGTATTAGGATAGGGATTTGGTGCTACGAGAGTGTATCGAGTCCATGGAAGTGAAGTGTGTGGTCATCCGAATGCAAACTCGATCTTGATTGGTGTGTTTGTTCAATTAGTCCTCTTAAGCATGATGAAACTATTCTCCAAGTGAACTCCCTGTGTCTTTGATTGAACCGTTTTCCTTTCTTGCTTATGTTCTTGAAATCTTTGATCAAACCAAATCTTTTTAAATGATTAGACCGTCTACAAGGAGTGTGAGTATTAGTCTTTGAGAGAGCCCTCATGGAATACGACCTTGAGTGTTAGTAATCGTACCTTCTTGGTTGGTTATTGGCACATCAATTTTTTGGCATCGTTGTCGGGACTTTCTCAATCCTAAGAAAGCATTTAGTAGTGGACCGTTCTATTCACTTCCTTCCAATTTAGTTTTGCTTCCTTGTTACTTGTTTGCTTGTTTTTGTTATCCCACATTGTCGTGTTACTTTGGTGTTCTTGTTGTGCTTGCGTGTAGGTACCTTGTGGTAGTGCATGAGGCAACTCACTCGCCTCCAAACACGACTTCAAGGCCTTGAGCAAGACTCCAAGTAGGATGAACTCGTGGCATGGAAATCATGGTTATGGTACCTATCAAGGTTGGAATCCTTCTCCCAACCCTTACTATGATCATCATACTTCATCCAACTACTACGAAGAAACTTTTGGGGGAGATCACCAATTGTGGGGTCAAGATGAACGAACTCGAACACCAATTTGGAATGAGCAACACTCCCCACCTTTTTCCATGATAGAGGAGATCTTGAAAATTGTGGAAGACAATGCGGTTCGGGTTAATCGCATAGCTCATAGTGTGAATCTCATGAAGGAAGTTCTAGAAAATTAAAGTCATCCCGATAATTTGGAGCATGTATATGGTGATGAGGATGATACTTGTGAGTCGGAAGTGATTAATACGGAAGAATGTTTGGTAGTGGAGGAGATTGAAGAACATATTCTTCCTAAGGACACACCAAATGACTATGGTGCACGGGTAGAAGAATCAATGAGGCTTGAAGTTGATGATCCTTCGGAGGTGGTGAGATATGATGTGATGACTCTTCAAGAAGAGGTTGCACCTAGAGTGGAGCACTTGAGTACACAACCCCACCCTATGATTGTGGTGCCACCAACCACGACTAAGAGTACTCTTCAAACTTCTTGCTTGATCATGAAGTACTTGTGCCAAGAGACTAAGGACACATGCTTCTCGACCCCTCCTAAAGTAGTCATGAGAGTGGAGCCGCATCTACTTGACCGAAGGACTCCTTGACTGGCATTTCCGACTTGGAGATAATGGAGACCAATTGCGATGCCCAACTGTACTACCTCTTCCTTCATCAAGTTTCTAAATTCAAAGGTAGTAAGCCATTCCAAGGTAACAAATGGTATTCAAGCATTGTTCATTGGCTAGTTTATCATTCACTCAAGTTGTTACTTGGAGCTCAATTTTCATCATGGAAGAAACTAATGGACTTCAATGAGGTGCTAAGTTGGATAACATAACAAAGGTATCGTCTAGCTAGACGTTAAAGAAGAGCTTCATGGGAGGCACCCTATGCTATCTTTACTTTATCACTTTTCTTTGCTCTTTTTGGTTATTGTGTTGTTTTTAGCTTTTTGGAATAATGCTTGGCAAGCACTTGGGAATCACTCTTCACTAATGATCTTCATGGGACTCACTCACCGCTCTTGCCTCCTATGTTGTTCTTCACCACGCGGTATTCTTGTTCTACCTTACTATCTTTCTCTCTCTTGTGCATTGAGGACAATGCTCGTTCTAGTCGTAGGGGGTTTTGAGGTTTGATATGATTGTTTGTTGGTAGAAGTATAATCTTGTTCTATGATAGTGGATGTTTTGTGCTAGGTAGCATGCTTAATTGTGTCTTTCTTTTCATCTACCTTAGCATGTTCTTATCTTTTTGCATGCTCCACTATCGCCTCTTTTCCTTGTTAAATACTTAACTCACTTAAACTCTATTCGTTTGACAAGCCACTTGATTTTATGGTGAGAACATACGTGATAGACGGGGTTTTCAATGTAAAGTGTGAAAAGGATTTATTCCAAATGCCTTTTAAACCTTTTACAACAAGACTGAAACTAGTTTTTGTTAAGTATGAGGTCTGGTAACTTGGCAGAGTGTTCTTATCTTTGATAGGTGCCAGTATTGTGTAGTGTTCAGTGTCGGTCGAGGTTTCTTAGAGTCTAGGACATAGGGTAGGAATTTAGGTGCCCAATGTATGAGTACATGACCTTTGTGTCCACATGCGTGATAGACGTGCGTAGGAGCTGCTTGGTTGAGATCCATCACGAGCTGGCAATACGTTTCCCGCCCATTGCTTAGTCCCCAAAGAGGAAGTCTCAGTGTAGCATTCTCCTTCTCAACCCCTCCCGGCGTGGGCAGGGTTTAGGATAACCCGGTCCCCAATGGGACTGGCTGCTCCATACCTGCGAGGGTCTCCCAATGCTCCTACTAGTAAGACAAAAGAGTCTAGTAAAATTTTTTTTTTGAAGTTGCTATCATAATAGAAAGACCAAAAGCAAAGAAAAAGACAGATGTGGGAAGAAAAAGAGGGGGTAGAATTTGAAATAGCCTAGAGTCCTTTCGCAAAAGCCGCAGAATCTCAAAATGTGAGGATGAGTGTACTACCCCCTTGACATAGGTTGAGTAATGTCAATCGGGCCCCTCCCTTTCCCTCCGTTCATGTGTAGACTCCAGGAATAAGTGAACCGTCCAGTAACCGACGCTTTCTGTCAAGTTGTTCGGCCTTATGTCTAGTAAGAACTAGTTTGGTTATTGTTGTAAAAATGTTTTAAGGGTTGTTTGGTGAGATTTTGGGATCCTTTACCTTGTTAAAACTTGGGCTATCAAAACGTGGTTCAACGAACTTAGAGATCTTTTGGCTTGTTTCAAATGGTTAGTGCGTTAGTGTAAGTATTTGCTCGCTTGAGGACAAGCTTCGGGTTAGTTGTAGGGGAGTTTGATGTGATGTTTTTACTCGTGTTTTGATCCTATGATTGACCTAAGAAACTCCCGTTTGTGATCTTGTTGTGCCATGGTTTGTGTGCTTTTAGAGTCATTTTACACAACTTGCACTTTTGTTGCCCGAGGGCCACTTGTGGACCAATTTTATGTCTATTAAAGTTGTTTTCTGTGTATTTTCATGCCATGGCATGGTAGTATAGGTGACAAGGATTCCATAGGATCAAATGGGAGCTGGTGAATCTCAAGTCGTTGTTCGGGTTCAAACAAATAACTATTAATGCTAAGAAAAAGCTATAGCAGATCGTATTCCAGGGGTTTCCTCTACTTCCTTACTCAAAGATGTTGGCAATTTAATTCAAGTTAAAACACAAGTTGTGTGTGGTGTGAGTTCCACGACTTCTATACTAAGAATGCAAAAAAAAAGAAGAAATGAAAATTAAAACGAAGAAAGATTGAAGATTGATTAATTGACTAGAAAGATGACAGACAAGCTTAGACTTCGAATCCCCCTTAGATTACCAAGGCAACAGCAGTCACAGACCAGCGATTTTCGATTCTAGTTCAATCATTTCATAGACACCATCATAACTCCTGACCCTTAGGTTTAAGACTGGCGAACGTTCGCTCTATCCGATCTAGCTACCACAATTAATTAGCCGCCCGGGTACGGTCGCCTTTCGCAACGACTTAACTTAACTGGTGCAAATTCTAGTGATTGATGAGTTACTCTAGCAATGGATCAACCCTAATCGGTTCCTACGAGAGGCACGCTCCAATTATAAGGTTGGCTGTTCGATTTGGTGTTTTAAAGCAAGGCGAGCGTTCGCTTCTATCCTTATCTTAACAAGAATCTAATCTAGGTGGCCAAACCAGACAAGAAACACAGAAAACGAAGAACAAATCAAACATGAAAGATGAAACTGAATGAATTTCGAATCTAATCACCGCCGATCCGTGACCGCTTTAAGCCCTGGGTCACTTAGGGTTCATCTAATCTAAGCTACACGAGTTTATCTACTCATATTCAATACAGAAGAATCGAAGACAGACAAGAAATACATCTCAGGTAGGAAGACAGAGAAGAACTGTAAAACCTAATTTCGATGTTTCCTGGCAGCTCCAATCTGCTGGATTTTCAAACCCTAGCACCGGTTCTCCGAGATGGATGGATGGCGTCACGATCCGTTCCTGGCTCCTCGAACTCTATCTACTCGCCCTGTCTCTTTCTCTGTCGTTGTTTGTGTGTGTGTTCAGTTGTAAAAAGTGATATCTCTCTCATTAGCCGCCGAGTTCTCTATTTATATCAACCCGAGATTTTCTAATTTCAACTGGATTTTCGCCAAAAATAGTAGAGTGATTTCGGTGAAAACTTCTTCATACTTCGGGGCAGTGGATTCCTTCTTGCGTTTTCGGCGAAAACCCAAGGGTATTTTCGCCGAAAATGCATGAGTAAATGGGGCAGGCGTTTTCTTTGACTTGAGCGATTTCTCCGGTTGATTTATGTGTGATTCTTCGGGTTCCAACGTCTAAGACACGTCCTTGGCTACCGTATTCGATGGCAAAAACCTGTGCTAACATAAAAACACTGGAAAACCATCAAATAGACCCGAAATGGGCCAAGGTAACACAAATGGCACGAGATAGGGCAATCGATTGAATATCCGTTATTCTACCCTAAAAACTATGTCTTAAGCAAAGAAATGTCGCTTAAATGAGGCTGATAACCACGTCAAATCGAGTGTCATCAAATACCCCACACTTACACTTTTGCTTGTCCTCAAGCAAACTGAATAGAAACACACTCAAATTCATAAATGACACGAGATTAAACTGAGATTCAAATCTAACAATTTGGTTTAGACTGTTCCACGTAGAAAGAGTGACCTACACATGCAAGAACATCAACCAAACAAGTTTTCGATCACACTAGTTTCTACACACTTCAAGTAGTGGTTTTAACAAAGCTCGTTTCTTGGCAAAACAATGAATCATAATTAACCGACTACGATAACACCAATTCTAATGAGAAAAGACTTTAAGCCATGATGTGGATGCGGAGGTAGGAAAAGTGACGTGGCTATCGACTCGACTTCATCTGTTTCTAGATCTGTACGTTACATGTTCTAGCTAGGACCGATTTAAACAATGATTTGTTTCAAGATTGAAACTTTCTTTAATTTATTTACTGCATACTAGTGCTCGATACCAAACACTTCACTTAGGTGTTGGACCTGCCTAGCTCACAGTACTTGTGCCTTTTGCTAGTGCTCAACCCGAACACTTCACTTAGGTGTTGGGCTTGCCTAGCTTTGATTTTTTGCACTTTAAAGAACTTAGCAATGATTTGATTCACTCAATCACTTGATTTCACCATTTAGCCACTTAATCCTAGCTAGTTATAACTTTTTACGCAAGATTTCGAATTGGATTTCCGTCTAATCTCAAGCCACAATCACAGGTGATCAAATATGGAGTGGAAACATGGAAGAAGCTAGCATTTATCATCTTAGAACGGTGTTATCGAGCTTTGTTGTTAACAAGTCAATCGATTCAATTACTTCCAGTTCAACTACAGAAGTGATATATGATCTGTTCTGACCTAGACTCATTTAATATCATTCTGACACGTTGGTTACAGGTTCTAAGTGGAATATTCTAGACGTCATTGTTCAAAATTGAAGCCAATTTCACATCAAAAGTCAAGAATTGAGCAATTCTATGCTAGAGAGACTGGACAGGAATCACAAGGCACACGAGGATAGGCAATCCAGATCATGCATGGTTATCTAACACCCTACCCCACACTTAAACTGTTCTGTGTCCTCACAGGACTAAACTAGAGTAGAGAGATACGAAGAACCTGGAAGGTGATGGTCGGTGTAGTGGATGAACACGGAGAGTCTGGAGCGGAGCAGAGCTACTCAAAATCCTACTAAACACAAACAACAAAAAGATCAAAAGGACACCGGGACAGGTGTCCCGGATCCACACAGAACAAAATTGGGTGTAAACCCGAAAAGAAGAAAGAAAAGAAAAGGAAAATGATAGAAACAACCTGATCACTGTTCCGCGGGAGGGGGTGGAGGTGGTGGGTGAATGGAGGTCGTGGCGAAAGGCTATTCCATCTGCAGTCGCCAAGCGAGCTCGTCCTTGTGTCTGGCTGACTGGTCGGCCATGAATTGCTGTAGAGTGGACCAACGCTCGTTCTGAGCCTCTTCATGTGCTACTCTGTCCTTCTGCCATTGCAACGAACCAGCCGAGTAGTCTAGCTGCCACTTCTCAATACGCGCCAGCGTTTCATTCATCTCCGCGGTGATTTGCGCTCGCGACGGCGGCCGGTCAACTGACTTGTGCGTGCGGTGAGGGAGCGATGTGCAATGCTCAATAGTCTTGGAATGGTCGATGTGCCGTGCTAATGCAAGTTCAGCGCCTATATGCTCAATCGGGATGCGAGGAATATCGGGGCCCCATTTATCACCGAGCTGGAGGTTGTCGATCAGAATTGAAATGAAGGGGCCTCCTGGAAGCTCAGTAGGAAGCTTCTTGGCGGTGGTGCGCTTGTGAAAGAATCGTGCAAGCCACCAGCCGGGGTGCAGGTTGGCATCCTCCTCTAAAGCATGGAATAATACAAGCTCCTCCAGAGAAACGTGGTGGCGGCTCGTCTTGCTGCAAAAACACAGAGATTGCACCCAAACATAATGCAAGAATTTAAGAACAGGGTGAAAGATGTCACCGACCGTGGGGTGGACGATAGGTGAGCTTTCATCCTCGCAGCATGCCCATTTCCACACATCCGGGTAAGGAGCACTTGTGATGGAGTAAGTGTCCTCGAAGCCAGCTAATGCGGTATCGAAATTGACGTGCGGATCTAGCAAGCGGCCGAACTCGCGAAGGGACTTCTCATGAAGAACACCACCGAGGCGAAAGGAAACGAATTTCTGCTCACGAAAGGGCTTTGGGGTGAGGCGCCGAAATGAACTCCAGAACTCCTAGAGGGCGACAAGCGGGAACGGGGATCCATGAGTGGTCAGCACTCGCAATCCGGCTTTATGAAGAGCGGTGTCAATTGTCGAGTGCCAAGCCGGATTGTGCGCTTTGAGACTGTCAAGAGACAGAACTGCCACCTTAGCCGGAGGGATGTCTTTGATCTTCTGAAAGACCTCAGCTGGTGCAGTTCCAGGGCGGCGATGAAAAGATGCACGGCCCCATTGGCAGGTGTAAGAATAGAGCAAATGGGAGTCGCAGGGGTAGGCGCATCCTCGGGAATGATGGCCACAGCCATCGATTTCTGTGCAGCTGGTGCAGTTCGTCGGGAAGGTGGTGTCTTGCTCTGGCGAGCTGAGGATCGCTGTGCTCTATCTGCACTTGTAGTCTTAAAACGCTTGGGAGCCCTGTAAAACACAACTCGGAGATGACCAGCATTAGATGACAAGACTCTTACCCCACACTTAAGTTGACAAGTTGGGGTAAACTAAGTAACCGAGAGATCATAGAATCAAGATATATCATTGAATAACTGTCAATTCATTAGGCAAGCATGAATAATGGAATGAATCAGGAACACGATCGCACAGACAACAAGTCACGCTTCCTAAAAGGCCACAAAAAACACTACCAGAACCTAGCCAATTGATACCAAAAAAGCAATCAAGCAGAATGAGGGAGAACCTAAAAGTCAACCATAGTCAACCATGCCAAAAACTGAAAGTCAAAAAGCCAAAAGATGCACAATCAAAGGCTGAACAACTAACCGTGAAGACATGATTCGAAAAAACGATTGGAAATCCACGAAAACGATGAAAAGCTTGAAATCTAGGTCGGCCGGAACCAGAGCTGCAAAAACACTGGTTCTAGGGTTTTGAAACAGGGGCTGGGCACGGGGGTTAGTGAATGTCGGTGGTGCGGTAACTGTTCCGTGGGGCGGCGGCGGTAAGGCAGTCGTCGGGCTGGCGGCGGCGAGCGGTGGTCTCAAGACAGGAGAGAGAGAAAGTGGAAGTTTTTGGATGTGAAGGGGCCGAAAAGAAGAGGGGTGGGGCCGCTTAAATAGGTGCCGAGTGTGGCATTATTTTCGGCAAAGAAACGTAGGTGTTTTCGGCGAAGTTTTCAAACTGGATAAACCGGTGAATGTGAACCAAAATTTTCGGCGAAACTGCAGGAATATTTTCGGCGAAAAAACCGTAGTGAAAATGGAGGAAATTATTTCGGCGAAAGGCTTGGTGGTTTTCAGTCTGAAAATGCTGAACAGGAGATTCAGGTTGAGTTTGAAAACACATTTTCGGCGAAAACAGTTACACAGTTTCACCGAAAATTTATTTGAAAACGGCGGCGGGTTTTTTTTTGAAACGGGGTTTTAAAACAAAACGACTCAAAATGAAAATAACTGACTCCAGCCGTGGGTTGCCTCCCACGAAGCGCTCTTGTTTAACGTCCGTGAGCCAGACGATACCTGGATTCGTGTCAGGATTCCAAAACGAGGTAGTGCACGTCTATGGAGGATACGGCTAACCCTTGCAGATACTTCTTAAGCCTATGCCCGTTGACCACAAACGGCTCTTGATCGTGCAATTTAATGTAGACGCTGCCTAAGGGTGTCTGTCGGACCACGGTATAAGGGCCAGACCATCGAGATTTCAACTTACCCTGAAAGAGCTTTAATCGAGAATTATATAAGAGCACTTCTTCTCCAGGGTAGAACTGCTTGATCGTCTTCAACTGAGAGTCATGAATTTTCTTGGTGCGTTCTTTGTATAGCTTCGTGCTCTCATAGGCGTGGAGACGGTGCTCCTCAAGCTCAGCAATCTGGTCATGGCGGTTATTACCTGCTACTGCATAGCTCATATTCAACTCTTTGTTAGCCCAGAATGCCTTGTGCTCAAGCTCAACTGGTAAATGACATGACTTGCCATAGACCAACTGATACGGTGAGGTACCGATGGGAGTCTTGTAGGCAGTTCGATATGCCCATAAGGCATCATTGAGCTTAGATGACCAGTCCTTGCGAGACCGGCCAACTGTCCTATCAAGAATCCGCTTGAGCTCACGATTCGTCACTTTCGCTTCACCATTCGCTTGAGGATGATAAGCCGTGGACATTCGGTGGGTGACGCCAAAACGTTTGCACACCCGGTCGAATTGTCCGTGGAAGTGGGTTCCCCTATCGCTTATGATGAAGCGTGGTGAACCAAAACGCGTGAAAAGATGGGTAAGGAACCGACCCACCACTCTAGAATCATTAGTGGGTAAAGCTTCAGCGTCAGCCCACTTAGAGACATAATCAACGGCTACAAGAATGTACTTGTTTCCGTTGGAGGGTGTGAACGGACCCATAAAATCGATTCCTCAAACATCAAAAATTTCAACAGTTAAAGAAACAATTTGGGGCATCTCATTACGGTTTGAGATGTTACCTGATCGCTGGCATGCATCACAACGTCGAGCAAAAACGTCGCAGTCACTAAAAATCGAAGGCCAATAAAAACCTGTTTCGAGTACCTTTCTTGCCGTGCGGTTTCCTCCAAAGTGTCCTCCGAACTGTCCTTCATGGCACTTACGAATGATGTCAGCTGCTTCAGTGTAAGAGACACATCTCCGGATCATCTCGTCGAGACTGATGCGGTATAAGAAGGGCTCATCCCAGAAGTATGACTTGGCTTCTTTAAAAAGCTTTTTGCGTGCATTGAAATCCAGTTCAGGAGGTACAATGCCGTGTGAGAGATAGTTAGCCAGAGTTGCATACCAAGGCTCATCTGAATCGACGGCATTACTCAGATCTTGAGCGTGAGGAATTGCCCAGGGCTCGATAGCTATGATATTAACCTGTTCATACGTTTTAACACGCAACAGTTCGTCAGGGAAAGAATCATTGATAGGGGTAGTAGACTTACCTGTTTGTGATTCCTCCAATCGGGAAAGATGATCTGTTGCTAGATTTTCCGCTCCCTTTTTATCTTTAATTTCAATGTCAAACTCTTGGAGTAGAAGGATCCATCGGATGAGACGCGGCTTCGAGTCCTGCTTGGCTAATAAATGGCGCAGAGCAGCATGATCTGTGTAGACAATGGTATGTGAAAGAACCAGATACTGTCTAAACTTATCAAAGGAGAAAACGATAGCCAGAAGCTCTTTCTCTGTAGTAGTGTAGTTTCTCTGAGCATCATTGAGCGTCTTGCTCGTAAAGTGGATAGGATGAAATCGCTTCTCCTTTCTCTGACCAAGAACCGCGCCAACGGCGAAGTCGCTAGCATAGCACATGATCTCGAATGGAAGATTCCAATATGGTGTTGTAAGAATCGGTGCGGTGGTGAGTTGAGTCTTCAAGGTCTCAAAAGCTTCAAGACAAGCTTTATCAAAGACGAAAGGAACATCTTTCTCAAGCAGCTTTGTCATTGGAAGAGTGATTTGTGAGAAATCTCTGATGAATCTTCGGTAAAAACCAGCATGACCAAGGAAACTTTGCACTGTCTTAACTGAGGTCGGCGGTGGTAAGCTGGCAATGGTCTCAAGCTTAGCACGATCGACTTCTATACCTGTCTTAGATATTCTATGGCCAAGAACAATACCTTCTATAACCATGAAGTGACACTTCTCCCAACTAAGAGCTAGATTGGTCTCCTCACAACGAGCTAGCACCTTATCCGGATTAGCCAGGCACCTAGAAAATGAGTCCCCATAGACGGAGAAGTCATCCATGAACACCTCTACCACATTCTCTACCAGATCTCCAAATATTTCAAGCATGCATCTCTGAAAGGTAGCAGGTGCGTTACATAAACCAAAAGGAATACGACGATAAGCAAACGTACCGAACGGGCATGTGAAGGTCATCTTCTCTTGATCAGCAAGCTCGATGGGGATCTGAAAGTAACCGGACATCCCGTCCAAGAAGCAGTAGTATTCATGACCAGCCAATCGTTCAAGCGTTTGATCAATGAATGGCAGTGGAAAGTGATCTTTCTTGGTGGCATCATTGAGTCGTCGATAATCGATGCAGACTCTCCATCCTGTAACTGTTCGGGTGGGAATGAGTTCACCCTTTGGATTAGGGATGACTGTGATTCCTCCTTTCTTCAGAACGACTTGAGTCGGGCTGACCCAAGGACTGTCGGCAATAGGATAGATGATATCGGCATCTAGAAGCTTGAGCACTTCTTTCTTTACAACTTCCTGCATCAGAGGGTTAAGTCGGCGTTGCGGTTGTCTGACTGGTTTGAATTCCTCATCAACGACTATCCGATGTTTGCAGAAGGTTTCAGAGATGCCTCTAATATCTGCCAACTGCCAGGCAATAGCTCGGACATGCTTCTTGAGTAGTCTGATCAGTTGCTCTTTCTGCTCTGGCGATAGATTCGCATTGATGATGACAGGTAACTGGCAGTCCATTCCCAGAAATGCGTATTCTAAGTGGTCAGGCAGCTCCTTCAAAGTAAGGTCTGGCAGATTCTCATATGAAGTGGTAATCCGACTCGAAGCTGGCTCAATATGTGTAGGCGCGGTATTAGGTGTGAATGTCGCCTTCTGTTCGTCTAGCTCATCTTGCCATAGGCACTGTTCTGGATCGTCTAACGCATTGTCAACCCCTGAAATCAAACACAACTCTAGCGGATCACTAGATAAAGCATTAGTAAGGGAGTTGGCCGAGGCCAACTCTAGGGGATCAACAGCATAACATTTATCATCTTGAGCAACTGAATATCTCATGCTATCTTTAATGCAGAATGCAACACTCTCTTGACCTACGCTTAGAGTTAATAAGCCTTGTTTGCAATTTATATTCACACCAGCAGTTGCTAAGAAAGGTCGACCTAGGATGAGTGTTCCGTCTAACTCACGAGTATCTAAAACAACAAAATCTGCCAGTATAGTAAACGGACCACAGCAAATAGTTACATCTTCTATTACACCTCTAGGTCGTTTGACAGACCTATCGGCTAAAACGAGATGCAGAGTAATCGATTTAAATTTCCCTAAATTCAGCTTTTCATATAAATAAACAGGCATAACATTAATAGAAGCACCAGAATCAACCAGACTGCGATCAATTTTAATGCCATTGATAATGCACGGTAATGTAAAAGAACCGGGATCAGGACACTTAGCTGGGGGTGGTGGCGGCTGTCGAATGGGAGATGGCGCACCGAGAATAGACGCGCATTCATTAGTGAGCGTGATAGAGTACGCCTCCCCGTTTTTCACTTTCTTCACGAGATCCTTAAAGAATTTGCCAGTGGTGGTATGATTTCCATAGCTTCAGTCACTGGTATCTTGATCTCTGCAGTCTTAAGCACATTATACCACTTCTTGTACTGAGTGTCATGATCCTTAGCCTTGCTCCTTGCAGCTTTAGGGAAGGGAATACGAGGAACATATGGCGCCAAAACAGGCTCAGGAGCTGTCCTGGGCGGATTAGGAGGAGGAGCAGATGCTTCTTCTTCCTCTTCTGTGATATCCTCAATTTCTGGCATGTCCATGGTGGCATTAGTATCTGGTATCATGTCAGGTTCTGGAACTTTTGGATCAGTTGTTTGCTTGCCGCTCCTTGTGGTAATAGCTTGAGCGTGTTCGCTCCTTGTATCGGAATCTGCTTGAAATGCTTCTGGATTAAGGAGGGGATTGCTAGTAAAAAGTCTAGCCATGGTGTTTACAGCGTCCTCTATCCTTTGACTTTGAGCTCTTTGTCCTTGATTAAGTGTCGCTTGAGCTTTTAACTGAATGTCATGATCGTCAAGGTCGGCTCATGATCTGATCAAATTTCCTCTCATAATCCATGTCTTTATTGTAGTACGGCTTAGCCTGAGACTGGTGTTGTCCTCCAATGAATCCCGGAGGTCTATAATAAGGATCCACTAACCGGTTGCTCTGCTTCCGTGGCACGTAATTTCTGTAACCGGCGTAGCCTTTCTGATTGTTGGCGAAGCCTTGATCAATGAAGTTTATCTCTTCCGTAGACCAGACTTCTGCTGTACTAAAATTGAGGCAGCTTCCACCGTTATGAGCACAGGATCCACACCATCCACAGTCAACCGAAAAGATGGTAGTTGACGGAGATTCGAGGGGAATACCAGCTGCTTGTAGATGCTTCTGAACTTCTGCCTTGATATGCTCTGCAACATTTATCTGACTCTGGCTCTGACTCTTGGTTCCTTTATTTGCCTCTCCCAGTTTCTAGATTTTGAAGCACAGTCAGCAAAATGCAGAAGAGCATCCTGAGGAGTGAGGGCAGTGCAATCTCCGCCAGCTAGGGTGTTGACCTAGTTTGTAGATTCTTTGTGCATACCACGAGCAAAGAATTCAGCCAGCTGCCTTTGTTCATACCCATGGTGAGGGCAGTCGAAGAGAAGAGACTGGAATTCATTCCAAGTTTCATACAGGCCTGCATTCTCTCTCTGAGTGAACCTGGAGATGCGATCCTTATAAGTAGTTGTTCTTGCAGGAGGAAAGTATTCCTCAACAAAATCTTGAGCTAATGCCTCCCAGTCAGTGTAATGACCTGGCGGTTTGCTGCTAAGCCATTGTTTAGCTGCACCTCTGAGAGAAAATGGGAAAGCTCGGAGATATAACACATTCTTGTTGAGATTCCCAGACTTGGAAGTGTCGCAGACAGCCAAAAAGGTGGTTATGTGTGTGTAGGGGTTATCATCTGGTCTTCCCTCGAATTGTATGTCCCTAGAGATTAGCTCCAAGAGAGGAATCTGAATCTCATAGTCGGGATCATCGTCATTAGTAAGCACGGTGATGGGTGATTGGAGGGTAGATGCGCGCGGCTTACTATAGTCCGCAACACTCTTAAGAGTAACCATTGTGGTGAAGGAAGATGGAACGAAAGTGATCTGCTTCTGTACCTGCTATGATCTGCATGAGACAAAAACAAACACAACCGGTGTAAAATCGAAGTGTAATGGAAAGTGAAAGATGAAAATGTAGAAGATTGAAATGCCAACTCTTCTTTCAACGAAATAGAAGAGTCCCCGGCAACGGCGCCAATTTGGTGAACCTCAAGTCGTTGTTCAGGTTCAAACAAATAACTACTAATGCTAAGAAAAAGCTATAGCAGATCGTATTCCAGGGGTTTCCTCTACTTCCTTACTCAAAGATGTTGGCAATTTAATTCAAGTTCAAACACAAGTTGTGCGTGGTGTGAGTTCCACGACTTCTATACTAAGAATGCAAAAAAAAAGAAGAAATGAAAATTAAATTGAAGAAAGATTGAAGATTGATTAATTGACTAGAAAGATGACAGACAAGCTTAGACTTCGAATCCCCCTTAGATTACTAAGGCAGCAGCAGTCACAGACCAGTGATTTTCGATTCTAGTTCAATCATTTCATAGACACCATCATAACTCCTGACCCTTAGGTTTAAGACTGGCGAACGTTCGCTCTATCCGATCTAGCTACCACGATTAATTAGCCGCCCGGGTACGGTCGCCTCTCGCAACGACTTAACTTAACTGGTGCAAATTCTAGTGATTGATGAGTTACTCTAGCAATGGATCAACCCTAATCGGTTCCTACGAGAGTCACGCTCCAATTATAAGGTTGACTGTTCGATTTGGTGTTTTAAAGCAAGGCGAGCGTTCGCTTTTATCCTTATCTTAACAAGAATCTAATCTACGTGGCCAAACCAGACAAGAAACACAGAAAATGAAGAACAAATCAAACATGAAAGATGAAACTGAATGAATTTCGAATCTAATCACCGCCGATCCGTGACCGCTTTAAGCCCTGGGTCACTTAGGGTTCATCTAATCTAAGCTACACGAGTTTATCTACTCATATTCAATACAGAAGAATCGAAGACAGACAAGAAATACATCTCAGGTAGGAAGACAGAGAAGAACTGTAAAACCTAATTTCGATGTTTCCTGGCAGCTCCAATCTGCTGGATTTTCAAACCCTAGCACCGGTTCTCCGAAATGGATGGATGGCGTCACGATCCGTTCCTGGCTCCTCGAACTCTATCTACTCGCCCTGTCTCTTTCTCTGTCGTTGTTTGTGTGTTTGTTCAGTTGTAAAAAGTGATATCTCTCTCATTAGCCGCCGAGTTCTCTATTTATATCAACCCGAGATTTTATGATTTCAACTGGGATTTTCGCCGAAAATAGTAGAGTGATTTCGGCGAAAACTTCTTCATACTCGGGGCAGTGGATTCCTTCTTGCATTTTTGGCGAAAACCCAAGGGTATTTTCGCCGAAAATGCATAAGTAAATGGGACAGGCGTTTTCTTTGACTTGAGCGATTTCTCCGGTTGATTTATGTGTGATTCTTCGGGGTTCCAACGTCTAAGACACATCCTTGGCTACCGTATTCGATGGCAAAAACCTGTGCTAACATAAAAACACTGGAAACCATCAAATAGACCCAAAACGGGCCAAGGTAACACAAATGGCACGAGATAGGGCAATCGATTGAATATCTGTTACTCTACCCTAAAAACTATGTCTTAAGAAAAGAAATGTCGCTTAAATGAGGCTGATAACCACGTCAAATCGAGTGTCATCAGGAGCTTAATTGGAGCTTGGACGAGGGATATAGGGCCATTGGAAGTTCGAGTTTTCTGCACCAACTAGAGTTCTCGGCGAGAATATCAACATTCTAGCCGAGAACATATGAAGGAAGGCAAGGCTCTTTCTCGTCGAGCACCGGGCTCGAGTTTATGAAGAAGTTCTCGGCGAGAACTTCAAGGCTCTCGCCGAGAACATGTGAAGGAATAAAGCCTTTTCTCGTCGCCGTTCATAAGCTACTTTGCAAAGAGGTTCTCGGTGAGAACTTCAAAGTTCTCGCCGACAACTTTACTCTTTTCCGGTGAATCATATATAAGGAGCGCGATTCACAATTGGAGGGGGATTCATTCATTCATCAACAATCGCCGACCCCATTTCCTCTCTTGATCAACCACAATCCCATCAACCCTAGTAGACAATTCTGGTGCAAATTAAAGTCATTGGAGCTTGGATTGAAGCCAACCTACCTTGGTAGAGGTGCTTACAAGCGGAGAATTGAAGATCATCACAATGATCCATCAATGGTGCTCTTGGTGACCAATCTTTTTTCTCTTCTCTTTACTCCCTTGGCCATGTGTGGCTAAGTTCCTAGGGTTCATCTTGGATGGGTTGATTAGTTGTGCTAGGATAGAGGCATGATTGTATAGACTTGCCATGATTGATCTTGGTTGTATGAGGATGATTCCTAGACTTGTTCTTATTGCCATTTTATGCCAGGTTTGCTTGAATTGGTCTATTCAATGTGTTTTGATGCATGAGAGTGTTTGGATTGCATGGATTGTAGGTCTAGGGATTGAAGTGAGTGTGTTCTAAGAGATTAGATCATCTTATTTCAACCATATTCACATGATTTCTCTCTTGGACGTTTTATTGAACACTTGGTGTGCATGTGGATTTTCATTCATTTGAGTATCGAAAGGCTATTTGGTGAATTTCCTAGTGTTAGGGCATTGATATGAGAGTATTGTACTTAGCCTTGTGGTCATATAGTTCTAAGAGAGGGTTTTGTGTTTTAGCATTTCATCAAACACCTAGAATGCATCCTTTTGCACTTAGCTTGAGCGCGAAAGCCTAAGTTGAGTGGTATTAGGATAGGGATTTGGTGCTACGAGAGTATATCGAGTCCATAGAAGTGAAGTGCGTGGTCATCTGAATGCAAACTCGATCTTGATTGTTGTGTTTGTTCAATTAGTCCTCTTGAGCATGATGAAACTATCCTCCAAGTGAACTTCTTTTGTCTTTGATTGAACCGTTTTCCTTTCTTGCTTAGTTTATTACTTATGTTCTTGAACTCTTTGATCAAACCAACTCTTTTTAAATGATTAGACCGTCTACAAGGAGTGTGAGTATTATTCTTTGAGAGAGCCCTCATGGAATGCGACCTTGAGTGTTAGTAATCGTACCTTCGTGGTTGGTTATTGGCACGTTAGTTTGCAGATTCAATCTCCATTCTTCTCCGATCAACCACGGAGAGCCGGCGAGCCTTCAACCATCACCACCGTCACCTCTCCTCCATCGATCACTAAATTTCTCTCTCTCACATGATTCCCAAAACTAGAGGCTGAGGAGGCGGTCGAAGGTGAAGGGCCGTCGGTTTCAGGATTTCGGTGGTGGTTTGGTGACGCGGCCGCCGAAGAAAGAAAATGATGTTGTAGGCTGAGGCGGCGGTCATAGGTGAAGGGCTGCCAATTTCAAATTTGGAATCCAGCGGTGGTTTGGTAACGCGGTGGGCTGACGCGGCGACCGAAGAAAGAAGATGAAGTTGTGGGCTGAGGTGGCGGTCGAAGGTGAAGGGACGCTGGTTTTGGATTTGGATTCCAGTGGTGGTTTGGTGACGCGATGGCCGAAGAAAGAAGATGAAGTTGTGTGAAGCAACAAAGAGCCGACGACAGGATTTGGAGAAGAAGAGGAAAAGAGAGAGAAGAGTACTGGGATTTGGAAGTGTTGGTAAAGAAGAAGAGGAGAAGAGAGGTAGGGATGCATTGATTGGCTAAGAGGGCTTGGCACGGATTGCCAATGTGGGGGCTCCAAATCATTAAAAACCGTACCTAATTAGTCACGGTTCCAAGAAAACCGTGACAGATTAGTCACGATTTTTGAAAACTTTGACTAATTAGTCACGGTTTTCTAATCCTTGACTAAAAATCCGTGAGCAATGCCTAATTTTCTTGTAGTGAAATAGGACCCCTTGTACTCATTTGAAAGACACACCCCATTTGATAAAGATTTTATTTCAGAACTTTTGTACTTTGCTCCTTTAAGCTATTGCTTTTTGTTGCATAACTTTTAGGTCTGTTATCGTGGCTCAAGGTCATCACCCTTGACTTCGTGGTATCATTCATCTTGACACTTTGGGTTCCTAGCTCATTACAACTATTGGGTCAAACTCCATTTCCATTGAGTTTTTAGGATTGCATTCGATCGCCTTGCCGTCGAGCATTTGGTATAAGGTCACGGCCCACGGTTGCCGTTGGTTGATATCATTTTGGTATCAACACATTTTGTGTAGGGTCAAAACTCTAGCTAGGCTAAGTTTGATTGTGCTTTATGACACGTTATTACTGTTCCTCCCACGAGAGTCGTGGCATATAATGAGGTTCAAACTTGGAGAGTTTGAGGGGTTGAGAGTTGTTCGCCTTACTCCTGTGCACTAGTGGACATCCGGGAAGTACCTCACAAGGTGTACAGGGAAGCATTAGTAAAAGGACGAACAATTAAGTATTTATGAGTGGGGATAAGGTCGTATGATTGAGAGATAGAGAAGTAAAAGGGGTACCCCTTAGGGTTTTGGGTGTTTGACAGCCTTGAGCGTAGTAGCCGGAGCCTACATCTCAAAGCATGTCTCTGTGTGTGTATGTGGTATGAATGTTGTGTCCCTGTGTTGGAGGCTTGAGCCCATTATTTATACTCTTCGGTACCCGAGTTGGGGTGAGAGTCCCTTCCCTTGAAGGAGTTGGACTCCGCGTCTGAGGTGAAACCCTAGGCATCTAGGGTTTTCGCCTTCTTGTGGTGGGCCCGGTAGCCCACACGGCCCAAGTAGCGTACATGGAACCCTAGGTGGCTGCTGGCTTTAGGGATGAGGTCTGCCGCATCTATACGTTGATATGTACGCCGGCTTTGGGGGCCTAGCAACTTGTATTGGGCCCATCAATTGCATCCGAGTGTGATTTAGAACCTTGACGCGAGGAAAAGCTTCTACTTTGCGCTCTAGGAAAATGAATGATATTTGCGCCATTAGAATGGTGTCTGAGGGAACGCCGGGAACGTACGTTGTGTGCTGACATCATCCTATTTGCCAAACTTAACCATTGATGACTTCCATAAGATGCCTTCTGGGAAATCCTATTTTTTCCCGCCTCTTTTATTTGCCAACAAAGCAAATCCCTTTGACTTAGGCGGCAGTTTCTTTAGTTTTCCATGCGTCCCATCGGAGTTGGGTTTTCTCCTTTTGGATCGTAATTGTTGTATGTATGTGATGACACTAAATTAACGTGATTATCAGCCCCATTCAAGCCACATTTCCTTGCTTGAGACATGGGTTTTGGGGTAGTTTATGGTGTTTTCACTCAATCACACTATTTCATACCGTTTTGGTTACTTTGGCCTGTTATGGGTCTATTCGATGTGTTTTCTAGTGTCTCTATGAGTAAACAGGTGTTTTCCATCAATTACATAGCCACAGACGTGTTCGGGAAGCAATGGAGCCTCGAGGAATGCCCCAAAATCAATCCAGAACTCAATCAGATCAAAGCCAGAACATTCAACTGCCCAGCACGTACATTCTCGGCGAGAAGATGAAGGTTCTCGCCGAAGACATACTGAAAAAGTCAAGCAAATTTCTCGTCAAAGATCCAACAGCAAATTATAAAGAAGTTCTCGACGAAAACTCCAATGTTCTCGCCAAAGACTATTGAAGGAACCTAATAAGAAATTTTGTCGACATCCAGCCTGGAGTTTACACACAAGTTCTCGGCGAGAACTTCAATCTTCTTGCCGTGAACATTTGAATGATTACATGTAGGAATCTCGTCGAAGAAATAGAGTCAATTGGGAAAGAATTTCTCGTCAAAGTTATCACCGAGAAGTATCCTCTTTCCGACACAGCTTTGGAGAAACCCTATTTAAGCAAACCGACGGACACATTATTCACACACTTATTTTCCCAGAACACAACAATTCCAGACTGTAGAGCTTGAGAGAGATTTTAGAGTTTCCTGGAGAGATCTTGACACCATCTTCCCTATTGGAGTGCTCGGAGCTGAGAGTGAAGATTGCCAGAGATCGGAACTTCGTCGGAGTCGTCAGAATTAGGTTTTTCAGTTCTTATATGTTCTTCCTTTGTATGATGAACTCCTATGTAGTTTTTGATTCTTTTGTGATAGTCATGAGTAGCTAAACTCATAGAGCTTAGATTAGATGAAGTGAACTTTGTTGGGCAAGGCTTCACCAGCAATCAAAAAGGCTACTCCGACTATCGTCAGTTCAGACAATCGCAACAACAATGGAGCTTCCAAGAGCGTCCTCCATAAAATTCCGGAGCCAACCAGAATCAGAATAACCGACCATCTGGGTCGTATCAAGAGCAGAATCCAAACAATCAATCCGGTGGAATCTATCAACCGCATCATAGGAACCAAGGCAACTACGGTACGACACCTGGCAATCGCCAAAATAATACTTGAATAACACCTATCAAGGTCCTCCTGGATTCACCGGAGGACAACAACCTCAACGATCGATGCCACAAGACAACAAGGAAAGCGAGTTAGATAAGAAGCTCAATCAGATCATATATAGACTCGACGACCATGATGCTCAATGGAAAACTTAAGCTATTCTAAATCAAGAGCAGATGAATCACACACAGAACGTGGAAAGTCAGTTGAGCACCCTTATAAGTCTGGTCATGTCTGGTCGCCACATGGGTCAGTTGCCTAGCCAGACAGAGCCGAACCCAAGGAATGAGCATGTCAAGGCCATCTCTACAAGAAGTGGCAAGCAACTAGCTGGTCCTACAGCTCCTGATCCAGTCATGATTCTAGATGCCATAGCCATTGACATGCCAAAGATCAAGGAGGAAGATAAAGAAGAAGAAGAGGAGACGCTTGTCACGCCTCCTCCACCAGCTCCTGAACCACCTTTAGCCCCTTATCAGCCTAGGATTCCCTTCCCTAAGGCTATGAAGCTCAATCATCTTGACACCTAATACAAGAGATGGTATTCGGTCATGGAGAACACAAAAATCAAAATACCAGTCACCGAAGCCATCCAAATGATACCAGGGGTTGGAAAGGTCGTGAAGGATCTTGCCAAAAACAAGAAGAAGAGAGAGTTGTCTTCCGTCTCTGTTAATGAAGAAGAGGATAAAGAAGAATAGGAGAAGCCTGAGCCACCACTAGCTCCGTATCATCCCAGCATCCCGTTTCCTCCGGCGATGAAGGCAAAGACCTTCGACCCCAAGTTCAGGAAGTGGTACTCATACTTCAAGGACAAGAGGGAGGAAGAAGCATCTCCCGCTCCCTCTAATGAAGAATGCTCCGTCGTCCATGATCGCTCGTCACCTATGCCACCCCCAGCTAAGTGTTCTAGATCCTGGTTCTTTCACCTTTCCTTGCATTATCAATGGAATTGAAATTGGTCGTAGCTTAGTTGATTTAGGTGCATCTATTAATGCCATGTCTATGTGCTTATATAAAAAATTGAATCTAGGCGAATTAAAACCAATAAGTATGCAATTAGTGTTTGCCGATAGATCTGTCAAAGCACCTAGGGTAGTAATCAAAGATGTAACTATCCGTTACGGTCCTTTCACCATCCTAGCTGATTTCGTTGTCATGGATACCCGAGAGGAGGATGCTACCCTCCTCCTAGGTCGACCATTTATGGCAACAGCCAGAATGACAATCAATGTCCCGAACGGCTCATTGACATTAAGGGTCGAAAAGGATAGCGTAACATTCTACCCAAGGACGGTATGAAGTACATTCCTACGGGAGAGATTCATTGTTTATCCGTTGATACTAAGGAGTTGGCCTCGGTCAACTCCACTACTAATGCCATTTATAGTGCTTCTTCCAAGATAGTTATGGCAAGTGGTGAACAGATTATTCGTCTGAAGAACAAGGCTCAAGCAGAGAAGCCAAAGACAAAGGAGGCACCAAAAGCTCCCGTTGAATCGCCACGAGCTAGAGATCCTCGTGAAATAAAGAAGGAGAGCAAGGTGAAAAATAAGGTAGTTTGGAAGCCAATTACTTCGCCAGCATCTGATAAGCCACCAGATGAAAGCAAAGATATGAAGGATTTATTCGGGCCTTTCGAAGTTATTGGACACCTCCCTGATGGACGAACTCAATTAACTCATATTAATGGGAGGCGATTCCTCTTGACTAGAGGTACACCAAAGTTGTACTTCATCGACTCTGATGCGAGCGTGAAGGAAATCTTGAGTTGGGACGCATCTTGATCGTCATCCAGGTATCGTCCAGCTCAAGGACATTAAACGAGAGCGCTTCGTGGGAGGCGACCCACGACTGGAGTCCGTTTTAAATTTATTGAGTCAGTTTTTTGTCGTTCAAGTCGGGTTCGGGGGAGCGAATGCGTCAGTTGTCTTATTTTGTCTGTTCAATTTGTCTGCTAGGGGGAGAGTTCTCGTCGAGAACTCTAAAGCTCTCGGCGAGAAAGTGGGATTGAACAGAAGTAAATTTTCTCGTCCCAGTCTGTAAGTCGGTTTTCAAAAAGTTCTCGCCGAGAACTTCATTGTTCTCGGCGAGAAGTTGTTGTTTATGGAGTCAAATTTCTCGTCGAAGATGTCAGTCCTCTTTTCAAAGAAGTTCTCGCCGAGAACTTCATTATTCTCGGCGAAAAGTTAGGGTTTTTCAGAAAAAAATTTCAAAAAAAAAGAACATTCGGAGTAAAAAAATTTCAAAATTTTGCCCTAACCCTCTTCGTTTGACTTTCTTATGTGTGGATCCGGGACACTTGTCCCGGTTTCCTTTTGATCTTTTTGTTGTTGTTATTTTGTAGGAACTTTGGTAGGTACTCCGCTCCCCTCCGGGCTCTCCATGTTCATCCCCTATATCGACCATCTTGTTCTAAGTTCTTCGTATCTCTCTACTCTAGTTTAGTCTCGTGAGGACACATAATAGTCTAAGTGTGGGGTCGGATGCTAGAGAACTTTGCATGATCTTGTTTGAATTTTTGTGATTTCGTGGTGCAATCCAATTCCTCTAGCATAAAATTACTCGGTTCTTGACTTTTGATGTTAAGTTGACTTTAATTTTTTCACAATGATGCTTAGATTGCTTAACCTAGAACCTGTAACTAACTTGCATGCATTGATGCTAAATAACATGGTCAGAACTGAAATTAGAATCACGCTTGTAGTGTCACCTTGAAATGGATGAAAATTATCAAACCCGACTAGTAACCAATTGTGATCTTTTGATCCATTGCACATAACTAGCAATTTCAATTCTTTTTTAGTGGCTTTCTCGTATCTTAAATGAGTTAGAATTTGCATGAGACCTATTCGAGACCACACGATAACATGAGTACTAGCAGGATAGAGGCATTAGAAATTGCTACGTAAACTAGAAGCCATCCCAACGATAAATCCTCTAGGTGTAAACCCTTGTGTTTGGCCTTTCTTTCGGTTCGTTTATACATTATAGCCATTTCCCATGTTTTTTATCACCTCGTTGATCCCATGTGGTAGTAGCTTGAGATTAGCTAACCGGAAGTCGGTCTGTGGTGACTCGCCTATAGCTAGTAAAATTGGTGGTCTTAGCTATTATGTCCAGACGAGTAAACCCCTCAAACAACTTTAAAAAATCAGCACTAAAAGAAAAAACAGAAAAACAGAAAAAATCAAAGAAAAAGTTCAAGTCAAAGTAATTCGGTAGTTCAAAACGTTTTTCTCCCTACATATGGAAGAACGAAAACAAATAAATGTAGATAGAAAAATTCAGAAAATTCAAAAAAAAATATAAATAAAGTGCTAGGTTGCGTGAGGGTATCATAGGACGAGCATACACTATTCCACCCGTGTTTGGTTAGACGGTAGGAAGCCATAGACTTGATTCAAGGGAAGTTGGTCGATTGCTACGCCGCACCAAAGCCATCATCATCATACATCCCTTCATCCATTCATTATAAACCCTCATAGTATACCCTTGCAAAGACCTCTAGACTAGTTTCTCGTGTTGTCACAGTGGTAGAGATGTGGTGGAATTGCAAACTTATGACATACTTCGGTCGAGAAAGTGATTGAGAGCAAAAACACGTCCCTAAACACAGAGTGCGAGAATTCCCCCATGTACTAAATATTTTTTTGTGTGAGGAGTCTGGTCGGTTAGGTCGGATTTGTGCATGATTGGTGATCGCTCCTTGTTTGTGTGCATATAATTAGTGAGATCGAGTTGTTTGGTTGATGTGTATGCATGTTAGGTTAGTTGTTCTAGGTGTAGCGGTTTAATAATTCATTGTGGAGGCTTGAATCTCAACTTGATCGATCTTATCATTTGTGAATCTGAGTGCATTCTAGTTCAGTTTGCTTGAGGACAAGCAAAAGGTTAAGTGTGGGGTATTTTAATGACACTACAATTAACGTGATTATCAGCCCCATTTAAGCGACATTTCCTTGCTTGAGACACGGGTTTTGGGGTAATTTAGGGTGTTTTCACTCAATCACACTATTTCATACCATTTTGCTTACTTTGGCCCGTTATTGGTCTATTTGATGTGTTTTCTAGCGTCTCTGTGAGTACACAAGTGTTTTCCATCAATTAAGTAGCCACAGACGTGTTCGGGAAGCAATGGAGCCTCGAGGAATGCCTCAAAATCAATCAAGAACTCAATCAGATCAAAGCCAGAACATTTAACTGCCCAACATGTACATTCTTGGCGAGAAGATGAAGGTTCTCGCCGAAGACATACTGAAAAAGTCAAGCAAATTTCCCGTTGAAGATCCAGCAGACAATTATATAGAAGTTCTTCGCGAGAACTCCAATGTTCTCGCCGAAGACTATTGAAGGAACCAAAGAAGAAATCTCATCGAAATCCAGCGTGTGTGATACTCTATTTCTTCCCTTGCAGCCAAAGAGATAGGTCCTAATGATGACAAGAAGTGGGGGAAGCTGGAGTTTCTCACTCTCAACGGTTAAATAATGACTATGCAGTCTCGCACGGGTTCAGTACTAGAATTGACAGTCGGAAGGCTTCTAACAGGAAAAGAACAACAGTGGAAGATTGAAGTACATCCAATTCGTGTGCACCGGGCACGAGTTTAGGTGGAAGGATGGTCTGAAGCCGAAGGTCATCCTTGGGAAAATCGTGAAGGACCCAGTGTCGAGGACCCAACCAATTAGAAAAAATCCGGAGACGAGAATTGGATGCCAGTCAATTATTGTGTGCCATCTCGACGAGACTAGAGGAGTATACCGCATCTCACGCTAGGTGGACAATCGCAACCATGAACTCAACCTTAAGGAGAACACCCACTACATGAAGTCGAAGAGGAAAGTAACCACTGTCACAGCAAGGATCATGGAGCTGAATGCCACAGCCAGTATAAGCCTAAAGTCATCGTATGAGGTACTTTGTGGCGTAATGGGTGGGGTGGACAATGTTGGTTGCACCAAAGTTGATCACAAGAACCACTTGTCTAGGCGCAGGCAATGGCACATGTTGCATGGTAAGGCCACCGCCATTGCCGAGTGCGAGAAGACGAAGACGGAACCTGGTTTCTAGCATGAGATAGAGGTTGACCAGGTAGAAAATTTGGCGAACATTTTTTGGGGCAGATCAGTGCATGCGGGACGACTACGCTGCTTCGGAGATGCCATCACGTTCGATACCATGTACCGGACGAACAAGCATTATCGTCCCTTGGGTTAGTTCTTAGATTAACTGGCATTACCTGTCCTCATTATATTATTTATTTTAACCATATGTACCATGTTCCGGTCCTTCCACGCTTCCTAACTGATTTGTCGATGCAATATTTTGTGTTCCACAACTCTTTTCGTAGGATTACCACTGCCAAGGAGTGATATTCGGGGCCGCCCTCCTGTACGATGAGACAATCTCATCGTTCGTGTGGTTGTTCAGGGATTCTCTCAGATGCATGAATGGGGTGGCTCCAGAGACCATTTTTATGGACCAAGACAGCGCCATGGCAGCAGCTATCAAGAAAGTCCTCCCGAAGACGTTCTACAGGCTATGCACCTTCCACATTCTTCAGAACGCCAAGGAGAAACCTCAACACCTTGTTCACTTAAGATTTTGTCAACAAATTCCTTCTGCTCTATTATGACGTGGACAATGAACAAGAGTTTGATGACGTGTGGGAGGTGATGCTTCGTGAATGTTTCCCTTCTTACACTACAAAAAATTAGCTATTTAGCGTCGGTCAGAGACGCAGCATAGCGTCGGTCACTGACCGACGCTAAAGGTTTTGGCGTCGCTCAGACAAAGCGACGCCGATTCCTCTGACGCTAATATTTAGCGTCGCTCGTACACCAAGCGACGCTAAATCCGTATAACGAGCGACGCTAAATCCTTGACCGGTTGGGTCGCTGACCAACCCAATTTTTTTTTGTTTTCGTTTTATTATTCGTTTTTTATTTTCATTTTCTATTTTGTCACTCTATTTTCTATTAATGTCCAATCAGTCACTCCATTTTCCAGTTATACAATTTGGTCACTTAGATTTATTAGGTCACCCTTTTGGTCACTACTTGTCCAATCAGTCAATCCTTGACCGATCAACGTGATGATGGTGGTGGTGGCGGCGGCGGCGATGATGACGGCGGGGGCGACGACTGATGACGGTGACGGATGACTGGATGAGAAGAGGAAGAGGAGAAGAAGAGGAAGAGGGAAGAGGAAGAAGAGGAAGGTTGGATCTGGAGATCTGAAAAAGGAAGAAGAGGAAGAGGAAGAAGAAGGTGGAGGAGGAAGAAGAAGAAAGGTGAAGGAGATCTGGAAAAGGAAGAAAGAAAGGAAGAAGAAGAAAGGAAGAAGAAAAAGATGAAGGAGATCTGGAAAAGGAAGAAGAAGAGGAAGAAGAAGGTGGAGGAGGAAGAAGAAAGATGGAGAAGATCTGAAAAAGGAAGAAGAAGAATTTCATAAGTAGAAGAATTTCAGAAAAAGAGAAGAGGAAGAAGAAGAAGGTTGGAGGAGGAAGAAGAAAGGAAGAAGAAGAAAGATGGAGGAGAAGATTCAATTAGGGTTAGGGTGGCGGCTGAGAAGTTTAATTATATATGTGTTTAGCGTCGGTCGCCGACCGACGCTAAAACTTGTCGGCAACCGACGCCAAAGCTGGTTGGTTTCGTTTCTAACCGAAAACCACATTTAGCGTCGGTTATTGGTCAGATTTAGCGTCGGTCGCTTGTCGACCGACGCTAAACCCTTGGTCAAACGCGAGTCAAGGGTTTAGCGTCGGTTTTTAATCGACCGACGCTAAATCCTTCCCCGGTAAGCGACGCTAAAGAGCCTTTTTTTTGTAGTGTTACGGTCCGACCGGTCACCAATGGTGCAAGTACATCCGACGATTCCGGGAGCAGTGGTCGTCGGCATGGGTTAGGAACTATTACACCACTGCTATGGTGTCCACCCAAGTGGTTGAGTTTATAAATGCAGTGCTCCAAGGTTTCCTTCAGCCGAACCACAACCTAGTCGAGTTTTTTTCCCCATTTTGACTATATCGAATACAATCCATGCATGCCACATTCAACCCAAAACTTGTTAATGCAGGGTCAACGGATGGAAGGGTTCTTCTACCCCAAACACATATGGGACAAGACGTTAGAGGAAGGCAAGTTGCACCTGCTAGAAGGTGTTATAGTCGTGCCAGCGCGAACACTGCATCGAACGTGCTCCTGTTGGACCGCCCTATCGTTTACAGGTAGAGAAAAATCTTGGAGGGCTTTGGTATAAAGTGGTTCCCAACGACCAAATTCGAGTCCATCCCGATTGGGTCCCTTCCAGATTACGTTGACAATGATGTCCAGTACGTAGGTAAGGCATTTACCGTAATTATGTGTTCTCTACATTGAAAGCATAGAAACTGTTTTCGACCCTAATTGGAGAATTCTTCTTCTCTCTATAGACATTGTTGGGAGCGTGAAGACTATTAAGATGGGGAGGAACAATTGGAACCAATGTTCGGCGAAGTGGCTGCTCATTGAGAGGACTCCCTCATCTAGGGAAACCCCGATATGGATCAAGGCACCAAAGGAAGACCTGGCAAACAAAATGTTTGTGGCACTGACCAGGCTGAGAGAGATGGAGTCAAAGGCACCAGTCATCCTTGCGTTTATAGCAATGAGGGTGACAAGGGATCCAAGTATTACAATTGACTTACATAGTTCACTTCCTTTCGTAAGCAACGTGTTAACTCCATGCATGCACACTAGGGATTGGCAATAGGGTACGGGGCATTAGTTGGGGCGGACATCGTACTTAAACCTACGGTGTCCTCTGATATAATCAATCTAAATTATGAGATGCAAATTCCACTTTGCATTCATTTTTTAGCCATAATACGAGATCAGGTGAAAGCCGGTAAAAGGAAATAGTTATTAATTTTTGACAGTATCAAGCCGGAACAACCTTCTCTTCTTGAGCATCTCGATTGATCGCCAAAGCATTTCCTACCGCTACCATAGAGTATTCGTCTCTATTTGGTGATAAAAAAAAAATCAATTTTTTTATCTCTCAGAGATTTCATAAAATGGGCTTTCTAAAGCCCCCCAATGATCAAGCTTGGCATGAATTGATAAGGATCCAATAAGCCCAACCTTGATTCCATCAGACGTGTCAATTGGGCAAATGCGTCCATAATGACTAGGATTGATATCTCATATCTGAAAACTGACAGTTCAAGGGAGAGTACAACCATTTGTTCTCTGACTATTACCACTAGTAAGTTCCTGACTATTACAACTAGTATTATACATGTATAATTCAGGTTCGGTTTAGGTATTAGAATGGTTAATTCGTCATAAATATTTGTGCAGGTTCGCAAGCCTGCATATGCCGATTGTGGTGACCCAAGACCTAACGAGGTGGCCTGACGAAACATTGACCTACCTTCTGCCTAGGTAGGCTCAACTCGCTGACATCCCAGGTGGAGATGGTTGGAAACCACGCGCCAAAATGGTACGTCACAACATTGTAGTTGAACTAAAAGACAAGTGCATAACTAGGCTTGACTATTCCTTTGCATGCAGATGCCGGCCCGACTGGGGGTTATCGTACTGTCCGTCACTGGGAGGCCAGATTGGTCACCTATGTGGGTAACCTCGGGAATCAATTACCAGAACGATTCGGGGGAAAGGCACCTATGGGAGACATCGCTTGTACTGTCACTGCTGGTAGAGTGCAACCCGAAATAGTTTTTGAAATGGACGAGCATACTAGGGATGCGGTGTGGAGGAGGGCAAATGGTCGCCATGTTACTCTGCTTGTGGACCAAGATTTTGATGGTATTATCGTTAAGGATGTTTATCATAGGGACTACTTTACTTGGTGGTAAGGATTATTGTGGATCAGGGACGTGTTGGACAAGAAAGGAGGGGGTGGGGGCGAGGGAGTAACTTTAAAGCTTTGAACTGTTATTTTTGGATGTTTCCAAAACTGTCTGTTGTGAGTTGCTGGAAGACTTAATTATTTACTGTTGTTTTTAAGGTTCATGTAATATTTAATCGCGGTTTAGGCTTAGTACCGTCTACGTACAGTATTAATTTAAGGTGAGTAAGCTAACAGTGCACGTCTGGTTTATACAAGGTTCATGTACGATAAACCTCATGTTTTCAGTAAGTGGTCTGTGTCCCGTAATGAGTAGGTACACTTGTTTTTGGTGTCAGTTCAAGTTGGGTATGTGAATCGTAAACGAATGTAAAAAACTTGATAAATCTCAATAACTGTCGAAGCAAGAAATTGTCAAAAGTTGCAAACTAATAGATCGTGAGTAAATTGTTCAACTACACAAATGAAAAGTGCAACCCTACTTTGAATCAACAGCCTTCTTAGTCAGCGGCTTAATAATCTCTTCAATAAACGCATCCAGGGGGTTTATGCCTTGATTTGCAATGAACAAGCTATTATCACTATTCACGACCAGTCTATGGGCGTACCTCCTCCTTATCAGTTTAAGCTCTAAGGCGTCATTCCACTCTGAGAGTTGTTCGTCAGTAAACCCTACGTCGTAGTTCTCGAGGAACAAATGTGCAAAGATGCTGCAACTGAATGTGTCCGGCTGTATAGGACAGTGTTCGATGCGCCATGCCCAATCTTTGATGGTTGCTAAACCCCAACACTCTTTCACGAAATCATCCATGTAATGTACCAGGCGTCTGAACGCTTCCTTGTATTGGGGATACTTCGTGAAGTCTTCTCGGTAGTCCAAACTGATAGGATCACCTTCTCCCTCCTCTTCAGGTCGAGTGCGAACATGTAGTAGTGCTGTAAATCTTCGCCGCCGTAGACCGGGAAGAGAAACTGCAGATACATTGGATAATACGAAGCATCGTAAGTTGCAAGTAAAGCAGAAACATACACACATTATGAGGCCAGAAAACCAATTGTCTGACACTTGCTGAGGTTCTAGCCCTGCAGGTAGGGAACCCTGGTTGCATTGGTCGCAACCCGTAATTGTGTTCTAAACTGTTATTTCGAAGCATAAGATATTTTTACATTCGCTACGACTTGATTCACAACAAACTCTTACGCAAGAAATCCACCCCCACAAATCATTCAACTAAGGCCTACAGAATGGAACAAGGACTGAGGGTATGTGAATAGTATGGAATCCTTACAGCTAGCGATGATGGGTGATGTTGCAGTTTTAGCGGTATCAAATAACTAATCTACCAAGGTAGACTAGATCGTATTCTACTTGAGGTCTCTTCTTCTTGTCTACTCAAATATGTTGGCAAATTACTCGATTTAAACAAGTTGTGCGTGGCGTGAGTTCAACGACTTCTAATCTAATAAACAAAGGAAAAATAAAAGACAGAAAAAGTAAAAAGGTTGGCTAACAGGACGATAGACGAGCTTAGACTTCGAATCCCCCTTAGATCACCAAAGCAACGGCAATCACAAGACCAGCGGTTTTCAATTCTCATTCAATCGGTTTCTATACACCACCATAACTCCTGACCCTTAGGTTTAAGACGGCAAACGTTCGTTCTATCCGTTCTAGCTACCAAGATTAATTAGTCGCCCGGGTACAGTCGCCTCTCGCAATGACTTAACTTAACTGGTGGAATTACTAACGATTTATGAGTACTCTTGCAGTGGATTAACCCTAACCGGTTCCTACGAAAGGCACACTCCAATTATAAGGTTAATTGGTTGAATTGATGTTTTAAAGAGAGGCGAGCGTTCGCTTCTATCCTCAACTTAACAAGAATCTAAACTAGGTGATCAAGGAAGACAAGTTTATGCGCCAAAGCAGGGAAGCTGTCTGGCGACTAACCCTAGCTTGCATAAACCTAATCTAGGCGATCAACCAGAAAAGAAACATAAACAATCAAGAACAAAACAACCATGCAAAGAGAAACTGATTGAACTTCGAATCTAATTACCGCCGATCCGTGACCGCTTTAAAGCCCTGGGTCACTTAGGGTTCATCTAATCTAAGCTCTACAAGTTCAGCTACTCATAACGATAACAGAAGAATCAAAGGCAACAAAGAAGAACATCATACAGAGGAAGAACAGATAAGAACTGAAAAACCTAATTCTGACGAATCCGGCGAAGCTTCAATCTCCTGTATCTTCAACTTTAAGCTCCGAGCTCTCCGAGGTGGAAGGATGGCGTCACGATCTCTCCACAGATCTTCGAACTCTCTAAACTCTATCTATCGACCCTAAGGTCGTGGCTAATCAGCCAAAATTTGTGTGTGCCTAATCTAGCTTCAAAAAGTCTATATATACCCCCAGAAACCCTTTACAAGTTGGAAAAGGCTGAAAATTAGGGTTTCTGCCCGGATTTTCAAAGGAATTTTCGCCGAAAATATCACCACATTTTCGCCGAAAGTATTAGTTAAAAACCAGCTCCAACTTGTTTCGATGATTCCCGCTCCGTTTGAACTCCGATTTGGTCCCCGTTTGAAGCGCTGGACTCGTGAGAGAGTCCTCTATAATGTGGTAACCTGGAGGCTCAACATAAAAGCTCACAAAAAGGGTAAAAATAGCCAATAAATGGACAATGTATGCACTAGGAGCCTAGAATCACAAAGTTACGACAAATGCACCAAATACTCATCAAAATGGCATCAAAGGGTATGAAATGTTGCTTAAATGGGGCTTATAATCACGTCAAATCGAGTGACATCAAAATACCCCACACTTAAGTTTTTGCTTGTCCTCAAGCAAACTGAACTAGAACACACTCAAATTCACAATTGACACGAGATTAAACTGAGATTCAATTCTAACGATTTGGTTTAGACTGTTCCACGTAGAAAAAGTGACCTACACAGGCAAGAACATGAACCAAACAAGTTTTCGATCTCACTAATTTCTGCACACTTCAAGTAGTAGTTTTAACAAAGCTCGTTTCTTGGCAAAACAATTAATCATAATTAACCGACTACGATAACACCAATTCTAATAAAAAAGACTTTAAGCTCTAGCCATGAAGTGGATGCGGAGGTAGGAAAAGTGACGTGGCTATCGACTTGACTTCATCCGTTTCTAGATCTGTACGTTACATGTTCTAGCTAGGACCGATTTAAACAATAATTTATTTCAAGTTTCAACTTCTTCCATTGATTTACTGCATACTAGTGCTCGATACCAAACACTTCACTTAGGTGTTGGACCTGCCTAGCTCACAGTATTTGTGCTTACGCTAGTGCTCAACCCGAACACTTCACTTAGGTGTCGGGCTTGCCTAGCTTTATTTTCAGCACTTTAAAGAACTTAACATTGATTTGAACAACTCAACTACTTGATTCAACAATTTATCCACTTAATCCTAGCTAGTTATAACTTTTTACACAAGATTTTGAATTGGATTTCCATCTAATCTCTAGCCACAATCACAGGTGAACAAATATGGAGTGAAAACATGGGGGAAGCTAGCATTTATCATCTTAGAATGGTGTTATCGAGCTTTGTTATTAACAAACCAATTAATTCAATTAATTCAAGTTCAACTACAAGAGTGATTTGTGATCTGTTCTGACCTAGACTCATTTAATATCAGTTCTGACACGTTGGTTACAGGTTCTAAGTAGAACAGTCTAGACGTCATTGTTCAAAATTGAAGTCAATTTAACATCACGAGTCAAGAATTGAGCAATGCTAATGCTAGAGAAACTGGAAAGGCACTGAGAAACACACAACACACAATTAAGGGCAATCAAGTTCATGCAAGGTTCTCTAGCATCCTACCCCACACTTAAATCGTATTGTGTCCTCACAGGACTAAACTAGAGTAGAGATATACGAAGAACCTGGAATGAGATGGTCGGTGTAGTGGATGAGCACGGATAGCCCGGAGCGGAGCGGAGTAGCTACTCGAGTTCCTACAAAATAAAAACAACAAAAAGATCAAAAGGATACCGGGACAAGTGTCCCGGATCCACACAGAATAAAAGTCGAAACGAAGAAGGAAAAGACTGACTCAAAAATTCAAAACGGACTCCGGCCGTGGGTTGCCTCCCACGAAGCGCTCTCTTTTAACGTCCTTGAGTCGGACGGTACCTGTTAGGGACCCCAACTTAGGAGTTCCTTGAAGTCAATCGTCTTCTTCGAGGATAGCGGTTGAGTGCCATGTAGCACTCCAGCAGGGTGTTGTAGCCGGTAGTGCTCTAGTAGATCGCGGTTCTGGTTGGATGACCAGTTCTTCTCGAATTCTCCTTCTGGAGGAGGAAATAGGTAGTATGGTGCGGCATGGTCAATGAGCTCCATCTTCTCCACTTTATGATCATCTAGAGGTCTATCAGGATCGAGTATGTATGCTTCCAAACCCTTGACGTCTTCGATCCCCACGTGCTCGTCTCTGACTTGATCTATAGGTTGGCTCGGCGGAAGCTCTATTGAGGATATCTCCTCGTTTCTTCGTGCTCCTCTTCGGCTTCAACTTCAAGATGGATTGCTCTTTGTCTTCATCAACCACCACCACCAAGGATTCTTCATCAGATGCTTCTAGCTCGCAATAGTCATGGGTGAGATTGTCATGTTCATCTTCGTACGGCTCTTGAGCATCTTCTTCCATTAGTGGATTTGGTTGCTCGAGCTTGACTTCCACCATGCTACGAACTTGTAGCTTCGAAATGAGATCATCCAAGGCGGATTCTACTCTTGTCGTCTGTTGTCGACGCTGATGAACTGGTATATACACCTCTTGGTGATTTTGTTGGTGGTGTGTAGCTTCTGGCTCTTCTTCGAAATGTTCTTGAGCATCTTCTCCCTTCAATTGCACTAGTCGCTTGAACGCGGCGTTCAATGCATCAACAGCATCGTCCATTGATTGGAGGTTGTCGATCGCGACTTGGGTGCTTGCCATCCATTGTTGATGCTCATAAGTGTGTAAATCTATCTCTTGGGAGTCTTCGAGATATGGTGCTTCATTGATGCGCCACTCTCGGTACCGGTCATCCCACCTGTAATCCAACCTGTTACCCTGCATAATCAAAACTAAGAAGCACTACCCAGGTAAATCATGAAAATATGGAGGAAAATAAATGGTAAGGCGGAAAGGTAGAAGAATAATTTGCCAACTCTTCTTTCAAACAATTAGAAGAGTCCCCGGCAACGGCGCCAATTTGATGTTGCAGTTTTAGCGGTATCAAATAACTAATCTACCAAGGTAGACTAGATCGTATTCTACTCGAGGTCTCTTCTTCTTGTCTACTCAAATATGTTGGCAAATTACTCAATTTAAACAAGTTGTGCGTGGTGTGAGTTCCACGACTTCTAATCTAATAAACAAAGGAAAAATAAAAGACAGAAAAAGTAAAAAGGTTGGCTAACAGGACGATAGACGAGCTTAGACTTCGAATCCCCCTTAGATCACCAAGGCAACGGCAATCACAAGACCAGCGGTTTTCAATTCTCATTCAATCGGTTTCTATACACCACCATAACTCCTGACCCTTAGGTTTAAGACCGGCGAACGTTCGCTCAATCCGTTCTAGCTACCAAGATTAATTAGTCGCCCGGGTACGGTCGCCTCTCGCAACGACTTAACTTAACTGGTGGAATTACTAACGATTTATGAGTACTCTTGCAGTGGATTAACCCTAACCGGTTCCTACGAAAGGCACACTCCAATTATAAGGTTAATTGGTTGAATTGATGTTTTAAAGAGAGGCGAGCGTTCGCTTCTATCCTCAACTTAACAAGAATCTAAACTAGGTGATCAAGGAAGACAAGTTTATGCGCCAAAGCAGGGAAGCTGTCTGGCGACTAACCCTAGCTTGCATAAACCTAATCTAGGCGATCAACCAGAAAAGAAACATAAACAATCAAGAACAAAACAACCATGCAAAGAGAAACTGATTGAACTTCGAATCTAATTACCGCCGATCCGTGACCGCTTTAAAGCCCTGGGTCACTTAGGATTCATCTAATCTAAGCTCTACAAGTTCAGCTACTCATAACGATAACAGAAGAATCAAAGGCAACAAAGAAGATCATCATACAGAGGAAGAACAGATAAGAACTGAAAAACCTAATTCTGACGACTCCGGCGAAGCTTCAATCTCCTGTATCTTCAACTTTAAGCTCCGAGCTCTCCGAGGTGGAAGGATGGCGTCACGATCTCTCCACGGATCTTCGAACTCTCTAAACTTTATCTATCGACCCTAAGGTCGTGGCTAATCAGCCAAAATTTGTGTGTGTCTAATCTGGCTTCAAAAAGTCTATATATACCCCCGAAAACCCTTTACAAGTTGGAAAAGGCTGAAAATTAGGGTTTCTGCCCGGATTTTCAATGGAATTTTCGCCAAAAATATCACCACATTTTCGCCGAAAATATTAGTTAAAAACCAGCTCCAACTTGTTTCGATGATTCCCGCTCCGTTTGAACTCCGATTTGGTCCCCGTTTGAAGCACTGGACTCGTGAGAGAGTCCTCTATAATGTGGTAACCTAGAGGCTCAACATAAAAGCTCACAAAAAGGGTAAAAATAGCCAATAAATGGACAATGTATGCACTAGGAGCCTAGAATCACAAAGTTACGACAAATGCACCAAATACTCATCAAAATGGCATCAAAGGGTATGAAATGTTGCTTAAATGGGGCTTATAATCACGTCAAATCGAGTGACATCAATGGGAAGAAAAATCGTGTCAGGTGACTGTGTGCAATAATGTTCTCCTTGTTAAGCATATGGCCACACGAGGTCATCAATGCCAGGTTGATTCGACCTCTTGATTCGACCTCTTGATTCAAACGAATGCATTTGGAAGCCCGCCACCACGTTTCCTTTTTCAGGGAATACACACACCTTGCCATTCCTGCACACAATGAAATACCAGTCAAGGCCTGGTCAGAACTGATAAAAATGTTGGGGCACAATAATACTAAGTAAATAGTGAGACATACTGGGGCAGTCTTCTTTTGTTGGTGATGAAGTCCACAAATTGTTCTGTTCGGGGGTGAGAGTATTATGTGAACTCCTCCTCCCTAAATCACCCTTGATGGTCTTCAATCATTTCCCTGGACTACCCTGCAAAACCGGAGTTGTAGACGACTGTGGCTCCACCACATCGTATGTGCTCTTTTGCCCTTTGTTTCTCCCATCCTTTTTCTCCTTGTCATGTTCAATTGCTTCCTCTACGCTAAACACTTCTTGGTTTCCTTCATTCAACTCCCCTGTTTGGGGGTTACCATCTTCTCAGTCATCTTCATTTTCCTTCTCCTCGTCTGTTTATGCATCAGGTACATCAGCATCATCGTCATCCTCTTCTTCCTCAGCTTTGTCCACACCACTGGATTGGGCCTTCTGGACGGAATCAACAGCTGCTTGCAACATTACTGCGTCCATATATTTCAGTCATGCAACCCACTTCTTACACCTGGCCTCCTGACTGGCAACGAACACCTTCAATGATGTGACGATTTTCCATCAGTTGTTGGAATCACATATCCCTTAACATCTCAAGCTGATATGATTCAAATACACACCCGGTAAACATATAGTACGAATAATGTAATATATTAGTACGCACCAAGTACATCTTAGTACAGAGATCATATTGAATTACATACTTGTCTGTGGCATGTGGCTGCATTAACAAGGATGATGTACTCATCTTTCGGGTCAAACTAGACACCCGAGCCCCTCCCGTAGTCGTGCCCACCGTCGTCACTTCCAAAGTCCATTGCTATTGGGGGCGGATGGCAATCTGAACTCCTTCTTCTTCAGCGGCTTCTGCACCTCTACCTGTGTCCGGAACTGGAACGAGAATGTGATGTCGGCATTACACAGCTGGTCTTTGGCCACCTCTATGTTCGCTTCGATCCAGAAAGAACATGTAGGTTGCTCCTCGGCTTGTAGATTCTCTAACACAGTCATGTCGAGCAGGTGAATCTGCGATTTACAAAGCAAATGATACAGCGTAGGTGCCCAGACGCATACATACAAACAAAAGGGGTCATGGAGTGAACATACCACAACAAAATTGTAATCTTCGGCCGGGTACGTAGCCCGCTGTGCGCTCTTCAGCGCTACCAACGCATCTATGACGGTGTCGACCACATGTTGCCCCCAGTTGTATTGGCTGATGTCCTTGGCCGTTCCGGTCAAGTAACGGGCTTTACCCCAGGTTCATGGAGAAATTGCTGCCCACCGCCAACAGCTCACCCAAAGAAATCAGTATGTACTTCGCGTATGCATTGGGGATCTTTTGTATCCTCAACTAAGGAATACATGTCCTTGGTGTCAGTGACCTTCTTCCGTGTTTCAGAACCAGCGAGTCCAATCTGACGCCTAAGCGTGCTCTATTTCTTAGGTCCACATTTTTTTAGATTCACATTTTTCCCCTCAGTTGGTAGGCCATAAACCCTACCGACGTTGGAAGCCTCCAAGTTCAACAACCGCCCCCTATCTTGAACTTCTTTTCCTCAAGGTCAAACGAATTAATCAGCATGGCCACAAACTACTTGTGAACCACCTGAACCTGGATCTCCATCAATCCGTGAAACTTTGCATCGTACAAGAACTGCTTCACGACTTACCCCGTTCTCCAAACCTCGATTTTGTTGTTGAGGGACAACAAATGATTCGTTTTGCACCAAAATGACACTACTTTGCTAGATTTTGAACTACTTCCTGCCTCATCGACCCGACGCTTCTTGCTCTGTACCACAGACCAAGTATTCATTCATATATAAACTTAGTACAAGGAATATTAGATTCGAGTAAAGTCCAAGTATAGCATAAGTTAGGCAACAGGCGGAGATTGCGAGCACAACCACAACTTAGATGGCGGATAACTTACTGGATTCTCGGTTTGTTTCGGAGAGGGTCGGACGAGTTCCTTTGGATGTTTGCCCTTTGCCATTGATTAAACTCGCAGCATGAAGAAGAATAATGGGTTGGTGATGAGTTGAAACCGTCACTTGAAACCACTTCCCTCACCCTAAAACCCTAAATACCCAGATATCTCAAAGTGCACCCTAAACCCAAACTGTATATTAAACCCAACCCAATGACTCACCTGTAAAAATAAACGCTGTTTTGAGGTTCTTCGACGTGGGAAGACAACTGCAGCTCACCGACGAAGCTCACCGATGGGGGATTGAAACCCAGAGGTGGGAAGACAGCTACAGCTCACCGACAACGCAGATAAGGATCTTCGAGATGAGAGATTCGAGATGGGGGATAGAAGATTCACCTGGAATAGGTTTTTGGGGGTTCAACAGTTTTGGTGGAGGGAACTACCGTCTCTTCAGTTTCTATCAATTCAAAATTTTGAAATTTTGAAATTCAAATTTCCCGAGCTACAAACTCATATATGGTCCAAATCGTATATGGTTTCGTTTATGGCGCTTTAATTCAGCCAGCTGGAATTAATTAATGCAAAAAACTAATAAAATAGTGGGGGAAGGCGCTGACACTCTCCCCCAACCGTTGATCTAATCGGATGGTGCTGGATCGTGCCCCACCGCGACAGACAATAAAAAGCACCCAAAAAGATTGCCCTACAGCCATCGTCTTTAAGTTGGTAGTTAAAAATAAAAAAAAAATTAAAAATCAATCGCGAAAATAGGGGTGGCTAATGGCATAGTGGGTAATGGGTACCCGGGATCCCGACCCGTACCCATTCGGGTAGTGGGTACCCATTACCCGAACGGGTTCGGCTACGGGATGGCTTTGGATGCTTATGGGTACCCATTAACCCCGTTTAGCCCGATTAAATAAATAATAATAAAATAAAATGCCAAACCTAATTACTTTACTTATCAATTTCATATTCTGTCATTCTCCTTCTGAATTGCCAAACAACACTTTTAGTCATTTATTCGTTATCTCTCTCTCCTCCATTCACGACATCATCCCATTTCCTATTTCTCTAAAATCTAATTTTCATGAACATTTGACATTGTTTAGAAATTGTGCAGTGCAGCACTACAAGTTCTTTGTTTTTACTGTACATTTGTTTGCAAGAGATTATATTCATATTTAGTGGAATTATATTTAATTACATTTTAATAACAGAAGGAATCACTTTCATATTTACTATTTATGCAATTAAATAAATTTTAATTATATATTATTTTTGTTATTAGTGGGGTTTAGTGGGTTTAGTGGGTACCCCGGCCCGATCCCATTATCATTAATGGGTACCCACTACCCGAACGGGTTCGGGCTACGGGATAAGTTTCGAGCCTAATGGGTACCCACTACCCGTTTCTTAATGGGTACGGGTACCCTAAGCCCGTCCCATTAGCCAGCTCTACGCGAAAACTGGAGAAAAGCCCTTGCCTTGAATCCTATATCCCTCTTCGAAACTCCTCCGCTTCTGCCGTCTACCTTCTCCAGTCCTGCAGTCCACCTTCGTCGGAGCAGCAGCAGCCGACGAGTACCCTGACGACTCCAGCTTCTACCTCCGTCTCCCCGCAAGCAATAACACCACCCTCTAAAATCTATCCAGCAGTAGTTCCAATAAATCCTTTCTCTTGTTAATTAGTGATGCAAATGCCCTATCCTTGGGAACATCCAATCTTATCTTGTATATCTTACCTTTCAGATTCCTGGCTTGTGATCTCAGAGAGGTTTATGTCATATAAATGGGAACAATTATGCTGCAGAGGACGCAGCCTGGTTTTTTAATCCCAGAGAACAACCAGATGTTGCAATCTCCTTGTGCATTGAATAATCGGCTTCTACTCACTACAACGACTGCGATAAAGTTTCCACCATTTCCAAGGTGCATTTTTCTTCCATGTAAATTAAATTGGAAAGGAACAAATTGGTTAAGTCTTACCTGGAGTGCCCATATATGCATCCTCTTTCCTCTTCTTTGTCCAACTTAACTGTGTAGGATTAAGCTAACGAGGCTACCTAGACACAGGAGATGCTGGAGAATATCGCTGGCCTTAAATGCAGGTGGTGGGTTACCTGGAAATGGACAGCAGAACCTCAATGATGGTGACGACGATTCGGGATTGGGAGGTACTCGACTCGGCAGGATAGTGAGTGCAGGTGGGAGGCAGCTGCTTGAGAAGCTAAATTCAGCGAGGAAGAACTTCCCCACCAAAGTGTTTCTCCTGCTACTAGGATTCTATACAGCAAATGCGCTGGCTACGATACTTGGACAGACCGGTGATTGGGACGTGCTGGTTGCTGGTATTGTGGTAGCCGCTATTGAAGGGATTGGGATGCTTATGTACAGAGACAAAAAACCCAGCTCAATACCCCCTACTTCTTCCTTGTCTCAAGGGATGTTCAAGAATTTTGTGTTGATGGTTAACTATTGGAAAGCTGGTGTTTGTTTAGGACTCTTTGTAGATGCTTTTAAGCTGGGCAGTTGATCTCAACTTATAAGTGCTTCTTCTTATGAACCTAGTTTCATTTTAGGAACATTGTTTGACTTGCACATAAATTTAATTCCCAGTTTGGGTTCTTTTGGAGGTTTTGAGTTGAACAATGTGAATGTGAATTTGTCCTAAACATTAGGAAAATTGTTTTAAGGATCTGGTTATAATCTTGGCGCCTTCCAAATATACAGTAATAATAATCTTGCAAGTGAAATCTCATGTACATAATTGGTTCAGGAAAAGATATGGTTACACAAGTCCTGTAATATGTTTAGCTACCTTAATTTCATGAAATATGCTGGTTAAAAAGTGCAATCCTTGAACAAATCAGCAAGGTAACCACACCAGCAAGCTTCTTCAAGTGGTTTCCATCAACAGTGAACAGTAGGTAGATGTATATCAGATATATGAACGATGATGATGGAAACAAATCTTTCAAGTCTCGTCAAAGCTACAGGCATGGCTGCTCGAAAGCCTTTTCCGGGTTCTTCCCGCCAATATGAGAATGGTGAGGGAAATCAAATGGCATATCTCCGGGAGACAGCCAAGCTTCGGTAAACGCCTTCCTTACTTCCTGGAACACCACTGCATTTCCTTCTGGTGTCAGGTGGAGGCCATCACTGCAAAAACGAATGCCATATTAGTTGGTATAGGAACCAGGTAAATGAAACCTGAGTCGAATGCTTGAAAAATTTCATCCCTAATTATAATGTGTTTATTTTATAAGCTCCTAGTGAAAGCTTTTGACTAATATCACGTACGTCAGGTATTTTTTCTGCCAGCCTTCAGTTTCCTGCATCTTGGACCATAAATTAACGGAGAGCACTCCCAGTTCCTTGGCTAACTCCACGCAATGCCATGCATAAACTCCAGTCATTTCATTTGTCCTCTCAGGGAGTTCCATAGCTTTCTCGCCATACACCGATCTGGCCAAGTGAACTTACAGGTTATTCAAATAGAACATGGTATGGTACCACTGTAAACCCAGAGCTAAGAGAGGAAATACCAACTTTCATCTCAAATAACTAGAGAAAACATATCTTGAGCCTTTCAGAGGAGACCAGTAAAGAAACCAACAGTTTTTTTTTCCAACGTCTGGTATTACTGAACATAGAATCGCTAAGAAATAAACTGCTAAGAGTTATCAACAAGGGTGAACAGAAGACGAGAAGGAAAAGGGACAAGTAGCGTACATGGCATATGCTTTGCGCCCAGGCTCATCTATCGGTGGGGGAGTAATAAGCACTATTAGCATGGTAGGTGAGCAGTCCTGGAGACAAATTCCTCATATTCATTAAGTGCTCTCAAGTGGAGAAGTATATAATAAAGTGGAAAAGAATTGTTATCTTATTCTCTTGAGCAGTATATAATAAAGTTTGGAGTTCATTTAACAGAAATTGCACAGCAACAATAAACACTTGGAGAGTAATACAGGTAAAGTTCCAGAATACATGTCATGATAGCATTGTGTCAACCTAAATCACTCAAGGAAAAGTAAGCGAGTGGTCTACTCAACACTGGCAAGATCTAATGAATTTCTTAGCATCAGCTACAATGTTTCATTGTGTTGGATTTATGTAGCACTTAGTTTGAAGAATTGGGATTGCTAGGAACAAAAAGTGTTCACTTCAGTTCAGTTCTATCAAAGGATGAGTACTCAGATACCACATACTGAAAATAAGATGCAAGCCCTCATACTTTCATACTATTTAAAGTGCTACATTGCTCCATTCCATGTGAAAATTATCATCGATTGACAATGCCAATGATTCACCAGCAGATCTAATTACCATAAACAGATCAGCAGCCTCCTTACGGTACTGACAGAAACAAAATGCAGTGAATGCTGAAACAAGTTAATGCAGAAGACCATTTTACGGTAGAGATCTAGCAGAGAGAATACCAAAGCCACAAAGTTCATCAAGTTGCAACAATGTGCCTAGTTGTTCGGTTCTCAGCATCAAACACAACGAAGAATGGAAATAGAAGAAATGAACTGGCTACTTAATTTTGAACTGGAGTATCAAGTGGCAATGAAGGAACTTTGAAGAAGAAATAAATGATTACCAAAAACAGCTAACCTTCAAATGCTTGACAACTTTCCTGAGGTTGTCTTTATATTCATCGAGGGGAACATGTTGTTTTTCACTAGTTCTTCCCAAAAGAGCGGCATCATTAGCCCCAAAGAACACGGTGGCAGCAATAGGGGGCTTCCTTCCATCCTACATCCATAAGAAACCAGAAAAAGCGAATCAAACCATAAAATGAAACCAACTTGGATCAGTAATGTTGGAGGAAAAAGGAAAGAAGTAATGTAATACAAGAGGGAAGAGTTGATGCAGCAAGAACAAAGCCCATCTGGTGTTGTAACCGCCATAGCCACGATTGAAGACATCAGCCTGTTGAATGGAGAAATAGGGAAACATGAAGAAGCTGGTTGAATAAAGAGAAGAGAAAGAAGAAAGGTGGGGATGGGGGGGGTTACCTTGCGAGAGTAAGAGTCGGCTAGAGATGCACCCCAGCCACCTGATCTGAAAGACTGCTCGGTAATTGAATCTCCAAACAGGACGATCTGTGGCCTCATTGCGGAAGAACCTCCCCAGGTGTTTTGACGAAATGAAGGCGTAGGAGTCCGTCCAGAAGCGTTGGTTGGTTAGGTGCGTGCTCTTAGGCCTTCTGCGTTTCGCCTCTTACCCGTCGTAGTTGTGTGATTACAAGTGATAGTTACTCTACTATACTGGTCAGATACGGTTCGTCTGTATTCAAATAATTGATTAATTTTATGTATTTCACTCAAATTGATGTTTTGTGATTAATTAAAAAAAAAAAAAAATGGACGCTTCTGAGCAGGTTGAAAACGTGTAGATGAAAATGACGCTGATGAAATTAACCATAATGGACGACGTGCAGATTACAACTTGGTGTACAAACTTGGAGATATAGTATTGGGGAGGTATTGGATAATATTTGGGTGAATATATATCATATTTAGTAAATATATTAATTTGAGCAATAACATATGTGGTTATTATTGATGACATGACATACTTCGCCACAAATTAGCAAATGAATTGAAGTTTAACAAAAATTAAGAGGGGAAAATGAAGATATTATAGTTTAGGAGCCTATTTATTAACTCGGTAAATTATAGGGGGAATTACCATTATCTCAAATATATATACTAAGAGGGTCCTAATAAGGTTTCAGGCAATGTTATCAGAATTTGACGTGCTCGATTAGTTGGACCGGTAAAACTTGGTGGTTGTTAGACATAGTAAATTAACGGACGAGAAGCAAGACACTGCACAATTTAACCTGGCTCACTAATTGTGTGTTAGCTACTCTACCAGGAGGAAGAGAGAGATCTTGTTACGTAAAGAGAGATGGGATGTTATGTATGGTAGTTAGGGTTCCATACACATATATACTATTATGATTAGGTTATGGTTGCACAAATATGATTGCCAACCCGCCCTAACTAGTCTCGATATATAATACACATTAACATCCCCTCTCAAATTGATTGCTCTGCAAAACGTTCATCGGAAGTGACATAAAATAACTTGATCGTGCCACCATTGACCAAACCATGAAGAACCAGATTAGCTACCATCTAAAGACACTCGTATTATCACCAAAGAGACTAATTGGTTTTGATATAGACACACCTAAATCACCGAGAATATGCACGAGCCAAATCACTCCGGAGAAGACTTCAGACATCGACCGATATTCTGCTTCAATAGGAGCAGATCGTGAAGAAGAAGAAGGAGAAGAGAAAGTGAATTTTAGAATTCTGAAATATCATTCACGGTAAGGTTAACAGGCCCAACCTCTAACCTTTTATACAACTTGAGTTCTAACAAACTTATCTAACCAACTCTAACAGACAAGCCCAAACTGACTTGGGCTGAAATGCCTTCTAACAAATAGAGAACTTAGAAACTTTATCCCACTTCTCACAACACCAAGAAATGAAAGCGATCCCACACGGTGTAGTCTTGGTGTGAATAAGGAAGGGTCATTCTTAATTTGGAGAAAACATGTCACTACAAAAAATGAAGCATTTAACGGCGGCATAAATTGAATTTAACAGTGGCCATGGCCGCTGCAGCGACCACACCGCTTTTAAATTATCCAATGTGAAATGTAAATAACAGCGACAAAAAGTGGATGCGGTTAAACCTAATATTTTAATAGTAGCTTTAGGCCGCTGTTAAATTAGTTCGTCAATTAAAAGTAAAGCCGGAGCTCCGACAACAATAGCCAGAGCTCCGACGAGGCAGTGAGTGTGAGCTCCGAATCTCCATCGTCATCCTCTGGTTCCCTCCCAAGCACAACACAAACAATTAATCGTCATCCTCTATGCTCTTTCTATTCAAACAATCGATCCATAAGAAGAAAAGAATCTATTAATACAAAGAAGAAAAGAAGAAGCTAATCTGTTACAAAGAAGAAAAACACAAAATTAATCTCCATCGTCGAATCATCTGCTCCACCCCCGCCTCTACTTCATCGCCACAAGTTGCTAAATCATCTCTGCTTCATCGCCTATTCGTCTTCAGGCTGTTAAATCGCCTATGCTTCATCGCCACAGGTTTGTTGAGCGGAAGAACTGGTTGGCGGCAGAATGAGAGGAAGAAGAAGAGGCACCTTTAGGGTTTGTTGAGCTGAGAGAGAGAAGAAAAGAGGAAGAAGAAGAAAGGTCAGCAGTGGAATAAGAGGAAGAAGAAGAAGGGGTCGGCGGTGGCGGAATAAGGAAGAAGAAAGAAAAGAGAACAAGAAAGGGGTTGGCGGCTTAGGGTTTGTTGAATGGAGAGAGAGAAAAGAGAAGAGGAAGAAGAAAAGGGGTCGGCGGCTTTAGGGTTTGTTCAAATGGGTCGGCGGCTTTAGGGCTTTTAGGGTTGTTTGAATAGAGAGAAAGAATGGTTTTATCCTCAGCCGTTCAGATCAATAATCGGACGGTGGAAATGGCGATCTGTGTGCTTTAATTTAACAGCGGCCACTTGGCCGCTGTTAAATTGTCTATTTTAACAGCGGCCACTGGCCGCTGTTAATTTTCTAATGTTAAACAAATTTAACAGCGGCCACATAGTTGGCCGCTGTTAAACCGTCGCTGTTAAATGTTCCATTTTTTGTAGTGTGTACGTAGAATAATTAGCTTGAAACACTCAAACCTAGCCTGGGGAGCTTGATTAAGAAGACACACTATAACATGGAGGATTCCATGTAGACTATCTCTTTGAGTTCCCCATGCAAGAAAGCATTCTTGACATCAAACTGAAAAAGAGGCCACAAATTCTGGGCATCCAAAGCTATATGTACTCAAACATATTGCAATTTAACGATCGGGAAAAAAGTCTCATCGGAGTTGATATTGTGTTCCTGGTGAAATTCCTGAGCAACAAGATATGCTTTATACCTCTTCAACTAACCATCAAGATGGAATTTAACCATATTGACCCATCAAGAACCAATCATAAAAGTACAGAGGGGTGTTGAACCAAAGTCCATGTGTTTTTCTTAGCCAAAACATGTAACCCATCCTGCATGACATTAACCCATGAAAGATCGCATTAAGCTTGTTAGTAGGATGTGGGAATTGGTATGGAAGCAATAACATACAAGGTATACTCAATGTATGGAGGAGGAGGAAAACCTTGGGTTAATCGAGAGGATTAGCGAGGTGGAGGTGTGATATGAACCGTTGGCAACCGTGGGTCGAGACCCTATACCAAATGCTTGGTGGCAAGCCAATCGAGTGCAATCTCAAAATGGATGGAAACGATTTGGACCCACTAGCTATAAAAAGCTACGAACCCAAAGTATCAAAGTCGAACGGTGCCATGAAGTCAAGGGTGATGACCTTGGCCACGATAAACCAACCTAAAAGCTATGCAAACAACGAGCAAAAACTAGAAGGAACGAAAAAACAAAAGTTCTGAAATTCTTTATCAAAGGGGGTGTGTCCCAAAACGTGTACCAGGGGTCCTATTTATAGGATTGAGGCCAACAAATGGCTTCTCCGTTTCCTTGTACGAAACTAAATCTAAATTATTAAAATAATCTGAATCCTAAAAGGAAGAAAAAATAATCTGACTCTAAAAGGGGAAACCTCTAAAACAAGTCTTAAATAAAATCCTAATATGGCACCCGACATTAACAGCTCATTGCTCGGCATTCTTATTCCTCATCGTACAAGGAATGTCGAGGTTTTCAGTCCACGGCTCAGAAATCCTAGAGCGTCTTGGATTCCGTCTCTCAGTCGGATTCGTGACCCTGTAGTGGGATGGCTGCAACCCAACATCATTCGACATTGGCCCAACATCCATTAGTGGCAACTCAACGTCGGTCTCTCAGCCCAGCATTAGGATCATGTAAGTCCCAATCATTACTCGTCTGACACCCAACATCGATCTAGCATCTGAGTCTCGGATCAACATCTGTAGGCTTCTCGAATCAGCATCAGTACTAGGTCAGTCATTAGTGTCCGGGTCGACATCAGTGTCCGGGTCGACATCAGTGTTCTGGTCAGCATCAATGTCCTGGCCGGCCTCGGTCGGCATCAACATCAACAATCTCAGCACTCGGTCCGACATCAGCTGGTTGGCATCCGACATTTGCATTACCATCACTAGACATTCGTTCCTTAACATCAGTCGGCCATCCTGATCTTCGTTCTCGGTTAGACTCCAAGCATCCACATAGGGATTGACCTTGCCTTGAAGGTTTTCTCCTAGCTTCGTGTCCATGGCTTCTCCGGTCGTGTCCAAGGGATGACGAGTGCATCATTCCCCTCTTCTTGTGAAGGATTCAACCTCGAATCTGGATCTACAAAATCATCATAAAAAGGGGTCAAGTCAGCAACATTAAATGTGGCATTTACATCTTATGAATTAGGTAAATCAACAGCATAATCATTGTTGTTGATCTGTTGGAAAACCGTGAAGGGTCCTTCTCCTCATGGAAACAACTTGGATTTCCTTTGCTCAGGAAATCGCTCCTTTCTGAAGTGAATCCACACTTGGTCATCCGATTGGAACACCTTCTCCTTTCGTCCTTTGTTGGCATTCTTTATGTTTTGAGTGATTCATCGCTTGATGTTTGCCGTAGCCTTCTCGTGTAATTTATTCAGGCACTCAACCTTCTTCTTCCCATCTGCATCCAAGAACTCATAGACAGGCAAGGGTGAAAGCTCCAATAGGGTTAAGGGATTACAGCCATAAACAAGCTCAAAGGGTGAGTACTTAGTGGAAGAATCCCCATCCGAAACTATGGTCTTGGGCACACATGTACTCTTACGACTTCTCTAAAAAATAAGCTAGCAACATACGAAGGATCATCAGTTTTATGACAAGGTATGAAGTGAGCCATTTTAGAAAATCTATCCATGGCCACAAAAAATGAATCTCTACCCTTCCTAGTCTTAGGCAATCCTAGCACAAATTTCATAGAAATATCAATCCAAGGACTAGAAGGAATGGGTAAAGGAGTGTATAACCCGTGTGGTTGGACATGGGACTTAGCTCGTTAGCAAGTTGCACATTGAGCTATGCATTCACTACAAGAAAAAGATAATTTAACAGCGGCCTAAATTTTGCCGCTGTTAAATAAAAAAAGGGAAATTTAACAGTGGCTTAGTGGCCGCTGTTAAATTACACAGTTTAACAGCGGCCACTAAGCCGCTGTTAAAATACTAATCCCTGATTGGCTGAAATATATTAACGCGGATAGTTCCCAATATTTTGTGAACCATTGATTTAATCTCAACGGTTCTTGTTCGTCTTCCCACAAACCCTACTCTCTCTCATTTTCAACTCCTCGCCGCTGATCCCAAACCCTACCCTAAGTCGCCGATCTTCTTCTTCTTCTTCTTCCCCGCTGCCAGACCCAATACCCTACCCTAAGCCACCACTTTCTTCTTCTTCTTTGTTGTTCGAACTACTTGTTCGAGCTCTGAAGCTTTGACTATTTTTTACTCCCAAAGCTTTGACAAATTCGTTTTCGTTTGTGGATTTCATTTTCGTTTGTGGTAAAGCTCTGAAGCTTCTTCGTTTTTCGTTTTCGTTTTCATTTGTGGATTTCAACTCCCAAAGCTCTAAAGCTTCTTCGTTTTTCGTTTTCGTTGGTGGATTTTCAGCAGAGAAACTAACAATTTCGAAGCTTTGACGATTCCAGATTCAAGATTCGTGTTCATCAATACTGATGATTTTGTTTGTGGTAAGCCCTACTGATTTCGTTTGTGGTAAGTTCGTTTGTGTTCATCATGAAACTTACGATTTTGATTTCATTTTTGTTCGTGGATTTTCAGGTGAACTGACGATTGCAAATGTGATTATGAAGATTTCGATTTCGTTTTCAGTCGCCAGAGTAGAATCAATAAAATATGTCACTGGAGTTTCGACTATTATCGTCGGAGCTCCGACTTTTAATTTTAATTGATGAACTAATTTAACAGCGGCTTATGGCTGCTGTTAAAATGTTAGGTTTAATCGCGGCCAGTTTTTGCCGCTGTTAAATAGGGTTCGCATTGGAAAATTTGACAGCTGCGCGTGGTCGCTGTTAAAATGAATTAACAGCGGCCATGGCCACTGTTAATTTAAATATCTGTCGCTGTTAAATTACCCCGTTCTTGTAGTGATTTCTCCACGTGATGACGCATGCGTGACCAATAGAAGTGTTCCTTCAAGCATGCCAAGGTTTTGGCAACTCTAAAATGTCCCATCAAGCCTCCTCCACGGGCTTCTTGAACCAAGATAGTCCTACAAGATGTGTTAGGCAAGCAAAGCTTATTTTCTCGAAATAAATAACCATCTTGCTTGTAAAATCCATCAAATCATCCCATGTCACATGCCTTATAAACATCTCCAAAGTCATCATCGTTGGTGTATAAATCCTTAATGTACTCAAATCCAATGAATTTAATACTAAGTGTTAGTGCATACCTCCGAGACAGGGCATCAACCACTGTGTTCTACTACGTTTCTTGTATTGGATGACATAGGCAAAGGATTCTATGAGCTCAACCCACCGTGCACTCCTCTTGTTGAGCTTGTGTTGTGTAACATCCCCGCTCAACTGGACGGTTAGATCTCGAGTTCGGGTGATTGAGGCATTGGAATCAGTGTTCTTGAGGTCCCATCGAAGTTCGGGATGTTTGATTTTAAGTCGGGTTTAGGTTGCAAATGAGCATGTTGTACAGTGAAGAAGACACGGCCGTGTAGTTGAATGACACGCTGTGTATCATAGTACACGCCGTGTATCTACGATACACAGTCGTGCTCTATTTTCCAGAAAGGCTCGTCGAAATAGCAGTAGAAACCACACAACCGTGTGTTGTGACCTGCATTTAAAAGGACGGGTTATGATAACTTTCACATTTTTCTCTTTCCACGAAAATCCTTTTGACGAACCAACTTCGACCAAATTTCAAAGGTTGATTCTGGGAGTTACGAGAGTCCGATAGAAGATCCGTTTTCTCCCGTGAATTCCTGGTGACGAGAGGAAGAGATCACATATCTAGGATTCTGGTATTTCAGAGTAAGGTGCTGTTAGTGAGGAAGGGGAAAAGCTTCAAATTTGGACAAGGGGATTTCATTCTTCCAAGAATCGAGAAGACATTTAAAGCCTCGTCTTCTATTCTAGGTGAGGGCTTAGCGTTGTTAGGTAGTGTTAAGCCATGTGAGGAGTTTTAATTCGACATAGAAAAAATTAGGGATTGCATGAAAATGGAAGAGAGTAAAAGGAGTTAATGTTTATATGATTGTTAGTTGGGTGTTTGTGATGCTCTGATGTTGTGCTTGATGATTGCTATTGTGATTGGGGGATTGTGAGGAAATGAACTGGCTAATGAATTGAGTTGGAAATGAGAGTGTAGGTTGAATTGGGATTTTGGGGTGTTGTACTATATTATGTGTATGTCAATTGTGGTAGCAGGAGGATGGCCCTGCCAATGTGGGGCCGTCCTGTGAAGGATGAATAGGTGGGTAACCCTGGACTTGCGACATGGCTGCCCCTTATCTTGTGTTGCAAATGGGGTGGCCGGCAAGCTAGCCGATTACCCTTTGTGTGATTGTGACAATGATCTTGTGATTTATGGTTGTAATGAGGAATTATGAGATGATGAGACGATGTGGATGGTAACGGATTGTGATATGAGATGCTTGACTTGTGTTGTGAATATGAACATAGAATTGGAAGGAGCCCACACTGCCCCTCCCAAAATACCATTGAGTTAGAGTCTGATTCGCTGGGGTGAATCATATAACGTGGAGTCATAGTGGTTGAAATCTCTGTTGAGGAAAGATCCCTATGGGATGCGTCGTGATAGCTCCATGGAGGAAGGATCCCCTAGAGGATGCGTCATGTTATCTCCCTACGGGGAAAGACCCTGCGGGACATGAATGATGTGATGGCCGGCAATGGTGGTGTGGGATAACTCCTTGACGCCTTAATAACTCACCTAGTAAATGATGTGTGATTGTGTGTGATGGTTGTGATTGTGAACTGCATGTATTATGTGCTATATCGTATGAAAGGTTTCGCTTATGAATCGTGGAGGTGAACTGAGAACTGAATCTACGTGATCACCTTGACTGCTTTAGAATATTAAAATTAGCTAAAGGTTGATTTGGGGTCCACTGTCGGTGCATTGTGTGGAGTTTGGAACCGCTCCTCTTGGTTAGGACAGCGCATAGTTAAGCATAGTGGGTTCACTCAGTTTCATTAGGAAATTGATTCCCCCTCTTCTCCTTTTTAGGTTCTCGTGGCTAGTAGGTGAGGTGTTGGAGAGGTGCTTTGGTCGAGTTCGAGAAGTTTGTCGAGCGAAGCTATGAAGTGAAGATTGGCATACCACTCGGAGTTGACATTTTCTTTATTTTTCAGATTAAGCTGACTATTGTATTTTGGGGGATTTTACACCCAACCTTTTCTAACAATATATTGTTCACTTTGGGCCCAACCCTCACGAATTTGTTTTTGGGTGTTGGTGGGATTCGAACCCATGACATCCTCCTCTTAAGATCAAACCCCCACCACTACACCCCAAAACGAGTCATGTCAGTTAAGGTTGAATTATTCCCTATACCTCAAGGATCTCTCCCATGATTTATCGATGTGGGATTTGCCTAGGATGTCATAAACCCCCTAGGGGACTCAACACTCTCGTTGAGGTTTTCCTCACCATCGTTCAAGAGGGACGCGGAGAGGCTCTAATACCACTTGTAACATCCCATCCTGTTATGACAAGATATTGTCCGCTTTCCAACCCTCACAAATTTGTTTTTGGGTGTTGGTGAGATTCAAACCCATGACCTCCTCCTCTCAAGATCAAACCCCCACCACTATACCTCAAAACATGTCATGTCAGTTTAATAAGCTGCAAAACAGCGGTCAAATAACTAACCTACAAAAGTAGGGTAGATCTTATTCCAAGGGGTTTCTTCTACACGTTTACTCAAAGTAATTGGTAATTATTCAGATTTAATCAAGTTGTGTGGTGTGAGTTCCACGAATTTTTAATGCTATCATGCAAGGGAAAGGAAATTAAATTAACTACTAAGATTAACAAATTGATTGATTGGGTTGGTTTTCGATTAACAGACTAGAGCTTAGACTCGAATCCCCCCTTGGATTACCAAGGCAATGGAAATCACAAGACCGGCAGGTTTCAGACTTAATTCATTCAGTTCTTAATCACCGCCGTAGCTCCTTACCCTTAGGTCTAAGTCCATGAACATTCGCTACTATTGAACTAGCTAGCAAGATCAGTTACCCGCTAGTGCGTTCGCTTCTACGACGGATAACTGACTGGTGTACCTGAATTGATTTTAATGAGCTCCCCTTGAAATGGATTAACTCTAAACGGCCCATATTGGTCAGGTGAATCCGCTGAATAGGTTAGCTAATTGATTTGACGTTCTCGAACAAGGTGGACATTTGCCAACTATCCTTTATTTTAAAAAGAATATAATCTAGGTGATCAAGCTAGAAAAGAAACAAAATTGAAGAACAAATCAATTATGAACAAGAAAAGACTGAACTAATATCTTACTTCTCGCAGATCCGTGACCGCTTTAAATCCCTGAGTCACTTAGTGTTAATCTAATCTAAGTTAGAAAAGTTTAGCTACTCATATTATACAAAAGTATCAAAGACTATAGTAGAATTCAACTTAGAGAGAAAGAACAAAGAAGATCTGAAAAACCTAATTTCGATAATTCCTTGAATCTTTGATCCTTGAGAAATCTTCAATTCCTAGCTCCGAGTGTCTTCTAGGATGAAACGATTATGAACTACTCTCTCCAAGAACTCCAGAATATGCTCTAACCTCTCTCCTATGTGTGAAAAAGTCCAAAATATCGAGAATGGTTTGGGAAGGGCTGAGGAGGTCTTTAAACAGGGTTTGGAATTCGTTTTTGCATTGGATCTGGAAAGCCAAACTTTTCACGGAAAACATTGAACATTTCGGAGAAAAGTTCTTCATAATTAATCGATATCTCCTGCGCCGATATCTTCAACTTTTTCTTCACAAAGGTTTCGCCGAAACCATTAATCTTTTCGGCGAAAACTTCTTCATAATTAATTAGAAAATGGCTGCGCCAAAATCCACTTTATTTCCTTCAGCAACTTTTCGTCGAAGACTTTGAAGTTTTCGCCGAAAACTTCTCCTCTAGGTAGTTGTGATTAAATTCTTGATCGTCTGACTTCTCCGATGTTCCTAGGTTCCATCTTGAGGCTCCATTGCATCCCAAACACTCTCGACAACTACTTATTCGATGGCAAAAACCTGTGTACAAACATAGACATTAGAAAACACATCAAATAGACCCGAAACGGGCCAAGGTAACCTATTCGGTGAGAAATTGAGTAAATGAACCGAAATCCATTAAGCTACCCCTAAAATGTGTTTCAGAAAATGGAATGTCGCTTAATTGGGGCTGATAATCACGATAATTCTAGTGTCATCAAAACTCACTTAAAATCACCCAAACGAGATAAAATCGTCACAAAAATGTTGTCTAAGAGGGAATAAATACGTCGATAATTGTACGCATCACAGTTAAGGTTGGATTAGTCCCTATAGCCCATGGATCTATCCCGTGCTTTGTCGATGTGGGATTTTCCTAGGATTTCACATCTTTCTTCTTTTGGTTCACACGGGTGGCTTGTCTAGCCATTTGATCTTGAAAGATCTCAACATGGGTGAGCGACTTGAACTTGAACTTCTTATCTCCATGGGTCAGCTTGTACTTGTTGGTGCGACATCATGCTTAGAAAACTGATCCAACTGCCACTATTTTCCAAATAGTATATGTGCAACTTCCATGGGTACGACATCACAGAGTGTGACATCGACATACCTTCCAATGCTAAAGGGCAGGCATGCTTGCTCCCTGACCTTCAGCTCTCCATTATTTTCCAACCACTATAACCTGTAGGGCTTCATGTGTTTTAAAGTTTGAAGCCCTATTCCATCGACCAAAGCTTGATTTACAGCGTTTGTGCAACTTCCTCCATCGATCACCATGTTGCAAACCTTATTCTGGACGACGCACTTGGTGTGGAATAGTTTTTCCCTTTTCTCCTAGCCTTCTTGGGATGGTTGTGTAGTCAGCAATCTTCGGGACAAGACCGACAGTTTTTCCGTACGATCCGACATTGATTCTGCATCAGGACCCGAATCACCAGCATCAACATCAGCTTCGGTTCCAGTATCGGTCACGGCATTTGACTCAGCATCCACGTCGGTCACAGAATAAGTTTGAACTTTGGTCATGAAAACTGTGAATTCCCAACCTGGATCAGATCAAAACATTCTAACTTGTCATGAAAATTGTGTTCGAGTCATGGTTGCAAAGTCCTTAAGGACTTCAATAAGGCCAAACTTCAACCGGAGAAAATAAACCCAAGTGATCCGAGCCACATTATAAATAAAGAGAACAAAGTAGCGGAAGCCAAGACGAGAAGTAACCGGGATCGACGACCAAACATCCATGTGAATGAGAGTAAAGGGATCATGAATCTGAGTAATACTTGAATGAAAAGGTATATCAATAGTCTTGGATTCAATACGATTCAAATAATATGGAATAGTAAACAATCTCATAATATTATTATCCAATAATAAACTCATGTGAAACATTCTGAACAATCTTCCCGAATGAGGATGACCAAACGACTATGCCACAAATACAACAACTGATTCAAACTAAGTCTAACTGAATAAGAAGAATGTATAACAACAACTTCATCAAAATTATCCAAGCTCACTTTCCCACAAAACTTCAAACGTCCACTTGACTCCTGGACACCTTCCATCTGAGGTTTCCACACACCACCTAAAGTAAGAGAGTCAAGATGAAAGTTTCGACCATGATTACTTCCCCGTCCCAGATTTAGCTTGGTTTGTCGATCTTGTATAAGAAAACCAGAAGCAACGTACAAGACATCAAATCCAGAAGCAGTTAATTGACCAACATAAACTAGATTAGGAACAGGCTCGAGAACATAAAAAGCAGCATGCAATGTAATATCCGGAGTTCGAACTATCCTAATACCGCAATATCTAACTATTGTCCATTAGCAACCTCAACAAAATTATGGGAAACATGAGCAATTGAACTGAACAAGGAGGCATCTTCAGACATGTGGTTAAGGCAGCGAAATCAATAAACCATGAACGAGAACATGAGTGACATGTTAAACCAAAAGTAGCAAAAGCATAATAAAGAGCTTCAAACAAGACCTTACACAAAAAAATCCATGTCCACCTGTGAGGATGTGTCAGATTCCTGTGTTCAATAACCAGTGAAATTTCTTGAGTTAGAGGCGCCACCAGTAAAAAGATGTTTACCAGGAGTACGACATTCAGAGATGATATGACCACTCTTCTTGCAGTAATTACACATATTATGTTTTCACACAAGGCTTGAGGGTGACCTTTTTCTTGACAAAATAAACAACGATCTTAACCTGACGGGGGAGTCACATTCAAAGTTATAGTTGAAGCAGATTGACGTGATACAGAGGCGAGTTAATGTGACAAGAATTGCAGCTTAGGTTTTCCTACCGCAAACACTGAACCCAGAGTGGTCAATTGTAATTGGCCATCGAGACAATATTGAGTAATAAATCAAGTCTCGACACAGATTAAGTTACTGATTATAGTATCCATATCAGTCTTGTTTTCAGCAATAAGGCCAGATTGTATCGATTTGAACTCAGGACGGAGATGCATTAAAAGCTGGAGGTTCAAACTCCATTTGCGTTCTTTGATAAACTTACTATTGGTTTCAGTTGAGAGAAACAAGCTAGATTTAGTGTAACACCCTACCCTAGAAGACTCTTATTGAACTAGTGGTTCAACCTATGCATACACTACATTTAGTGTTACTGACTCCAAACATTACATTCATACATATCATCACATAACATAATAATTCCATAAGTCAGTAACCAATATAATTCCAATACATAACCCAATACTCATAACATACAACCCAAACCCGACAATTTAGTAATCTAATAATAGCCAATAAAGAATTCCCATACAGTTCCCAAATACCTATACATAACCAAAATAAAAATGGATCAGAGTCCTCATGAACTTATGCTACCACACCCACCAGTGCTCGACATGTTATCCAACTCCTCATCCTCATAGTCTTTTTTATGGCAAGATGGAGTACTCACCATACCCCAACACCAATAACAAGAAGAATAAAAGAGACAGGGGTCAGTGATAAATATTGAGCAAATTCAAAGCCAATAGGAAGAACATGAACCATAGAGAAGAAGGAGAAGACCCCTTAGACCAATGCCAAGGGTAGGAAGCCATAACCCATAATTAGAACTTAATAGTTCTATCCCATAATCCCATTATCAATGATTGGAATGCCGAAGGCAAGAGCCAATAACCGATAAGTGACTTATAACTTAAGTCACAACACTTAGCGATTAACCAATATCAATAAATCTACATGTTTTGAGTACGAGCAAATCCTAAGTGATCTAGAGGATGCCAATGCCATTATGGTCAAATGACCTCAATGATGCCATAAGGGCAAGCCTGTATGGTTACTAGGATCCCAATGCCAATAAGTCATCTAAGGGATTGCACAATCCATGGGTGGGTCACTCATACTCGCACCTAGATCCAACCTTTAGATTAGTCTAACACTATCACTTGTTAGCCAATATGATCAGAGTTCATAGTACCATTGATCAATCAATAAATCAGTATGATTGTCTCTAACAGTTCTGCTAAATTAAAAACAAATAACCATAAATCAAAATAATTAGCCAATACCAATAACCAGTTCCAATAATCATCATGATAACCAATACCAGTAATCCATCATCATAGCTGATACCAATATTCATCATCTAACACCCTAGCGCATGGATCATAGTAGAAACTGGAATAAAGCCCCTCAGCATTTATGACGACAATTCATCCACTGAAACCCAAAGACCTCGTTGCCCAGAATAATCCTCCTTCAATTATCTCCTTCACTCTATCAACCACCTCGAGTAATGCTCGACCAAACCAATGCCCTAATTGTAGAACCGTCAGCCTTAAATCAGAAACAACAAGTGGGAGAGGATTTTATCCAAAATCAAAGGAGGGGAATCGATCTAGATGATCCCCCTAGACCTTTCTTCAAAGTTTCCCGATGATCCGACGCTTATAACTCACAATCTCCACGATTCTCTCTCACAAACCCGACTGTTCATCATACGTAGAGTTCCCCATATGATATTTCCTCTCTATTCTCGACTGGTGATCCTTTTTATGATACATACAGACACATCCGTTAGATAAGACCCGACGCTCATATAATCCTGATATGTAATACCCCATATACATATATACATTAGGTTAGGGCTGCAGAAATATTATTACCAAATTGTGCTAACTAATCCTGATACATAATACACATTAATAGTGGTCGGCCTCTAAGCTAGTCTGGTCCAAGGCAAAAGTGCCAACAGGTGAATTGTGTTACTTTTTTGGTCCGACTAGGTAAAATTGTTCAACTAGCTGGAAAGGACGGATTCAACGGTTGCATCGTTGAAGTTTGCAAAACCTAAATTAAACAACACTTTCCATTCAGCGTCACCTTCCATCCCACCTTGCCATCCTCTGTCCCACCTCATCGTCTGATCATTGGTTGCTTCAAATAAGAAGAAAAGAATAGAAGATGACTAGAAGATTAAATCGTAAGATATTCAAATCACCAAAGAGAGAAAGAGACAAATTGAGGAGGAAGAAGAAGTTGGTTGCTGAAAATAAGAAGAAGAGAGTAGAAGATAAACACAAAGACGATAAGAAATTGACTAGGAGAACAAGTGGTGGTTTTTGTAAAAAAATAAGATATCAATAGTGGTAGTAGGAAAATAAATTAGATAAAGGGATAATAGGGCGAGAGGCCCCTGTACTATTGAAAGATAACAAACAGGCCCCTACTATTAATTGCACCAACCAAGCCCCTCTGATGTAATCCCAGCCACCAAGCCCGGCGTGGACACGACACTACGGGCACCAGGCCTTAACCTGCCAATGTTAACATGGTATGGCGGAACAGGTGACTGATGCCGGGCCCCAAGGCTGATGCCGAGCCGGCCCCAGCACTGATGCCGGGCCGAGAGTCACCGGCCCTAAGCCTAAACCAGCACCACCCCTGGAGCCAAAAGACACCCTGGGAGGATGCTGATCCTCATCCAGGCACTGATTCCAACCCCTACTCCAGCCAAGGCTAGATTAATGACCCGACAGGAGTTGATGATGACACCAAGCCCAGACCAAGCCGAGCCTAGCACCAAGTCTAGGCCCCAGACCGACTTCTACGAGCTCTAGAGCCCAACTAGCACTTAAAGACACTCAGTAGGCATCCTTGAGAGCCTGGCCCAGACAGAAGACAAAAGGCCTGGACAAATTTGAAGAAGGGCCCAAGCTAAGCCTGCCATAGGCACCGGGCCAACATCTAGGCACTACGTCAGATCGATCCGAGCCCAACCAACAATTGGACCATGCGTTTTAGGATCTTCCAAAGGCTCTGGCATTCTTATGGCCCCAGAATGAACCTCCAACAAGCCTCGTTGGAGTTGGAGAAGGACGAAAGAAGATGGAGCTAGACCAAGTCCTAGGGATGCATGGTCGGAGCATCAAAGAGCACACCACGGATGCTGATCCGAGGAAGACAATGCAAGGAGCTATGATCAGGCCACCACCTGAGCCTGATCCAAGGGAGGATGGCTGACCATCCTTGATACGATATGAGAAGAGAAGATGCCAAGTACATCCAAACAAGAAATCCTAATCAAACTAGGATTTATCGGTTTTGGACAGATTCCTAGTTCGACAAGGATTGACAAATATGGGCTACTTGGAGACAGAATTTGGACTGAAGCCCAACAAGAAAGTTGTAGCCATGGAGTCTACTAGTGATATGCCAAAGGGCTTAATTTTCCTAATTTATTTTGTATTTATTTGGCTGAATCTTCCAGAACCCGTTTAGATATTTTTTAGGAGTTTTTGTTTAGGAAGGAGTCCTTTCCTTTGTAGGATTGTGAGTCCGAAGTTTGCTTTTTTCTTAGGTTAGATTAGGATTAGTTTAAGTCTTCTTCAGTATTCTAATTAGGACTCTTTTTATTTCTTTATTATTTTAGGAGTAGTTATTTAGGAGGATTAGGAGAGCTTGTTCCCTAACTCCTCCCTATAAATAGAGGCCTTCGCCTCTCCTGTAAGAACAACCCCCTTGAATTAATACAAAGAATTTTCAAAACTTATGTTCTTTTCCCTTCAAGTTTATGTGAGGAGCATTGCTTAAGGTTCAGCTTAATGTCAAGAGCATCCATTTCTTGAAGTCGCGCCTTCAACATTGATACTTCTGGTTCCACTACAAGAAACAATGCATTTAACATCGACAGATATGGAATTTAACAGCGGAAAATGAGGCCTCGGTTAAACCAAATAATTTAACCACGGCCATAGGCCGCTGTTAAATTAGTTCAGAAATTTAAATAATAGTCGGAGCTCCAGCGACAGTTTAGATTTGATTCTTGAGAATCTTGAACACAGAGATGGCAGAAAGACTTGATAGACTCCATGGCTACTGGCTGCTCCCATTTCCATGGAAAGAGAGAGAGAGACGGCGGCAGTCGGCGCGGATGTTGAGGGAAGGCAGAAGAAGAAGCGGCTTCGAGGTTGAGTCACAGGAATCGATTTGGTAATGTCGGCGGTCTTGGAGAACTGGGAATGAATAGGGAGAAGGGGATTGGCGGCTAGGCTTGGGGACGTGGAAGTCGAGGGAAAGGTTTAGGGTTGAATGTTTGGAGCGAGCGGATTCGAAGGTTGGAGGCGGGTCAAAGAAGCACCGATTGAAGGGGAAGAGAAGAGGATTTGAAGGTTGGAATGAAGAACCGTCCGCCGGCGAAGAAGGGTTTAGGGTTGAATGCTTGGAGAGAGCGGTCGCCGACGAATAAGGGTCTAGGGTTTAAGAGTCTAGATCTGAAGGGAAGGGGAGAAGCGATCTGATGGCTCAAAGTCATTCTTTACATTTGATCAAACAATGGGGGTTGACGATCCGTATCTTTAATTTAACAGCGGCCCTTGGCCGCTATTAAATTTCCATAATATGCCAAATTTAACAGCGGCCATTGTTTGGCCGCTGTTAACTTGTCACTGTTAAAAAAGCAGTTTCTTGTAGTGTTCCTAGCTCTTTATAGCTACTGGGTCAAAGTCCAATTCCATCCCGGTTCCATAGATTCAGCTCGTTGCTAGGAGATCAGTTTGTGGTGTTCAAGGGTCGTCTGCCCACAGTTGTGGCAGTTCACATCACCTTTTGTTACAAATGTGACAAAAGATATTACTGAATTATTTTATTTGACACGTCACTGACCTGTAGCTTGTTAGTGTTTATAGGTCAGCTGATTAGAATGTCAGCAACCCTAAACGATATCGTTTTGACTATTTGAGATATCTGTTGCTAATAACCCTAAGTCAAAACAGAGCCGTCTAGGGTTGCTGACATTCCAATCGGCTGACGTGTAAACTCTAACAACCTACGAGTCAGTGATGTGTCGACTACGTCATCAATTCAGTAATGTTATTTGTCACAATTGTAGCGGAAGGGCTTGTTTGTTATATGTTATAAGTAGAGGGGCCTATTTGGTGCAATTAATAGTAGGGGCCTGTTTGTTATCTTTCAATAGTATAAAGGCCTCCCAACCTATTATCCCTTAGATAAATATGTTAAGGTTTGAAAGAAGTTAGTATATATGAAGTTAATTATTATGGTTTGATACCTAAAGAATCTCATAATATCATAATGATACATATAAATTTAAAATAGTACAAAGACTGATATTTTGGGGAAGGGATCAGCATCCAACCTTCTGTAAGGGTTGGAAGTTTCCAACCTTTTCTCAACCATTAGATCACTCTTTAACCTTTTGACCAATCCAATGGTCTAGATTGTTAGGGGTATTTAGGACTTTATACACATAATTTATTTTTCATATTTAAATTAAATTCTTATACTCTCAGGTGACCGGTCGACAACTCTCCGACGACTGACCGATGTCGCCGGCGAATTTTCCGGCTACCGGCCACCGTTGCCGGTGACTTTTCCAGTGAGACTCCGATGACTTTTCTTGCGAAGGCATGTTAACTAGTTAACACCTTTTTCTGATAACTAGTTAACAGTTATTCGAAAACCAACTAATATAGTTCAAAGATTATTCCAACAATGTCAACAACATAAAAAATAGTGACTGAAACTGTAATTATTAATACTAAACAATCAAAATATCTATAACCGAAAAAATAGTGAGTAAATTGAAATTTTTTATTAATTACTAAAATCCCCCACAACTTCATCTTCCCCAACTAGAAACTCCGACGGTCGACCGTTGATGTGTCATCGCTGCTTCATTGACCGTTACTGCTCCGATTTTGATCAAAATGACAACACCAACCACCACCGGAGATAGCGTGGGTTTAAAAACTTCTCCTCCACCTCCTTCGACTAGATCGATTTGTCGCTGTCCACAATCCCAGCCACAAACCTCATTCTGATGTTGCTCAAAATGCAAACACCAACCCCCACCGACGAATCAACCACCTCCTTGATCTTCTTCATCATCGGTTGTTTTCTATGAACCCTAATCAACTTCAGCTTCCCCCTCAGCTTCTCTAAGACCTGGAAACAGAGGAACTCCGGAAAATAATTTCTAATCGCCTTCCGGTGGATAAAGTTCATGGAATTGAGTCCTCTCTCAATGACGTCACTGAAGTGCTGCCTTGAATGGCTCGATTTCATGGCGGTGGAGAGGAATAGTAGGAGAGAGAAATATGTTTGTGTCGGTGAAATTGAAGAAAGGAAAATTAAGGGGAATAGGTTGCAAGAGATAAGAAGGGATGCGGCGGTTGTAGGAGATAATTAGGGTTTAATGAACTTTTCTAATTCCTGATTCTACCCTCCAGTTTTTGGTTGGAACCAATTCCAACCCTTAAAAGGTTGGACGTGGATCATGTGCGGATATTTTGCACCAATTTTTATATTTTGATCTCAGTTGAACTTTGAATCTCTAACTTTTCACTTGTCCGGTTTGACGACCGATCTTATTTTGACAACATTCAATTCAGATCAAGATTGAGGAAGCGGATCAACGTCTAATACTTTCCTGGGTTTGGAAAGTTCCAAACCCTCCTCCAACCATTAGATCTAGTTTGACCTTTTGACTAATCTAATGGTCCACATTTGTTAGGGGTATTTAGGACTTTACACACAAAATTTAATTATTATATTTAATTATTTTATTATTTTATGGTGACTGACGGTGACACTCCGGTGACTGGCAGTGACACTCCGGCGACCGGCCACCATTGTCGGCAAATTTTTTGGCGACCAACCACGTCACCGGTGACTTTTTCGATGAGACTCCGACGACTTTTTCGGCAACCGATCAAACTTTGACGACTTTTCTGTCGAAGACAAGTTAACTAGTTAACAGGTTATCAACAGATAACTAGTTAACTGAACAAGTTAACAGGTTATCAGCAGATAACTAGTTAATTGAACTAGTTAACATGTTATTTCGTTGATAACTAGTTAACGAATTTGTCATGGTCAGCTAACTGAATTTTTCATGGTCAGTTAACTGAATTTTTTGTTAATAGGTTATCTAGCTAGTAAACTAGTAATATCATGATTTAGATAACTAGTTAACAAATTTTTAATTTAGTTAACTAGTTATTTTAGTTAACTCGATAAAGTTAACTAGTTAATATCATGATTGGGTAACTAGTTAATAAGATTATTAGTTAACTAGTTAACGAGATTATTTCATAACTAGATAACATCATGATTAGATAACTAGTTGACAGGTGAATTAGCTGATAACTAATTAACATCATGATTTAGATAACTAGTTAACCAGATTTTAGTTGGTAACTAGTTAACTTATCGAGTTAACTAGTTAACAACATGATCAGATAACTAGTTAACAAGGGGTATCTAACTAGTTATGTTGTTCTTACTTAGTTAACTAGTTAACGACATTATTAAGAGTTAAACATTTTTTTCAAGATGATAACTAGTTATCAAAATTTGTTACTTAGGAACATCATGATCAAATAACTAGTTAACATAAATATTTAGCTGATAACTAGTTAACAATTAACCAATCGAGTTATTTCAACAATGTCAATAACATAAAAATATAGTTACTAAAATTGCAACTTTTAATACTAAACTCAAACTATTTATAACTTAAAATACAATGACTAAGTTGTAATTTTAAAAAATTATTAAACAATTCCCAATCTGCTTCGTTGACCTTTTTTGTCAGCCGCCGATGCTTCATCGGCCGCTATGTTTTTTTTTTTTTGTTAAGAGGTTGATTAATACTTAATCAAGAGAAAAGACCACAAAAGTGGGAATGGTTCTTAGGACAAGTACAAAGACCAAGCAAAAGCAACTAACACAAAGCTAGAATAAGAGCCAGAAATCTGAAAGCATCTCGTTCCTTGCTCTCTTAGCTAAACGATCCGCTTCACGAACTTCAAACCTACCCACATGGAGAATCAAAATCTCCCCATTACTCCTCAAAGCTTGAGTAATAGACGCCAAAATCGCAGCCACCTCCCATGGCCACTGATCTGGCTGGTCCTTCAACACATGTGAGAACTTGACAATCTGAGATGATGATGGTTCTGCCTCCATGATACACAACCAACTCCATCGCCGCCAACATTGCCCAAGCTTCCACACAAATAGGTGCTCTACAAAAGAAACTCCTCACTGTACCGTCCATAATTCTCCCTTCGGAATCATACATAATGACTTTGTATCCCCCACGATGGATGGCCCTGTCAAAAGCACCATCGCACACGACTTTCAAATGTAAATTCGTTGGGGGGGGGAGGGTAGGCTGTGACCTCGGTTCATTAGAGATTGGGATGAAGGCTGGAACAAATATCTTACTCGCAATCCAGTTCATAAGTTCACTCCTAATCTGAAACTCCATCTCATTCACTACAAGTGTTGTATCCTGAAAGTTTCTCTTGTTTCTGCTCTTCCATATAACACAAAGGATGTAACTAATGTTGATTATTATTGGTGCCCACCTCGAATCCTTGATGCTCTTATACCACTCAAAACACGAAACTCCCTCAATCGGAACCTGAATTCCAGGGATCACTCTCTCTCACAAATTAGTGAACTTCCTGCAGTAGAAAAAGATATGCTACGAAGTTTCTAAGCTGTTGTTACCACACAAGCATATCCTCTACACATTGTAGTGTCTGTAGATTAAATTTGACTTAGATGCAATCACTCCGTAGCACAGTCTCCACAGGAAACACTTCATGTTTCGAGGCAGCGAGAGTCCCCATAAGCATTTCCAGAAACCTGGACAAACACCCCTCTCATTCAAGCTTCCCTGATTTCGACCATTGATGACAATACGATAACATGACTAGATTGAGAAATTTCCTTTAGATTCAAACTGCCAAATCCAGCGGTCTTCAAACTCCTCTGGCCCTAATGGAATGCCAATAATCTGCCTAACCACATCTTCATAAAAAATCCTTCTTAGTTTTTGAACATCCCAGCTCTTTGCAGCATCAAATCACAATCGGACACTTTATAGTTAAGCTCTGGATTAATCCTGCATCTAAAGTTTTCCATCCTGGAAGCCACGCATCGTTTAATAGAGTTGAATACCCATTTCCAATGCTCCTCCTGATTCCTTTGACGAGCGCCTCGTGCCCTTTCATTATACTATTCCAAATCCACGAGGGCCTAAAATGAGTCTTGATCGAGAGCAAATCATCGACAAGGAAATAAAGACCCTTTAACCATTTAACCCACAATGCGTTTGGTTGAGTAAAAATCCTCCACGCAAGCTTTTCCATGAAAGCGAGATTCATATCCTCAAAATTTTTGAAACCAAGACCACCGAAGTGTTTAACCTTTCTCAATCTATCCGCCTTGACCCAATGGATTGGATTCGCCTTCGTATCTCTGTTCCACCAAAATTAATGACAATCGCATTCATCTTCATAAGCAAAGTCTTTGGTAGCATAAAGCAAGAAAAGAGGTATGATGGGAGAGCCTGAAGCACCACTTTGATCATAGTTTTCCTTCTGCAAACGACAACAATGAACTTCTCCAAGATTGTGCTTTTAGCTCAAGGAGTTCTAACATATAGCAAAAGGTCTCAACTTTGGATGCCCCCCATTCCATGGGAATGCCTAAGTATCTTCCCAACCGAGCATCTTCCGGTACCCGAATCACCGACAACACCTATGTCTTAATCCCTCTAGTGTGTTTGCAAAAAAAGAAAGTTGTTGATTTCTCTGTATTCACAACCTATCCAGAAAGTGCACAGCACCTATCAAGCACATTTTTTTAATTCGAGACCTCCCTCGCCGAAGCTCTTCTGAAAACCATTGTATCGTCTACAAATAAGATATGATGAATGGTTGGGCAGTTTGGGTTCAGTTGGATGCCTTTAATGTCTCTAGAATCACATGCTATCTGCATCATAAACGAAAACACATTCGAGACCAAAATGAAAAGGAACGGGGACAATGGATCTGCCTGTCTCAAACCTCGTAAAGGATTGAACCAATTTGTTGGCTCTCCATTGATAAGTACCGCAAAACAAACCAAAGTAATTAAATTAGAAACCCAGCTGATCCATGTCTCAGAAAAAACCCATTGTACGAAGAGTGGCAAACATAAAATCCCATGAGACTCGATCATAAGCCTGAAGCATATCCACCTTGAGCATGAAGTCAAAATTCTTCCTTTTTTCCTCATTCTCAACTTATGAATTATCTCGTGAACCACAATAACATTATCTTGGATTTGGCGGTTACCTGTAAACGCCGCTTGTATTTTCGACACCAAACAAGGGATGAAGGGCTTGAGCCGATCCGACATAATTTTAGAAATCATTCTCATTCTAAAGTTTGTTAAGCTTATCGGTCGAAATTGGTTGATAGCTTCAAGATGACTGACTTTTGGAATCAGAGTGATGTAGGTGTCGTTCCAATGATCTGGTGCTTTTGAATTCTGAAAAAAAGACTTAACTTCAGCACAAAGCTCTTCTGCCATCATACTCCAGTGTTCTTGGAAAAAACCCCTTGTATCTGGCAGGGCCCGAGGACTTGTACGGTTCAAGCTGGAAAACAGTTGCTTTGATCTCTCCATCCGTCGTCGTTCTGCTCAAGCACTCATTCATACGATTGGTCACCACCGCCGGGAAGTCCTGCTAAGAAGAGAAACCAGTACCTCCCTTGTTCCGGAGAACAGGGAGTGAAAAAACTCGATGACATGGTTTGTAATCTCATTTTGGTAATCAATCCATATTCCTCTCTCATCTTTCAAGCATGTAATGTTGTTCCTTCTCCTTCTTTGGATTGTGGATTTGTGGAAAAAGTTCGTGTTCATGTCTCCTAGTCTCAACCAATGATCCTTCGCCCAAGAAGCCCAAAATTTTTCCTAAATCGACCAACGTCTAGTGAGCTCCTCCTGGATTTCACTTTGTCTGCCAAACCTTCCTCACTTGTTACTTGATTGCTCAGACCAGAGACCAGAGTAAACGTTCAATCTCCTGACTATTGTTGCCAATGGTCTCATTCTTCCATTTTGTTAAACGCCTAGCGCATTTATGTAATCTTTCATTTGTATTACTTCCTTCTAGCCATCATTCTTCAACTTGTATTTTGTAAGAATCCTCAACCATCCAGCCCACTTCAAACATAAATCTTCTCCTTCTTCTCGTAGTGTTAGGTTGTTCAAAATAAATGACTGGGCTATGGTCGGACACTGCTATCGGCAGGTTGAACACCGTCGCTTTGGGGAAAAGGTTACACCAAGCATCATTACAGAGAACTCTATTGATGGATTCGGTTGGTTACGACCTTCCTTCTCCTATGCTCTCCTAACCTCATTGAAATCTCCTAAAAAACACCACGACCTTGTCCTCTCTCTACTAAATTCAATGATCTTATCCCACACTACTTGTCTTTCTTTTCTTCTTGGCGCCACATACACAAAAGTAACAAACATTGTACTTGATTCTTCCGACTTGATATGAATGAAAAAAAAATTCGCTTCAATGACAGTGATGTTAACATCTTCCAACCACCATAGTGCCAATCCACCCGACCTACCCTCTGGTTCAACATAACACGCATTGGTAAATTTCAATCTCCTTAGTGTCGAATCCATGGTCTCATTCGATTGTTTAGTTTCCAATAGGAAGACCACAGAAGGACAGTTCTTACGGATAATATCCTGTAAGTATTGAAGTGTAGGGGACTGCCCCAAGCCCCTACAGTTCCAGCTTAGCATCATTTAACGTTTGGTGGGAATCAGTTTGCCACCACCACCGAATTCATCTCGAGATCCATAGCTTCCTTGTCTCTTCAATCATTCTTGCTCATTTCTGTATGTCGCGACTTAAATTTTCTATATTTTTCAATCGTCGATGCTCCCCACTCGAATTTTCCATTGTCTCCCACCAAGGATTTTCTCCTTCTCTCCCTTTTCCTTTTTGCATACTCACTATTTTTTTTTTTTTGATGAAAGGTCGGATTTCTCATTCATCAAATGAACCGATGCTAAAAGCAACGGAGAGTTACAAACAACCATACTGTAACTATGAAAAGAACAAGTCTACTTCAAACTATCATGACTACTCTATTAACATAATCTGAGCCCGAGAGACTTCGAAGCTCTCTAAGAGTAATGAAAGCCAAATCGTCTTCTTGTATTCGTCTTCCACCATAGACTCTCTCTCCAAACTTGGTATGTGGCACCCCTCCAAATATATATCCAAGCACTCTCCTCTACTGCTGTCCCCAGCCTCTGCAGATAATTGAACATAGCACACCAATCCGTACATATGAGGGAATCTGGCAATCCACAAGCTGCACGGACCCTTTGGCCAAATACACAATCAGCAAAGATGTGATCTCTATCTTCCGGCTGTGCACAAAAACAACACCTGATATCCAGTGTAATCCCCCACTTCGCAAATCTCTGCTTCGTAGGTAATCTATCCTGCATAACCAGCCAGCATATGAAGGAGTGCCTAGGGATTAAAGGCTTCCCCCACACAACTCTATACCATGAGACCATTGGAGCAGATGGCCTTAAGTCATTCCAAGCACTCGAGATGGAGAACTTCAAGTTACCATTCCAAAGGGGAGATCTGTCCAGATCATAAGTGATGAAAGGAAGCACATACCTTCGAGCTTTCAAAATTTGCTTCCAAACCCAGGGGTTGTTCGAGTTAGCTTCACATGTCCAGAAATCCCTAACTCGAATCCTGTAATAATTGACCCACGCCACCCATATGGAACCGCTACAAAGCATAAGGGTCCAAATATGTCTCGCTATACACGCCATATTCCAACTTGAGAGGTCTTTAATTCCAACCCCCCTTCCAATCTAGGTAGAGCAGTCTTTTCCCAGGAAACTTTGGCCTTAGCAGCCCCCTTCTCATTTGTCCCCCATAAAAATCTATTACAGATCTATTCAATCTCGTTGATAACATGCTTTGGAAGGAGGAAAATGCTCATCCAGTAGCTACACATAGCAGAGACAACAGAGTTAATAAGTTGAACTCTCCCCGCATAGCTTAACGTCTTAGCCTTCCACGAATTAATTCTAGCTGTAATACGTTCAATCAAAACTTTGCAATCCTCAGCTTTTAGTTTCCCTGAAATCAAAGGGATCCCTAAATATTTCACAGGAAGCACTCCAATTCTGAACCCCGAGTCAGTCTTTATCCGATCTCGAACAGCAGCAGAAACACTTGCTGAACAGAAAAGTTCAGTTTTCCCAGGATTCATCTTCAAGCCAGTCAATCTATAAAAGGAGTCTAAGATATGAACAATGCTCTGCACCCCTATAGCTGACCCACTAGTAAATATCAAGAGATCATCAGCAAAGCATAGATTGTGAATATCAAACCTCTTACATCTTGGATGATAAGGTATTAACCCTGCTTTCCCAGCCCTGTAGAATAAGCAATGCAAGACTTCCATGACAATAACAAACAGCCCCGGAGATAAGGGATCTCCTTGCCGTACACCCTTTCTAGCAGAGAAATGACCAAATAAGCTCCCATTAATCTGAACTTGAAACTTGGTAGTGCTAAGACAGGCAGTTATCCATTTAATAAATCTATCCGAGAACTGCATAGCTTTAAGAATATTGAACAGAGGCTCCCAAGCTATTGAATCAAAGGCTTTGGTGAGATCAACCTTTACCATGCATCTAGGAGATGTTTGAGTCTTATGGTATGCAGCAACAAGTTCATGGGCCATTAAGATATTGTCACTGATGAGACGGCCCTTAACAAATGCAGACTGATTCAAGCTAATAATCGATGGTAATAGAATCCCTAGCCTAGAAGAGATGATCTTAGTAATACACTTGTATAGTACATTACAGCAAGCAATAGGCCGAAAATTTTTCATTTCATCCGCATTTTTAATTTTTGGCACCAAAGCAAGAATAGTAGCATTTACTTGGAAGGGTAATATGCCATCTTGAAAGAATTCCTGTACTGCTGCAATGACATCAGGACCTACTATCCCCCAAGAACTCTTGAAGAAGTGTGCTGTATATCCATCAGGCCCCGGACTTTTATCAGAGTTGATGGAGAACATTGCAGCTCTAACTTCCTTATCAGTAATATGTTCAATCAATTGAGAAGCTTCATGGGGAGAAAGCTTATGAATCAACAATCTCCCAAAATACTCACTTGATTGTCCAAGCACCTCTTTATCACAATCTCCCAGTAGTCCTTGGTAGAAACTGACAGCTTCAGCAGCGATGCTGTCAATATCCTCTCACAAGGTGCCATCTGATCTTTTAAGGATTGAGATAAAATTGCGCGCTTGTCTAGCTTTTTTCGATTTATGGAAGTAACTGGAGTTATTATCTCCATTTGTGACCCAGTTATCTCTGGCCTTCTGGAATAAGAATATTTCCTCATCACGTCTAAGGGCCTGCCAAGACTTCATAATTTCTTCCAATTTATCCCTATTACTCGGGGAGGGATCATCCATAACTACCATCTGAGCTAAAGCCATCTTGTCTTCCATTGCTTTTACTCTCTCTCCAATTTCTGAATAATGCTCACGATTCAATTTTTTAGACCCCCTCTTAGTTCTTGAAGCTTTCTGCAAACTCTAATCAATTTCGAGTCTCCAACTGGAATCCCCAGGCTTGTTCAACCAAGGAAGAGTAAGCAGGGTTGGAGCACCAGAATTTGAAGAATTTGAACGGTTTTGGACGCGACTGAATATTAACATCTGAGTTCAGAATAATAGCACAATGATCTGAAACTAAAGGAGGGAGGATCTTAACCTGACTTTGTGGAAAACAGGTGATCTAATCTTCATTAGTCAGAACTCTGTCTAGCCTTCTTGAAACTCTCCCATTCGACCAAGTGAACCAAGGGCCGATCATATTGTGCTCCAGCAATTCACAATCATTAATCCATCCTCCAAAATCCCTCATACTGCTAGTGATATCTCTGCCATTGGAGGCCTCAGAAGGATCAACAATGGCATTATAATCACCCATAGAGATAGTAGGGATAGAACTTGTTTTCACTGATGAATAAAAAACTCTCCTCTGAGATTCAGAATTTGAGCCATAAACTATCAACAATTCAAAAGGATTAGCATCCAAGACCAATGCCTTAATGTGATGAGCAGAGAAATCCTTTATACTCAACTGAATAGTAGGCCTCCAAAGCATCCATATCTTCCCCAAAGAGCCATCATACGTCTCAAAGTGTTTCCAGTCTATGAAAGTAGAACTAAGAAGCTTTGTAGCATTATTCAAATTTACTCTAGTCTCTAGAATAGCTATAATATCTATAAAATGCATAGCTGCCATCTTCAAAACTGCAGTATGCTTATTCTGAGGATTAAATCCTCTTAGGTTCCAGCATAAAACCCTCATTTATCAGGTGGAACAGAGCCCTGAGAAGCACTGACCAACCTGGGAGACTTCCTTCTCTTCTGGTTCTTAGGTGACGGAATAGAAAGATGCAGAGGCGGGAAGCTTTCCTCTATAAATCCCAACGCCCCAAATATTGTACTCGAGAGAGGAATACCTTCTGCAGTTTCAGTCCCCTTTGGATCTTCAGGCGGAGATTTGTCAATGAGTTTGACAACCTTAGCAGCACTCGCACCAGGTGACTCCTCCACTATAACACTTTCGGAGTCATTGCCTGGATGATCAAGCACATCAGTTATAGGTGCTGACTCCACTCCCTTAAGAGTCTCATCAGCATTGCCTATAACCAGTGGAGTCTGGGTCGTTACCTCAGCCTCTACAGGTGAACTATTCTCCTCAGATAAGGACTCTAGTTCATTGCCTGTCAAAGACTGAGACACAACAGGATAGACCTTAGATCTCCAGACTTCCGTGCTCAATCGAGTCCTGCTCTTAACCTCCTGTTTTCTCAGCTTATCATGATATTCAATAGACACAGTAAAGGAACCCTTATCACCCAGGACTACCTCAAATGTATCCGGCTTTGGATCATCTTTGTCAATCAAAATATACGCCTTAGTTACCTTCATTCCTGAGTAAGTGTATGTAAACAGGTCTGTGGTCAATGGGATGCCAATATTACTAGCAATAGCACTTACCCCCTTCTTTGTAAAAAGAGGCGGCGGAACATCTCTGAATGAGACCCAACAGGAGTTCACAGACGTAGCAAGAGGGATTGGTTTGAGGTCAAAATCCCATTCACGAAAATGGATTACTACCGAGTGGATATGCCATGGCCCAGACTTCAGAACCCATTTCGCTACCTTCTCCGACGGAAAATGAACTAGTAAAAGTCCCGACGGGAGATCAGAAACATAAACTTCACCATGCCTCCCCCAAAGACGATTCGCCATACCTTGGATAGCCCGAATCGGAGGAGCATCGCCCATGAATTGACCTACAAGACAACTTTTCATCTTGGCTAGCCCCAAATCAACTATATCCTGAGGAATATGCAAAGCACCATCCACCACCTTCGGAGCTATGTAATCCAACGAAAGATCCAAGGATTCGAAAAGACCTGCCCAGGATTTGGCGGAGGAAGAGGAAGAAGGGAGAGCGGAAGTAGAAGCAGAAGCAACGTCGGACATCAAACCATCAGAGCCTGAGAGCCAGAAGAGAAGGATCGGCGGCGCAAGCGCCTCCGACGGCGGAACCCTAACGCTTCAGAACCAGAGAGAATTTGGGAGTTTTTTTTTAAAGCGTCTCTCGGATACAATATACTCACTATTTCCTTCCTCTTCCTTTCTTTTTTCCTCTGTTACTCTGTATAGTCGGGCGGTCCATTATGAGCAGAGGAAGATTTGAGTCTAGGGGATTTTCGGGATTTGGGTTAAAGTTTGGATGAAGGGGATTGAAGCTCAGGACGGTGTCTGTAATATGTTGTCTTTGGATATTAATGAGGTACTGGGCAAGGTAAGGGATGGGGATAGAATAAGCTTTCTCCGCAAGATCATTGCGATAAGCGACAATAATTTGTAAGATTCTAGTGTTGTTTGGTTGGTAAAGATAATCAGAGTTTAGTGTTAGGTTAATTATTTGGTTATTGGATTTTAGGGCTTCAGGGATGGGATCACAAAGGTTGTTTGACTGATGATGGGGGGATATAACTCGACCATTCATTTGCGCTTTTTGGTTGTATGGGCTGTTAAGATAAGTTTGGTTGGAGATAGGGTTTGAACTAGTGTGTGCAAGGACAAAGGTTGACAGGCTGGCTTTTTGCTTTGGGTTTAGGGATGATGGTGGAGGTCATGTTTAGTCGTTGTCAAGGTTGGGTCAGAGACAGGTGACAACATACCTTAGGAACCGAAGCAAGCCGGAGCTCCGTTGTAGCTGGAAGGCCGTCCAAATTCATCGGCGACGTTCTTCTCGTTCATGTTTCTCTCCATCGTTGGCTTCAAACGGTCCGATGAGCGTCTACTACCACCCTCAGCTCTCTTCTGCACTTCTATCCACATCTGACTCCCGAACTTTGTGGGATTTTTCTCAAAAAACTTAGGGTTTTTCATCCGAATCTTGCAATATGAAAGCGTGTGACCTATAATTCCGTAGCAGTAACAAAAATCCGGGATATTCTCATAGAAAAACTTGATTTGATGGACTGTTTCATTGAAGGTTGGACATCGGAATCCCGTCGGAAGTGGTCTATCTATGTAAATGTCCAGATACAATCTCATTATACTGCTCCATTTAGATGCTTCTTGACTCTTAAAGTCAACCTTCACCAAACCTTTGAACATGCCTGCTATGAGTCGGAGGTTATCGTTATTTCGAAGGTATTAACAGAAGGAAGAAAGAAAGATTGAGTAACAGTGCTTTTTCTTTATTATTCAGTATATTTTAGGGTTAATAACAACATCCTTATTTATACTAGGTTTCACGTAGGAGTCCTAGCTACAAATCAGGACAAATAAATAATCTCCTAATTAGAAACAGAAACTCAGGAAAAAACAATATCCTACTCGTACTAGGAAATATCCTACGTGGACTGATTCCCCTTATTATTCAACACTCCCCCTCAAGCTTGGCAATGTAAATGTTGAGCATCCCAAGCTTGTCCAGAAGCTTATCAAACACATCCCTTGGCAAGGCTTTAGTAAAAACATCAGCTGTCTGTTGACTTGATGAAACATACTCCAGCTGCACTGCTCCACTAGTAACCTTTTCAGAAATGAAGTGTCGATCAATCTCAACATGTTTTGTTCGGTCATGGTGCACAGGGTTCCTTACCATGCTTATAGCTGATTGACTGTCACATGACAGTTGTATGGGACCTTCTACACCAATCTTAAGTTCATCCATTACTCTCTTAATCCACACGGCTTCCTTAATGCCCCAAGCGATTGCTCGGTACTCAGCTTCAACACTACTGCAAGCAACCACATCTTGTTTCTTACTTCTCCATGTCACCAAATTGCCCCAAACATAACTACAGTAGCCGGTGGTCGATCTCTTGGCCGTTAGTTCGCTAGCCCAGCTAGCATCCGTGTACACCATGATGTCCCGTTTGGTTGATTTTCCAAAGAGGAGCCCTTTTCCTTGTGACATCTTCAGGTACCTGAGAATTCGAACAACCATTCTCATGTGTTCTTCATTTGGATCATGCATATGCTGACTCACAATACTCACAGCATATGCAATATCTGGTCTTGTATGAGACACATAAATGAGTTTTCCTACTAAACGTTGATATGTTCCTTTATCAACCGGAGGTATATTATCCTCTATACTCAGGCGTTTGTTTGGTTCTAGTGGCGTGTCAATAGGCTTGCATCCCAACATGCCAGTCTCCTTAAGCAAATCAAGGACATACTTCCTTTGAGATAGAAGTATGCCCTTTTCAGAACGGGCTACTTCCATACCAAGAAAGTATTTAAGCTCCCCTAGAACCTTTAACTCGAATTCTATAGCTAACCTCTTTGTTAAGCTCAAAATCTCTTCTTGATTATCCCCTGTGATAATTATATCATCTACATAGATGATTATTATAGCCATCTTCCCTGACTGAGCATGCTTAACAAACAGTGTATGATCAGTTTGGCACTGATAATAACCTTCGTCTTTTACAACTTTAGTGAATCTGTCAAACCAGGCTCGGGGTGACTGTTTTAACCCATAAATGGCCTTTCTCAGCCTGCAAACCTTATCGCCCGTCAACTCACGAATACCAGGAGGTGAGTTCATATACACTTCCTCTGTTAAGTTACCGTTGAGGAAGGCATTTTTTACGTCTAATTGGTGCATCGGCCAATCACGGTTCGTGGCTAAGGAAAGGAGAATTCTGACTGTATTTAGTTTTGCAATGGGTGCGAATGTTTCCTCGTAGTCTATCCCATAGGTTTGAGTGAACCCCCTAGCAGCTAGCCTTGCTTTAAACCTTTCGACCATCCCATCTGCCTTGTATTTTACATTGAAAATCTATTTGCAGTCAACTGAATTTTTTCCAGGTGGTAGGTCTACCACTTCCCATGTGTTATTCTTCTCCCACTACAAGAAAAAGGTATATTAGTCACAGTTTTTTTGCACCATTAGTCACGGTTTTAACAGTGACTAAAAAAATTAGTCACGGTTTAAGAAACCGTGACTATATCGACCATATTTTGTCACGATTTACTTGTAAACCGTGACCAATATTTGTCACGGTTTACATTTAAATCGTGACCAATATTAGTCACGGTTTACATGTAAACCGTGACCAATATTGGTCACGGTTTACAAGTAAACCGTGACTAAAATTTTACCCTTATAGTCACTCAACTTTTTGTGGTTTCAGTTTTAATCCAGTGACCAAAGTGTTCTCGAGAAACTTTCATTAACCCACTTTGTCATTTAAATTTCTTTGGGTACTAATTTTGAATTTCTAGTTTTACGAATTTCCCTTTTGGTCACTTAATTTTTTGAGGTAGCAATTTCAATCATTTTTCTCCTCCGTCAATGGATATGCCGCCGACGACGACTCCGCCCCTTCTTACAGATCTGGATCCGCTACGTCCTCCGTGATCAGCGCCTCATCTGCGTCCTCGTCGGCATTGCAACCGCCACCGTCCTCTTCTCCTTCTTCCTGAGCAAAATCCAGGATCAACAGCAGCTCGCCATCTACCGCCACGACGAGCCGTTGACCTTCGACAACCCGACGACCACGACAATCAACCCGCAGCAGCAGTTGTACAAATTCCACTCCGGCAAGATCCCGCTGGCTCAAATCAAAGGGCCTCCGCATCGACGTCACAGGAAAGCACCATTTCAAGAACCCTAGATTCGAGAGAGGGAGAAGAAGTTGAATCAGAAGTTGAAGATGGATGATGAGGAAGAAAGAGTGAAAAAGAAAGTGAAGAAGAAAGAGTGAAGAAGAAAGTGAAGAAGAAAGAGTGCAGATCCGTGTGAGAAGAAAGAGAGAAAGTTAATGCTTGGTTACTTGGATTTCCAACGTGGCATTGGGGGCAAAGTTTGGGAATAACTTTGTCACGGTTTTGTAATAAACCGTGACAAATTTAGTCACGGTTTCCTAAAACCGTGACTAAATTGTTCACGATTTTTAATAAATCGTGACCAATTTGTCACGGTTTTTAATAAAGCTTGAAGTTCATCCAAAATAGCTTCCTTCCATCTTGGATGTAAGAGAGCTTCATGGATGTTTTTGGGAATCTCAATACCGTCAAGGCTAGAGATGAAACCCCTGTAATCTTTGCTTAATCCTTCATACCCAACACTACTGGCAATGGGGTGTTTTGTACAGCTTCGAACTCCTTTTCTGATCGCAATCGGAATATCCAGATCTGAGCCCTGTACGGGTTCTGCAGGTTCTGAATTTTCTGGATCAGCTGAGACTTGCTACTCTTCCGAAACTATCAGAGGAGGGTTAATAGTTTGAGACTTGGCCTGCCTTCTTCTATAAACCTGCCACTCCGGTCTAAACCTCCCTCGTTGATCTTGATCATCATGCTCTTGCTCCCCCTGCCCATTAAATTGCTCTCCCTCATTACTTTCTGTAGGATCAATACCACTATTTCCAGCATCAAAATCAGCAGAGATAAGATCCATAAATTGAGCCTCAGTATAATGCTCCTCCTGAGACACAATAGTGGAGAAATAGGGCTGAGATTCAAAGAAGGTCACATCCCGAGTATTATATATCTTCTTCGTGATAGGACAATAACATTTATATCCTTTTTGTAGATTTGAATAGCCAATAAACACACACTTGATAGATTGAGGATCAAGTTTAGTACGTTGAGTAGGAGAAACATGAACAAAAGCAGTACATCCGAAGACCTTTGGAGGTAAATCGGAGGAAAAACTAGCCACTTGGGGATACTTATCAAGAAGCATTTGCGGAGGAGTTTGAAACTTCAATACTCGGCTAGGCATCCGATTTATCAAATATGCAGCCGTTAGAATTGCCTCCCCCCATAGATATTTAGGCACAGAGTGAGCAAACATACACGCTCTAGCAACATCTAGGAGATGTCAATTTTTTCTCTCAGCCACACCATTTTGCTAAGGAGACTCGACACAAGAACTAGCATGGATGATGTCGTGTTGAGTCAGAAATGGACTAAGAATTCTGTTGAAGTAGTCCTTAGCATTATCGGTCTTGAGAACTTTGATCCGTGTGTGGAACTATGTCTGGACAAGTGAGTAAAAATCCTGGAACAAATACTTAGTTTCAGACTTGTCCTTCATGAGGAAAGTCCATGTCATGCGGGTATGATCATCAATAAACGTAATGAACCATCTCGCCCCAGTCACATTTTTTATTCTCATTGGACCCCAAGTATCGCTATGAATGACAGAGAAAGGTTGAGTAGGTCGATACCCAATGCTCGGATACACTGATTTTGTATGCTTAGCAAACTGACAAATCTCACAATTGAGCGAACCGACATCTTTATTGATAAAAAGTTGAGGTAACAACTGTTTAAGATATCCAAAACTAGGATGTCCGAGACGAAAATGCCATAACAAAACACTATTCTCATTATTCATAACTAGGTGGGCTGTCTTCTGACCATCCTTGTCTGTATGGAACTCCGGATCTGATCCTTCCAGCACATATAAGCCATCTTGTACTTCAGCCTTGCCAATCTCCTTTCCTGAGCCCACTTCCTGTAAGATGCAGCTAGATACCCCAAACTTAATTTCACAATTGTGTTCTGATGTAAGTTGAGCAACTGACAGGAGATTGCAATTCAAAGTAGGAACATAGAGAACTGGAGCAAAAATGAGATTATTTGTAAGTTTAACCCAACCAATTCCTACAACTGGAGCTAAACTTCCATCCGCAACACGTACTCCTGCTGATTTGGGATATAGTTGTAGGTCTTGAACTAAATTTCTACACCCAGTCATTGTGTCTGTAGCTCCAGAGTCTAGTATCCAATTATTAGAAGAAGAATTCTGAACTGAATATGCACAAGGAAAGATACCTGTTGCAAACATGCTAGCAAAGCTTTCAGAATCAGAAGTTAAAGGTTGACTTGTCTTAAGGACTTGAGTCATCATTCTTTGCAGCACCTCCATTTGTCCTTTGGTGAAAGGATTCCCGTCAATAGATGGGGTAGGGGTAGAAGATGCAGCTGCAGAATTAGCTTGAGCGGCAGCAGCTCTCCTCACTGACCTTGGCTTCCAGTCGTTTGGTTTGCCTCCAAGAAGCTCCCAACATTCAGCTGTAACATGCCATAACTTCCCGCAATGTTCACATATGACAGGAGGTTTGTCTCCTTCTTTACCACCATTGCTGGATTTTTTTGTAAAGGTGGCTTTAACATTGAGAGCAGACCCTTCAGAACTGGTTTTAGAGTCTGAGAGCATAACCTGATGCCTTGACTCTTCTCGGCGAATTTCAACAACAACTTCTTCTAGGTCAGGGAATGGTTTAGTAGCCATAACCCTTCCCTTTGCAGCATCCAGATCTTGGTTAAGCCCTAACAAGAAGCGACAGTTCGCTTCTTCTCAACAGCCTTTCTGTATCTTTCAGCATCCTCTGGAGTTGACCAGTCTTGTGCTTCATAGAGATCTAGCTGGAGCCATGAACGATTTAGTGCGTTATAATATTCATTAGCACTCATCTCCCCCTATTTAAGGTCAAACAATTTGGTTTCGATCTCCAACAGAGCTGATGTGTTGTCCATGGTCAAGTACGTCTTCTTGGCATGGTCCCAGATGGACTTTGCTGTTGGATGAAAGGAGATAATTTTCTCCAATTTTAAGCTCCATGGTTGAGATCAACCAAAAACGAACTAGGTTGTCGTCATTGTTCCACTGCTCGTACTTCTCGTCAGTGGTGACAGGTTTAGCAGCAATACCGTACCCTCCTTTTCCTCGTCCAGTGATGAACATCTGAACTGATTGCGACCATTGCAGGTAGTTGCTTCCGTTAAGTTTATGGATAGCAGCTCCTGGAAACGGGTTAGAGTGAGAGGCCATACTCACCGCGGTAGTAGGGACGGTGGTGGCAGTAACAATCGGTAAACTAGTAGTAGAAGTTTCAGAGTTCTTGCTGTCAGAAGTCATTACAGAAGAATAGATGTAGCAGCGGAATAAATCAAAACCCTATGCTCTGATACCATATTAACAGAAGGAAGAAAGAAAAATTGAGTAACAGTGCTTTTTCTTTATTATTCAGTATATTTTAGGGTTAATAACAACATCCTTATTTATACTAGGTTTCACGTAGGAGTCCTAGCTACAAATCATGACAAATAAATAATCTCCTACTTAGAAACAGAAACTCAGGAAAAAACAGAAGAGGAAAATAGAAGATAAAACAAGGGAAAGAAGAGGAGACGATGGGTCAAGGGAAAAAAGGAAGAAGAGAACAAAGGATAGGATATGAAAAGGGGACAAAGTGAGGTTACCACACCACAACGAGAAACAGGAATCTAAGCAACTATGAACTTTCGGATCAAAAGACAAAACTCAGATTGCTGAACACACTCTAGAACCACAAACGGAAACACGCTCCACCAATGGGGAGAAGGAAAATGCTCTACTAAGAGAGAGGACATGACGACCGCTCTGATGTCGCTCTGTGTTTCAAGATATGAATCGACAGATCTCGTCGGGCATCAACAGCGCTCCATCGTTCGATTTACGTTTGGGATCTTCTCTAATATGAATCCACGCCTTCTCAATGAACTCCAGCTCCTCCGCCGTTACGATTGGGATCTTCTTGCCATCTTGGAAAATGCCCTCCTCGCAATCTTCACTTGGCCGAGCAGCTTAGAGGTAGTGTCTCGCCGTTACGATTTACTTTCATTTGTCGTGGCGGCCACAGGTAGTGTCTCATCGGAGACGGACATCACAGCGACAGGCGGTGGAGGATGGAGCAGCTCTTTACCTCTGTTGTTGGGGAAAACAAGTGGCGGCCAACCACATACGGTGGAGGAATCAACTGATTTGGGTGTTGTGAGAAGTGAAGGAGCATGTGACGAAGAGTAACGGGGAGAGGCGGGGCGGAGCAGCGTGGAGAGGAGGACGTGTAAATATTTTTTTGAAATGTCAATACTACCTCTCTTATCAAATGGTTTGGAACGTTCCAAACTAGGAAGTTTAGACGTGAATTCGATTCCCAAGACTGACCTAGGATCTTCCCATAAAGATTTAACTAGTTATAGATTTAGTGGCTATAAATGTTCCTGTGAGAAAATGGCACCAAACTTTGTAGGAAGAAGACAAATGGTAAATTGGTTAGAAAGAAAAGAACCCAGCTGCAGCAAATCGTGTTAGTAGGCTAAATAAATCTCATTACAAAAAATGTGACATCAGAAGACATGCTCCTGCTGTCCACTTGAGAAAGCAGCAGCAAATTGGCTGCAGGATCTGTTATCAGGATTCTAAGCTTTTTATTAAAGTAAAACTGACATGAATTGTTTTTGTTCCCCACTATACATCAGAGGAGGAATCCACTTGTGTTTTATTGAATCTTCTTCAAGTTGGTTTAAAAGTAGATTATTAGGTAAGTTCCATTAATATATTTTTGTTCTATACCCAGAGGAACACCCTGTATATCAGATGTTGTTGCCATGAATTAATATCAATATTATCAGAAACATAGTGGATAATCCATTGGCCATTTCCATGATAATCATATTAAGACTCATTTCCATTCATAACTATATGTGTCCTCTGCCCACAGGATTATAATTTGAGATAGTACAACAGCAACACTAAAAGACTTATGGGGTGGAATCCACAAGGCAAACATACTATCTACTCATTGCAGCACTTAGTAGAATAGAAAAGAAAAGAAAAGATAAAGACCTCTCGAGCTGATTTATCACTCAATATTCAATGGACTCGCCAAATGGAACCAGGAGTTTCAAGAAGATGAACCAGGGGTGCCCTGACCAAGGCTTGATGGTCCCGGTCCAGGACTGGGAGTTTTCTTTCCGTTCCCACCATGCCTTGTGCTCCATTCTGACTTTAGTCCACGGACACGGGGGCTGTATGCTCTCTGTGACATCACTGGGCTGTCTGCAGGTTTGATATCCGGAGTTGAACTTGTTAGTTTAGGGCTTTGTGTACGACGAATCTCACCTCGACTTCTTGTGATCATTTCATCTAGAACTTCCCCACTGTCAAGATCAGTTGTTCTGGTTTGAGTAAGTTGTTCCTGGACCACGAACAAGTTCACATGTCAGCATTTGTCATTAATGTCACATGATTTATAAGCCAGCAAAAGACAACAAAAACAACACCACTGACTTCAAATGCCATGTTGTAGGAGACAGCTGGGGCTTCTTCATACTCTGCAGCATCCAAATCCTGAAGATGGGCTCCTTTGAAAAACTTTGGGAGTAGATACTGACGTACTGGAACTAAAAGCATGATCAGGAGAGGGAAGAGCACTCCAGCCAGAGGGATCCATGTAATTCCAAAGCATACAAGTAGATAGGCAGTCTGAAACAATGTGAATGCAGCAGTTGTCTTGAATGGGACCGTTTCAATGAAGGTGGCATGAGTGTCGTCCAACACCCTGGAAGTTTAAGAACAGGGATGAGACTTAAGTGCGAAGTTATAGCATTTACTGCATATGGCCACAAAACGATGATGAACTAACTTGTATCTGCGGCTTGGAGCAGTAAAGAGCAATAGTATTCTCTCCCAGAACTGGTTTCCTGGCAAACTCTCAATGGCCATGAAAGCAAAATAGCCCCAGAGAACTGAAGTTGGGATCCTCTTCAGGAGAGGCATGGCAGCAACACAGCTGCCTACCATCAATGCCTGAAGAAGGTTGCTCACGCGTTGTTCTTTCACCTCAATGGGAAGAAGATCATCAACATCTTTGTCAATATCAAACACAGTCTCATCAACTGGGGCGTCAATGTAGCCAGTACTCGAAGCTAATTGGATGGTGGATTCTTTCAGCTCTTTCAATCCCTGTAAGCAGCAGCCAAATGTGAGCCATGGATAACTGAACTGGAAGGACCAAAATAGGTACAAGTACTAGAACAGCTACCAGGGCAGATGGTCGTTGATAGACCAATGGAGTCTGCATTTCATTGTATGCATCTTGCATGTTACGGTATAACTGACCAAGGTTTGAATTCTTGCTCATGCTTTTTCGAGCGGCTGACACGAGCTTGCTACGCAAAAGCTGTTTGAACAAGGGTAAATCAGTATAGACATTCATTTGGTAAATGAATCTAGACATTCTGTCACATGATTTTTCTCTGTTAAGTGTCACTCAAGTTCCAACTTAGATGTACCAAAGACTGTTACCTGATGTTTCAAGGTAGCCAAACTCTTTGTATGCATTGGAGACTGAGGGATAACACCATTTGACGGAGGGATGCCAAGAAGCCCACAAAGAATGACCTGGTCAAGCAAAATCTTCCTTTTTATATTGATCTAGGAATTGCAATGGCGATTATCAATGGGAACAATTGATATCCTAGACCAATAGACAAGAATTTCATACCAAAACTCCCAAAAGAAGAAGGTCATAATGATAGGAAGTCGGTTTCTTCAAATTGAATTCTTTCTGTTGAGCAAGCTGAGATGCAACACTGTGATCAAAGTAGTACAGCACTGCAATCATGGTTGCAGGAACAAAGGCTCCAACAATATACAAGGGTGGCACATGCACCATTTCCTGGAAAAGCAAAGCAAGCAATAAGTGTTTGCTCTACAGGCCTTTTAAAGAGATATAAAACCTCAATGTCATGACTCACCTTGACAACTGTCCAATTTGTATATGCACCAGGGGACCATGGATTCGGACTAAAGAGGCGCCTTGGGATTCCTGTAGGAACATCTTTGACTGGTACATAAGACAGGGCAGTCCAAACGAGAACCATGATTGGAACTCCATAGTCTGCGATAAGTCCCCGCAGCCAGCCTTCATAGAACAAATATGATGGAAGAAAAGTAACACTACATAAGCAATCAAATGCATTGCACAACTTTTGATTTTAAATGAAGAACAAATGGGTAACATGACAAAATATGATTAAGGGAAGAGATAAGCACACCTCAAGCCTCAACAAGAATCAAGAAATGAGGCTACTACCCATAACATGTAATTTACACTACAAAACAGCAGTACCTGTTCCATAGCGCCAGGATCTAGCTTTACGACTCTTTAGCGCAGTCAGAAGAAGACCAAAGGACAGAACCAAAGCAAACATTCCATTGCCAAAACGCCAAGAAGCTTGCAGTGCAGTTTCATTGGGATTTTCTCTCTCAGGTATCCCAAACTCCTCAACAACTCCCTGCAGGATGAAGTTCACAATTCATAAGTGCAAAAAATAAAGAACTTACTGCTGATGTTAAACCTTTCATTTGTAATGATGGGATAATGTCACTAGAATCAGCAAGTAAACTTACTCTTATGGCTTGCTGCATAAAAAGCATCGCAATAAGCAGACCAAATAATTCACCAGCAACCCGAGTGAATCTGTTGATTATGGAGCAAGCGCCCAATACTGCCAACAAGAAAAGCAGCAGAGCTGTCCACACACAGACCCTAAGAAACAATGCAAGTGAAACAGAAAAACTCCATTAGAGCAAGAAAAAACCATCGCGTGTCATTGGAAGTTGAATTGGTGAAGTAAATACCATCCTGTCCAGGCTAAAAAAAGCTGTGGCCCCAAATCCTTGCGGTCCTTCACAAAGTTGAACATGAATGTGTACATTAACACTGTTGGCTCAGCTACTCCAAGAATGAGCAAAGGTTGTCCGCCAACAATTGAGTGAATGATCCCACAAAGTGCTGTTGATGCCAAAGTTTGTACTGCAGTTATAGCTCCATCTGTCATGTCAAAAAGCAAACATTGTTAGCAAAAAATATCAATAATAAGAAAACGAGTAGGCTATTAGTACTGAGTGAGAATATACACCTGTATTTCGTTCAAGCTGCTCTCCAAATGATATGACCGGAATCGCTGAAGCGAAGAATATGTAAGTTGTCGGAGCAAGGATCCTGAATGAGAGAAGATAATGACGATCATTCCAACATCAGTACTTACTATCATCCATAAACTTCACACTGATGTTCATAAAATTTAGAATGGCTGGAAATGGAAACAAGAAAACAAGAAGAATTCCTGAAAGGTCACCTTATACCAGCTCGAAAGCCACTGGTCCAATCTTGTTTGTAGCACAAAATCCTTCCATTAAGGTCATTTTTTATACCCCGGAGTGGAACAAATGTCTCCTCCATTGCAAGTTTCAAAGGTTTTGATCAAAATAAAACGTGTAATTTCCTTCTCTGGCAACTGTCTCTCTATTCTCAACAGACAGATTACAAAGCTGAACAGGACACAACCCAAGACTATGGGTACTCCATTTTTAAGACTCGAGAGGCCAATAAAGTAACTAAATTTGCATAAGAAAAATCTAACGGAAACCCATGGGCAGAAGGACAATAATGAAAGTCAGGGTATGAGGGTGGCAACCATAAAACCACCCATTGTTTATTTTTGTGGAATCCTGTATTATGTGTATAGTTTAAGAATCTCAGCTGGAAATATATAAAGAATGAATATCTGGGTATGTTCACTTGGAAGAAACAAAAGAATCAATTAGCAGTGATCAAATTCACTTGTATTCCATGAGTCAGGTTAGTAAGATGAAACAAAAAAGGATTTTAGCGCACAGAAGCCATGACGAGACTCGACAGTCTGAACTAACGGAAAGAAGAGATGCTCTCCATGTGCACTTGTGATGATCCTATTAGCGTTTAAGTTGAATGAAATTAAGATCCATTGAGCACTAGCTTTTTTACTTCACCATCAAGAAAGGCTTTCTGAGTACTAAAGATGAAACACTCACATAACAAAAAGCAAACTTTAGAGAGTAAAGATTTTACATGGTTTGATTACCCAAAAGGCTGTCAAAATTCAAAAGTGATGAAGAAGGATTAAGATGAGAAAGACAGCCGAAATTAACGAAACCCCATTATCAAAACCTGCATTCTACAAGCTGTTTAAACTATTTACACCAAATGGGCATGACAGAAGCAAAGATTTAAGGACAATCCATGATTTGAAAACACCAGGAGAAGTGGAGTCAAAACACTAAGAAGGAAATGAGCATTAACCCAGAAGACAAAAGGAGAAGTTTAATCGAGTTTACATTATTGAGAAGAGACAACAATCCTCCCTTTGAGGCAATAATACAAACACCTGGAAGACAAGAAGAAGCAGAGACTACATGTAAGGAGGAGAATGACCAGAGATGAGTAGTAGAGAGACAGCAAAAGAAAGGAAACTGGGCTTTAAGCTGAAATGGGAACTGAGGAGAAGGAGCAAAGAGAGAAAGAGAGAGAGATTAGGAAATGTTTGCAGAGAAGAAGGAATTTTGGCGTGAATGATGAAAGGGTAGTGTTTGGTGAGGAAGCATAAATAGGGAAGTGGTTTTCGTTTTTGTCTTGTTTTTGTTTTTCACCTGCTTTCCCGGGGATGTGTTATTATTCATAATTCATAAACTAACCAAGTCTGAAAGAGATAAGACGTGAAAGTAATATACCAACGGTTTCACCTAATTCTTTATTAGTTAACAAACTGATCTTCAATTTTGTAAATATACTTTTTGTCGCTTAAAATCTTTCGAAGAACATAATATTAATAAGTGGAGGAATTCTATTATATATGAAGGGAGAAGGGGAGTTACTATTGAATGAATAGTGTTTTCTTTCCTCAATTAAAGTATTTAATGCTTAGATCATAGGCTTTTAAAAGTGGTCTTTTGTGAATCATCTTGTGTTGGGTGGGTTTGTGAGTTGTGAGGGTAAGTTTATGGGTTTTTACCATTCTCATCTCCACAATTGACGTTGCAAGAACGGCCTCGCCCCTCCTGTCATTGACGTTGCAAGAACGGCCTCGCCCCTCCTGTCATTGTTCCACAAATTTTTTCTTATGTGATACGCATTATGTCAATTAACCAATCAACACTTTTCTATTTCTTTGGTTCTTTTTCGGCTGCCCATTTCACAACCATTTCGCTATGTGCTAATCAACACTCTTCTATTTCTTTTGGTTCTTTTCGGTTGCCAATTTCACTACCATCTCAATATTTGACATTACTGTCTCAAAACTAGCATTACTTGTCCTCCAAAACTTTCCGCTGCATCGCGCGGGGAATTCTAGTGTTCTTAAAACCCACTGGAATTTATGTAAATGAATGCCCTAATATCATCCCTATTAGTATCATCCAAGGTGTAATCCTCATCAAATTACACATTTGTGTTTCGCTGATGAGTTATTAATCTTTACAAACGGGACAGTTTGGGGGATTGATGTCATTTGCTTGAGACTTAAAAGAATTCTATCAGTACTCTGGCCTCAGTATGAACCTTGACAAATCTAAAATATATTGCTCTGCTTCGGTGAGTGAGTTAGCAAGTGAAGTGTTTGCTGCTAAATCTGGAATGAAGGTTGGAATTCTCCCTATCCGTTACTTAGGTGTGCCTTTAGTGTCTGGGAAGTTTTCAGTGATGGAGTGTGATGTGCTTGTGGATAAGATCACTAAAAAGATTCAGGGTTGGAAGGCTAAAGTGCCTATGCTGGCTGTTGGCAGCTAGTTTCTTCGGTTGTTAGTGTGATGTCTCAATTTTGGATGTCTGTCTTCTTGCTTCCAAAAGCTATAATCAAGCAGGTTGAGCAAGCTTGTAGTAATTACCTTTGGGAGTAGATGGAATCAATAGGAAAAAAGCAAAGGTTCAATGGCAGAAAATCTGATATCCTAAAGAAGAAGGGGGGTAGGTCTTCGTGACCTGCATGCTTGGAATAGAACCTGATCATTCGTCATATTTTTTGGGCCCTTAGTTTAAATAAAATTTCTTATGTTTATTCATGTATTGACTTATAAATTGGTTTCGCTATAATTATTTTATTATGTTATCTTACAATAAAGGAGTATTTATCATAATCTCAAATTTGTATTCACCAGTTAAGATTTATCAATATTTTGACTTTTTTTTAACATAGATAGCTCCGGAGGAGACAGAAGATAGCAAACACACGTAGGAAGGAAAATCAAGTCCCAACCGAAGAAGTCATGTCCACCTCCATGACCCTTGAGAGGTTATTCATGGCCATACGTCCCACGTAATGGGCGACCCTGTTACCTGAATGGCGAACCGTTTGGAAACGCCAAGAAGGAGCTCCGGCCTGAAGCTGAAGTATTTCTTCAATGATCGCCCCTCCGGGATTCGCCCTGATTTGTTCAGCCATAATTCGTGAATTGACCAATTCGCGGTCTTCCTCAAAATCAACCTGAAAAACACCAGCCAACCGACACCAAGTACACGCATCCCGAAGAGCAAGAAGTTCAAGTAAGAATTGACTTAGACTTTGAACATATATATATTTTAACGGTTATAAATTTGAAAAAAGCTTAAATGTTATTAATTAAATAAAATAAATTCATTTCAAAACTAATTTAACATTATCTCAAACATTTATTCATTTATTTTTTTAATCAAATTATGAGACTCAATATTCATAAACTAAACATATTCAGAGGTTTGAATGTTCTTTTTATTTCCTTGACGGTAGAGAAAATATATACAACCTAGAGTAGCAATTAATCCCTATAATTAAGGGATATCAATCCCGTGACTGCTTATTCTAACTAAACGAAGATATTACATATAGTTGTACAGAATAAAATATTAACATAATCTAACACTCCCCCTCAAGCTGGTGCGTGGATATCATCCATGGTGAGCTTGTTTAGTAGATATGTGAATTGACATTTGTAGAGACCTATTGAGATATATGGCATGCAGATTTGGCCACAATCTAGTTTTTCCTTGATAAAGTGTTTGTCGATTTCAACGTGCTTCGTGCAATCGTGCAAGAGCGGATTATGGGCGATTGCAACAACGGCTTCATTATCACAATATACTCGGATTTTTTTTGGTATACTTATCCGTAGTTCTTTCAGCAACCGTGTTATCCATATAACCTCACAGATTCCGTGAGCAGCTGCACGGAACTCAGCTTCAGCACTACTTCTTGCTACAAACGTCTGTTTCTTGCTTCGCCAAGAAACTAGGTTGCCTCCAACAAAAGTACAATAACCGGATGTGGATCTCCTGTCATTCACATCCCCTGCCCAATCAACATCGGTGTAAGCTTCAACTTGGAGACCATTACGCTTCTTGAACATGAGCCCCTTTCATGGAGATCCCTTGAGATATCATAGTATCCAGTATACAACATCGAAGTGGATTGCACCTGGGGCATGCATGAATTGACTTACCACACTTACTGCAAATGTAATGTCTGGTCGAGTGTGAGCAAAACAAATCAGTTTCCCGACCAAGCGTTGATAACATTCTTGATCTTTCACTTCACTCTTATCACTAGGCCTGAGCTTTAAGGCTGCCTCCATGGGAGTCTCGACTGGTCTGCAACCAGTCATCCCAGTTTCCTCCAACAGATCCAGGATGTATTTTCTTTGGCTGATGAACAATCCTTCAGTGGATCTCGCAAACTCCAATCCCAGAAAATATCTTAGCATCCCGAGGTCTTTGATCTCGAACTCTGTAGCAAGCTATTTCTTGATCAACACAATTTCTGCCTCATCATTTCTTGTGACAATTATGTCATCTACATACACAATAAGCACAACCAGTTTGTTATTGGGTAGATGATTAATAAACATGGAATGATCTGCTTGGCTTTGTATGAAACCAAAGCGTTTGACTACTATCCCGAATTTCTCGAACCATGCTCTTGGGGACTGCTTTAGTCCATATAAGGACCTATTAACCGACACACTTTCCCCGGTCCGAGAGTTTCTTCATAACTTGGTGGCAGTGTCATGTACACTTCTTCATCCAATGTTCCATTTAGGAACGCATTCTTGATATCAAGCTGATGAAGCAGCTAGTTCAAGTTGACAGCGATTGATAGAAGGACTCGGATGGAGTTAATCTTGGCGACTGGTGCAAACATCTCTGTATAGTCCAAACCATTATCTTTCAATGCTGCCGTCTGTGTTACGCTTGACTGTAAAGACCCACTTGCATCCAACGCTTTTCTTTCCTTCAGGCAGACTAACAATGCTCCATGTATTATTATCCTTCAATGCTCACATCTCTTCATCAACTGCTGAACTCCTGTTCGCATCCTTCAAAGCCTCCATTATGTTTCTTGGCACAAATTGATTAGTTAACCATGACACAAATATTTTGTAATGACTGGATAACTTAGCATAAGAAACATATTTAGAGATAGGATGTCTAGTACATGCTCTTACTGCTTTTCTGGTAGCAATGGGAAGGTCAAGGTCAGGATCTTTATTATCTGTCATGGTGATTGGTTCGAATATGAGCTTAGAATCCTCATTACTCGATCATGTGGGTGATCAAGTTGAGGTAGCTCGGTCGGTTCCACCACCACTGTCTGATTTGGTCTCCTAGTGTAAACCTGAAGGTAACGGTTGGTATTTCGTAATACCGTTTCCTGTGCATCTCCTTCTGTAACGGGGACCTTATGGTTATTATTTCTAGGTTCGCGCACCGTTATGGGTAAAGCAAGCTTGTCAATTTCCCAAAAATCCATGAAATCGGTGGTAAAATTCTCCCCTTGAAGCGAGGTAGTAAAGAAAGGCTGAGCTTCCCAAAAAACCACATCCAAAGATGTAAAATATCGTCGAGTTTGGGGATGAAAGAATTTGTACCCTTTCTGGTTGGGAGCATACCCCAGGAAAACACTTTTTTTTAGATCAGGGTTCAAGTTCAGTTTAAAATTGGGAGGGAGTTAACACAAACACGGTACACCCAAACATTCTTAAAGGCAGATTACTAATTAATCTGTTTTGAGGAAAGCTGGTTTGAAAAGCTGTAACAGAGTCTGAAAGTGTATAAACCTTGCTAGGCAACCGATTTATAAGATAAGCAGCAGTTAAAACAACATCCCCCCAAAGGTACTTAGGCACATTAGTTGAAAACATGAGAGCTCTAGCAACCTATAAGATGTGTCTATTCTTTCGCTCAGCAATACCATTTTGTTGAGGGGTATAAGGACACGAGGATTGATGAATAATGCCTTCATATTTAAGAAAGGAATCAAGACTAGTGTTAAAAAATTCTGTGCCGTTATCAGTTCTAAGGATGGAAATCCCGACTCCAAATTGAGTATAAACCATTTTATGAAATTGGTGAAATATTCCTTCAACTTCAGTTTTTGTTGTGAAAAAATACAACCAACACATTCTAGTGTGATCATCAATGAAAGTGATGAACCATTTTTTACCAGAAAGAGTTGAAATCTTTGAAGGACCCCAAACATCACTATGAATCAAATAAAAGGGTTTAGAAGGGGAGTATATACGAGCAGGAAAGGTAGCTCGATGATCCTTAGCAAACTGACAAGAATCACATTTAAAACTAGAAGGTTTTATTCCATGAATTTTGAAGGAAACAAGTGTTTCAAATAATGAAAACTCGGATGTCCAAATCTAGAATGTAATAGCATAAGTTCTCCGTAAACAGTAGAAGAACTGGCACAGGCCAAGCCTTGACCTTTTTCGACACACGAATCCATCACATCCAGAAAATAGAGTCCCTCCCGTAAGCTACCTCTGCCAATCACCCTCCCCGAGCTCCGATCCTGAATAACACAATGAAACAGATAGAAACGAACAAGACAGTTAGTGTCGTGGGTGAGTTTGTGAATAGACAGTAGGTTATGTGCTAGTTTGGGAACATGTAAGACAGACTTGAGAATGATTTCGGTGGATATGGGGATGTTTCCTTTTCCTGCAACAGTGGAAAAATTACTATCTGCAACTTTGATTCGATTTGAACCAGAGTCAGGTATATATGATATGAACTTAGAATGAGAATTGGTCATGTGGTCAGAGGCGCCAGAATCTAAAATCAGTCATTACAAGGAGAGTGTGTCGAGATTAAGATACTTGAGTGTGCCGAAGAACCATTAGGATAATCCGAAGTAGCTACCTGGGGCCTAAGCAATGACAAAATCTGCTCCAATTCCTCTTTACTCAACAGCTCTCTGTCACTCTGAGTAGTGGCAGCATTCGCACGAGGCTTGTACCGCTGACTCCCCTATTTGGATTGAAATTGTTGCTGGCTTCCCTCTCCAGCTTCCTTGTTTCGAGTGTAGGCTGCCAGCTTTCTACACTTGGCACGAGTATGACGCCAACGACCACAATAATCGCAGTGGAGATTGGCCTTGGGGTTTGTCTCTCGAGAGGACGAGCCTCGATATGTGGCAAGGGCTTTAGAGAGCACTTCCTTAGGCTTGCCTGGTATTGCGACAAGGGCAGAAGACTCTGTTGTACTCGAAAGTTCTTTACTGAATCCCAGCATCACCCGATGCCGAGTTTCTTCTCAGCGAACCTCTGAAGACTTCGACAAGGGATGGCAGTGGATCCCTTGCTATGATCCTGCCTCGCACTTCATCTAGCTCCGCATTCAAGCCAACCAAGAACTTGAAAATGCGGTTAGTATCAACTATCTTTTTAAAGAAAGCTTGATCTTCTGCATACTTCCAAACTTGATCATTAAACATGTCTAGGTCTTGCCAGACTTGCTTTAACAAGTTATAATAGCATGTAACAGATTCTTCACCTTGAGTAATGGTAGCCAATTTCATAGTTAGCTCATAGACTTGAGATTGATTACCTAGGTCAGAGTATGTCGTTGCTACATCATCCATAGCTCCTTGCAGTGTCGAAGCCAAGGTAGTTAGCTCAATGTCGGTGGTCATGGAGTTGACCAGCCATGTCATGACCATGGATTTTTAGCATCCCAAACGTCGAACGCAGATCTCCTTCCGCTGGTTTTAGTGTTGCATGGTTAGATAGCCAATCTTGGATCTCAATCCTATGTACATCCGCACAGATTTAGACCACTGGACGTAGTTTTGCACCGTTCAGTTTGATGGTGGTGATCTGGAGCTGAGGATTGTCAGCTGAGATTGCAGGTACAGACGTCTTACTTGAGTGTCCAGAGATGATGACTCTACTGGAACCAGATTTGTCATTCTCGCCGGCCATGGCTAAAGGAAAGGGGTTGTGTCGAGTTTTAGGGTTTGGACTGAATACGCTCTAGGTTAGAGCTCTGATACCATAAACGTATTTAGAGGTTCCTTGATGGTAGAGAAAATATATACATCTTAGAGAAGCAACTAATCCTATAATTTAGGGATATCAATCCCATGACTGCCTATTCTAACTAAACGAAGATATTCCATATAGCTGTACAAAATAAAATATTAACATAATCTAACATAAACTTCATTCATACCCTAAACCGGAGTGAGAAAGTGACATAAGAATCCTTATGTCTCATAGACATAATCCACTTCTAATCATTAGATTATAAGATAAGTTATCCAAGTGTTGTGGGTTAAAAACAATATTATAATGCATTTATTATCCCTTATTTAATTTTTTTTCCCTAATTTGGTATTCTAGATTTTACCTCCTAGTAAAAATCCCTCATTTATTTTCATCCCCACGACTCCCTAATTACTTAACACACTAATTATAGGATTCATAGAGTTTTTTTCTCAAATAGTGATTGTTATCTTTTGTGAAATATATTAACAAGGATCAAATACTAGTAATGACAAGACTAGTATCAAATCATTGAAAATTTTGGTGGAAAAAAAGTTCAGAGAATTAGTGAACTCATTTTTATGTAATTCAAATTTGAAACCCCAAAGACTAATTTGAAGTCATTACCATGAATACTAGTATTGATATGAAATTATAAACATTAATCACCACCAAACGTAATGCCTAGTATTTATTGACTTAAAAACCCATGTTTTCGAACCCCAAACCCCAAATCTTCGAATCCCAAATCCTAGACCCACTTTCTGAACCCAATTCATGGTTAAATTAATCTCAAATCTAATAAACCCTATTTTATGTAACTCTAATTTCGAAGTTCTTACCATGAATACTAGTATTGCTTTTAAATTATAAACATTAATCACCACCAAACCTAATAGTAGTAATTTTTTTTACTGTAAATCACCTATTTTCAACCAAAAAACAATCACACTTGTATATGTTCATATTTTGAGTGGATTTTGTTAGACCAATACTAGTATTTAACCTATGTATGTTCATTATTTTATTCATAATTGATCCGCCCAGTTGGACTGGTGGACCAATAAGTTGGTTCAACTAGATGTTGAAGGGAGTATGGACGTCCTTGATACGGCTTGAGCCCCTAATGGGTAGTACCCTGCAGGGCGGATATTCAAGGAAGTCAGTGAGTGTGGGAATAGTGGGGGGCAATGTAAATGTGTATAAGAGCGAGTAACAAAGAAGTACCATGCGGGAGCCCTTTGGTGAGGGCATAAGCTAACAACCCTTAGTGTGCAGCGTAGCATCTTGGGTATCAAGCGTATGGTCCCGAGAGCGTGTGTTGTCCTCTTCTTAATGGATGACCCTGTATTTATATGGTCCAACCGACGCATCATGGGGATCCACGCGTCACGCTCCTAGTGGACCTCGCAGGGTCGCCATCAACGGTGGGACCCATGCTCTAATAGAGGGTCAGTGGGGGGGGTGTCAAGTCTGTTGTACTTGACTTGCGTGACCCCCTGTCTTGTCTGTCAACTTATGACGATGGTGGTCCTACATCATAGGGTGGTTCAACCGTGGAAGGCGGTTCTTCGCTTGAGGCCTCGAGGGCTGTTCTGTCATGGGGTCCATCAATTGCCGCTAGTATGATCTTGGGAGTTGCATGGTTCCTGAGGCGATATTATGAGTAGCTTTGGTTGCGAGGGCGGTCCAACATCGGAGGGAGGCTCAACTGAGGAGGGCGGTCCGTCGCTTGAGGTCTCGAGGGCGGTTCTATCTTTGGGCCGATCAATAATATTTCTTGACATGGTTGAGAAACACAACTATTCATTTTAGCACCAGACATAAGAAAAATGACCTCTTATTTAAATTGCTAATACCAATACACTTGTATTTAAATCAATACTTAAAAATATACTAGTATTTTAAAAGCATACATCGTATATTTCACTATATTTATAAAAAAAACTTAAACAAATAGTCTTGAACTCGACATGTTTTGAAAATACAGGTATTAATATACTAGATATGTATTGTGCATAGAATTAGATGATGAAAAGTGACCGACCGAAATTAGTGTTTGTAGTTGGGATTAAAAGTTTAGTTAAATAGGATGTTTTTTAAATAGTATGTATTTAATGGAAAGATAAATAGAGTGAGAGAAAAAAGGTAAAAGATAATAATGAGATCATAATTGCTTATTGTTAATTAATACAATTAACTACCTTAAAAGATAAAAAATTAAATAAAAATTAACCAAAACTTCTAATTGGTTTATATAACCTTGACATAATTTTTTTTATGTTAGCTTCCTTTTCCGAAATTCCAATGGTGATATTTAAAACATTTAAAACATTTAGAAAAAGTTTTATAACCATAGAAGAGTATGAGGTGGAAGTGTAAATAATTAGGTGGCAATAAGAGCTTTATGTACATAAAACTTAAAGCTTTTGCATAGAGCTTTATACAATTAACCCATGTTGGCAGAACCGGACTGGACCGGTCGGTCCAACCAGGAAACCTGGAAACCAAGACTCAGCCTGGTCTGGTCTGTGTGTTAACAACAGCTGGTCCAATTGTGTCTTGGGAGTGGGTCGAACTGGAAAAATCGATCAACCCGGCCGGTTTGTTCTGAACGGTTTCCAACGGTTAAACAAAAAAAATGGATCGGAAAAGAGTGAGACGGCAGAAAACGTAGCTCCTTAATCGGCCTGCTACTTCATCTGTCTTCTTCTTCTACTTCATCTCGACGTTCCTTATCTTCTACTTTTGCGGCCGGCCGGCCGACAACCCTCATCAATTATCGGACGTTGCTGCCAATTTTCATCCAACTAATTGAGTTTCATTGGTTACGCGCAAGGGAGGAGGAAGCATGAAAGGTTGGTGCTCTCATAAAGAATTGATTTCAAAAGCTTCAACTTGTTTTGATTTTCATTGCAAATGCTTGAAGTGAGAAAGAGAATGAGAAAGAAGAAGAGACAGTACATGGATCAAATTTGGAGTTAGGGATTTAGAGTTTTGCTAAGAGGGAATATATATAGTTAGGATTATTACATTTTCATACCAAATTATTGATTAATAACTAATAAATACATATTTTTTTAAAACTAGTATGACCAGTGTTTTTTACCAATTTTTACTCACTGGACCAGTTCGATGTCCGGTCCGGTCCTGACAACACTGCAATTAACCAATCAAGTCATTTCCCCTTCCTATTTTTTCCTTTGTCATTTATTTATTTAAGTATATTATTTTTTAATTAATACCCCACAAATTTCATTTAATAAAAATGCAGAATAATTGTTTCACTACGAATGTACATTAACATGAATGATATCATAAAAGAATAACTTCAGCATTTCAATAAAATTGATACAGCTTAACTTAATTCCAATAAAAACAAATCTAATTTATAGAAAGTAGTGACACATTTATTAAAAAAATAGCTAGGTGTATTCAATTTTCAGTGTCATCTCTGAAACGTTGCCAAATACGCTCCACCAATCTGCTCTTAGTTTTTGATGTACTTCACGGTCACGTAATTCTACATGCTTGCAGAGATGTTGTTGAAACCCTTCAACTGATCCACGAGACACCGGTATTGGAGGATCAACCTCTTCGCCTGACCACGTATATATTACATTCCCTTCATTCTCTACAACCATATTATGCAATATGATACAAGGATACATTATATCTTTAAGTTTTTGGCATTGCCAAAATCGAGCGGCACCTCGTACAATTTCCCATCGTGCATGGAGGACTCCAAATGCTCGTTCCACATCCTTTCTTGCAACTTCTTGCATTTTCTTGAATTTCTTCTTTTTTGGGTTTTCTCCATATTCAAAGCTCTTCACCATCGTAGCCCATTCTGGCTATATTCAATTTGCAAGATAATAAACTTTCATGAATTTTGTGCCATTAACTATAAATCGAATATTTGGTGATTACCCTTCCAATATGTCATTAAAAATGGAGACTGGTTGAGTACCTTGATGTAATTGTTAGATCCTGCAACACCAAAAAAAATGTATTCCATATCCAAAGGTCTTGTGAAGCTACCACTTCTAACATTATTGTTGGAACGCCTTGATCACCTCTGGGAAAATGACCTTTCCACGCACCTGACCAATTATTCCATGGCCAATGCATGGAAACAATACTTCCTAACTCATTGAAATTCTGAGCGAGTTTCTGTGAAATTCTTCTGAGCAATTTCAGGTTCACTGTTTCATTGTCGGTGGTGCTTCCGACGGGCCTTCACACTATTGGATGATTGATTCCTCTTCTTCAGGAGTTGCTGGTACGAGTGAGGTCAAGGTCTGGGCTGATCTTTTCAAATCAGATTCAGATCTGGCCCTCTCGTATGTTCAACCGATTTTGAAGAATGGTGTTCTACAAATCTTGAAAGATATAGTTGATCTAGGACTACAAAAGATGATGAGATGTTTAGTTGCACAGTTTATTGGGAAAACCCCTCCATTATAGCTTTCCAATCAATGGAGACAAGGATGTGGGGGAGAGGTGGGTTTGTTCGAGTATCCCTGGTGGAATTGGGTATGTTCCTTGTGCAATTTCCCTCTGCAAGAGTGAGTGCTTGGGTATTATCGGCTGGCCCGTGGCATTTGCATAGTGAGCCCCCACTCCATGTCATGATTCCATCCCGTCCTAAACGCAATACAAGAAGTTAGGGGATGCAAAAAGTGGTCAAGGAAGGTAAGAAGATACCTCCTAAGCCCCCAACTTATGAACTTCCTTTGCTGGAATATGAGGGGGTTTAACTCGCCCTCAAAACACAAGTTTATTTTAGATTTTGCTGCACAAAATAAGATTGATTTCCTCGTTATTCCTGAAACCAGAATCAATTGGAATAAAGCTTATGATATTTTTAGTAATACTTTTTCTAGCTAGTCTAGTTTTGCTACTTATAGTGGTGATCTCGGGAAAATTTGCATTCTATGGAAACCTTCCTTGGACATTACTATAGTTTTTCATTCTACAACTTATGTGCTGGTTCTTGTGAAAGATGTAATCCCTTTCCATATGTTAGTGGTGTATGGCTCGAACTCAGAGAAGGAGAGGCTTGATTTATTCTTGTAGAGAAGTTATGTTCTGCCTGGGCCTCTCATTGCGTTAGGGGTTTTAATGCTATCCTTCATTCATTAGAGACCTCTAACAGGGACCATTTCAACTCTTCTATGAGAAGCTTTAAGACTTGTATTGATCACAATATGTTGGTTGAGCATAATGTTGCAGGTACGCATTTCACTTGAATTAATAACCAAGGGGCTTTGCCGATTGCAAGGAAGCTTGATCGTATTCTCATTAATTGCCACTAGAAGAATTCTTTCCCGTGTAGCTCAGCCCGGTTGGAGGTTTTAGTTTACTCAGGTCATAGTGGTATGATTGTTAACACTGATTCTAGAGTTCAAACTTTTCCTAAGCCTTTTCGATTCTTCCAGTTCTTGAGTACTCATCCAAAATACAAAAGAATTGTTTCAGCAGCCTGGAGTATTCCGATTTATGGTTATCCCATTCCCATACTCTATGAAAAGCTAAGGGAGGTAAAGCTCAACCTTAAAGTGCTTAATAGAGAGGTCTATTCTAATATAAGCACTAAAGTAAAAAATGCAGAAATGGATTACCAGCATGCACAAACTAGTGCTCTTAGGGATCCATCTGAGTGTTATTTTGGATAAGGCTAAGCATGATACTTGGTCTCATCTTAAAGGGTGTGAAGAGAGTTTCCTTAAGTAGAAATCTAGGGAACGTTGGATTTCTAGTGGGGACCAAAATTAAAAGTATTTTCATGACTCTGAGAAAGCTAGACAAATTCGAAATACCATTACTCAGCTGGAGGATGATAATGGGAGGTTTGTCACTAATATAAAAGGGATTGCTAGTACTACAATTAACTTTTATAAAGGGCTGCTAGGGCATGAGGACCCTAATCTGATGTGCCAGTCTGTATCTTATTTTGAGAAGCTTATAATCTCTAAGCTTATTGAGGATGAATGTAATATCCTGACTACTTCGATTACTCCAGCTGAGATTAGGAAAGCTATATTCTCAATTGACGACAATAGGATTCCATGATCAAATGGTTTCGGGTCTACTTTTTTCAAAGGCTCTTAGGACATTGTAGGCAAAGATGTCACACATGATGTTATGGATTTCTTCACCCGAGGGAAACTTTCAAAATAGATAAGTGCTACTTTGATCTCATAGATTCCTAAGACTGCTAATGTTTGCAAGATGACTGACTTTAGGCCTATATCTTGTTATAACGTTGTGTATAAATGCATCACAAAGGTTCTTACTGCCAAAATGAGTATGGCTCTTCCTTTTGTTGTTAGTAGCAGCCAGTCTGCCTTTGTTAAGGGTAGAGCCATTAGTGATAATATTTAGTTATCCAAAGAACATGTTAGTTACAACGATCGAAAGAATGTGACTCCAAGATGTGTGCTGAAAGTTGATCTACGTAAAGGTTTGATTAAGCTTCTTGACCCTTCATTATTGATGTCCTTCGAGCCGTGGGTTTCCCTAGCAGCTTTGTGGACAAAATTCAAGAATTCTTGCGTTCCACAATGTTTAGTGTTAATGTCAATGGTGGTGGTTGTGGCTTCTTTCAGGCTAACAAAGGGCTTAGGCAAGGGGAACCTTTATCTCCTTACCTATTTACTATATGTAACACCCACTGATGTGAACCGCGAGAGTCGGCTGTCCTTGACCCGATCACCTCCTTGGGTGAAGAACCTTGGCGTGAGCTACTCCGAGACCCTAACCACCGTGAGCTTCAATATCGGCACTAGAGATAACCTATGTAACCTGGACGGAAGTACATGAACCTGTTGGCTTTATATAGCCAAGAACCCCAAGTGTCCGGTCGAGTGGCTCCACTACAGAAGATGGATGCTTCTGTCGATAATTGATGACACTCGATTTGACGTGATTATCAGCCTCATTTAAGCGACATTTCTTTGATTAAGACATTGTTTTTAGGGTAGAATAACGAATATTCAATCGATTGCCCTATCTCGTGCCATTTGTGTTACCTTGGCCCGTTTCGGGTCTATTTGATGGTTTTCTAGTGTTTTTGTGTTAGCACAGGTTTTTGCCATCAAATAGCGTAGCCATGGACGTGTCTAAGGCGTAGGAACCTCGAGGAATCAAACCGGAATCGATCCAAGGAGCCAATCAAGTCAAACCGAAAATCTGCCCATATGCACTTGTACCTTCGGCGAAAATGATCTCACAGTTTCGGCGAAATCAACAATGCAAATCAGCTGATGCCAAGTGAAGACTGATTTCGGCGAAACCATTAAGCTCTTCGGACCGAAAATGCAAGGCAGAGAAATCATGGCCATCTACACAAGCCAGTTTCGCCGAAACTATCCCTATGGTTTCGGCGAAAACTTCATCTCAGCCCGGCCCAACTAGGGTTAAGTATTTATACTTAATCCGGCGGCCCGAGGAAGGGGGATTGGAGAGACACAATCCATAATTCGAAAAAACAACTTTTGGAGATCAGAATTCTCTGAAGTTCTGGAGCGAAGAGTTGGAGTTCGAAGAGCCGGATAGAGATCGTGACGCCATCCCTTCCATCTCGGAGAATCGGAGCTAGGAGTGTAACTTACCGAAGATCGAAGTCTGCCAGAGTCGTCTGAATTAGGTTTTTCAGATTCCCTTCTGTTCTTCCTTGTGATGATGAACTCTTTCTCTATCTTTGTTTCTTTTGTAATGATCATGAGTAGCTAAACTCGTTAGAGCTTAGACTAGATGAACCCTAAGTGACCCAGGGCTTTAAAGTGGTCACGGATCGGCGGTGATTAGATTCGAAATTCAATCAGTTCTTTTTCATGTTTGATTCATTCTTCATTGTTCATGTTTCTTGTCTGGATTGATCACCTAGATTAGATTCTTGTTAAGCTAAGGATAGAAGCGAACGCTCGCCTTACTTTAGAACATCGAATTGAACAATTAACCTTATAATTGGAGTGTGCCTTTCGTAGGAACCGGTTAGGGTTAATTCACTGCAAGAGTAATTCATTAATCACTAGTAATCACACCAATTAATTAAGTCGTTGCGAGAGGCGACCGTACCCGGGCGGCTAGTTAATCTTGGTAGTTAGAACGGATAGAGCGAACGTTCGCCGGTCTTAAACCTAAGGGTAAGGAGTTATGGTGGTGTCTTAGTAATTGATTGAATAAGAATCGAAATCCGCTGATCTGTTGATTGCCAATGCTCTGGGGAACGAAGGGGGATTCAAAGTCTAAGTTCGTCTGTCATTCTTGTTTCCAAACCCTAATTCTCAATCTGCTTTAGCTTAATTTGTTTTAATTTTTCTGCATTCCTTAGAATTAGAAGTCGTGGAACTCACACCACGCACAACGTGTTTTTCCTTGAGTAATTTGTTAGTTCTGAAGTAGCCAATCAATTGAAGGCCCTGGAATACGATCTATCCTAGCTCTTGAGCTTGATAGTTATTTGATCGAACCTGCTCAGCACAACGACGGTTCATCAAATTGGCGCCGTTGCCGGGGACTTCTTTTGATTGTTGAAAGAAGATCTGGCAATTTATTCATCTATTTTCCATCTTTCATTTCTCCATCCACTTCGATTTTACACTGGTTTTGTTTGTCTTTGTTATCTGTAGGTTTACAGGTGTATGCCTCACCGTCCTTGGACTCGCTCTCAGACCGAACAGGCTAAGATTGCAGGGAATCCAGGCAGTTCTGCTACACCTCTACGATCACAGATTCTGAAGGAAGGCAGATCCAATCCATTCATCACTCCGATCAAGATCGAGGAACCGAAGGAGAGTTCCTCATCTCCGTCTTCACCGCACTCTTCATCCGCTACATACACCGAGTCACTTTCACCTCCTCCATCTCCTACCATGACCGATAGATTACCACCAAACGGCGATCAACCGCCGCCACCCCCACCTGCGCAGAAGAGTCTAGCAGACTATAACAAGCCGAGCACGACTAGCGTTCGATCTGCCATTGCCGTTCCGCGCATTGAAGGAGATCCTGACTATGAGATCAAGATTCCATTCTTGACCATGATCTCTAGGGATTTACAGTTTGAAGGCAGGCCCCTAGACAATTCGTGCACTCATCTTGCAGACTTCCTTGATCTCTGCAGTACTTTTAAAAACGGAAACCTCGACAAAAACACTCTTTGTCTGAGAGCTTTCCCGTTCTCTTTGAAAGGCGCTGCTAAGAGGTGGTTTACTGGAAAACCACCTGGCTACTACACTAACTGGGACACTCTGGCTCAGGACTTTGTTGAAGAATACTTCCCTCCGGCCAGAAAAACCGCCATCAAGGACAGCATCGCCAGATTCTCCCAGAAAGAAGAAGAAAGTTTATATGATACTTGGAATCGATTCCAAGAACTTCTCTACACCTGCCCTCATCATGGATTCGAGCAGAGGCAGTTAGCTGAAATCTTCTCTCGAGGACTTCGAGAAGAATCTGCCAAGTGGGTCAATTCTCTAGCTGAAGGGGATTGCACTACACTCACTCCTGAAGCTGCTCTTGTGCACTTCGCAAACTGTGCCTCCAAGTCAAGGAACTGGGAGCGACAATATGAAGGATCGAGGAGCAAGCTAGATTTCGAAGCAGCTATCAAGGCAGAGATAGAGAAGCATTTGAAGAAGTCTACCACACCAATCAAGTCACCGGCAGCTTCTGTCTATGTTGCCGATTGCGAGTGGTGTGGAGCTTGCGCACATAACGGAGGCCGTTGTCAAATTTTGGTAAGGCAGAAGTCTGGTCTGCCGAAGAGGTAAATTTCATTCAACAAGGCTTCGATTAATAATCAGAATGGTTATGCTGGTTATCGTAACTTCAGACAGCAAGGGAACTATCAAGACAGACCTCCCTATAATACTGGCGCCAATCATAACCAGAACCAGAATAACCGCCCGGCTGGTCAAGCTCAGGACCAGAAGCCTAACCATCCGCCGGCAGGTGTCTACCAGCCGCCGCATCGCAATCCGGGTAATTATGGAACTGCTCCTGGCAATCGCCAGAATCAATATCTTAACAATACCTATCCAGGACAGCAGCATCAAAGAGATAATAATGTCAGTGACCTGGATAAGAAGCTCAGCCAGATCATCACAAGACTCGATGATCATGACAGTCAGTTCAAGGCTCAAGCTCTTCTCAATCAAGAACAAATAGCATCTGGACAACGGATTGAGCAAGTCGTGAACAACATCTCGAGCATGCTAGCATCTGGTCGATCATTTGGCCAGCTTCCAAGCCAGACAGAGCCAAACCCGAGAAAAGAACAGGCTAAAATGGTAACTGCTCGAAAACTTCCGAACTTAATTGCTGATGCTTTTTCTGTTTTACGCAGGATCGCTGAAACTCCGGAAGAAGAGGAAGAAGAGGAACAGAAACCAGCGCCTAAGGATGATCCTCCTCTTGCACCATACATCGTGAAGCCTCCTTTTCCTAGAGCACTGCTGCCAAACGCAAGGATCGAGACTGGCATGAAGGGGAACAAGGAAGGATACCCCGACATTCGTATTAAGAAACCTGTCTCTCCATATCCAGCTAAGTTATCTGATCCTGGTTCTTTTACTTTGCCTTTGGTCATCAATGATGTTGAAATTGAACGTTGCTTAGTTGATCTAGGAGCATCTGTTAATGTCATGCCTGTGAGTCTATATGAAAAGTTAAACCTAGGGGAACTTGAACCGCCCAGTGTGCAACTCGTCTTTGCTGATAGATCGCTTAAAACCCCTAAGGGATAGATTAAAGACGTTGTCACCAAATGTGGTCTGTTCACGTTCTTAGCTGATTATGTGATTATGGATACTAGTACAGATGACGCTACTATTCTCATAGGTCGACCTTTCATGGCTACTACTGGAATGAATATTAACGTTCCTAATGGTTCTTTGACTTTAAGAGTTGGTAAAGAAACGAAAACGTTCCGTCTTAAAGACGGCATGAAACATGACTCTAGGAATGAAGAATCTCACTGCTTAGCTGTTGAAACTGTGGAGTTGACTCCGGTCAACTCCGTTACTAATGCTTCTTCCAGTGTCTCTAGATCAGTTGTTGCTGCAGGTATTAAGCAGGTTATAAAGAAGAAGCCAGAAGCTTCAGCTCAGAAGCCACCTAAGAAGAAGAAGGAACTGCAAGCCTCTTCTAAACCACCGAGCAGACCTCGAGGAAAGAACAAGAAGACAAAGACCCAAATGGTCTGGAGACCAAAAGCTCCACCGTCTTCCACCGAGCCAGCTGCACCACCAATTCGTTCCGAGAAACCGGCGTCGAACAAGTATGGAGGGAGAAGCCGAAAGCATCTCCTAAGAAAGTACTAACGATCACCGATCCTGGTGATAACAAGCCGAAGAAGAAAGAAAAAGAGAAGCCAACAGTCCTCATTCCTTCCATCGTCACACTAAAGAAGGATGACCTCTCTAGAGAGCTGTACGGACCATTCAAGTTCGTTGATCATCTTCCCGACGGACGTACCAAACTACTACATGCGAACGGGAAGAGATTCACGCTTACCGGAGAACTCCGAAGCTGTACTTCATGAACTCCGACGCGAGCATGAAGGAGAATCTAAGTTGGGATGTCTCCTAATACCGTCCAGGTATCGTCCAGCTCAAGGACGTTAATAAAAGAGCGCTTCGTGGGAGGCAACCCACGGCTGGAGTCAGTTTTGTTTTGTTGCAACCTTGGTCTTTTAGAGTCGGTTCGGGAGAGCCAAAAGTGTCAGTTTGTTTGATTTATTATTTTTCGTGTAGAGTCTGCATGTCATAGAGTCAGTCGCAAGTTGATTGAGGTCGTTCCGATTTTTCTGGATTTAACTGTGATTTTCTGAAGTTGGCCCAATTTACGAAAATATTTTCAACCCGAACAGTTCAAAATTTTCGGCGAAACCACCCTTGTTTTCGGCGAAACCGATTTTCAAAATTCGGACCTGTTTCTCCTGTTCCTCATTTTCGGTTCGAAAATTTTCTGATTTCGGCGAAACCATCCCAACTAAAATTTTCGGCGAAACCGACTTTTCAAATCGGTCAATCCATTTTAACTAATAGTTTCGGCGAAACCACCCCCTACTTTCGCCGAAACTGATTTGAAAATTCACCTAATTTACCCTTTAAATTTCGGACCACTTCCTCTCTCACCTTCTCTCATTTTCGCTCATCACTCCGAAAACACCCCCTATCTCTTTAAAAAAATCGCCGAACGCCCCACTTTCAACACCAGCCGTCGCCGACCGCCGCCGCACCTCTCCCCTCCTCATTCCGATCCCAACGAGCCCTAGAACAACCAAATCGGAGCTTTGCAGCTCCAGTTCTCCGAAGCCTAGTTTTCAAGTTTTTCACCGATTCCTCTCACCTCGTTCATTTTTAGCAATCATGGCTTCAAGGTAAGTTGTATAACTTTTCGATACGAATCTTTTGACATATGGATTGCTGAATTTCGTCAGGGTTGACTTCCGGTTGACTTTTCGGTTTACCTCATTTTGCGTGCCGACTGTTTCGTGTGAACTAGGATTGACTGAACTTATAGAACTGTTCTAGGATGCTTAGGGAGTTCCGTGCTTAATTTCCATATCATTTGTTCATGTGTTGCTATGCATACGATTGATTCTTTGTTATGTTGACTTGTGAGATATGTCGGTTTGACGTTGACTTGTTGTTGATCGTTTGGCTGTCATAAGTGTTCATTCTTGTTCATATTATCGTGCCGCCATTTGAAACCATATGATGCCGTCAATTTCCAAGTTGTGATAGTCTTGCCATGATTAGGGTTCAATATGACTTAATGTTGACTTTCTAAAATGTCGGTTTGACTTTTTGAACTCTGATTGCGCTTACCTGATTATAGCTGTTCTTAAGACATGTGTTCTATTGTCTATGATTACCGGTTCCCTTGCCTTGCTTACCCCACTTAGTTTCCCTCGTTTCTTTGTGAAATTGAGTTTTTCTACTAAGTGTGGGGTAGGATCTTAGTTGACTAATCTGGTTTCACTTCTGGTTTTAGGAACACTTTTGAGCGCAGGACTAAGGCACGCCTTGATGGCGCCTCGAGCTCAGGAGCTGCCGCTCCCGTCACACCCGCCATTCTGGGTCCTCCACCTGCACTCCCTCGCCATGCTGGATACCATCCCACCATCGCCCGTCTACCGGACTTCTACTTTGAGAACTTCCAGAAGATCGAGCCATCCGAGAGAGCTACCCTCTCCACCCCGGCTGGGTGCTAGCTCACATCTTCAGCCAGAGGACCAAGAGGAAGACGCGACCACGCAAACTCTTGGGAGGCAACTTCATCGGTCAGCTCATCCTCTCCTTCGGCATCAGCCATGAATATGGCCCTCACATTCCACGACATCCAGTTCGGACCGTTGGAGGAGACTTGGCGGTCGAGTATGACTTAGAACTCGACCTCAGTCCCCATGTAGCAGCAGATCCTCCACTCCAACCTGCGGTCGAGTTGGAGGACGAAGATGATGCTGAGGAGCAGCAGCAGCCGCCGCCTGAGTTTCAAGATTATATACCCTCGCCACACCATCAGGCAGGGTACATCCACCAGTCGCCGCCGCGTATTCCAGATCCATTTCCGGCGCATACTCACCAGCCGCAACACCACCCCGCGACATTGGTGAGTTGTACGAGCGACTACAGGAGTGGCGCATCACCGACAACGCCACTCAAGAGGCTAGGTGGACTATTATGCAACAACACATGCGCCGCGCCGACCGGCGATATGAGCGACAGCTGGAGTGGCAGCGACAGCTCGGCGATTACTTCCACTTCCCCCACCCCGACACCTCTGACCAGTGATGATCAGGTGGTGTCCTTTTCCTTGTCCTTTCTTTTTATTTATTATTTTCAGATTTCGATCCAACTTTTTTCTGTGTGGATCCGGGGCACTTGTCCCGGTTTCCTTTTTGTGTTTTACTTGTTTTTGTTTTGTAAGCAGTTGGGAGATTCCCTTTGCTTCGCTTGGGTAGATTCCCTCCGCTCCGAGGACCCGTGCTCATCCCCTACACCAATCATCTCGGTCCAGGTTCTTCTATTCCACTCTGACCTCTAGAATTAGTCCTGTGAGGACACAGTCCGATTTAAGTGTGGGGTAGGATGCTAGAGAACCTTGCATGAACTTGATTGCCCTTGATTGTGTTTTGTGTGCCTCGTGATTCCATTCCAGTCTCTCTAGCATTAGAATGGCTCAGTTCTTGATTTTTGACGTTAAGTTGTTGTTCAACCTTTCATAATGATGCTTAGACTGCTTAACCTAGAACTTGAGAACCAACTTGTATGCTTTGACGCTAAATTGCTTGGTCAGAACAGAATTTTAAAATCACACTTGTAGTTTGTAGCCTTGATTGCATGAAAATGACCGAATCCGACTAGCAAACCAACTGTGAGCTTTTGATCCATTGCACGTAACTTGCAATTTAAATTCTTTCTGAGTGGTTTTCTGTTTACTTGAATGAGTTAGAATTTGCATGAGACCTACTCGAGACCACACGATGACACGAGTTCTAGAAGGATAGGGGCACCTAGATTCAGCTACTAAGCCAGATAGCCTACCAAACGATAAAATCCACTAGGTTTAGACCCTTGAGCTTGGCCTATTCTTTCGGTTCGATAATACATTACAGCCATTCCCCATTTCTTTCATTCCCCGTTGATCCCCTGTGGTTGTAGTTCTAGATTGACCTACCGGAAGTCGGTTTGTGGTAACCTGCCTATAGCCATTAAACAGGTGGTCTTAGCTAATATGTCCAGACGTGTAAACCCCTCTAGCAACTAAAAGAAAAAAATTGGCACAAAAGAAAAAGTAAAGAAAAAAAAAAGAAGAAAATTTTCGAAAAAGAGAAAAGAAGAAAAATCAGAAAAAGTTCAAAGTTTAGTTAAAATAAAACGTTCTTCTCCCTACAAATGGAAGAACGAAGTCGTAAGAAAAGTTGAAAAGAAAAATGTGTATGCAAAAGAAAAAGAATAAGTGCTAGGTTGCTTGAGGGTATCATAGGACGAGCGTTCATTATTCTACCCGTGTCTGGTTAGACGGTAGGAAACCATAGATTAGATTCGAGGGAAGTTAGTCGAAAGCTACACCGCACCAAGCCATCATCATTCATTCCCATCATCCATCTCATTATAAACCCGAGTAGTGTAGATTTCATTACGGTCCTAGCAGGGAAGTCCTTCTTGACTAGATACTCGTGTTGTCACAGTGGTGGAGATGTGGTCGAAATACAAACCTATGACAGAATTCGGTAACAGAAAACGATCGAGAGTAGAAACACGTCCTTAAACACAGAGAGTGAGAGTTCCCATTGTACTATACATATCCTGTGTGAGAAGTCTGGTCGGTCAGGTCAAATTCGTGCATGATTGATTGCTAATTACTTGTCATGTGCAGTTATTAGTGAGACCAGGTAGTCTGGCTGATCAGTATGCATGTTAGGTTTCTTGTTCTAGGATCGATCTGTCTAATAATTCATTGTGTTTGATTGAGCTCCAATTTAATCTATCTTATCATCTATGAACATGAGCGTTTCTATTCAGTTTGCTTGAGGACAAGCAAAAGCTTAAGTGTGGGGTATTTGATGACACTCGATTTGACGTGATTATCAGCCTCATTTAAGCGACATTTCTTTGCTTAAGACATTGTTTTTAGGGTAGAACAACGAATATTCAATCGATTGCCCTATCTCGTGCCATTTGTGTTACCTTGGCCCGTTTCGGGTCTATTTGATGGTTTTCTAGTGTTTTTGTGTTAGCACAGGTTTTTGCCGTCAAATAGCGTAGCCATGGACGTGTCTAAGGCGTAGGAACCTCGAGGAATCAAACCGGAATCGATCCAAGGAGCCAATCAAGTCAAACCGAAAATCTGCCCATATGCACTTGTACCTTCGGCGAAAATGATCTCACAGTTTCGGCGAAATCAACAATGCAAATCAGCTGATGCCAAGTGAAGACTGATTTCGGCGAAACCTATTAAGCTCTTCGGACCGAAAATGCAAGGCAGAGAAATCATGGCCATCTACACAAGCCAGTTTCGCCGAAACTATCCCTATGGTTTCGGCGAAAACTTCATCTCAGCCCGGCCCAACTAGGGTTAAGTATTTATACTTAATCCGGCGGCCCGAGGAAGGGGGATTGGAGAGACACAATCCATAATTCGAAAAACACAACTTTTGGAGATCAGAATTCTCTGAAGTTCTGGAGCGAAGAGTTGGAGTTCGAAGAGCCGGATAGAGATCGTTACGCCATCCCTTCCATCTCGGAGAACCGGAGCTAGGAGTGTAACTTACCGAAGATCGAAGTCTGCCAGAGTCGTCTGAATTAGGTTTTTCAGATTCCCTTCTGTTCTTCCTTGTGATGATGAACTCTTTCTCTATCTTTGTTTCTTTTGTAATGATCATGAGTAGCTAAACTCGTTAGAGCTTAGACTAGATGAACCCTAAGTGACCCAGGGCTTTAAAGCGGTCACGGATCGGCGGTGATTAGATTCGAAATTCAATCAGTTCTTTTTCATGTTTGATTCGTTCTTCATTGTTCATGTTTCTTGTCTGGATTGATCACCTAGATTAGATTCTTGTTAAGCTAAGGATAGAAGCGAACGCTCGCCTTACTTTAGAACATCGAATTGAACAATTAACCTTATAATTGGAGTGTGCCTTTCGTAGGAACCGGTTAGGGTTAATTCACTGCAAGAGTAATTCATTAATCACTAGTAATCACACCAATTAATTAAGTCGTTGCGAGAGGCGACCGTATCCGGGTGGCTAGTTAATCTTGGTAGTTAGAACGGATAGAGCGAACGTTCGCCGGTCTTAAACCTAAGGGTAAGGAGTTATGGTGGTGTCTTAGTAATTGATTGAATAAGAATCGAAATCCGCTGATCTGTTGATTGCCAATGCTCTGGGGAACGAAGGGGGATTCAAAGTCTAAGTTCGTCTGTCATTCTTGTTTCCAAACCCTAATTCTCAATCTGCTTTAGCTTAATTTGTTTTATTTTTCTGCATTCCTTAGAATTAGAAGTCGTGGAACTCACACCACGCACAACGTGTTTTTCCTTGAGTAATTTGTTAGTTCTGAAGTAGCCAATCAATTGAAGGCCCGTGGAATACGATCTATCCTAGCTCTTGAGCTTGATAGTTATTTGATCGAACCTGCTCAGCACAACGACGGTTCATCAATAATACCAACCTTAAGCAATGCAACAACGAGCAAAGACTTGAGGGAAAGAACAAAGTTCTGAAATAATTTTATTCAAAGCAAAGTTGATCACAAAAGAGAGGCCGAAGCCTCTTATTTATACTAGAGGAAATCTTGAACATGCTCGATGATTCCTACTTGGATAATAATTCCTAATTAATAAATAACTAAAATAAATCCTGATAAAATTTATTTAATCCTAAACAATCGCTACTAAAAGATAAATCCGAACAAAACACTAAAAAGGAATAAAACTAATAAAACGTGTCCAAAACCCTAAACCGGCGGATTCTCGGTCGGGAAACCCGGATTAGGGCTGTTCTGGTTTTAAAAAGTCGGCGCCGCCTTTTGTGTCGGGTCTGGAACTGGCAGCGGCGGCGGATGCCGAGGATGGGGCTTCTTGGGGCTCTGGATGCTGGGTTCTGCTGTGGTCTTGTACGGAGCCCAGTTGGGCTCTAGGGCTCCCGATCGAAACGGCCTCCGGATGCTTTCCCTCCAAGATCTTCATTTCTTCAATCTTCTGAGTTCCTTCTTGGGTGGTGGTTGCTGGAGTCTTCTCCTGGGACCTCATAGACTCCAAGACCGGGGGATAACCTCCAAAGGCCCGAGCCATTCGTGAGCTTGGTGCTGAGTGCCTGGCGGCGCCCTCCGGTACTGATGTCGGCGCCCATAGCTGGCTCATTTCTAGGCCTTCTCTTGCATCCTTCGGGTTTTCTGTCTCCTACTTGGGGCCCTTTGTTAGGAACCCCTTAGGACAGCCTTGGCGGGGTTCTAGGCCTTCAAGGCTTACAGAAGATGCCCAAGGGCTCCGATCGAGGGCTGCCCATGGATCAGGCCCGGCGCTTGGCCTAAGCATCTGTTCTAGGCTCGGTGCTGGCTCTTCTTCTGGTGGCTTAAGTGACCCGTTGGTGGTTAGGAGAGTATAGCCTGCCCGAATGATCTGGTCGGCATCCTCTTCATGTTGGTCCTTGCTCCAAGCTGCTATATAGGTGTTGAGCCAATCTTTGAAAGTCTTGGCCTGGTGCTGGGTTAAGGGAAGTTCGGGGCAGGTCTAAGGAACAGGTGGCTCATCATTCCCCTCTTCTTGAGAAGGATTCGACCTCGAATCCGGAGCTGTATAAACCTCATCATAGTAGGGTGTGAAGTCATAAACATTAAAGGTAGCACTTACTCCATAAGAGTTTGAAAGATCTAGAACATAGGCATTGTTCTTGATCCTTTGAAGTACTGTATAAGGTCCATCTCCTGGGGGCAGTAGCTTGGATTTTCGTTGCTCAGGGAACCGGTCCTTCCTAAAGTGAATCCACACTTGGTCACCTACTTCAAAGATCTTTTCTTTCCTATGTTGGCGTTCTTGATGTATTGAGCAGTTCTCCTTTCTATGTTGGCCTTGGCATTCTCGTGTAGCCTTTGAACATACTCAGCCTTCTCTTGTCCACCTGGATCTAAGAACTCATGTAGAGGCAGGGGTGATAAATCCAATGGGGTTAATGGGTTAAATCCATAAACGAGTTCAAAAGGTGAGTATTGGGTGGCTGAATGGACAACCCTGTTATAGGCAAACTCAACACGGGGAAGGCAGTCCTCCCATGACTTGATATTGGATCTAATGATAGCCCTAAGCATTTGAGAGAGGGACCTATTCACCACTTCTGTCTGGCCTTCGATTTGAGGGTGGCAGGTGGTTGAGAACATGAGCTTGGTGGCTATCTTGGCCCAGAGGGTTTTCCAAAAGTAACTTAGAAACTTAGAATCCCTATCTGACACTATGGTCTTAGGAATTCCATGTATCCTGACCACCTCTTGGAAGAAAAGATCGGCGATGTTGGAAGCATCATCTGCCTCGTGGCAGGCAATAAAGTGACCCATTTTTTAGAACCTGTCCACCACTACAAAGATAGAATCTTTGCCCTTTCGAGTCTTAGGCAGTCCTAAGATAAAGTCCATAGATAAGTCGACCCAAGGATGTTCAAGGATAGGTAAAGGTGTGTACAATCCATAGGATTGAAGGTGTGACTTAGCTCTTTGACACTTAGAGCATTGAGCAATGAGCTTTTCCACATCATAGCGCATCTTTGGCCAGTAAAAGTGCTCTCGGAGGGTGGCCAAGGTTTTGGCTACCTGATAATGTCCCATTAATCCTCCTCCATGAGCTTTGAGAGCTAGGACAGTCCTACAAGAGTGGTTAGGTAGGCAGAGTTTGCTTTCTTTGAATAGGTATCCATCCTGTTTGTAGAATTTGCCAAACCCTCCATGTTCACAAGCTTCAAAGATACTCTTGAAGTCATGGTCAGTAGCATAAAGTTCCTTGATATGTTCAAACCCAATAAACTTAGTGGTGAGGACAAAAATTAGGGCATACATTCGAGAGAGGGCATCAACTACTACATTTTCCTTACCTTGTTTGAACTTGATGGTGTATGGGAAGGACTCAATAAATTCTACCACCTGGCGTGTCGCTTGTTGAGCTTGTGTTGAGCTTTGAGATACTTGAGGGATTCATGATCTGTATGGATGATGAATTCCTTGGGCCACAGGCAGTGTTGCCAAGTCTTCAAAGCTCTAACTAGGGCATAGAGCTCCTTATCATAGGTGGGGTAGTTGAGTGGGGCTCCACTTAACTTTTCACTAAAGTAAGCAATTGGTCTTCCTTCCTGCATAAGGACAACCCTAATTCCTACTTCAGAAGCATCACACTCAAACTCAAAGGGCTTGTTGAAATCAGGAAGCATGAGGAGTGGTGCTTCGGTTAATTTCTTTTTCAAAGTCTCAAAGGCTTCTTGTTCATATGTGCCCCAATGGAATGGTATATCCTTCTTGATGATAGCCGTGAGAGGGGTGGCGATAATGCTAAAATCCCTCACAAATCTTCGATAGAAGCTAGCTAGGCCATGGAAGCTCCTAACATCAGTGATGCTTTGTGGAGTTGGCCATGATTTTATGGCTTCAATTTTATCTTCATCGACCCTGATTCCTGAGGAGCTAACAACAAAACCTAGAAAAACAAGGTGATCTGTACAAAACGTGCACTTGGCCATGTTAGCATATAGTTGCTCCTTTCTTAGAGTTTCCAATACAACCTTTAGATGTCCTAGGTGGTCTTCTAGGGTTTTAGAGTAAACCAAGATATCATCAAAGTATACTACCACAAATTTACCAATATAAGACCTAAGGACTTGGTTCATTAGTCTCATGAAAGTGCTAGGTGCGTTAGTCAACCCAAAAGGCATGACCATCCATTCATACAATCCTAGCTTGGTTTTGAAGGCAGTTTTCCATTCATCTCCTTCTTTCATTCTAATTTGATGATACCCTGACCTAAGATCAATTTTGGAAAAGATTATAGATCCATGTAATTAATTGAGCATATCATCTAACCGAGGGATGGGATGTCGATACTTAACTATGATATTGTTGATAGCTCTGCAGTCGACACACATCCTCCAAGTTCCTTCCTTTTTTGGGACAAGGATGACTGGTACAGCACAGGGACTCATGCTTTCCCTCACATATCCCTTGTCCATCAATTCTTCTACTTGTGACTGGATTTCCTTGGTTTCCTTAGGTTGGTTCGATATGATGCCTTGTTTGGCAAGGTTGCTCCAGACACTAGGTCAATTTGATGCTCGATTCCCCTCAGTGGGGGCAGACCACTTGGAACTTCCTCGGTGAAGACATCCTTGAAATCCTGTAGGAGAGAAACAACAACACTAGGCAACGAAGTGTTAGGGTTAGAGATCAGACATTCTTTGTAGAGAATGACCCATCGGTTTCCTAGTAACTAGGGTTTGTTTGATCTCGCTTTGGCTGGCTAGAAGGCTTCCTCTCCTCTCACTTCTTTGAGCTCTAGACCCCTTAGGGTTTTGTTTATTTATTTATTTTTGTACTTAGGGAATCACTCGCCTGTTCTCTCTTATCTCTGCTCTTGAGCTCTCTCTCCTTTTTCTCTCGGCTGACTTTCCTATCTAATTGATGTTGAAGGATCTCGGTGGGGGATAAGGGTTTCAACTTATATTTAGTGTCCCCATGGATGAGGCTATAACTGTTGGTCCTCCCATCATGCTTGGAGAACCTATCAAACTGACAAGGTCTGCCTAATAATATATGAGCGGCTTCCATGGGAACAACATCACATAAGATTAGGTCGGTGTACCTCCCAATGTTGAAGGGTACGTGAGCCTGACTTACAACTCTTAGCTCTCCACAATTGCTAAGCCAGTGTAGTTTATAAGGCTTGGGATGCTTCTATGTTTGAAGGTCGAGCCCTTTCACTAAATCTTGGCTGACTGCATTGGTGCAACTGCCGCCATCAATTACCATATTACAAACTTTATTTTTAACGACACACCTGGTATGAAAGAGGTTGTCTCTTTGCTCCCATCCTTCTTCTACGACTTGTGCACTTAGAATCCTTCTAGAGACAGCATAGAAGCGTTGTGCTTGTCTTGATCAGGTGCCGGCTCCATGACATGATGAGGCACTATCTGTGGCGTCGGGTGGCGCGTCGGGAATGGCTAGAGCGCCCGGGCTGGACAAAGCGTCGGGGACGGGTGGCATCATATCCTGAGGGTGAGGCCTCATAGGGGTCGGGCCTCGGATGGAATCCTGGGCCGCCACCTGTGCTAGGGCTCGTGCCATGGCACGGGTGGTAATCCGGGTCGTGGCAGGACTAGGGGAAGGCCCAGGCGTTGATCCTACTACTAGATCCACGGTTTTCTAGGTACTAACTTGATACTGGTCCGGGTAGACTTGATGCTAGCCTGAAGCTGGTCCAGGACAGACCTGATGCTGGTCCGGAGCAAACCTGATGCTGATCCGGTACAATCGTGACGTTGGTCTGGTGCTGATTCGGGGCGGACCTGATGTTGGCCTGATGCCGGTCCGGTACAGAGCCGATGCTGAACTGATGCCGGTCTGGGGCGGACCTGCTCACCATTCTCCTCTCTTTCTAGCCTTTCTATGGTGGCTTTCATCTAGGCCAGAATTTGGGAGATGGCTGGTAGGGTGGCCTCCAACAAGGCTAATTCTTCCTCTGTCATGGTTAGTCGAATAATAACAAAAATCCTCACAAAGTCTCTCGAATATACCTCACTCGCTGTGATTTTCCCACTCGTGTATAAATTTAATAACAACACTCAAGAAAAAGGATATCATAACCTGTTGAATTCGGCTCAAGTAGTTGCAAGTTTCTTCAAAGCTACCAGGAGTGGCTTTATCGATCGTAGGACGCCACAGACCTTGGGCTGGCCTTCGTGGTCACAAGGGCTTTCTCTTGGCAGCTTGTGGCTTGGTTGAGGACAGCTAGAAGATGACTCAAGATTTTCTCTCAAACTCTAGCAACGGATGCTTTTCTATTTTCTGGATTTCTACCCCTCTTCTTAGGTTCGACGTATAATGAAAAAGGAAGCTAGGGCAAAGGTGGCCTTGCTTTTTGTTTTCTTTTGTTTTTCTTCTCTTCTCTTGTGTATTTTTCTTTTGATGACTTGATTAGCCACCGATTTTTCTTGCCTTACAATGCTTCGAACAGAAATTGAAAATAGATGGGATTTTCTAAAGATTTTCTAGCAACAATGAAAGTGAAGATATGAATCCAAGTAAAAGAACCTGGAAGCTGGGATAGATTGACGGTCCTAGTGTTGAACCTACCAAAACTGATGTGAACCACGAGAGTCGGCTGTCCTTGACCCGATCACCTCCTTGGGTGATGAACCTTGGAGTGAGCTGCTCCGAGACCTTAACCATTGTGAGCTTCAATATCAGCACTAGAGATAACCTATGTAACCTGGATGGAAGTACTTGGGCCCGTTGGCTTTATATAGCCATGAACCCTAAGTGTCCGGTCGAGTGGCTCCACTACAGAAGATGGATGCTTCTGTCGATAATACAAACCTTAAGCAATGCAACAACGAGCAAAGACTTGAGGGAAAGAACAAAGTTCTGAAATAATTTTATTCAAAGGAAAGTTGATCCAAAAGAGAGGCCGAAGCCTCTTATTTATACTAGAGGAAATCGTGAACAGGCTCGACGATTCCTACTAGGATAATAATTCCTAATTAATAAATAACTAAAATAAATCCTATTTAGAACTCTAAAAGGGATTTATTTAATCCTATACAATCGCTACTAAAACAAAAATCCGAACAAAACACTAAAAAGGAATAAAACTAAGAAAACGTGTCCAAAACCCTAAACCGGCGGATTCCTGGTCGGAAACTTGGATTGGGGCTGTTCCAGTTTTGGAAAGCCGGTGCCGCCTTTTGTGTCGGGTCTGGAACTGGCGGCGGCGGTGGATGCCGAGGTAGGGGCTTCTTGGGGCTCTAGGTGCTGGGTTCTGTTGTGGTCTTGTACGGAGCCCGGTTGGGCTCCGGGACTCCCGGTCGAAACGGCCTCTGGATGCTTTCCCTCCAAGATCTTCATTTCTTCAATCTTCTGAGTTTCTTCTTGGGTGGCGGTTGCTGGAGTCTGCTCTTGGGACCTCATAGACTCTAAGACCGAGGGATAACCTCCAAAGGCCCGAGCCATTCGTGAGCTTGGTGCTGAGTGCCTGGCGGCACCCTCCGGTACTGATGCCGGCGCCCGTAGCTGGCTCATTTTTGGGCCTTCTACGGCATCCTTCGGGTTTTCTATCTCCTGCTTGGGGCCCTTTGTTAGGAACCCCTTAGGACAGCCTTGGTGGGGTTCTAGGCCTTCAGGGCTTACAGAAGATGCCCTAGGGCTCCGATCGAAGGCTGGCCTTGGATCGGACCCGACGCTTGACCTAAGCATTAGTTCTAGGCTCGGTGCTGGCTCTTGTTCCGGTGGCTTAAGTGACCCGTTGGTGGTTAGGAGAGTATAGCCTGCCCAAATGATCCGGTCGGTATCCTCTTCATGTTGGTACTTGCTTCATTCTGTTATGCAGGTGTTGAGCTGATCTTTGAAAGTCTTGGTCTGGCTCCAGGTTAAGGGCAGTTCGAGGCGGGTCAAAGGAACAGGTGGCTCATCACGCACCCCAGATCACCCAGGTCGAACCCGTGGTTAGACTAGGAACTGGGGTTATAGTTTGACTAAAAAAAATATAGAAACCAATAAAATATTATTGAAACTAAAATAATGTATAAAAAACCACAACATAAGGAAGCTTCCATGATTTCAAAACCAAAACCAATTTACACTTTAAATTCACCAACGATTCTCATCATAAATGAATCCAAAATTCTCTAAACGTTGACCAAAACGAAAATACATAAACAATTTATTTGTCCTCAGTTGCCATCCTTCCGTCATCTGCCTTCTCCAAGCTCCAACTGCCAACAACCAACAACTGCCACTCCCAGCTCTGCTCACCAACTACTTCTAACTGAAAAGAGAGACTAGAAGGGGATAAATTTTCTAGTGAAACTGAGTGAACCCACCAGGCTTAACTATGCGCCAAACTAAGCCTTAGGGGTCTCCTAACCCCTCAACAATTCAATTACAATGGGATATCTTTCCTTAAGTCTAGCCAATTATTATCCCTAGAGATATTTCTAGGCGATCAACCACAAGTCTCTAGCACCGTATCATGCTAGTCATCTCATCATGAATGACAATAGTAATTCTCATCACCATTACACAATTCACTAATTCATGTTTATCATCCCTAAATAGTCTATGTTATCAAACAGGTGTCGTTCTCTACTCTAGCATTCTCATAATCCACATTCATAATAACATAACTCACAACACAAATATCATAACAATAGAGATTATCAGATAACAGAAAGTCATAACAATACACAGAAAGTTCAACCGACTCAACAAGTGACATTCACCATCACAACAACTCAATCACTCAACATTACACTCACAAGCACAATGTCACAAACAATTATTCTATGTGTGTTTAATTAGGCGCCTAGGAGTTGTTCCACACCACCACCAGCCGGCCAATGCACCTCCCTACTGCATGGGGAATGTGTCATCATCATCATCATCATTCTCTCAATCAGAAGTACAACAACACCCTTGACACCCATGTCAAGGGGATCCACCCAGTGGACCAGACTCAATCATACACGTATCTCAGGTGGGGAAGTGTGGACTCCTTCTAATTCTATCTTTTAAATTCCATTTAACACAACCACATCAATTTACACACATCCGCAATAAAATTCCATTGAACAAAACCACATCACAATTCCATGTACCAATTCCACATCACAATTCCATGTCCCAATTCCACATCACAATTCCATGTACCAACTCCACAGCACACACTTATTACGAGCGGACTATTATCCTTGTCGACCACCCAACCTGTAATAGTAACATCAAGTGGGTGATCATGTTGCAAGGTCTATGGCCACCCTCCTGTTCATCCTTCTAGGATGATTCTACATGGCAGAACCATCCTCCTGCACCCAATATTCCACCGTTCCAATAATTACAGCCACATAACTTATGCACACTTGGAAATAAACTCGCATTTCTAGCCACCTAGTCAACCATACATTCAAACAAGTTAACCCAAACATCCAATATCAACAACCCATCACAACATCATACAATTTACCCATTTCAACTCTCCAATTCATGCATTGCTAAATTTAACTAAGTATGATTGTAATTCCTCACGTTATAACTACCTATCAATGCTAAGCCCTCACCTTAGCATAAAATCAGCCCCTAAATTCTATCTGGGAACGTCCGTCTCATCAACTTGATTCCACTGGTTCTCACGGTTCATCAATCGGAGCTCTAACGAAGGAGTAAGCAGCAAAAAGTGAGCATACTTACTCAGTATGTGAATGAGGTAATCCCAATATAAAATCCATGGAAATATCCTCCCCAATACGACTAAGAATCGGCACCTGCTGAAATAGACTACTGGGGTGAGAGTTTTGTACTTGTTTCTATAACAAATCAAACATCTATGAACCAACAACTATACATCCTTCGACATGTTCGACCAATTTTTTTTATTGATTGAGGCATTTAAGATTCTTCAAATATCTCCCATGTCCACCCATCCGGGTGGAATGAGCTTCTAACAGTAGAGTCATTCAGAGGTCTGGTATAGCATGGATAACCAACTTGTTTTTTTTAAGAAAATCTTCATTGCAACCCATTTGTAGTTGGGCCAATGATCGAGAGGAAAACCTCCATCAACAAAGATACCTGGATTTTGATCAGGGTCGCATTCTCGCGGGTCTCTTGGTTCGACTTACTCAGTTCTGAGAGAGCTCAAATGGGGTGGGACTAACACAAGTAACACTTCACACAATCAAAGACAAGAACAGGCTCAAGCTATAACGAACTAACTCAAGCACAGGCTCAAAGATAATGGAAAGAGGTGGATACAACCAAGACAACGCAAATGGAACAATCCAGACGAAGGAGGATGAGGATGGAAGGGCATAGATAAGTTCCCCCCAAGGATAATGACAATTGACTAAGTTGGTGAATCTAGGATGAAAAAAACTCGTATCCATGCATTGAAATGATTAGGCATGTCAAACACGGGTCCTAAGACTCTAAATCAGACCATAGGCTAGGCCAAACACAAACCAATAGGACTCTCGCCACTAATTGACAAAATGTAAGATGCACACTAGGTGTTTGATAAAATGCCTCAATGGATTATCATCCAAATCGACATAATTCTCGCCCCTGTCTCGAGTGTAACGAAGAATCAAGAGGATAAACCTAAGTTCTGTGACCTAACCACTCTCTCAGGACAAATCAAGTCAAGTGATGTGACTATATTTCATGTGTTTTAAGCCCTCGATTAGCCTAAGGATCGCCCATGTTTGATCTCATTTTGCCATGATTTATATGCTTATTTGGTTATTGTGTGCAAAGTGCTCTTTTGTTGTCCAAGTGCCACTTTAAGGGCAAATTCAGTGCCTATTGGAGTTTTATATGTGCATTTCCAGGCCTTGGTGTCGTAGTACTGGTGACAAGGAGCACGTAGGATCAAACGGGAGGTCAATCAGAGCTAGGACGGAGGAGTTATGGCCTTGGCAAGATTGGAAAAAATGCAGATTTGCTAAAGGAGTTTTCGGCGAGAACTTTAAGTTCTCGCCGAAAAGTTTTCGTCAAGGACTTCTAGGAGGCTGAGGCTTGATTTTCGAAGAGGTTTTCGGTGAAAACATTAAGATTTTTCACCAAAAACATTAGAAGGAACTGAAGACGGCTTAGTGGTTTTCAAAGGAATTTTCGGCGAAAACTGAAGGAGTTTTCGCTGAAAACTTGAAGAGAAATCAGTAGACTATTTAAAGAGGAGTCGCGTTTAAAAAAAGGGGAATTCGTTATTACACACACTCGACAGCCTCTCTCTCTCAATTCTGAATTGCCATTTTCTCCTCTTCTATCATCAACCATCATCATCCTCCATCTCAACCTAAGAGCTAAGTGAAGATCATCTAGAGAGAAGAAGCCATACCTTGGATTGTAGCTTGAAGAGCCAAGTTGCAAGATCCTCCATGGAAACAACACCGCCAAATGGTCTTTGGTGGACATCTTTGCTAGATGTCTTGATTTTGAGAATACAAGGATGATCAACCAAGCTGCCGGAGGTGATTTAAGGATGCTCACTCCCGGAGATGCTCTAGAACTCTTCGCAGAGATGGCCAACAATACAAGGAGTTGGTCTTGACAACAACCTCCTAAATCTAAGTATGGAAGTGACACACACTATGATTCTCGGTCCATAAGTGTTGATGCACCAAAGGACTCGTCTAGCTATGGGAAGAAGCCTAAATTATCGGGACATCGTGATGAAGATGACCCCAAGATCGCTCTCCTCATGTCCAAGATTGATGCCATGGCCTCTCAAGTAAGCAATCTTAGTATGCCTAAGCATCCTTCTAAGTTTTCATCATCTCATTTGGGTAATCCACCGGTTGCTTTGGTGTATTGTTGTGAATGTTGTGGAGGCCAAGGCCATGATGTCAATGCTTGCCCTTCCGCCACTTCCGAGCTTAACCAAGGCGACCACAATGAGGAAGTAAGATTTGTGCAAGGCCAAGGATTCTATGGAAACTTCAACCCTCAAGGGAATTACCAAGGTGGTAACTACAACCATCCTTGGAACCAAGGAGGTGGGTACAACAAGCCTAACCAAGGGTACCAAAGCCAAGGTAATCAAGGTGGATTCCAAGGTTATAAAGGGTACAATCAAGGCAACCAATGGACTCAAGGAGGTAACCAAAATCAAGGTAACCAAGGTGGTGAGCAAGGTTCTAATCCACCGGGGATGTATAATCATAAGGGTAATGGACCCCCCGGCTTCAACAAGTCTTCTCAACACAAAGAAGGTGGATCTTCAATCTCCCAAGAAGACACCAATGCGGCAATGATTCAACTTATCATGAATCAACAAGCGTCAATTACCAATTTGAATACTCAATTGGGTCAAATATCAAAGGCACTCTCGGAGAGACCAAAGGGTAGCCTACCCTCCAACACTGAGGTCAACCCCAAGGTTCCCGAGGAGCTTATGATGGTAACATTGAGGAATGGTAAGCAAGTCCAAGACCCCACACCTAAAGCGGTAAGAACTCAAGATGATGACTATGTTTTGGTTGAAGACGTTGTTTCCGATGATGACGTGGACAAGATTGAAGTACTCGATAATGGAGCCAAGGCTAATGAGGCTTCTAAGACTACCAATAAGATTGGTTCTCAAAAGGCTACGAAGAGTGCTACTCCGGTCTCTTCTCCCGCACCGGTTGTGCCTCCGTACAAGCCTAAACCACCTTATCCTTCTCGCTTGAAGCCGGATTCCATGGAGAAAGATTTCAAGAGGTTTGTTGAGATTCTTGACAAGGTGCAATTCAAAATGCCTTTTGGAGAAGCAATCACCAAGATGCCTCAATATGCGAAGTTCATGAAAGAGATCTTCACCAACAAACACAAGCTTAAGGATGTAACTTCAGCAAAGCTCAACGAGCAATGCTCCGCCATTCTCTCTAAGCAACCACCGGAGAAGCTTAAGGATCCAGGTAGCTTTACTATTCCTTGCACTATTGCTGAGCATGCAATAAGTAGAGGCTTAGCTGATTTGGGTGCTAGTATCAATGTTATGCCATATTGCATGTTTAAGAATCTAGGCCTAGGGAAACTAAAACCAACCCTCATGAATGTTCAATTGGCGGATAAGACCATGAAGTCTCCTCGTGGTATTGTTGAAGATGTGTTGGTTAAGGTTGGTGCTTTTGAATTCCTTGTGGATTTTGTTATTCTAGATGCTATGGGTGGTACCGATGTGCCTTTGATTCTAGGACGACCCTTCTTAGCGACCTCTCGTGCTTTAATTGATGTCTATGGTGGTAAACTTACACTTAGGGTTGACAATGAATGCATGATCTTTGACCGTTCAAATGGCATGGAGTTTACTTTGTCTTATGCTAGTCACCATGATCCTAAGAATCCGCATGAGCTTACTTCAGCTACTAATAGCACTAACATTGTCCGTCATAGTCTTGCGGAGTTGTTTGCACTTAATGATGTGCATGAGACAAAGGATGAAATAAAGGAGCCCCCCCTTTCGTGCTCCCAAAGACACCACTCAAGGTTAAGAAGAAAGTTGTGAAGAAGCCAACCGAGAAAGGCAAGGAAGCCGCACCAATGGGTGAGACGAGCAAGACTAAGAAGCCACCCGATGAAGGCTCAACTCCAAGTGGTTTGGCCCCTTCTCCATTGCTCCCACTTCACCATCCCGGAAATCCGTGCTCATTCCACCTGAACTTGGTAAGGTACAATTCAAGTTTCGTGTGCCATGCGAAGGTAATGACATCGACTTCAAGGAGGTAATGAGTTGGGATGGTTTTGCTTAGCTTACTCTTTGTGCTATCGTCTAGCTAGAGACGTTAAAGAAGCGCTTCATGGGAGGCACCCCATGTTATCCTTACCTTTTCGCTTTTATGTTTTTGTGTTGTTTTAGCTCTTTGAATAAGATGTTAGCAAGCATTTGGGATCACTCTTCACCAATGAGCGTCATGGAACTCTTTCACTACCTTGGCCTCCTATACTCTTCTCTACCAACGCGGTAATTTCGTTCCACCTTACCCTCTCTCTCTGGATCATTGAGGACAATGCTCATGTTAGTTGTAGGGGGGAGTTTGAGGTTTGGTGTGATTATTTGTCGGTAGAAGTCTAATGCTATGCTTTGATGAGTTGCATGATCTTGATTGAGTGTCAAATTCCTCTATTGTAGAATCGTCCAGTTCTTGACTTTTGGTGTTTAGTTGACTTCAAGCTTTCATAATGACGTTTAGACTGTTCCACTTAGAACCTATAACCAACATGTTAGCACTAATATCAATTATCACTCTTGTATGTTGGTTTATTAGTTTGATATGTGTTTTTGTACCGCTCGATAACACCATTCTAAGATGATAGAGGCAATTAGAATTTCACCGCATTCAGCCAAAAAGCCTACCCGAATCATTATCCTTTAGGATAACCCCGTTGAGCCTTGGCCTGTTTGTTGGATCATACACACTTTCACCCTATTCCATGTTTTTCATCACCTTTTTGATCCCTCGTGATTGTGGCTTGAGATTAGACGGAATCCAAATCGAAATCTTGTGTGGAAGTTGTAAGGGGCCTAAGGATCAAGTGGCTAATTTATGAGGAAAATGTTCAAAAGAAATTGCTCAAAAGAAAGTGTTCAAGTTGCTCAGATTCTTGAAGTGCCGTAAGAAAAGCTAGGCAAGCTCGACACCTAAGTGAAGTGTCGGGTTGAGCACTAGCAAAGTCAAAGGCTATGAGCTAGGCAGGTTCAACACCTAAGTGAAGTGTTGGATCGAGCACTAGTATGCAGTAGGAAAAAAAAAGAAGAAGGAAAAAGAAAGAGTTCTTAAAAGTGGCCCTTGTTAAAGTGTTCCTGCCTAGAGCTTGGAAAGTGCAGATCTAGAGGCGGATGAAGTCGAGTCGATAGCCACATCACGATCACTCACCACTTTGCAAATATTTCCTCCCCCCACCTAATCCGTACCATTTCCTGAGTTCAAGTCCTTTTGATTAGAGTTGGTGTTGTCGTGGTCGATTTTTCTGTATCCCAATTAACCACTACTTGGAGTGTGCAGAAAATAGTGAGGTCTAGACTTTTTGGGTTGACGTTCTTGCATGTGTGGGTTAAGTTTGTTCGTGGAACAGTTTAAGTCAAATTGTTATTGGTTGAATCTCAATGGGGCCGATCTTGTCATTTGTGAACTTGGATGTTTTCTAATTCATTTTCTTGAGGACAAGCAAAGCTTAGTCGTAGGGGAGTTTGATGTGACTATATTTCGTGTGTTTTAAGCCCTCGATTAGCCTAAGGATCGCCCATGTTTGATCTCATTTTGCCATGATTTATATGCTTATTTGGTTATTGTGTGCAAAGTGCTCTTTTGTTATCCAAGTGCCACTTTGAGGGCAAATTCAATGCCTATTGGAGTTTTATATGTGTATTTTCAGGCCTTGGTGTCATAGTACTAGTGACAAGGAGCACGTAGGATCAAACGAGAGGTCAATTGGAGCTAGGACAGAGGAGTTATGGCCTTGTCAAGATTGGAAAAAATGCAAATTTGCTGAAGGAGTTTTCGGCGAGAACTTTAAGTTATCGCCAAGAAGTTTTCGTCAAGGACTTCCAGGAGGCTGAGATTTGATTTTCGAAGAGGTTTTCGACGAAAACATTCAGAGTTTTCACCAAAAACATTAGAAGGAACTGAAGACGGCTTAGTGGTTTTCAAAGGAATTTTCGGCGAAAACTGAAGGAGTTTTCGCCGAAAACTTGAAGAGAAATCAGCAGACTATTTAAAGAGGAGTCGCGTTCAAAAAAAGGGGAATTCATTATTACACACACTCGACAGCCTCTCTCTCTCAATTCTGAATTGCCATTTTCTCCTCTTCTATCATCAACCATCATCATCCTCCATCTCAACCTAAGAGCTAAGTGAAGATCATTTAGAGAGAAGAAGCCATACCTTGGATTGAAGCTTGAAGAGCCAAGTTGCAAGATCCTCCATGGAAACAAGGATGATCTCCTCTCCTCAATTTCAGGTTTCTTCCATGGTTATGCTAGGCTAAGCCTAGGTTTAGTTTAGTGGGGGATGGATCAAGCTAGGATAGGTGATTGATTGTATGGATTAAATTTCTCATAGCCATTGGTGTAAGATGATGATCCTAGACCTTGTGCTTGTTGTCCATGAGAGCTTGACTTGTTCTTTTGGTATATTGTTTATGTCTTTGAATACATGAGAATGATTGTTTAATGTTGATCTAAGGTGTTTGGATTGTAATTGAATGATTTGAGAGATTGGATTATGCAATTGCAACCATTTTGAGCTTGTTTTCCTTGGTGACATTTTGTCGAACACTTGGTGTGCATTTAGTTTTTAGTCATTTGAAGGTTGAAAGGTCCTTTGATTGCTAGACTAGTGTTCTATGATTGACATGAGAGTGTCTTGCATCATTTACCTTGTGTTAGATGAATGTTAGCATAGAGATCAAGTGTTGAGCATTTCATTCAGCTAGCTAAAGCACTCCATTACCTTTGCTCACATAGCGAAAGCATGGTGCACTTGGTCTAGGAGTAGAGAGTCAATTGTGCGAGAGTTCGTTGATTCTACTTGAGTGAATTGCATGGTCATCCGTCTATACATCGTTGCTTGAGATTCAATCCAGCTTTCATGATCCTTGAGCTTGAAGAAACCCCTTACTAAGCTAGCCTTCCTTCTCTCTTGTTTGTTCCTCATCTTACCTTGTTAGATATTGCTCTACTTGCTTGTTTAGTTGTTGATTTTGAATCTTTGTCACCTAAACCAAATCTCAATTTAAATGTTTAGACCGTTCATGAACCGTGTGAGTATTAGCTTATGAGAGGACCTCGTGGAATACGACCTTGATAGTTGTGAGTTGGAATTCACACGTCATCAAGCATCAAAGACAAAATCAAGCGTGAACTAAAAAATGGAAAAAACACATGAAGAACAAGGAAATCCTACTCAACTGCATTAACAACAATAGTTCATCATCATCCAACACAACGCAACAAATCAATATAAGTCAATCCCCTTAGGGTTCCACAAATCTAACCCATGAGGGTTCAGTTACACATGATAGAAGAATGAAAGAGAAAACCTAAACTGAAGAACAAGGTACTCACTGGACTTGGGTAGTCGTAGTCCGTGCTCGCAATTAACTTATTAATGAATGACTATCCCCCTCGATGAATGATTCCTCCTCGTTCTACAATGTCTACCTCTTTTTTCTTTGTGTATCTCTATGTCTCCTCAACTTCGGCTATTTGACACACCTAATTATTGGTGCAATTAGTCCATCTCTAGATGACATTTTTGCGGTGTTTTTGTCATAATATAGTGGACTTTTGGTTCGTCTTTTCTTGTATGTATCTCTTTAGTCCAAAATCCATAATATTGGAGATATTTGGATGTTTTCACCCCGAAAAAGAGTTATTTTAACAAGTTATCAAGTCACCATGCTATAGAGGACTCAATTACTCTTTAAAAAAATGACTAAATTGGAGGTCAAACAAAACAAGAATGATCAAAATAGTCAAGCTTTGAAGAATTTTGAAAGAAACACAATGTGTATCTAAGAAGCATCGTCGTGGGTTTCCCACTAGAAGTTTTGGGGATTTTAAGAAATCAAGAAAGCACATTGTGCATCACAGTTGAAAATCATGCTTTTTTTTGTTGAATTAGCTGTTTCATTTCATCAAAACGCTTTAAATACAAACATCCAAGTAACCTCAAAGATTTTCAAGGAGATTCGAGTCACCATATCCCTCAAAGAGGTGTCCGGATTACCTACATCATGCTTCTTTCTCTTATGAGATATTTATCCCTAATCTGAATAGAAGAGTCATTCACACTACAAGAAAATTGATGATTGGTCATAGATTATTAGTCACAATTTTGTGAACCGTGACTAATTAGTCACGGTTACATAAATCGTGACAAAATTAGTCACAGTTACATAAAAACCGTGTCAAAATAGTCACGGTTCGTAAGAAATTGTAATAAAATTAGCCACGGTTTCTGAAAACCGTGACAAATATTTCTCCTAAAGAAACACGGATTGCCAACGTGGCAATCCGTGTGCTTCCTCCCACTTCTTCTCACCTCACACTGAACCCCTCTCTTAACTTCTTCCTCTTCCCTCTCATAACCTTATCTTTCTTCCTCTTTCTTCCTCCCACTTCTTTCTCCTGTCCTTCTCTTTCTTCCCCTATTCACCATACACCGTTATGATCCTCTTGCTATAGTGGATTCGAGTCTAGATAACCTCCCATCATTCTCAGAACACCAACGTACGACTTGTTTCTTGATTTTGTTTATCTACAAGTTTTTTTGTGTTCTTGTTCACCGATGGACAAAAATTTGTTATGCTTTTCCCCCATATTTTTATACGTATTCATGTGGCATTTAAGCTTTAATGTTTTTCTTTTAGTGATTTTGTTCAACTTTATGAATTTTCGTCTCAAATAACATCTCGGGATCATTATGGTCCATTTTCACATTTTCCAAGGTGTTTATGATGAGTTTTCAGGTCATACCATTATTCAGATAATGTCGATACGAAGCCACAGGTTCAAACGGTGCTCAAATCGGAGTCTAGACGCTCAAGATATCATGTTTTGACGTTCTGACGTAAAAAGAACGAGACGCTAAGGAAAGGACCACACCTAGCATCCCGTCAGTGAACACCGACATCCAACTGGTGTGCAGATGGCATGGTGCGCACACCAGTTAGACACCATTTACACATCGTGGGTTTGGGTAGATTTTATAAATAGGATTTTTAGAAACCTAATTAGAGACGATGACTAGACTTCATTCCTAACTCATTTTTGACGAATACCCTTGACCTCTAGCACCTGGAAAACCCTTTTGGGGTCCAGAATTCATCTATCTATCATCATATATCATCTCCCACATCCCAAAATCAGCAGGAGAAGATCAAGATTCATCCAGACACGAAGAAATTGGTGAAGCTTTTCATCTCTTTCTCTCTACGTCGTAATTTTCTCATCTTCAATATGTAGTGCTGTAACTAAACCACCTAGGGTTTAGTGAGTGGATCCTTATGAGGATTGATGATTGTTTACACTCGTTTTACTTTGGATTTATTTTGGTTTAATTCAAGTTTAGATGTTATTCAGATCTATGTGTTCTTCATATCCTATTTCTTGATTCTCTTACAATGATGCATGATTTGGTTTGTTGTTTGACTGTATAGTAATGCCTTGACTCAGTACTGAGCAATTAATGTGTTGCGCCCCCATTTTATGCATAGATCCGATCATACTAGCTCTGAATTTTTGGGTTTAAAGACCCAAGATCATTTTATCGAACACCTGGTGTGCATTATACTTTCAATGTAAATGGTGACCAATGCCCTTTTGTGAGTGGTTAATGTTGAATTTTGTTTGACTCTATCCAATGAGGTTAGGATTCGTGTCGATGCTATGTTGAAAGATCTCTTCTAGCTTGTTAGAACTGTTTTAGTCCAAAGTTATGTATTCATGATTCATGAACCCGAAAAGGGAAACTTGTTTGACCCTTACCTCTCTTCCATTTCATCCATCATGTGTTTTGTCTTTGCGCGCTTAGAACGATAAGTTGTCAACCCCTACTTCCATGCTCTTTGAGCCCAGGCTTGATTTATGAATTTTTATAGCTTGAGCCATCCTTGATTTGTGAGTTAGATTGCGAAGTGTGTGTGTTTTGTCTTTTCTGTCGATTTGAACACCTCTCCTAGAACTAAGTAAGCTGAACTTAGAAGATCCCCGAGAAATACGACCCTAGCCAAAAGCCATGTATCTTTGGTCACGCTTTCTGCAATGATCAAATTTTGGCGCAGTTGCCGTGGACTTCTTTGTTTGGTCTGAAACGTATTGAGTTTTTGTGTTCCACCCTTTATCTTTTTGTTGTTTTTGTTTCATTGTGTTCGTGTATCGGTGATAAGGATTGCATACTTGTAACTCCTTGTTCTTCTTTTGTTGTTTATGCAGCATCCCGAGACTTTGAGAATCCTTTCCACGGAGATATGGCGGTTGCAAGGAGATCGTTGGTTGATTTCACAATACCTGTTGTGGGAAAAGCCGAAAGAAGTTTTGTTCTACCCCATATAGAAGTAGCAAATTTCAAGCTGAAGCCACATCTAATAAATATGGTCTCCAATAGACCATACCATGAAAGTCCTGAAGAGTGCCCAGCCGCGCACATTGAGAACTTCCTTGAGCTCTGCAACACCTACAAGTAGCAGAGAGTTTCAGCAAATGTTATTCCCTCATGTTGTTTCCCATTTCGCTAATGGGAGCAGCAAAGAGGTGGCTCAATATTCAACCTGGTGAAACTTTCACCAATTGGAGGCAGCTTGCCCAAGCATTCTTGGAGGAATTCTTTCCACCCTCCAAGACTTCAGAGTTTCAGAAGAGGATTGTGTGATTCATGCAGCTGGATAATGAAATCGCTCTACGATTCATACAGATTCCAAGAGCTCCCGAGATCTTGCCCACACCATGGGTTCGGAGATGTACAACTGGCCAATTTCTTTGGCACTGGTTTAAATGATGGGACAACGATGACAGTGAATCAGTTGGTGCAAGGTGATGTTTCTGCTCTATCCCCAGAAGAGGCTCTTGCTCATTATGCCTCCGTTGCAAAGAAGAGTAAATCATGGACGAGGAGAGCTACTCTTCGTGATTTGAGTAAAGGAGACATCATTCCTTTACAAACCTTAGTAGATTCTCAAGTAGCCGTGTTGAAGAAGATGCAGCAACAAGTTGACAAGATGTCATCTGGACGACCTAAGTATGGAAGTTTCTCATCTGAAAGTTCTTTCAAAGAAGTGAAGAGCTGTGAAAGTTGTGGTGATCCTCCTCACCCGAAGCTCGTTTGTTTCACATATCCTGGATCCAAAACTTTCCAGGAACCATGTGGATGGTGCGGAATTTGCAACCACAACGGTGGCGCATGCGACAACTTTGGGAGCACTCTTCCTTTGAACAGTGAGGTGCTAAATTTCGTTTCTCAAGGATATTGTCAGAATCAGTCTGGTTATGGCGGATTCAGACAACAAGGGCGGTTCAACCGTGATTACAACCAGGACCAGAAGAGAAAATTTGGAAATCAATGATTTAGCAGGAAGTGATTCTCGACCTCTATACCAACCTCCAGGATCAATTGGAAGGACTAATACTGGATCATCTAGTAGTGTGGAGCCGACTACTAGAGAGATTATGCAAAGATTGGATAGAATGGAGATCAAGAACGAGCAGATAATTGATCGTATGGAAAGCAAGTATGACATGAGGTTTGCAACTGTAGAGACACAAATCAAGGGTCAGATTGCTCAATCGTAGAGGATAGAGCAACATATTGCTGAGCTGGTTAAACTTGTGGGATCAAATCTGCAAACACAAGGAACCTTACCGAGCACCACCGAACCTAACCCTCGCTAAGAGCATTTGAAGTCGGTAGTGGCGCAAGAAGAAGAAAGAGACAAAGAAGACATTGAGGAGGTTGATATGCTATGGAGACCCCTCAAGTTAGGGCAGTAGTTACTCCGTATGTTCCACATATTCATTTCCCTAACCGGGTAAGGGAGGCGTCGCAAGAAGAATCTTTCCACACTTATCTCAAAGTTCTAGAAAGATAAGAAATAACAACTCATTTCTTGCACGCTCTAGTGAAGATTCCTTCTTACGCCATGTTTTTGCAAGACACTCTACTTGGGAAGGAAGAGATAGAGTTGGAAGCTGTGAAGGTTTTTGAGGAGGTGCTACGTCTTCTGGGATTGAGAAGGGGGATCAAGTGGTAGCAATGCTGGAAAAGGTGTGCGTCAATAAGGAATTCTTGAATACCATCATTAAGAAGCCATCTAGCACTGACCACTTGAAGCAACTGTGTTTTAAGATGGAGGAATTAGTGCAAGTTAATTAAATGGCTCTTGGTACGAACTGTACACCACTCCTCCAGAAGTAGGTTGCTAAGAAGCGCAAGGATTCGGGATGTTTCTATTTTTCTTGCTATATTGGTTACCATTGCATAGATAGGGCTCGTGCTGATTTAGGAGATGGTATTAATGTGATGCCCTATCCTTTATGCCAACGCTTAGGATTAACAGAGTTAGTACCTACTAGTATGGATATTCATTTAGTTGATGAGATCTTTAAGCAACCCTTAGGGATTAAAAATGTTCTCGTTAAAATCAATAACTGTTATTTTCCTAGTTGATTTTGTAGTGTTAGATATGAAGGAAGATGTCAATACTCCCATTATACTCGGTAGACCATTCCTCGCTACTGCTGGAGCCATCATTGATGTGCTTATCGGGAGAATGACATTCCGGCTGGTGGAGGAAGAGATCGTGTTTGAAATGACTTTTTCGATGGTCATTTCTCCTCCTTCATCTCCCAATAAGAAGTCATCTTTTGATTTTGATGCTTTGCTCGATTATTTTAATAAGTCCACCTCACTCTTGCAAAGTTCTTTGTTGGTACAGGTGGTTGGCACAATGAAGGGAGAAGCGCAAGATACAGGGAACTTATTGAAGGAAAAGGAGCTGATGAAGTGAAGAAATTGTTGTCCGAGAAGTTGGAAGTGAAGAAGGAAGGCATAGGAAAGAAGAAAAAGTTATCGGAAGGCGAAGGAAAGAAGATAGAGAGGAACTCGAGGTTTCATCACTTGAGGCCCTCTAATCATGTACCTTGAACAGAAGTCCAGGTATCGTCGAGTTAGCGACGATAAATTTAGTGCTCATCAGGAGGCACCCCGATATTTTTTGTACATAAAAACAATTTTCAATTTTCATTTTTTATTCTTTTCGGTATTTGAGGATTTTTGCTCAAGTTGTGCATCGGTTTTAGATGTCATTATTTGATGTTCTGATTATTGATGCTTGCTCAATTCTTTATTTTGTTGTTTTTGGTTGAGGAAAGAAGTCGGGATCAAAAGAATTTGTGAGTCACAAATTGTTTTTAAGGTTTTTGAAAAGGGTTGGGAATTCTTCAGCGAACAAACAGCGTGCACGCCCGCCTACTGACAAAAAAAATCCTCCCTTTATTTTGAATTTTTGGCTGATTTTTTTCCACTTTTTTTCTCCTTCTCCAATTTTGCTTCTTGTTCTTCTCTTCCTCTTCTCTCCCAAACCCTTGACACATGAACCAAATCCCTTTCACTCCTCCATACAACTCCCATAACCTAAATCCTTCACTCCCATCTTTTTAAATACCCCTTTCATCTCTTCTTCCACAAAATCCAAACCCACATTCTCTCTCCATCCTCCATTGAAGAAGCTCTCAAAAAGCTTGAGCTCTTCTTCTTATCCACCACTCCCACTCATTTTCCCACCATAAAAACGCCACAAATCTTCATCAAACTCGTTTTCCATCATCAATCTACCCTCACCCTCAAGTTTTCCCTTCTTTTTAATCAATCTCACTCTTCGAAGAAGAAGAAAAAGTCAAACCTCCATTGACCACAAATTTGCTCTTACTTTTTAGGTTGGTTTGCTTGTTTCTCTTAGCTTCAATTTTCGGTATTACTTGGTATAATGCAAATTATGCTGTTGTTGATGATTGATTGTTGGTTAGGAGCATGCTAGGGTTTTCATACTTAAATTTTGGGATTTTTGTGAGTAGAAGTGGGATCCGAGCCAAAAAATTAGTTAGGTGGTACTCCGAAACAAGAAAATTCAAGTTTAGTGGTATCCGAACCAAGAAAATTAGTTAGGTGGCTGCTACTAAACCTAATGAATAGTTCGGTGGTACCCGGTACAATTTACCCTATGCATGAACTTGATTCTTAGAATCTCTGATCAATTGTCTCATTGAATTAAATCGATTGCTTGATCTTAGTGCTCCATCTTGAATGAGTTTGGATTATCGCATGATGAATGATTTTTTTCTCCTCGATTTTTAGCATAAAATACCAGTTTTGTGCGTACTTTATGTGTTGATATTTTAGGTTCCACGTTCTATTGCGATTCCAAGGCACACACACCCTTTCCCTTGATTTAAGATGATGATTTCAACTTTGTAATGGCTTGTTCGTTGTTCACTTATTAATTTTCAAATTTTGCTTCACTTAGTCGATTTTTTTTTCCATAATCTTGCTTTGAAGATGACTTGAAATTTATGTTCTTGTCTTCTATTTGATTAGGCATGATGAATTCTTTGACTATGTGATGACACTCGATTTGACGTGATGATCAGCCTCATTTAAGCAACATTTCTTGTCTTAAGACATGGTTTTTAGGGCAGAATAGTGAATATTCACTCAACTGCTCTATCTCGTGCCATTTGTGTTACTTTGGCCCGTTTCGGGTCTATTTGATTGTTTTCTAGTATTTTCATGATAGCACAGGTTTTTGTCGTTAAATCATGTAACCAGGGACGTGTCTAAGGCATTGGAACCTCGAGGAATCGCACCGGAATCGATCCAAGGAGTCAATCAAGTCAACAAAAATCCTGCCAAGTTTTACAAAGGAGATTTCAGCGAAAAGTCCCTGAGTTTTCGCCGAAACTCACGAAGAAACCATAAGAGCTTACAAGAAGAAGTTTTCGGCGAGAAGTCAAAGTTCTCGCCAAAAACTCTAAACGGAAAATTCACAGGAGATCAGTCGACGAAAGCCAGCCCTTTTTCAAAGAAGTTTTCGGTGAAAACTCATGAAGTTTTTGGCGAAAACTCAAGAAGTTTTCGTCGAAAATCTTAACCTAATCCAGCGTTGATAGGGTTAAGTATAAATATAAATTCGGCGGCTCAAAAACAAACAGACTTCATAATATACAACTTTTAATAAGTTCCCGACCCAAGGAGTTCGAGAGAGCAGAGTTTTGAGAGTTCGAAGAGCCAGGAACAGATCATGACGCCATCTTTTCATCTCGGAGACTCGGAGCTAGGAGTGAAGAATACCAGAGAGTGAAGCTTTGCCAGAGTCGTCTTAATTAGGTTTTACAGTTCTCATTTGTTCTTCCTTTTCATGATGAATTATGTTTGTCTTTGTTTCTGCTGTTATGAACAAGAGTAGCTAAACTCGTAGAGCTTAGACTAGATGAACCCTAAGTGACCCAGGGCTTTAAAGCGGTCACGGATCGGCAGTGATTAGATTCAAAGTTGAATCAGTTTCTCTTTCATGTTTGGTTTGTTCTTCGTTGCTTGTGTTTCTTGTCTGGCTTGATCACCTAGATTAGATTCCAGTTAAGCTGAGGATAGAAGCGAACACTCGCCTCACTTTAAAACACCAAATCAACAATTAACCTATTCATTGGAGCGTGCCTTTCGTAGGAACTAGTTAGGGTTAATCTACTTCAAGAGTAACTCATAAATCATTAGTAATTCCACCAGTTAGTTTAGTCGTCGCAAGAAGCGACCGTACTCGGGTGGCTAATTAATCTTGGTAGCTAGATCGGATAGAGCGAACGTTCGCCAGTCTTGAACCTAAGGGTCAGGAGTTATGGTGGTGTCTTAGAATTGATTGAACAAGAATTGAAATCCGCTGGTCTGTTGATTGCCAATGCTCTGGTGATCTAAGAGGGATTCGAAGTCTAAGCTTGTTTGTCGTCTTTGTTAAGTCAACCAATCTTTCAATCTGTCTTTCAATTTAGTTTTTAATTTACCTGCATTTCTAGAATAGAAGTCGTGGAACTCACACCACGCACAACATGTTAAACCTGAGTAATCTGCCTTTACATTTGAGTAGACGAGTTTTAGAAGACCCGTGGAATACGATCTGCTTAGCTTCCAACTTAGTACTTATTTGATACCCTGTTCTGCAAGTACATCAAATTGGCGCCGTTGCCGGTTGTGCTTGTTTTTGTTATTTGTAGGTTGTCTACAGGTTTATGCAGCACCGCCCTCTCACGCGCTCCTTAACCAAGACTGACAGGGCTAAGAGTGTAGAGAAACCAGGTAGTTCTGCTTTGCCGAAGCGACCTGAAATTCTGAAGAAAGGCAGAATTGATCCACCTCCATCTTTCACACCAATTAAGATCAAGGAACTGAAGAAGAGTTCCTCATCTCCATCTTCACCCGCTTCATCAACCGCATCACTTTCACCTCCTCCATCTCCTAGGATGGCCGACCAATTACCACCACCACCACCACCAGGTGCACCGAAGAGTCTAGCTTACAACAACAAGCCGAGCGCGACTAGGGTTCGATCTTCTATCGCTGTGCCACGCATCGAAGGAGATCCTGACTATGAGATCAAGATTCCTTTCTTGACTATGATCTCTAGGGACTTGCAATTTGAAGGCAGGCCACTTGACAATCTGTGCACGCATCTGGCGGGTTTCATCGATCTCTACGGTACTTTCAAGAATGGGAATCTCGACAAGAACACCTGTGCTTGAGAGCCTTCCCGTTCTCTCTCAAAGGCGTAGCTAAGAGGTGGCTCATTGGCAAGCCACCTGGTTACTACACAGATTGGGATACTCTTGCTCAAGACTTCGTCGAAGAGTACTTCCCTCCTTCCAGAACAATAACCTTCAATGATAGCATCTCTAGGTTTTCTTAGAAGGAAGGTGTGAGCTTATATGAAACTTGGAATGAATTCAAAGAACTTTTCTACAACTGTCCTCGCCATGGTTTTGAGCAGAGACAGTTAGTTGAATCTTTGCTTGAGGTCTTCATAAAGAATCTGCTTAATGGGTCAGTTCCCTAGCTGAAGGGGATTGCACTACCCTCAAACCTGAAGATGCTCTTCTCCATTTCGCGAACTGTGCTTCCAAGTCAAGGAACTGGGAACGACAATCAGAAGGATCAAGAAGCAAGCTCGATCTTGAAGCAATCATCAAAGCAGAGGTAGAGAAGCATTTGAAGAAGTCTACTACACCTATCAAGCCGCCAGCAGCTTCCGTTTATGTTGCTGATTGCGAGTGGTGTGGAGCTTGTGCTCATAACGGAGGTCGATGCCAGAACTTTGGCAAGGCAGAAGTCTGGTCTACCGAAGAAGTCAACTTCATCTCTCAAGGCTTCAACAATAATCAACAAGGTTATGTTGGCTACCGCGACTACAGACAATAGGGAAATTTCCAAGAGCGACCTCCCTACAATGTCGGCGCCAACCAGAACCAAGGTCAGAATCTGAATAATTGACCAACTGGTCCGACCCAGGATCAGAAGCCAAGCAATCCGACGGGAGGTGTCTACCTGCCACCTCACCGAAATCAAGGGAACTATGGAACAGCTCCTGGCAATCGCCAGAATCAATATTTGAACAACACTTATACAGGACAGTAGCATCAGAAGGACAACAAGGATAGTGATCACGACAAGAAGCTCAATCAGATCATTACCAGACTTGACGATCATGATAGTCAGTTCAAAGCTCAAGCTCTCCTCAACCAAGAACAGATCACTTCCGGGCAAAGAATAGAGCATGCAGTGAACCAGATCACCGACATGTTAGCAAATGGCCGCCCCTCTGGCCAGCTCCCGAGCCAAACCGAGCCGAATCCAAGAAAGGAGCAAGCTAAGATGGTTTCTATTCAAAGTCCGACGAACTCACCTACTAATACTTTTTCTATTTTATTCAGGGCCGTTGAAGTTCCAGAGAAGAAGATAGCAAAGAAGGAGGCGCCTAAGGAGTACGATCCTCCTCTTGCTCCATACTACGAGAAGCCTCCCTTTCCAAATGCATTGCTGCCAAATGAAAGGATCGAGACTGGCATGTGGGGAAACAAAGACGGACGCTCTGCCATCCGTAGCAAGAAGCCTTCCTCGCCATATCCAGCTAAGTGTCCCCGATCCTGGTTCTTTCATTTTACCTCTTATCATTAATGATATTGCAGTAGAGCGCAGTTTGGTTGATTTGGGTGCTTCTATAAATGTTATGCTTATGAGTTTGTTTGAAAAGTTAAATTTAGGAGAACTTAAACCGACTAGCATGCAACTTGTCTTTGCTGATAGATCAATGAAAACACATAGAGGAGAGATTAAAGATGTTGTCACTAGATGTGGTCCTTTCACTTTCTTAGCTGATTTTGTAGTTATAGATACTCGAGAGGAGGATTCTATTATCCTTATAGGTCGACCCTTCATGGCAACAACCAGGATGCAAATCAATGTCTCGAGTGGTTCTTTGACCTTGAAGGTTGGTAAGGAAACAATAACATTCTGCCTTAAGGACGGTATGAAATATACTCCTATGGAGGAAGAACCTCAGTGTCTTTCTTTTGAAACTGTGGAGTTGACCTCGATCAACTCCGTTACTGCTATCTCTTCCAGTGTTCCTCCAAAGTCTGTTGTCGCAAGTGCTGAACAGGTCATCAAGCAGAAGACCGGAACCACGACACAAAAGCCGCAGAAGAAGAAGGAACTGAAAGCCTCTTCTTCTCAATCACCACCAAGCAAAGAACCTGGCAGGCTACGGAGGAAGAATCAAAAGAAAACCCAAATGGTCTGGAGGCCAGTTGCTCTGCCATCCTCTTCCAAGCCAGTTGCACCACCGATTCCTATCAAGCCACCGGCGCAGAAGATAGTAAAGATGGAGAAGCCGAGAGCATCTCCCAAGGGAACGCCAAAGATAACACTAAAAGTTCATACTACTGCTTTACTAATAGAATTGAAGGAATGGCAAAGAGCATCTCCGGTGAAATGAAGTCGGAGGCTAAAGAGAAGACAAAGCCGACTGTTCTCGTTCCTTCTACTGTAACACTTGCAAAGGATGATCTCTCAACAGAACTGTTCGGGCCGTTCCAGATTACCGGCTATCTTCCCGATGGACGCACCAAGCTCATTCATGCCAACGGGAAGAAATTCACGCTCACCGGAGACACCCCGAAGCTCTATTTCATGAATTCCGACGCAAGCGTAAAAGAGATCTTGAGTTGGGATGTCTCCTAACACCGTCCAGGTATCATCCAGCTCAAGGACGTTAATCAAGAGCGCTTCGTGGTAGGCAACCCACGGCTGGAGTCAGTTTTTTTAATTTGTGTCGAACTCAGTGTTTTAGAGTCGGTTCGGGGGAGCCAAAAGTGTCAATTGCATGGTTTCTTATTTTTCATGTGTAGTTCGTGTGTCCTCGGTTCAATTCCAAGTTTTTTGAGGTTGTTCCGATTTTTGCTGAATTAGTTCTGATTTTCTGAAGTTTGCCGGAATTGCAAAAATGTTTTAAAACTGCAGGTCAAAGTTTTCGCCGAAAACTTGCACTTTTTTTGGCGAAAACTTCCTTTTAAAACCCACTGTGCTTTCTGACCAGTTTTTGACAAACTTTTTGGCAAAAAGTTTCATACTTTTCGGTGAAAACTCACTTTGAAATCCGACAGACGATTTGAACTAAACTTTTGGCGAAAACTTACACCCTTTTTGCTGAAAACTTTCAAAAAATCCAAAAATTCTTTCTCCTTTTCTTTATTTTTTTGGGGTCTTCTCTCTCTCTCCCCCATTTTTTCGATCGAAAAACCAGACCCCCCCTCCCCTTAACAAAAAATCGCCGCGGACCCACAATCGCCCACGCTGCCAAACCCGCCGCCGCTCTCACCCTTTCCTCCCCTGATCATTTCAAGCTATAGAAATTCCGAATCAGAGCTCTAGAGCTTCAGTTCCGCCAAAACCTAATTTCTTGAGTTTTTCACCGATTCCTCTCCTTCCGTTTGTTTTCAGTAATCATGACTTCAAGGTAAGTTGTAGAGTTTTTCATTACGAGTCTTTTGACATATAGAATGCTGAATTTCGTCGGGTTTGACTTTGGTTGACTTTTCGGTCTACCTCGATTTGTGTGCTGACTGTTTCATGAGAATTTTGGTGAACTAATTGCTTTGGACTATTCTAGCATGCTTAGGGAGAATTGTTCTGAAATTTAATATCAATTGGCCTTGAATTACCATGCTTAGAGCTTAATTCTGTGGTGGTGTTGACTTTTGTGAAATATCGGTTTGACTATGAACTGCTGTTGCTCATTTGGCTGCCATGCTTGTCCATTGACGTTCATATCGATGTGGTTGTTTTATGAGCCTATGTTATGCCATCATTCCCCGATTTGTGCTAGTAATTGCCATAATTAGGGTTCAATGCGTTATAATGTTGACTTTCTGGCATATCGGTTTGACCTACGAACTCTAATTGTGATGTTAACATTTTGGCTGATCCTATGAGTGTTTTATGAATAATTATAATTATGATTACCGGTTACCTGATTAGATTCAAAGTTCAATCAGTTTCTCTTTCATGTTTGGTTTGTTCTTCGTTGTTTGTGTTTCTTGTCTAGCTTGATCACCTAGATTAGATTCCTGTTAAGCTGAGGATAGAAGTGAACGCTCACCTCACTTTAAAACACCAAATCAATAATTAACCTATTCATTGGAGCGTGCCTTTCGTAGGAACAAGTTCGGGTTAATCTACTTCAAGAGTAACTCATAAATCGTTAGTAATTCCACCAGTTAGTTTAGTCGTCGCAAGAAGCGACCGTACTCGGGCGGCTAAATAATCTTGGTAGCTAAATCGGATAGAGCGAACGTTGGCCAGTCTTAAATCTAAGGGTCAGGAGTTATGGTGGTGTCTTAGAATTGATTGAACGAGAACTGAAATCCGCTGGTCTGTTGATTGCCAATGCTTTGGTGATCTAAGGGGGATTCAAAGTCTAAGGTTGTATGTCGTCTTTGTTAAGTCAACCAATCTTTCAATCTGTCTGTCAATTTAGTTTTCAATTTACCTACATTTCTAGAATAGAAGTCGTGGAACTAACACCACGCACAACGTGTTAAACCTGAGTAATCTGCCTTGACATTTGAGTAGACGATTATTAGAAGACCCGTGGAATGCGATCTGCTTAGCTTCCAGCTTAGTAGTTATTTGATACCCTGTTCTGCAAATATATCACTAGGAATGAGAATAAGTTGATGATGCTAACGCTCTTTGTTCTTACTTTTCTAATATCATTAAATTTTTTATTTTCGCCATTCCACACACTTTTGCATATGTGTTTTACTGTTAAGATCATATCTTGTGCTAGGATTAGTATGTGATTTTTCATGCAAAGTGTGGGGTGGTAGGATGTTGAGGATTGAATGTACCATGTGTTGTGAATTTTGTTCATTGATTGATTGTCTTAGAACTTTCATCTTAGGTAATTTATCTCGACTTGGAAACTTTAAGTGGAATTCTTGCGCATGACTTAATTCACCCAACCATGTTCATTTGATGAGGATTTTTTGCGCGCTAAATTTTGAAAACTTGTTTGAATGAATCTCGTTTGGTGTTTTGTCTGTTTTGAAGGCTGTTTAAGCATGTAGGGGATTTTCGCCGATGGTACGACCCCAAAAGACCTTTCCCCAGGCCGTGCCCACCGTCTTACAAATTCACCGAACCGGAGGCGAAGGAGAGGTACAAAGCTTTATTCCACCTGGAGAGCCTTAGGGGTGTGTACTTGGACCCTGAGAATATGAATGCTGAAGATGTTGCACACTGTAAGGGACCGTTAAAGGCAGCTGGCCTCTAGGGATTTTATTTCATTGAGGAGTGCGCTTCCAACATGAGGATGAAGCAGTTAATGCCGATGATCAAATCTCTTTCTCCATTCAAGGTAGAGAATTCAGCTACACTTGGGATGAGTTTGCAGTTCAAATGGGGCTCTGCACTTTGGAATAAGCTAAGTCAAGTGTTCGTAATTGTCCTTTGGTCCCTACCTATGACAAGGACGATATGTTGGAGAGAGACCGTCATACTATGTGGAGGTGGCTCACTAAGGGAGAGGAGAAGGAATTTAATCCTCATAATGCTCGAGCCACAAAGGTGAAGAGGAAGATGTATAGGGTCTTTCACATGATCTCTACAAGAACAATCACAGGAAGGCACGAGCCTCATCGCTTCAACAAATTTGACCTAGAATTCACCAGAGCCATAAAACATGGTGTGCGCTTGCATCCTACCAAGGTCATCCTCAAAATGTTTGTTGAAAATATGCCTCCAAGGAAGGATTACCTATTTGGCACTGGGATCACAGGAGATTTGTGAATCAAATTAACTTCGGCATGTACGACTTCCCTCGTTTTGCACTTCAAGTTCATTGTCTATGACATGTTCGACATTTTTCCAACCCTTTGGGGAACGTGATCTTATCCATGATAAATTACTCCCATCCCTCCCCATGGATAGTTATCACACAAAGTTCCAAAAAGAAGATTATTTCATTCCCCCTAAAATAGAGACGAAGAAAGCATAAAAAAGAGAAAGAGTCACACAACTGATGGCGCATCGGGCAGCGCCAAAGAGGATGCATGATCCTCTTGAGCTTTGGCTCACTTTGAGGAAGGATGCATATCCTCCTCCACCTATCCTTTTTACTTTTTTGCATTGTTATTTTTCTAAGACACTTTCTCGTACTTTTCTTTTCTTTTATTTTCTTCTCGGAAACTTTCTTTTGGATGACAGTATTTTGATTATGATGATATTATGGTATTCGAGTTTTGTTTTATGTGGATGGTCAATGTACAAAAGGAAAGGGAACATCAAGAACAAAAAGAACTTGAGTGGAAGACTGGTCCTTCTAGATTTCAAAATTCATGCCACTGCTAAATGAGCCAATGCAAAATTCATTTAGCAACGGAAAAATTTGGCCGCGGTTAAATATTTCATTCAAACAACGTCTCTAATGCGATCACTAGCAATCATTTTCCTTGTTTATCTCATTGTCTAGGTTGAGTAATAGGATTGTAAAGACACTAGAGAATATGATCTCATTAGAGCAATCTAGCGAGTTAAAATTTTTTTATGTGTTAATTTTTGCTTCAAGTTTTTTGGCGCCGTTGCCAGGAAATTTTCCAATAAAAAAAGAAATAGAGTGTTGGATGACTCCCTCACTTTCTTTTAATCTCTTGACTCCCACATTTTTTTTATTACTTAGCTTTCACTACAACAAAAACAAGCTTTTGCGACATTTGTTGAGTAATCTATAACGACAATTTCATTAAACGTCGCTAAAAATGCTATATTTTGTAACTCTTGCGACATTTTGAGTAAATGTCACAAAATTATAATTTTTAGCGACATAAATCAATGACATTTTTTTATGTTACTATATTATTAGATATATATTTTAAGTTAAAAACATATATTTAAGTTTGGTGCATTCTATCTAACATAAATGTCATTTCAATATTCATAGTATAGTTTAGAAAAAGCATTTTATACTCAACCATCTAAGTTTTTGTTATTTTTATCTGTAAAGGTCGAATTTAAATGAAATAAAATTTAACGTGTAAATCTCTTTGTACTCATGTAATACTTTTCGTATTCATGTACACATTTCGTATACACAAGTATAATGCAAGTTATGAAGGTCCTTTTGAACGTGATTTTACACATTTTCACCTTTTGTAGACGGTGCATGCATACACACTTGTTGTAATCATATAGATACACATTTTTTGTAGAAATATAGATACAAATTATATACACTCATGTGCAAACACCCTTAAACAAATTAAATAAATATGCTATATAAAAACCAATTATGATATGTGGCATAATGGTAAGGGCTCAATTTTATAACATTGATGTCAAGGGTTCAAATCCCAACATCAACAAATAGTAAACATTCTTTTCCAGGTGCTCAACAAGAGAAAGTAGTTGGTGGGGCGCGGTGGAGGACTACCTGGGGGCCAGTGGTTAGCGAGAGACAATGGCTAAAGGTTCGGCGGTGGAGGACTACCTGGTGGTTGGAGGGAAGGCCGTTGGAGACGCTATCCAAGGTTTGATGGCACATGATAAGAGGTGGTTAGCGAGAGACAATGGCTAACGGTTCGGCGGTCGAGGACTACCTGGTGGCTAGTGGTTAGCTAGAGACAATGACTAAAGGTTCGGTGGTGGAGGACTACCTTGTGGGTTGGAGGGAGGCTATTGGAGACGGTGTTCAACGAAATATATACATTTAGGTAACATATATAAGCGTTACAACATTTTGTGACACATATAAATGTCGCAAAAAATACTCACCAACATTTATTGTAAGCATCACAAAAGCATAAAGCGACACTGGTTTAAGCGACATTATTACGACACTTGGACAAAACGTCGGTGAAAACTATAAGCGACATTATTTATCTTTTTAGCGACACATTAAAAGGTCACAAAAGCTTGTTTTTGTTGTAGTGTTTTGTTGTCTTTGGTTGTGTAGGTGCAATAGTGGACACGATTTCCCCCGAGAAGAGTGCACAAATAGTTTCAAAGACAAGAGTCACATACCACTAATACATTCATACACCAAGGCGCAAACAGAATTTGTTCGATCATCCACCTCCAGAACCTCCTAGTGTCATTAATGTAAAAGTAGTTGCAATGGCAGAACAAAGTGCGAGATAATTGAATGAATATGAGTGAACTAACCTTAATGGAGTTCCCTCTAGCATACGAGCTTTGGTGCAGTGAATCACAATCTCTGGATCCGTACATATGTGCTCTATATAATCTAGAACAGTAACACATTCTTTGGGAAACCGAATGAAGACAGCAATGATAATTTTTGGAATTTTCTATACTTGGTGAATACTATTTTGAACATAGGGGGTAGACCATAACACCATTAATATACAAATGTTTCCCTTCTCTCTTAAGGGACATGAACAAGAGTGGCTATACTAGTATCTTCCTTCTCGCTTCATGATGCATTGGCCAAAGTGATCATAAAGGAGCTCTTCTCCACTTCTAGGACTAGAGCTCTTAAGGCGAGGATTTTTACCTTTTGAAGTGATCACAAAGGAAACCTTTAATGATTATTGGCATAGGTTTTAGGGGCTTCTCCGCTGAGGCCCCCATCATAACCTGGATGATTACTCAAAGTACACTACCTTCAAGAGGGATTTGGACTTTGAGAAGCAGAAGAATTTTGACATGTATGTGACTAGAGATGTTGTTGATTTGGCTCCTACATGGATTTTGTATCATGCAAATTTAAAGCCTTTGATTAGAAGATTAGAACTCTCATCCAGGCTACCCCCGTGGGTCTGGAGATAAATTAGAAGGAGCTATTTTAGTTGAAGGAAGAGAAGAAGAAAGTAGCTAATGTTGGGCAAGTTAAGATGTAGATAATAGGTCTTTGATCATGCAAATATGAATGTTATTAAAGAAGCTTAAAGCCGCTCAAATGCTTTAGATGTTGAATAAGCCAGTTAATGCACAAGTAGTTTTTTTTTTGCATGTGAGTCATGTGGGGGTAAAGATCATGATGTATGCAATTTTCAGTGGAGCTATTAGATGAACGTTGTAAACAGGTTTATCAAATAACTACCAAGCTGGAAGCTAGGGTAGATCGTATTCAATCTACTGAATCTTCAACTCCTAGCACTTGTTCTCCGAGATGAATGGATGGCGTCACGATCCGTTCCTGGCTCCTCGAACTCTTTTCACTCGTCCTCTCTCTAGTCTTTGTCTTCGAATTCTTGTCCAGAGTGTAAGTTCTGAGATTCTCTTTCTAGCCGCCGGTTTCTGTATTTAAACCTAATCGCGGACCGCTTGAATTCCACTTGATTTTTAGCCAAAAATTTGGGGAGTTTTCGGCGAAAAACCCCGTTGAAATGCTGGCTTGGTTGAAAAGGCTTGGAGTTTGCGGCGAAAACTTCTCAGTTTTCGCCGAAAACTTCCTCATGTGAAGGACTGCCGATTTCTTCTTGAGTTTTCGGCGAAAACTCAAGGACTTTTTCGCCGAAAACATACGTGTAAATTAGAGCAGTATTCTGTTTACTTGATTGACTTATCTGGTTGATTCAGGTGCGATTATTCGGGGTTCCAATGCCTTAGACACGTCCTTGGCTACTGTATTTGATGGAAAAAACCTGTGCTAACATGAAAACACTAGAAAACCATCAAATAGACCCGAAACGGTTCAAGGTAACACAAATGGCACGAGATAGAGCAGCTGAGTGAATATTCACTATTCTACCCTAAAAACCATGTCTTAAGCAAGGAAATGTCGCTTAAATGAGGTTGATAATCACGTTAAATCGAGTGTCATCAAAATACCCCACACTTAAGCTTTTTCTTGTCCTTAAGCAACTGAAATAGAACACACTCAAATTCACAAATGACACGAGATCAAACTGAGATTCAATTTCTAACGATTTGGTTTAGACTGTTCCACGTAGAAAGAGTGACCTACACATGCAAGAACATCAACCAAACAAGTTTTCGATCTTACTAATTTCTGCACACTTCAAGTAGTAGTTTCAGCAAAACTCGTTTCTTGGCAATACAATTAATCATAGTTAATCGACTTCGATAACACCAATTCTAGTCAAAAAGACTTTAAGCTCTAGCCATGATGTGGATGCGGAGGTAGGAAAAGTGACGTGGCTATCGACTCGACTTCGTCCATTTTCTAGATCTGTACGTTACATGTTCTAGCTAGGATCGCTTTAAACAACATTTTATTTCAAGCACAACTTTTTCCTTCAATTGATTTACTGCATACTAGTGCTCGATACCAAACACTTCACTTAGGTGTTGGACCTGCCTAGCTCACAGTATTTGTGCCTATGCTAGTGCTCAACCCGAACACTTCACTTAGGTGTCGGGCTTGCCTAGCTTTAATTTCAGCACTTGAAGAACTCGAAAATTGCTTTGAACAACCCATTTGCTTGATTTAACAATTTAGTCGCTTGATCCTAGCTAGTTATAACTTTTTTACAGAAGATTTCGAATTGGATTTCCGCCTAATCTCAATCCACAATCACAGGTGAACAAATATGGAGTGAAAAACATGGGAGAAGCTAACATTTATCATCTTAGAATGGTGTTATCGAGTTTTGTCATTAACAAGTCAATTGATTCAAGTTTCACTAAAGAAGTGATTTATGATCTGTGCTGACCTAGACTTGTTTGATATTAGTTCTGACATGTTGGTTACAGGTTCTAAGTGGAAGTCAATTTAAAATTGAAGTCAATTTAACATCACAAGTCAAGAATTGTGCAATTCTATGCTAGAGGGATTCAAAATTGCACCACAGAATCACAGAAAATCAAGCAAGATCATGCATAATCTTAGCATCCTACCCCACACTTAAACTGTTTTGTGCCCTCACAGGACTAAAAAGAGGTTGAGAGATACGAAGAACCTGGAAGGTGATGGGTGGTGTAGTGGATGAACGCGGAGAGCACGGAGCGGAGCGGAGTAGCTACTCAAGATCCTACAAAACACAAACAACGAAAAGATCAAAAGGATACCGGGACAAGTGCCCCAGATCCACACAGAAAAAATTGGATCGAAACCCGAAAAGAAGAAAGAAATAGGTGAAATGCCAAGTCGCTGCTCCATCTGCTGTCGCCATGCGATGTCATCCCTGTGTCTTACTGACTGGTCGGCCATGAACTATTGTAAAAGAGCCCATCGTGCATTCTGTGTCTCCTCTTGTGCCACTCGATCCTTCTGCCATTGAAGCGAACCGGCAGAGTAATCAAGCTGCCATTGCTCAATGCGTGCTAGCCTCTCGTTAATCTCGGCGGGCATCTGTGTCTGAGGTGGAGGCGGCAGCTCTAGGAGAGGCACGTGAAGAACAGGAGATGCAACCGGCTGTGGTGGTGCTTTCCTCAGACGGCGGGGTAGCAAATTGTATTCGTCGAGACTACACGCAAGATCGATGCCTCGTGCGACGGCTAGCTCAGCACCGAGGTGCTCAATCTGGATGCGAGGTATCTCGGGGCCCCATTTGTCGCTGATCTGTAGGGTGTCGATCAGACAGGATATGAAGGTTCCGCCAGGAAGCTCAGAAGGAAGTTTCTTGGTTGTAGTGCGCTTGTGGAAGAACCTCGCGAGCCACCATCCTATGTTGAAATTTCCCTCCTCCTCGATAGCACGGAACAACACGAGTTCCTCTAAGGAAACATGGTAACGGCTCGTCTTGCTGGAATAACACAAAGACTGCACCCAAACATAATGTAAGAATTTAAGAATTGGGTGAGTAATGTCACCTACCGTGGGGTTGACGATAGGCTTGACTTCCGTTTGGCCGGAGACCCACTTCCATAATTCAGGGTAATGGTCGCGCGTGATGGAGTAGACGTCCGTGAACCCAAGGGATGCACCCTGGATATTGGCAAGGGGGTCGAGCAAGAGAGCAAACTCATTGATGTTCTTCTCATATCAAACACCGCCGAGGTGAAAGGAAACAAACTTCTGGAGACTGTTGGGTATTGGCATGTGACGCTCGAAAGAGCTCCGAAACTCCTGAAGGGCGACCAGAGGGTAGGGCGAACCAAGAGTGGTCAGGGATCGCATGCCGGCCTTGGTGAGGGCGAGGTCGATGGTGGAGTGCCAAGCCGGATTGTGGTTCTTGAGACTGTCGAGGGAGAGCACTACCATCTTGGCCGAAGGAATGTCCTTTATCTTCTGATACACCGCTAGCTGGTGTGGCTCAAGGGCAGCGATGAAAGGATGCAAGGCTCCATTGGCGGGTGCAGGAACACAGGAGATAGGAATCACAGGGGCCGGTACAACCTGCGGGGCGACGTTCACGATCGCCGGTATTGGTGCAGATGGTGTGGGTGGGTTGGAGGGTGGAGCCCTGTTCTGACGAGCCGAGGATCGCTGCGCTCTATCTGCACTGGTAGTCTTGAATCGCTTTGGAGCCCTGTAAAACACAACTTAGGGAAGACCAGAATCAGAAGACAAGAATCATACCCCACACTTAGGTTGACAAGTGGGGACAAGCAAATTAACCGAGAGATCACCGAATCGAGACATAGCAGTAAAGGAATGGCCAACACAGAGCACGAAGGAATCCATTAGCACGATCGCACAAACATCAATTCACGAGGCCACAAAGATCAAAAGGAATTGCCAAAGTCTATCCAAATGACACCGAAACAGCAAACACGCAAATCAAGGAAAGTCCAAAAAGTCAACCAAAATCAACCATGCCGAAAACCGAAAGTCAAAAAGCCAAAATATTCAAAATCAAGGGCTGAACAACTAACCGTGAAGACATGACTCGAGAAAACATTTGGAAATCCGGGAAATTGACGAAAAACTCGAAAAACTTGTTCGGGTTGAACCGGAGCTGTGGAGTTCTGATTCTAGGGCTGGAGCGGAAAATAAGTAGGAAAAGGGACTTGGTCGTTGGCGGCTCGGCGGCGGAGGGCAAGAGTGATGGTGGCGGACGAAAATAGGCGGCGGCGCGGGCGGTCGGCGAACAGAGAGAGAGAGACAGCGGCTGGGGTGAAAGTTTTCGGATGGGGGGGTATTTTTGCGAAAAGGAGGCCGAAGGTCAATTATATAACAGGCGGAAAAAAACAAAGAATTTTTGGCAAAAAGTATGGGAATTTTCGGCGAAAATTGCTTTGGAAAACAAGAACTTTTCGGCGAGAAGGCCGGGTTTTCGGCGATAACTTTTGGCGGCGAGAAACAGGAGGATCAGGTTGGTTTTAAACCCGAGTTTTTAGCGAAACTGGTGAAGTTTTTGGCGAAAACTCGTATGAAAATCGACTCGACAGTTTTTTTAGGGATTTAAAAGAAAACGACTCGAAATGAAAACAAACTGACTCCAGCCGTGGGTTGCCTCCCACGAAGCGCTCATGTTTAACCACCGTGAGCTGGACGATACCTGGATTCGTGTCATGGCTCTGTCGTAAAGTAGTGCACGTCGATGAAAGAGACAGCTAATCCTTGCAGATACCTCTTTAGCCTGTGACCGGTGACCATAAACGGCTCTTGATCATGCAATTTAATTAAGACGCTGCCCAAGGATGTCTGTCGCACCACGGTGTAAGGGCCGGACCATCGGGATTTCAGTTTACCCGGGAAGAGTTTCAATCGAGAGTTATACAAGAGAACTTCATCTCCAGGGTAGAACTGATTGATCGTCTTCAATTGAGAGTCATGAATTCTCTTCGTGCGCTTCTTGTAAAGCTTCGTGCTCTCATACGCATGGAGACGGTGTTCTTCAAGCTCAGCGATCTGGTCATGGCGTTTAGTTCCTGCTACTGCATGGCTCATATTCAACTCTTTATTAGCCCAAAACTCCTTGTGCTCAAGCTCAACTGGCAAATGGCATGCCTTGCCATAGACCAGCTGATATGGTGAGGTACCGATGGGAGTCTAATAGGCAGTTCGATAAGCCCATAAGGCATCATTGAGCTTAGATGACCTGTCCTTGCGAGACCGGCCAACTGTCCTTTCAAGAATCCGTTTGAGCTCACGGTTTGTCACTTCTGCCTAACCATTAGCTTGGGGATGGTAAGCTGTGGACATTCGGTGGGTGACGCCAAAGCGTTTGCACACCCGGTCAAAATGTCCATGGAAGTGGGTACCCCTATCGCTTATGATGAAGCGTGGTGAACCAAAACGAGTGAAAATATGGGTAAGGAACCGACCCACCACTCTTGAATCGTTAGTGGGTAGAGCTTCAGCTTCAGCCCACTAAGAAACATAATCAACGGCCACAAGGATGTACTTGTTTCCATTGGAGGGTGTGAACGGACCCATAAAATCAATTCCCCAAACATCAAAGATTTCAACAGTTAAAGAAACAATTTGGGGCATCTCATTACGGTTAGAGATGTTACCTGATCGTTGGCACGCATCACAATGACGAGCAAAAGCATCACAATCACTAAAGATTGAAGGCCAGTAAAAACCAGTTTCAAGTACCTTTCTTGCAGTACGGTTGCCGCCGAAGTGTCCTCCAAACTGGCCTTCATGGCACATACACATGATGTCAGCCGCTTCGATGTAGGAGACACATCTTCGGATCATTCCGTCAATACTAATACGGTATAAGAACGGCTCATCCCAGAAGTATGACTTGGCCTCTTTGAAGAGCTTCTTACGTGCATTATAATCCAGCTCAGGGGGTACGACACCGTGAGAGAGATAGTTAGCTAGGGTGGCATACCAGGGTTCTTCTAAATCGGCTGCGTTACTCAGCTCTTGAGCGTGGGGGATTGCCCAGGGCTCAATAGCTATGCTGTTAACCTGTTCATAAATTTTGACACACAACAACTCATCAGGGAAAGAATCATTGATAGGGGTAGTGGTAGACTTACCTGTCTGTGATTCCTCGAGTCGAGAGAGGTGATCGGCTGGCAGGTTCTCAGCTCCCTTCTTGTCTTTAATCTCTATGTCAAACTCTTGGAAAAGAAGAATCCATCGGATGAGACGTGGCTTCGAGTCCTGCTTGGCTAACAGATGGCGCAGAGCAGCGTGATCCGTATAAACGATGGTGTGTGAAAGAACCAGGTACTGTCTGAACTTATCAAAGGAGAAGACGATGGCCAGGAGTTCTTTCTCTGTTGTAGTGAAGTTCCTTTGAGCATCGTTAAGCGTCTTGCTAGTAAAATAGATAGGATGAAATCTCTTCTCTTTTCTCTGACCAAGAACCGCGCCAACGACGAAGTCGCTAGCATCGCACATGATCTCAATGGAAGATTCCAGTCTGGTGCTGTAAGGATCGGTGCAGTGGTGAGTCTAGTCTTCAAAGTCTCGAAGGCTGCAAGACAAGCTTTATCAAAAATGAAAGGAACATCTTTCTCAAGAAGCTTCGTCATTGGAAGAGTGATCTTGGAGAAGTCTTTGATGAATCTCCGGTAGAATCTAGCATGACCGAGGAAGCTTCGAACTGTCTTGACCGAGGTCTTTTTTTGATCAATTGCCAGCTTGACCGAGGTCGGCGGCGGCAAGCTGGCAATGGTTTCAAGCTTGGCGCGATCAACTTCTATACCGAGCTTAGAGATCCTATGTCCAAAAACAATGCCTTCGGTAACCATGAAGTGACACTTCTCCCAACTAAGAGCTAGGTTGGTTTCCTCACAACGAGCCAGCACCTTGTCCAGGTTGGCTAGGCACTTGGAAAATGAGTCTCCATAGACGGAGAAGTCGTCCATGAATACCTCCACCACATTCTCTACCAGATCTCCAAATATAGCAAGCATGCATCTATGAAAAGTGGCAGGAGCATTACATAAACCAAAGGGAATGCGACGATAAGCGAACATACCAAACGGGCAGGTGAAGGTCGTCTTCTCTTGATCGTCGAGCTCGATGGGGATCTGAAAGTAACCGGACATCCCATCAATGAAGTAGTAGTAATCATGACCAGCCAACCGTTCTAGCATCTGGTCAATGAATGGCAGTGGGAAGTGATCCTTCTTGGTAGCATCATTGAGTCGTCGATAATAGATACAGACTCTCCATCCGGTAACCGTGCGAGTTGGAATGAGCTCACCCTTTGGATTAGGGGTGACTGTGATTCTGTCTTTCTACGGGACGACTTGAGTCAGACTGACCCAAGGACTATCGGTAATAGGATGGATGATACCGGCATCCAGAAGCTTGAGGACTTCCTTCTTCACAACTTCCTGCATCAGAGGGTATAATCGGCGTTGCGGTTGTCTGAGTGGTTTGAACTCTTCATCTACAACTATCTGATGCTTGCAGAAGGTTTTAGAGATTCCTCTGATGTCAGCCAACTGCCAGGCAATGGCTCGGACATGCTTCTTGAGTAGCCTGATCAGTTGCTCTTTCTGCTCGGGAGATAGATTCGAATTGATGATGACTGGTAGCTGGCATTCCTTCCCCAGGAATGCATACTCTAGATGGTCATGGAGCTCCTTTAAGGTGAGTTCTGGCGGATTCTCATATGAAGTAGTGATCCGACTCGAAGCTGGCTCGATGTGTGTAGGCGCAGTAATGGGTGTGAATGTCGCCTTCTGCTCGTCTAACTCATCTTGCCATAGACGCTGCTCTGGATCTTATAGTGCACTATCAATTCCTGAAATCAAACACAACTCTAGCGGATCACTAGATAAGGCATTAGTGACGAAGTTGGCCGAGGCCAACTCCATAGAATTAACAGTATAACAGTTATCATCTTGAGCAACAGAGTATCTCATGCTATCTTTAATGCGGAATGTAACACTTTCTTGTCCTACACTTAAAGTCAACAGGCCTTGTTTGCAGTTAATATTTGCACCCGCAGTTGTTAAGAAGGGTCGACCTAAGATAAGCGTTCCGTCTAACTCACGGGTATCTAGAACAATGAAATATGCAATTATGGTAAAAGGGCCACAGCAAACAGCTACGTCTTCTATCACACCCCTAGGTAGTTTGACAGACCTATCGGCTAGCACGAGATGCAAAGTAAGAGGTTTTAATTTCCCTAGGTTCAACTTTTCATATAGGTAAACAGGCATAACATTAATAGAAGCACCAGAATTAGCCAGACTACGATCAATTTTAATACCATTAATGATGCAGGGTAATGTAAAAGAACCGGGATCAGAACACTTAGTTGGCGGTGGTGGCGGCTGTCTTATGGGAGATGGTGCACCGAAGAGAGAAGCGCATTCGTTAGTGAGCGTGACAGAGTATGCCTCTCCGTTCTTCACTTTCTTCACGAGATCCTTAAAGAACTTCCCAAGTGGTGGTATAATCTCTACAGCTTTTGTTATTGGTATCTTGATCTCTGCAGTCTTAAGAACATTGTACCACTTCTTATACCGGGTGTCGTGATCCTTGGCTTTACTCATTGCAGCTTTTGGAAAGGGGATCCGAGGTATATATGGTGCCAAAACGAGCTCAGGAGCTGTCCTGGGAGGAGGAGCCGGTGCTTCTTCTTCTTCTTCTGTGATATCTTCAATCTCTGGCATGTCCATGGCACTGGTATCTGGTATCACGTCAGGTTCTGGAGCCTTTGGGTCGGTTGTTTGTTTTCCGCTCCTAGTGGTGATAGCTTGAGCGTGTTCGCTCTTTGCACTGAGATCTGCTTGGAATGCCGTTTGATTAAGGAAAGGATTGCTAGTGAAAAGTCTTGTCATATTGCTTATCGCATCTTCTATCCTTTGGCTTTGAGCCCTCTGTCCTTGATTGAGTGCGGCTTGCGCTTTTAACTGATTGTCGTGGTCGTCGAGTCTGCTCATGATCTGATCAAACTTCTTCTCATAGTCTTCGTCTCTATTGTAATGCATCTTTGCTCGAGACTATTGCTGTCCTCCAATGAATCCAGGAGGTCTCTGATAAGGATCTACTAACCGATTGTTCTGGTTCTGCGGTACGTAGTTTCTGTAACCGGCGTAGCCTTTCTGATTGTTGGCGAAGCCTTGACCGATGAAGTTCACCTCTTCTGAAGACCATTCATCTGTTTTACCGAAGTTGAGGCACCTTCCGCGGTTATGAGCACAGGTTCCGCACCATCCACAGTCAGCCAAAAAGACGGTAGCTGACGGAGGATCAAGGGAGATGCCAACTGCCTGTAGATGTTTCTGAACTTCTGCCTTAACCTGATCTGCAACGCTCATCTGACTCTTGGTACTCGCCCTTTGTCTCTCCCAGCTTCTTGACTTTAAAGCACAGCTAGCAAAATGAGAGAGAGCATCCTGAGGGGTGAGAGCGGTGCAATCGCCACCAGCTAGGGAGTTGACCCACTTTGCAGATTCCTCACGCATACCACGAGCAAAGAATTCAGCCAACAACCTGTCTTCATACCCATGATGAGGGCAGTTGAAGAGAAGGGATTGGAATTCATTCCAAGTGTCGTACAAGCTTGCATCTTCTCTCTGAGTAAACCTGGAGATGCTGTCCTTATAGGCAGTCGTTCTTGACGGAGGGAAGTATTCCTCAACGAAATCTTGAGCCAAGGTTTCCCAATCGGTGTAATGACCAGGTGGTTTGCTTCCAAGCCATCTCTTAGCTGCGCCTCTGAGAGAGAATGGAAAGGCTCGAAGGCATAGAGCATTCTTGTTGAGGTTCCCAGACTTGAAGGTTTCACAGACAGCCAGAAAGTCAGACAGATGTGTGCAAGGATTATCATCCGGCTTTCCTTCAAATTGTACGTCCCTAGAGATTAGTCCCATGAAGGGGATCTTGATCTCATAGTCAGGATCGTTGTCATTAGAAGGCACGGTGATGGGGGACCGAACGTTAGATGCCCTCGGCATACTGTAGTCCGTAACACTCTTTGGAGCAGCCATTGCGGATGGGAAAGATGGAATGGAAGTAATCTGATTATGTACCTGCTATGATCTGCAAGGGACAAAAACAAACACAACCGGTGTAAAATCGAAGTGTGATGGGAAATGAAAGATGGAAATGTAGAGGAGTAAAAATGCCAACTCTTCTTTCAACGAAATAGAAGAGTCCCCGGCAACGATGCCAATTTGATGAACGTTGTAAACAGGTTTATCAAATAACTACCAAGCTGGAAGCTAGGGTAGATCGTATTCCACGGGCCTCTTCTACTTGCTTACTCAAATATGTTGGCAAATTTTACTCAAAGATGAACACGTAGTGCGTGGTGTGAGTTCCATGACTTCTATACTAAAAGCAAGGTGAAATGAAACGAAAATTAAATGCAGAAATAAACGAGATTGATTGATTGACTTTGACAGACGACATGCGAACTTAGACTTCGAATCCCCCTTAGATCACCAGAGCATTGGTGATGCGCGAGATTTAACTCACAACAATCAAGGTCGTATTCCACGAGGGCTCTCTCAAAAGCTAATACTCACATGGTTCATGGACGGTCTATTCATTTAAAATTGGTTTTAGTTTGAAAAGGAAATGAAAACATAAAGGAAACTAAACAAGAAAGCAAAACAAAATGGTGCAAAACAAAGATAAAGGAGGTTAACTTGGAAAGATAGCTTCATCATGCTCAAGAGGAACAAATGCACAAACAAGCCAAACATGATCGAGGTTACAATGAATGACCACACAAATCCCTTCTATAGACTCAATGCACTCTTGTCGCACTAAATCCCTATCCTAAAACCACTCAACCTAGGCTCTCGCTCTCAAGCTAAGTGACTAAGGATGCATTAAAGGTGCTTGATGAAATGCCAAGCTACAAAACCCTCTCCTATGACTCTATGACCACTAGGCTAGACACCACACTCTCATGTCAATGTCCTAACACTAAGAGAATCATTAAAAGACTAATCAAAGTTCAATTGAATGAAAAACCTAATACACACCAAGTGTTTGATAAAATGCACAAGTGAGAAATCATGCAACTTTGGGTGAATTGAGATGATCTAATCTCTTAGAACACACTCCCTTCAATCCCTAGACCTACAAACCATGTAATCTAAGCACTCTCATACATTACATCACAAAAGATAGACCAAATCAAGCCATAACACAATTTGGAATTAAGAACAAGTCTAGAGACCATCTTCTTACAATCCAAGATCAATCATGGCAAATTTGTACAATCAACCTCTATCCTAGCACAACTAATCTATCAATCCAAGGAAACCTAAGAAATCAGCCACACATGGCCAAGGAAATGAAGGAAAGAGAAAGAAAGATGATCACCAAGAACACCATGGCAATCCTCCTCTTGCAAGCTCCTCTTCCAAGGTTGTGGACTTCAATCCAAGCTCCTCTACTTTGATTTGCACCTTGCTCTAGGGTTGTGGATTGGAGATGAGGAGAAAAGTGTTTGAGAAGTTGAGAGAAAAGGGTTTTGAAGAAGGAGTGTTTCTGAAATTAATGAATTGATTCCCTTAATTTTCGTCCGCTTCTCCTTTAAATAGCACGCCGGAATAGCCTTAAATTTTCGGCGAAAATTATGTAAGATTTTCGCCGAAAATATCTTTGAAAAACACCGGTGGCTTTGGCATTCCTTCATACATTTTCGGCGAAAACTCTGAACTATTTTCGCCAAAAATTTCTTCATGAATCGGAAGTCCGCCTTCTGCTTAAGGTTTTCGGTCGAGAACTTAGAGTTCTCGCCGAAAACTTCTTCAGTTGAAAGGTGCATTTTTCTCGATTTTTCAACGATCATATCTCCTCCGTCCTAGCTCCGATTGACCTCCCGTTTGATCCTACGTGCTCCTTGTCACTCAGTACTTCAATGCCAAGACCTGAAAATGCAAAGAAAACAGCTCCAATAGACATATAATTGGCCTCAAAGTGGCAACCGGACAACAAAAGGGCACTTTGCATAAAACATCCATAAAGGCCTATAAATCATAGCAAAATGAGATCAAACATGGGGATCCCTAGGCTAATCGAGGACTTATAATGAACTAAATATGATCACATTAATTGGCAGTCAACAAACCAGCGATTTTCAATTCTAGTTCATTCAGTTCACAGACACCACCATAACTCCTGACCCTTAGGTTTAAGACTGGTGAACTTTCGCTCTATCCGATCTAGCTACCAAGATTAATTAGCCGGCTGGGTACGGTCGCCTCTCACAACGACTTAACTAACTGGTGCAATTACTAACGAATTATGAGTTACTCTTGCAGTGGATTAACCCTAATTGGTTCCTACGAAAGGCACACTCCAATGATTAGGTTAATTGTTCGATTTGGTGTTTTAAAGTAAGGCGAGAGTTTGCTTCTATACTTAGCTTAACAAGAATCTAATCTAGGTGGCCAAACCAGACAAGAAACATAGAGAACAAAGAACAAATCAAACATGAAGAAAAACTGAATGAATTTCAAATCTAATCACCGCCGATCCGTGACCGCTTTAAAGCCCTGGGTCACTTAGGGTTCATCTAATCTAAGCTCTACGAGTTTAGCTACCCATATTCAATACAGAAGAACTGAAGAAAAACAAAGAATACATCTCAGGTAGGAAAGACAGAGAAGAACTGTAAAACCTAATTTCGACGAATCCTTGCAGCTTCAATCTGCTGAATCTTCAACTCCAAGCACTGGTTCTCCCAGATGAATGGATGGCGTCACGATCCATTCCTGGCTCCGCGAACTCTTTTCACTCGTCCTCTCTCTAGTCTTTGTCTTGGAATTCTTGTCCAGAGTGTAAGTTCTGAGATTCTCTTTTCAGCCGCCGGCTTCTATATTTAAACCTAACCGCGGACCGCATTAATTCCACTTGATTTTTCGCCAAAAATTTGGGGAGTTTTTGGCGAAAACTCCCGTTGAAATGCTGGCTTATTCCTTCTGTTTCTTTTGGTTGAAAAGGCTTGGAGTTTACGGTGAAAACTTCCTCATGTGAAGGACTGTCGATTTCCTCTTGAGTTTTCGGCGAAAACTCAAGGACTTTTTCGCGGAAAACATACGTGTAAATTGGAGCAGTATTGTGTTGACTTGATTGACTTCTCTGGTTGACTCAGGTGCGATTCTTCGGGTTTCCAATGCCTTAGACACATCCTTGGCTACTGTATTTGATGGTAAAAACCTGTGCTAACATGAAAACACTAGAAAACCATCAAATAGACCCGAAACGGGTCAAGGTAACACAAATGGTACGAGATAGAGCAGTTGAGTGAATATTCACTATTCTACCCTAAAAACATGTCTTAAGCAAGGAAATGTCGCTTAAATGAGGTTGATAATCACGTTAAATCGAGTGTCATCACTTATCATGACAGATTAATTTTGTAGGAGAGAAGAATCTAGGTGGTTATGAAGGCCATCAATACCATAATTGGAGAAACCAAAACTCCTACTATCATCCTCAAGGAAACCAGAGTGGTCCATCTAGGAGACGCAACCAAGAGAGATACCAGAGAAACCAAGAGAATAAAAAAAAGGTCCAATGGAATAACCAGCGGTTCAATGGAAACTAGAACCCTCAATGGCAGAACAAAGCGAACTGAGGTACCAGTAGCAGAACCATAACCAACTAAGTAATGACAATTAAGAAAATGGGAATCAGGATCAAAATGAGGGACCATCTAGGTTTCCACCATAATAGCATAAGTGTACTACAAACTTTCACTTGGAGTTGATCATCATAGAAAACTAAGCTCGAGATGCTAAAAAGAAACCTGCAGATGTTAAGAATAAGGCTCGAGACACTTCAATTAGGAAGCTAGAGGAGAAGATTACGACAGTAAGCCACTAACCCACATGTTGGTAGAGAAGGGACTGGGTTTTTTTTAGCACAACCCTTCCAAATCCCAACAGCATTGACAATCATACTTCAAATGGAGAATTCCTAAGATGTGATTGTCTTCTTCCTCAAAGTTGTGAACGAGGACCAAATTGTAGGTAAAATGAAGTGGGAATGATCAAAATAGTTGAGCTTTTCTTGAAATAAGCATAATGTGTATCTAAGAAGCACAATGTGTGTTTCCCACTAAAAGTTTCAGGGTTTTTAAAAAATCAAGGTAGCATGTTATGCATCATGGAAGCACGTCATGCATCACATAATGATGAGGTTTTTATCCATAATATGATCAGAAGAGTCATTCACTAACCCAAATTAATTTCCAACTCACCTTTGATGAGCCATACACTGTGGTGACAAGTTTTGGAGACTTCATGGCCCGATTAAGCAAGAGAGAAGACTAAGGTTTCTATCGATCAAACAAGGGTTGCATATTGACAAGAAGATAAAGATTACTCGATCGATGTTGTCTTCTCCCCCAGTTTCTTTCATCTTCTTCTATGATGTCCATGATCAACTAAGTTTCTTGTGTTGTCTATATTATATGAAGCTTTAGCTTGGATTTTGTATGGACGATGACAAAGTTTTAACAGTTTTATTGTGGTTGAGATTTAGACATAGATAAGTTTTTCCTAAATCCTAATTGTGAATTTGATCTTGTGTTTGCAATTTTATTGTCATTGATTCATGAGTTCGAGACAAATATTAATCTATAATATGCTAAGGAAGAATTCGAGTTATCATGTTAGCTCAAGACAGAAACGAGAGGCTAGCCTTTTTGCATCTCATATTATTGTGGCATTTCATCGAACATCTTTAATGCATTCTATGAAGTTAAAGAATTAGGTTGAGAGAGGAGTTCTAACTTTCGCAAGATAGACCCCTATATAGGTTAAAATAGTCTAGGATTTCTTAAGGCAACATCCAAGTCATCTTGCTTGAATGAATTGATCTCACGGTGTTATCAAACATGCATATCTCGCTAGAGTGGATTTGAGGCACTACAAGAAAACAAGCCATTTATCACGGTTTTGGGGGCCATTTAGAGAACCGTGACTATATTGAACTTTTTTTGTCACGGTTTTTAGTGAAATCGTGAATAAATTTTCTGTCACGGTTTGCTAGGAAACCGTGACTGATTTTAGTCACGATTTCTTAATAATGTCATAGAAGTGATTGAGCTTGAAGACCAAGAGAAGACCACCTTCACATGTCTGGTGGGTACCTTCGCCTATCGTCGAATTCCTTTTGGTTTGTGCAATGCTCTGGGTACTTCTCCAAGATACATGTTTACAATGTTTGGGGACTTGGTAGAGAATGTCATAGAAGTGTTCATGGATGAGTTCTCCGTCTATGGCTACTCATTCTCCCAATGTCTAGCCAACATGGATAGGGTGTTAGCTCGGTGCGAAGAGACAAATCTAGCTCTGAGTTGGGAAAAGTGCCACTTCATGGTAACCGAAGGTAATGTTCTAGGACACAAGGTGTCCAAGCTTGGGATCGAGGTCGACCGTGCCAAACTCAAAACCATTTCCAGCCTTCCGCCACCTTCTTCTGTGAAGACAATTTGTAGTTTCTTTGTCCACGCAAGATTCTACCAATGATTCATCAAGGACTTCTCCAAAATCACCTTGCCAATGACAAAGCTTTTGGAGAAGGATGTGCAATTTTTGTTCATTAAGGCTTGCCTTGAGGCCTTCGAACTTCTAAAGACTAAGCTCACTACCGCGCCTATTCTGAAGGCCCCTGATTGGAGTTTACCATTTGAGATCTTGTGCGATGCTAGCGATTTTACTGTTGGTGCTGTGTTGGGATAGAGATAGGAGAAGAGGTTCCACCCTCATCTACTTCGCCAACAAGACTCTAAATGATGCTCAACAGAATTATACTACCATAGAGAAGGAGCTCCTTTCCATTTTTTTCTCGTTTGACAAGTTCAGACAGTACCTGGTGCTTCCTCATACCATAGTGTACACCAATCATGCTGCTTTGCGCCACCTCCTCGCGAAGCAAGATTCTAAGCCACTACTCATCCGATGGGTTCTTTTGCTACAAGAGTTCAACATCGAAATCAAGGATGAGAAGGGAGCAGAGAACGTAGCGGTAGATAACCTCTCTCGCCTTGAGGAATCGCAAGCAGGTAACTCCCCCATATCTCCCATTGATGATTCTTTTCCCAATGAGTAGTTCCATCTTGAGTTACAGGAATAGGTACACATCATTTCCATCGATCCATGGGCAAGTCACCATGCTCACACTCCAAGCGCCATCGCCAACTATCTAGGTTCTGACTTCATCCCACCGGAGTTCGACTACAATATGCGGAAGAAGCTAACCCAGCATGCCATATCATACTTTTGGGACGACTCATTCCTATACCTCGAGGCTGCTGACATCATGCGCCACTGCTATCAAGGGTAAGTCGGTGCACACTTTGGTGAAAACCGGACAACAAGAAAGGTGCTCAAGGTTGGATTCTTTTGGCCGACCATATTTAATGACGGTGACATCTTCATCCGCCACTGCGACGCCTGCCAGAGGACAGGTAACATCTCTAACCGTAATGAAATACCTCAGACTATATCATTGACTGTTGAAATATTTGATGTCTGGGGAATTGATTTTCCCTGGGACCTTTCACACCCTCCAACGAAAATAAATACATTCTTGTTGTCGTTGATTATGTATCTAAGTAGGCAGAGGTGCAAGCCTTACCTATGAACAATTCACGCGTTTTGGTGTATCACACTTCATGGGCACCCACTTCTATGGACAATTCGATCGGGTGTGCAAACATTTTTGTGTCACCCACAGTATGTCCGGCGCTTACCACCCTTAGGCAAATGGTCAAGCAGAAGTGATAAATAGTGAGCTTAAGAGGATTCTTGAAAGAACAGTTGGCTGGTGTCACAAGGATTGGTCATCTAAGCTCGATGAGGCCTTATGGGCGTACCAAACTGTGTTCACGAATCCTATCGGCCCCATGCCGTATCAACTAGTTTATGGCAAGGCATGTTATATATCGGTTGAGCTTGACCACAAGGCATTTTGGGCTATTAAAAGATCTAAAATGTGCCATGAGATTGCAGGAGATGAAAGACTTATGTAGATTAACGAGCTCGAAGAACACCGCCTCCATGCCTATGAAACCACGAAGCTTTACAAGGAGCGCACCAAGCGTATTCATGACTCTCACTTGACGAAGCATAAGAAATTCTACCCTGGTGATGAATTCCTGCTGTATAACTCACGTCTGAAGGTCTTTCCAGGAAAACTGATGTCCTGGTGGTCTGGTCCATTCATGGTAGTTCAGCAAACACCACTTGGAGCTGTTGAGATTAAGGGCCCTAATTAGGAACCATTCACAGTGAATGGCCTTCGCCTAAAGAAATACCTCCAAGGCCTGACCGTCACACAGGTTGACCTATACGTCATTCTGCCACCTCGCTGACTTGTAACCAGGTATCGTCCGGCTCAAGGACGTTAAACAAGAGCGCTTCGTGGGAGGCAACCCACGGCTGGAGTCAGTTTTGATTTTGTTGAGTCAGTCTTTGTGTTTCGAATCAATTTTGGGGGTAGTAAAAAGTGTCAATTTCGTGTTTTCACATTTCTAATGTGTGTCTTGAGTTCTCGATCGCTTTCCAATTTATTTGGGATTATTCCAATTTTTGTTGAATTTTTTTGTCTTTTGAAGTTTGGGTCATCAGTTTTGTTTTAATTAAAAATTCTGAGAGCCCAGGTACCAAGTTCTTAGTGAGAACTCGTGGTTCTTATCCCCAAATTTCTGCGTCCCACTTTTTGAATTAATCGTGAAGAAGTTCTTGGCGAGAAATTGCCTCATATAGAACCATTTTGTTGTAATCGTCTAAAATTTTGAAAATGTGTTTACAGGAGTTCTTTGCGAGAACTTTCGTGTTCTCGGCGAGAATGTTTAGTCCCTTGAATTAAAAACTTGCACCATATTTCTCATTTATTTTCTGAAGAGGTTCTCGGCAAGAACTTAGTCAAAAAAATTTACCCTGCCCCTTTTAAACCATATCATTAATGAAAAAAAACCCCAACACGATTTTCTTGCCGAGCAAGATAACCCAAAGCCCCACGCCAATTTTTTTCCTTGCTGACACCGCATCCACCTCCGCACTATTCCCCTCCCTTTTCCGACCGCCCATCACTTTGAATCGTCCAAATCGGAGCTCTCCAGCTAGGCTTGGCAATGGGTAAGGTAGGGTCATGGTATGGGGTCAACCGTACCCTTACCCTCAGGGTATAACTTTGGAAAATACCTGACCATTTACCCTACGGGTTTTCAACTATCCTACCCTTACCCTACCCTACAAATAGCCACATGGTTCGTGGGTACCCTAGATATTTTAATATATTCTAATAACACAATTTTATCGATAATGATTATACCAAAACACATCATTCTCAACCACATAAATAAAATGAAAAATATTATATAAGCACTAGATATATATAAATTAGTCAATAAAGTAATGTTATACAAATATTATGATCAATTTCTACTATCATCATCATTATACATTCTAAATCAAAACTTGAATCATGTGTAAGCAAATAATTAATGGGTATAATGTGCTTTTATATTAGTTAATTGTGAATCATCTCACGAATCAACCGTCGACAATAGTTTGTTTGGTAATTTTACATAAAAAAATACTTAGATTTATAGTGAGGTTAAGGGTAGGGTATTTTGCGGGTAGGGTTTTGGTCATATCCTTACCCTACCCTTACCCTACTTTTTCAACTAGGAGAATATCCTTACCCTACCCTTACCCAGTCAACACAGGGTATTTTCCTCGTTGACCGGGTAGGGTAGGTTATCAATTGCCATCCCTATCTCCAGCTCCAATTTCACTCAAAACCCCATTTTCAAGTTTTTGCCGCTTTTGTACGTTTCCATAGGTTTTTTCTGAGTTATGTCTTTAACGTTAGTTGTTGGGCTTATCAATATGAATCTTTTGACATATTGCTTGCTTCTTTTCGACGAGTTTTGTTTCGGTTGACTTTTAACTTGCCTCGATTTACGTGCCTGCTATTTTCGATGTGAATTTTGCAGCAACTGATTGAACCTAGATGTTCTAGATTGTGCTAGGATTGTTGTTGTATAATTTTGTTCCGTTTGGATATCATTTGCCTTGCTGAATTGTCATTTTTGTCGGTTTTGTTGACTTTGGTTGACCAGACGTTTGACTTTGTGTTCTAGACATTCTATCGATGTGCCGTCTGTTCCTGTGAATTCCCTTAATGAATATTTTTTACCATTTACATTAGCTTATCCTCACTCGGCTTTCCTTGATTCCTAACGAAATTGAGTTTTTTTTACCAAGTGTGGGGTAAATGTCGATTTTGCTAATTTTGGCTTCATGGATCAATTTTTCTTAATAGGAACCCAAGTAATTTCAAACAAACAGCTGCTGACCGAGAGAGGAGGAAGAAGTCACGCCAGGAGAGTGTTCCGGGTTCCACATCTTCCGCCCCAAACCCCATGGACGTCGAGGCCGATGTTGTTCTAATCATGGGGACCGAGCCCACACCCACCGTTCAGAACCACCGAGACATTGAGGGCCTTCACCTGTTCCTCGCCAAACTCCCTCAATTCTACTTTGAGTGGTACTTGAGGATCAGAAACTTCCCTTTGGCCTCCATCGGGTCCCTCTAGATAGACTCCTTGCTCGAGCATGAAGTCGAATGACATGACAATTTCCGCCATAGCCTCATCCAGGCGGGATTTCTCGACTTGACGAAGCTGGGCTCCTCGTACCCATTTTCCGCCCTTTATGATTTATGGAGGTCCTTCAAACTTGACACTCGACGTTCCAAGCAAGCCAGAAAGTGTGTCTATTTCCATCTCGACGGCATGTACCATGAGGTGTCCAACGAGGAGCTCACGGACTTGCTCGCCATACACCCCAACCACTGCTCGTACGCAAACTTCGGATTGGAGAACAACAGCTCCCAGAAATGGCCACATATCAGAAGCTCTGCGCAACATCACAGGCCGACCTGATGTCGTGCTCAGCCCCAAGATCTATATCGGTCAGCTCACTCATCCTTTCTTTCACTTTCTTCATTATGTGTGGCGTCGCTCTTTAAGTTTCGCAGTCGAGCATGGACGACACCACGTGTCTTCCGAGGAGTTGCTACTCTTTCGCGCTGTCTGTGAGGGCAACCGTCTTCACCCCGGCTAGGTGCTAACTAGGTTCTTCCACAAGAGAACCAGGGCCTCCAAGCTACCTGCCGCTCTACCTGGCGGCGCATTTGTAGGACGACTCATAGTCCGTCTTCGCCTTGATAACAAGTGGGGTCCCGAGATCCCACGACTTAGGGTTGACACCCTTGGTGCTGAGCTCGCCCAAGAGTTCAAGATGAATTTGCCCGTCGAGCCTGCCAGATACGTAGCTGCCTTTTCGCCGGCCATTCTCGTGGAGCCTCAACAGCCGCCAAAGTTCGTTTACCAGGAGCTAGAGCGCCAAGATGACGAGCATCAAATGCCGCCACAGCCGCCGCCTCACTATGGTGACCAGTACGGACAAATGCTCATAGAGATACAACAACGGCAGACGAACTTCTCTCAGTGTACTCACCGGTGGCAGAGGGATCGATTGACCCACGATGCTGGTCTCACTTCCTAGAGGGGCAAGCAAGACAGGCTCTAGGCCTCCCTCGATAGCTAGAAGACCGACCAGGATGCTAGGTGGATCATCATACAACGCTACCACGAGCAGCAGTGGGTATGGCACGAACAGGAGCTGGCTTGGCGCCAGGAGCTCAAGAACCACTTGGGCATGCCACCACGACCACGATCACCACCCGAACCAGACCAGTGATCTGGTAGTATCTATTTCCTTTTCTTTTCAGACCTCATTCCAGTTTTATTATGTGTGGGTCTGGGACACTTGTCCCGTTTTCCTTTTGATCTTTTTGTTGTTTTTGTTTCTGTAAGATTTTGTAGCTGGTCATTCCGCTCTGAGCTCTCCATTCCCATCCTCGACTTCAGCCATCACATTCCAGGTACTCCGGATTACTCTGCTCTCTTTCAGTCATGTGAGGACATAGTCCAATTTAAGTGTGGGGTAGGATCTTAGAAATATGATGGATGTGTTTCCTCTGTTTGGAATATACTTGGTTCTTGATTTGAGATGTTAAGTTGACTTATATTTTTCACAATGATGCTTAAATTTTTTAACCTAGAACCTGTAACCAACATGCTTGCATTAATGCTAAATGAACCTCGTCAGAACATATCGAAGAATCACGCATGTAGTCTCACTCTTGAATTGCACACCATGAGTTGAGTCCGACTAGCAGCCAATTGTGAACTTTTGATCCGTTGCACATAACTAGCGACTTGTCCCTTTTTAGTGGCTTTCTCGTACTTTAAATGAGTTAGAATTTGCTTTGAGACCGTTTCGAGACCACACGACGAGACTAGGACTAGGATGATAGAGGCAGCTAGAATCACTACTATAAGCCATAAGATATCCCAACATCAATTCCCCTAGGTGTAAACCCTTGTGCTTGGCCTATTCTTTCGGTTTGATGATACATTACATCTTTTTCCCGTGTTTTATTCACCCCGTTGAACCCTTCTAGTAGTAGCCTGAGATTAGCCAACCGTAAGTTGAAATATGTGGTGACCTACCCGATACCTATAATCCAATGGACTTAGCTCATAAGTCCGTACGTATAAACCCCTCTAGCAACGAAAGAAAAAATAAGCACGAAATGAAAAAAACTGAGAATAAAGAAAATATTGTGTGTTGAAAAAAATTTAGAAAAAAATAGAAATTCAAAGTTTTCTCCTCGTTACAATAGAAAAAAAAATTAGACAAAAGAAAAAAATTTGATTCGAAAAAATTTTCAAAGAAAGAAAATGCAAAGTTGCTTTAGGGTATCTTAGGACGAGCATTCACTTTTCCAATTCGGGTGTGGTTGGATGGTAGAAATTCATAGGTCTAGATTCGAGGGAGGTTATTCGATTGCTACACCGCATCATACCCTTCATCGTCATTCATCCCTTCATCCATTCATCATAAACCCTTGTAGTGTAAGATCATTACAGTCCCTTGCAAGTCCTTTTGACTAGTTTCTAGTGTTGTCACCGTGGTGGAGATTGTGGTCGAATTGCAAACCTTTGACGAAATTCAATTTGAGGAAGCGAATTGAGACCACAAACATGTCCCTAAACACAGAGTGTGAGAATTCCCCCATGTACTATATTTTTTTTGTGTGAGGAAGTTTGGTCGGCTCGGTTGGCATTGTGCATGATGGATGATTGCTACTTGTTGTGTGCAGATAATAGTGAGACCCGTTGGTTTGGTTGATGTGTAGGCATGTCTAGGTTAATTGTTCTAAGCGTAACATTGTAAATTTCATTGTTAGGGATTGAATCTCGATTTAACTGACCTCGTCATTTGTGGACTTGAGTGTGTTCTAAATTTAATTTGCTTGAGGACAAGCAAAAGGTTAAAGGGTCGTTTGGTATGAGATATCTCGAATAGCTAACTATTCGAGATATCTAGATATTGGATGTGATTGATATTCATTGGAGGAAAATATGATATCATTGTTTGGTATGAGATATTGTATGGAAGTAGAATCTTAACTACAATTACAAAAACATCCTTAATAGAGACAAGCTCTACAATTACAAAAATCAAGTAATCAACCCTGGAACTAAGACACCTTCCTTACTTGTTCCATACAAATGAGTTTACCAAATTATAGCAATCCACCAAACTATCCTAGCTACCTTTTTTCGGTTTGGCCTTTTGAAAACCAAATTCACCTTATCACTCCACTTGACAACCCAGAAATTAAAATAACCAACTGCAGATGAAAGAGCTTCATAGACTATGGTTCTTGTTTGCATATAAACACAGGGTTAAAAAGATGATCCTGATCTGATCCTCCATCCCCAAATAAGCCTTAAAGAGCAACTTCTGAGACCAATGTCCAAAGTAACTAATTAACCCAAACAACAACTGAACACATATAATGCTTTTACCTAGAACCGAAAAAACTTGCTAATCATATCAAAACCATAAAACCACAATGCAGACAAAAGGTTGTATTGCTTATTCAACTAATCAACCACTCTAGGAAGGCGTTTGTCGGCATTGTCTTTGTCCGTAGAGAAGGCTTCAGCAGCTGTTTTCCCCCCTTCAACATTCAGATACAAAATGACATCACAAAATGTCAAGAAGAAGATGACCCAGCTCCTCTCCCACTCCTCCGCCCGAAATTACTCCTCTTCTTCTCCTCCTCCTCCAGCTGCTTCTCCGCCAACTCTACCGCCAATAATTTTTCCACCAACTCCGATGAACCCTAAACCCTCCGATGGATGGCTTCCCTTCGACGGACTGCTAACCTCGACAGACGGCTAGCCTCGACGGACTCCTACCCTCAACAGACAGTTTTCTCCTTTATGAAACGTGGAGAGAAAAACTAGATAGGCAGGTTGGTAAGAGAGAAGGGGATGAGGACAAAAATGAGTTCTCCTAGTGGCATGTAATTTGGACCTAAAGGGCAAGGGAAAACTTGTCCCGAAAAGCCTCCCTTCCCTCTAGAAATACACCTCTAGAGGTGGATATCAAAACAACCCCAAATTAACACTCAATAACATCCAATAGCATGTTAATTAGGTTCGAAAAAACAAGGTTCTTGTCAATAGCATGGTATTAGGTGCTATAGAATTCGATAGCACCCGTACCAAACGACCCCTAAGTGTGGGGTGATTTGATGATACTAGATTTATCGTGATTATCAGCCTCGATGAAGAGACATTTCATTGCTTGTAGCACGTTTTCGGAATAGTTTAGTGAATTTCTATTCATTTGTGCTATTTCCTACCGATTTGGTAACATTGGCCCGTTTCGGGTCTATTTGATGTATTTTCTAGTGTCTCTTTGACTTCACAGGTTTTTGCTCAAATAAGTATCTGTCGGATGTGTTCGGAATACAATAGAGCCTCGAGGAAGGTCCCAATACAATCAAAGAGTCAAAAGACAAAGAAGAAATTCAAAATCTGCCCAACTAGGAAGTTCTCAGCGAGTTACTTGACCCCCGTGGAATACTTACCAATTACTTTGAGTAAACGTTGAGAAGAACCCCGTGGAATATGATCTGTTCTACTCTTGTAGGGTAGTTATTTGACTGCTGTTTTTACAGTTATCAGTACAAGTGAATCCCAAACAGATTATGCTCAATGTTAGGTTTTTTATTGTATATCATGAATTGTATGCCAAATATTGCATGTGCAATAAGTAAATTAATTCATTTCACAAGAAATTCGAATGCAACTCATTGAATGGCCATGTGCCGTGTTTTGGGGTATTTACAACATACCCAAAACTTTTCATTTCATTACACGAAGTATCCGACTGTGCTTGAAGAATATTGTGATTTTAACTAAATCACTGGCTCAAACGAAAGCAAGTCCATGAGTTGATATGTGTTTATGGTTGGTGGGAGAACAGTGTATTGGAAATCCTCCAACCAAACATGCATTGCCCATTCTATGATGGAGTCTAAGTTCATAGCCTTGGACAAAGTTGGTAACCAAGCTGAATAGCTTTGTAATTTCTTGGAAGACATTCCATTTTGGCCCAAACCATTATTACCAATAATTATACATTGTGATAGTCAAGTGATGATTGGAAGGTTTATGTACAAGGGTAAATCTCGCCACATAAGTCAGTGACATGACACAGTTAGACAATTAATCTAAAGTGGTGTTATCTCAATTGATTATGTATCAAAAGATAACGTGTTGAATTCACTTACAAAAGACCTATTTAGAGATTTATTTGATAATTCATTGAAGGAAACGAGATTATGGATTGGGAAAAATCAGCATGACAAAAACTCTGCCTACTAGATTGGAGATCTCAAGATCTAGGTTCAAGGAGAAAATAAAGTTGTGCATGATGGTTCAACATTGTCAAAAAGTATCAAATCTCTCATGATGAGACAATGTTTAAGAATCTAGGGTAATCCTATGAGAAAGTTTTAATGATTTTTAAAGTTTTACATAGAGTTTATTAAATGGTGTATATATGGAATGCACATTGAGAAATAACCTATGCGAATGTGAAGTGAGATATGCTTCAAGGAGAACTAACTTAGGCCAAGTTCACTAAGCATTCATGAGACCAAGCGGTGTTCATGGCTGAAATGAAAACAATAGTGAGAACTAATGGTCAGTTAAGGATTTGTGGTGGGATATATGTTGTAATACCTCACCCTAGACGACCCGGTTAAATGACAAGTTTAACCCATGCAATACTAATGAGGCACCACAGACTCGAATCACAACAATTAAACATGCATCACATTAGGAGGATAGAAATCTGAATCAATATCATAAATAAAGGAAATGGCATGTAACACCCGTTACCTGAGACAGACTAAGACCGTTACATGTCATGTCACGCTCGTTGTCACTCAAGAGACTACGCCCGTTACACTTTGTGTTACACCTGTTATACTCTTCCAAACTACAGAACTCAACAACTACTGCAATAATAGCAACATTTCAACCCAAAACAAAAAGGCAGAAACGGGAGGTTACATATGTTGTCTTAGTTTAAGTGAAAATCTACGGTTCAAAGATATCACTGCTACTGATAGATGAGTATACTTTATGTATGATCACCAAGGTTTTCAGAACCGGACCGGGGGGTCGAGCCGGCAAGGTCAAGGGTTCAAAGGTTTAATGGGAAAATCGAGGTCGAACCGGGATTCAACCGGAATTAATCGGTACCGGAGGGGGGCCGGCTCGCGGTCGGACCGGTCGAACCGGCCGGCCCGGTCCGGCTTTGAAAACCCTGATGATCACTATGGATAACTATAAATGTTATAACCTTCAATGTGGTAAATCTATAAATAACTTGATGCATACCATCCTAGATCCTCCTTCTTCTTTCTAACCCTCCTCCTAAACATTATTGATTTTCTCTTTTTTTTCACTAGTTTTAATTTAATATTTGAATCATTGAAACTTTTGTCAGCAGTATAGGCTGCCCGATTACTTTGCTCATCCTAATATTCTATCCAAAATCACTAAACAGAACCATTGATGATCAATAAAGGCTCTTTCCAAATCCTCTGTCCGAAAATGAAGCGGAAGACATGGAAACCAACCATAAGTTTTGATTTAGAGCGTTCCATAACTTTGAAGATGAGGCGGCTGATTTAGAAACGAACACCACATTAGCGTCCAATTAAGAGAGAGGGAAATGTGATCGTCGATGAACACATTTTTGTCCATTGTTTGGAATTTTTTACGTTCACATTGGAAATTACAATCACCAATGTGGTTAAAACGTCCACATTGGCGGTTCCTAACCGCTAATCTGGGCCCGTTGTAGCATACAAATTTTTAGCAGTTTTGGTCTCCTACTTTGGCAGTTATAACCTCCTATGTGGGGATAACTCACCACTTTTTACTAGGTTGGCAATGGGTAGGGTAGGGTCAGGGTATGGGGTTAACCGTACCCTTACCCTCAGGGTATAACTTTGGACAATTTACGGCCATTTACCCTACGAGTTTTCAACTATCCTACTCTTACCCTACCCTACAAATACCCATAGGGTTCGTGGGTACCCTAGATATTTTAATATATTCTTATAACACAATTTTATCGATAATGATTATACCAAAACACATCGTTCTCAACCACATAAATAAAATAAAAAATATTATATGAGCACTAGATATATATAAATTAATCAATAAAGTAATGTTATTACGATCAATTTCTACTATCATCATTATACATTTAAAATTAAAACTTGAATTATGTGTAAGCAAATAATTAATGGTTATAATGTGTTTTTATATTAGTTAATGGTGAATCATCTCACGAATCAACCGTCGACAATAGTTTGTTTGGTAGTTTTACATAAAAAATACTTAGATTTATAGTGAGGTTAAGGTTAGGGTATTTTGCGGGTAGGGTTTTGGTCATATCCTTACCCTACCCTTACCCTACTTTTTCAACTAAGAGAATACCCTTACCCTACCCTTACCCAGTCAACATAGGATATTATCCTCGTTGACCGGGTAGGGTAAGGTAGGATACCCTAGGGTAGGGTATCAATTGCCATCCCTACTTTTTACGCTCTTTTGTAGTAAACTAATTTTTGTAGTGAATCACTTCAGTTTTTGCATTACTTTTAAAACTTAGCATTCTCCATTCATGTGGGGGATTGTTGGGGATGTGAGAAATGAATGAATGAATGATTTAAGGTATTAAATACCACATAGCTAATAAATGAATTAGTGGAGCTAGATATAAGTGGTCAAGCCTACTAAGATTTGTAAAAGGGTTGAGGTGGAGATGGGTCCTCACACCGTCATTGTTGGTCTCCTTGCCTCGACCTTGGCGTTGGATTTGGATTTTGTCAAAATAGGTTTGATTAAATTCTTTTGGAACCCAACCAATTTGGTTTGTGTTAAAGTCACCCAAAATTCGCGGTTGAAATCCTAACCGGACTTAGCAATTATTGTGGTGACAATAGATTTTTGTAGTATTTTTTTACCAAATCAATATCAACCAATCAATAATTCAACTAATAAATTATTAATTTTAATTGTTTCAATGATAAAGGGTGTATTAGGAAAACAAAAAACACAGGGTTATAAACCTAGCCTATTAGCGATTAACCCCAATTATTTATTTTTTATTCTTTGTTTCTTTTTCTTGTCCCTCTTTCCTACCAAAGAGTCTCACCACCTCTCTTCCAAAAAATTGAGCCACCATCCCCGTTGATGTGAGGCCTTCCATCACACCACCAGTGAGTCCAATATTTTCCCTTCGTTTGAGATACCTCTGATTTTGGTGTCCACAACCGAACGCTACTCCCACCAAACCATCGATCACCAACCATCGTTTCAGATCTACAACGCCAACAAATGATCTTCAGTCACAGCCTTCCAAGCTCAATTGTTGTTATCCTCATCCAGTCGTTGTCCTTTGGTTTTAGATCTTTGATGTCATCGACCTATCTCTCATAATTTTTGTATTTTTTCTAGATGTGTGCTGAGATTATAATCTTGTCATATCGTGTTGCTTGGTATTAGTGCTTCTTTAGATACCCACTAGTACTTGTAGTTTAGTTACTAATTCATAGAGTATGGGCACTAGTACTGCATTTTATTATTAGTACATGTTTTAATGTTGTTTGTGTTGTTATTAGTGCATGAGATGGCATTGTTGCTCCGGTGATATGGTGGAGGCAGAGACATCAAAGTTCAAGATCTAAATTCTATGGAGAAAGTTGGTGGAGACAGAGGCAAAAGAGAACTATATTTTTGTTTTTGTATTTTTATAAGATCATTTAGATTTGCAACGTTAAACTTGATTTTAATTTTTCCACCAAATTGTCCTTTTTAATTTTAATCATTAGATTGTACTTATACCGTAAGGGTGAATAATGATTTAGTAAATTTTACTACAGTATAATATAGTCAGCGTAATGAGGACAGCCAGACTCAATTTTTTAACTAGGTTAAATCCGAATTGACGTGTTTGTTCGGTCTGGTCGAACAGACAAACTGCTCAATTGCTAACTGAAGAATTATGTCTATTCAGATTATACCCCTTCGTTTATCATAAATAAAAATTTGTCCTTGTAGTTTCTTTCACTGAATTTTGCCCTCTCTACATACCAACATCTGCACCAAAACATTTATGCATTCATTCTTTGAAGAAATGGAGTCATGTGATTCTGTTGTGCGTTGCGTTCGTTGTTCATCATGTTTGCAGTACCACTACAAGTGGAAGGTAATCCGTTTTATCCCGTGAGGCATTATTCCACATATTAACCTTAGATACCGAAACAAAAATAAAAATTACTTAATAAATCATAAATTCGATTGACTCGAATATTACCATTTTTTCTATTCACTATTTCTATGCTTGAAGTATGGTAAATAACACCTGGGTGGAAGCCGGCGGCGGGAGTTGGTTGGAGTCGAAGAAGAGGAAGGGTTTGGGAGGATTTGTAAGGGATTGAATTGATGAGGGTCTAAAATGCATTTCGGAAAACTTGGGTTACTAATTTTAGAAGACAAATAACTTAAAAATTAATTTTGTTAGCATCTTAGTTCAAAATGTTTAAAACTTTACAAAGCATGACTAATGGTGTTAAGTCTGGGATAGATTTGGGGTTTCCGAAACTTAGTGCAACTTTAAAATAAATCACCAAAGTTAGAGCATTTTAGAAATAATAACCTAGTTAATATTTTATTTGCATGTTGCAAAAGTTTCTGCTTGCAGCCACAATTATAATGATATTATAACCTCGGAAAGGTCATTGTGTTTTTCTTTTTTCATTTAAAAATTTTGTTAGTATTATGACGTTATGATTGATAATACCTAATTATATGCTACACCTTTCACTTCTTCTATTGGACCTCTTCTGAAGTAGTAAGAATAAAACACTTCCAAAGCATTATATAGATTAATACGCATCACATGGGCTAGCTAGCTGAAGATAATACATCGTTGGAATTTAAAAACGCTACCGCCAGAAGATGTCATCCAACCAACCTATCTCTGTCTGAGTTTCTTCTTTCGTGATTATTATATCATTATAATATGTCTTGTTTTATTAACTATGATGATGGGTTTCAGTTTGGACCCGACCCCCCCATATTTAGTTATGGTGTTTTTTAGTCCTTTTTTATAATTCACTTGATCTTTGCTTATCATCATCGTATTATGTTTCAGGCACATGCGCCTATCATTAGTGTAACCAATTATGGTCTAATTTGATTCTTGCTCATTAGTGTAAACCAAATATCCTATATTTGTCTATTTGGCTCTTGAAAGCACCATCAAGAAGACGAGCCGAAAAACTCAGATTGGGATGAATCCCAACCTCTAGAATAAGGTAACTAACGGACAAGACGTCCGAAAGAGACAAGTCACAAAAAACGGAGACTTGCCCATTCCCGGCGACTCATAATTCTCATGAAGAAACAAAGCTTCCTCTGGTTTTCAATCTGCGATTAAGATCCCTTTCGAACAAGGAAAATGATCCCTTTCAATCTGGGATTAAAATCCCTTGAAGCACCGTCAAGCTGACGAGCTTAGTAACTCAGTCCCAACCTCTAGAATACTGAACTTCGAGCCAACGAGTTGCGTATCAAAAGATTCGATCTCCGACGCGGAAAGTCTGGCCGTCGATCGAAGAAGCCCAGTCGGCAGCGAGTTCCAAGCCGCGATCTCCTCCTCCGACGTGGTGCATCTGCGCGTCGGTGCCACCGAACAAGCTCGCCGTTGAATGCTCGCCGAACAAGCTCGCCACCGAACAAGCGTGTCGGTGCATCTCACGTTAAGATGATTCCTTCTATTTTGCCTTTACGTGATTCAATTGTTTTGGTAGTGATGATAAATTTTATGAAATGGAGATATGAATTTTTTGTAGGAAGTAATACTTACCTGGCTCTTTGCATTTGTTTCTCCTTGTGGAACTCTTTTCTTAAGATATGTTGTTTTTTTCTGCTCACCATTTCTTAGTGATTCATTATGATTAATACTCGCACGGATTATTTAGCGGGCTTATTTTTTTACATTAATGTACTTCATATTTTTTATTGTCGAAGATAAGGAACTGCATCAACATCCAAACTTTTGCAAGGTTTGGAAAGTTCTAAATCCTTTCCGATCATTATATTTAGGTTGATGTCAACGTTAGAATAGTTCAACACGCAGTTAACTAACAGTGTAAGTGAGTTAACGGTTGTTAGTTTACTTTTAGCACAATAATAGTATATATACAGTGTATTGGTTATCATTTGGACTTAACAATTCATAATACAATTTCAGTAAAATCTCTTTTTTCCGTTCACATGGTATCACAACCCAAGATTTAAACTCTTTTTTTTCTTTTCACTTTCGCTTCTAGATTCGTTTCCCTTCCTTGTTCCCTCTCTTGGTTTTGATGATGATAGATACGTCCTCTTCCGTTCCAGCGCCAGCGTCAGCATCACCGACGATCGCAGATCCTTCTCACTCCTTCTTTCTCAATCAAGGAGATCACCCAGGGCTCTTGATTGTTTCAATTCCAATGCCCGGAGACGCAAATTATCACTCATGGTCAACAACGATGATGATGTCTTTATCCAAGAATAAGCTTGTGTTTGTTGATGACACGTCCGAATAACCTTTGGTGACGGATCCTCTGTATCTAGTTTGGCGAAGCGTGAACGTGTTTGGTCTTGGATGGATTCACAAGGTTATGTCTCCTGACATCACACAGAGCATATTGTGGTTGTACTCATCTAGAGATGTCTTGTAAGATCACGAGGAACGCTCCAGTAGATCGAATCTGGTACGAATCTTCAATTTACATGACTAGATCTCGTCTTTCCGTTAGGGCTCGCTATCAATCTCTGCCTATTACACGTGATTCAAAGTCCTCTGGGATGAATATGTGGTATTTCACCAGTACCTTCTTGTTCTTGTTCGCCGAGATGCTCTTTTGGTGCGATGGTGAAGGTCTGTGACTACGGATTGCAGGAACAGCTGATTCGCTTCTTGCCTGGCTTGGATGGGAGATATACATCGATTCGGTATCAGATTCTTCGTTCCACTCCATTTCCCACAATCAATCAAGTGTTTGCGATGGTGTCCCATGATGAGCATGAGCAAGGCTTCAGAGTGCCTCGCCAGTGTCCCGGCTATGTCGTTGATGGTGGATTCCGGTTTGGTGATGGTTGGCCCGATGGCCTTCACTGCTGGTGGAAGGACTGGACAATACGAGCACAAGAAACCAGGTGGGAATCGCCCTGTTTGCTCGTTTGGTCACAAGGTTGGGCACACTGTGGATCGGTTCTTCGAAAAGAATGGTTTTCCACTGGATATGGTCGTGGAAAGTCCAATAAGTTCACTAGATAGGCTCATGCGGTGCTCTCGGATGGAATTGCGATTCATGTTGATTCGACTATCTCTTCTAGCTCTTCTGGTTTCACTCCGCAGCAGTTGGAGGCTCTATACAGTTGCTTTCAGACACAAGCTCCCCATCAGCAATCTCGGGTGGATTCTGGTGTAGGTTGCGGAACAGTTGGCATGGTTGCTGAGGTTTCATCAGGTCATCTGGCTAGTGATCAAACTCCTGGTCATTTAACTTCCGCCCCTGCGTCTGTCCTTCTTGAGTTTGTTGCAGGTAAGTGTGTTCTAACCATTAACACTTCTCATTTACAATCATCCGGTAGTACTGATCGTGCTAATCGTTCTTGGATCATAGATACGGGTACTATTGATAGTATTGTTTGTTCTACATACCTACTGTTTTATTGTTATGCCATTTCTAATATGCCTGTGTCCTTCCCTGCTATTCAACAAGTTTCGGTCAGTCACATTGGTTCTTCTTTCTTGACTCCTACTTTGGTGATTAAGAATGTCTTGGTTATTCCTTCATTTACCTTCAGTTTGTTGTCAGTTAGCAGTTTAACTGCTCAACACAAGTGTTCCTTGACCTTGTTTCATGATCTTTGTCTTCTTCAAGACCTTCAAACGCAGCAGACGATTGGCTCACATGAGCTCGTGAATTGTCTTAGTCAATTTCATTCTTTTATGCCTCATCATTCTCCTGTATGTTCTACTGTTGTTTCTCCAATAATTTGGCATCAACGCTAGGGCATTCAAATGTTCTGTCACGACCTTATATTCCTTGTATGACTCTTGATTGAAAATCAATAAAATGCTTTGTTTGTCCTTTGGCCAAACAAGAGAGCTTGTCGTTTCCTACTAGCATCTCTCGTGCTTGTGTTGTTTTTTTTATCTAATTCATTGTGATATTTGGGGGCCTTATTAGGTTCCTGCTTTTGATGAGTACAAGTATTTTCTAACTTTGGTTGATGATTTTTCGAGGACTACTTGGGTTTTTATGATGAAGCTCAAATCTGAGGCTAGGCGGTTATTACTTAAATTCTATATGTTTGTTAAGACACAATTTTCCAAGACGATCAAGGTCATTCGAACTGATGGTGGGCTGGAATTCAAGATGCCAACTTTCTTCCAACAAAATGGGATTGTACATAAGGTTTCATGCCCTTATTCATCTCAACAGAATGGCAGGGTTGAGAGAAAGCATCAACATATCAACACATTTTAGCTGTAGCTAGAGCTCTTTTATTCCAAGAAGGGTTGGCAGGTGAATTCTTGTCTTTGGCTGTTTTACATGTTGTGCACCTGATCAATCTGATTCCTAGCCAAATTCTTGATAATAAATTTCTTGTTGAGTTGCTTACTGGCAGACCTCTTAAGTATGATCGTTTACGAAGTTTTGGGTGCCTTTGCTTTGCTACCAATGTTGGTCCTGCTACACTAAAATTTCACCCTAGGGTTACTGCTTGTATTTTTGTCGGTTTCCATGCTGGTACAAAAGGCTATATGGTGTATGAATTAGATGATAATCTTTTTTTACCTCCACGGATGTTACTTTTAGGGAGGATGTCTTCCCTTTTGCTACTAACCTACAAGTACAAGATCTTTTTGTCTTTCCCTTGATGGAGTTAGAGGTTCCTCCTCTTGGATCATCTATATCATAAATATCGAGGGTTCAGTCTCGAGATCATTATCATAATGCCTCCAGTTCAATAGTGGAGTTTCCTACATAGTAGCATTCCGGTAGCAACGACTTGGTGACCCATTCAGAAGTTGTTCTGAAAGAATCAAAAACTGATCTAGCACATACAGATGAGGTAATCCACCTTAGGAAATCTTCTCGCTTCAGAAATAGACTATCTTATCTCAGGAATTTTTACTATTGTGCAGTGGTGAATACCTCTATAAAGTATCCCTTATCCACTGTTATGTCATATGATAAATTGTATCCTACTTATCATACATTTGATTTGAGCATTGTTGTTGACCGTGAACCACAGAGTTACAAAGAGGCTACGATCAATCCTAAATGGTGTGACGCGATGAACCTGAAACTCCAAGCTTTGGAGAAAACCAACACTTGGATTGTGATGCCTTTGCCTTCTGGGAAGCGTCCTATTGGATGTAAGTGGGTCTTCAATATCAAGTATCACGCGGATGGTTCTGTCGAGCAATATAAAGCTCACTTAGTGGCGAAAGGGTATACGTAGACCGAAGGTATCGACTACAATGATACATTTGCTCCAGTCACTAAGATGACCACTGTAAGAGGTCTCTTAGCCCTTGCTTCAGTCAAAGGATGGGATCTCCATCAGCTGGACGTCAACACTGCATTCCTGCACGACTATTTGGATGAGGAAGTGTACATGAAACTTCCTCCAGGTATGTCCTCTGACCAATCTATTGTCTGCAAACTTAATAGATCTCTCTATGGACTTAAACAAGTGAGTCGGCAATGGAATTTTCGCTTATTGAGTTTCTAGTTCAGTGTGGTTTTGTCCCGATACATTCCGATTACTCTATGTTTACCAAACGTTCTGATGATCTTTTTTGGTTGTTTTAGTTTACGTGGATGATAGTATATTGATTGAGAATGATGTGTCTGGTATTCAAAAGATTAAGCATGAGTTAGATGTTGAGTTTACGATTAAGGATATTGGTTTGTTGAAGTATTTTCTAGGATTAGAGATTGCTAGGTCTAGCTCTAGCATTTCTCTTAACCAACGAAATATGCTTTGGAGATTATTAATGATGCAGGATTATTGGCTGCCAAACCTTCAAATTCTCCAGTTGATTTCGACAATCATTTATCCGCCAGCTGAGGTATTCCCCTTGATGATCCAACCATTTACAGGCGGTTGGTTGGTAGGTTAGTCTATTTGTGAAGCACTAGGCCCGATATTTCATTCACTATCAACTACTTGAGCCAATTTGTTAGCAAGCCAACTGATGTTCACTTTAAGGCTGCTTTGAAAGTCGTTCCATATCTAAAAAATAAGCCAGGTAAAGGTCTATTCTTTCCTTCTGATTCAGATATGTCCTTACGAGCTTATAGTGATAGTGATTCGGCTAGTTGCCCGGATTCTAAACTGGTTTCCTAGTCTATTTGGGTAAATATTTGATTTCCTGGAAATCAAAGAAGCAGGTTACCGTTTTGCGATCCTCTACAGAAGTAGAGTATCGTGCTCTTGCTACTGTGGTTTGTGAGTTGCAATGGTTAAAGTATTTGTATTCTGATTTACTCATTCTCTTCCCTGAGGCCTTTTCCTGTGTTTTGTGATAGTTTGTCGGTGATATAAATGGTTGAGAACCCGGTGGCACGCGAAAGGACTAACCATATAGAGCTCAGTTGTCATCTTGTTCGAGAGAAGGTTGTCGTCTGGATTGGTTCAAGTCAGCCGTGTTTCAACGATAGAGCAGCTAGCTGATGTTTTGACGAAACCCCTAGGGATAGCAGTTTTTCAGTCTTTAGTTTCCAAACTCGGATTACTTGATCTGTACAATCCAAGTAATGCCAAGTTTGAGGGGAGTGTCAACGTTAGAATAGTTCAACACGCAATTAACTAACAGTCTTAGTGAGTTAATGATGTTAGTTTAGTTTTAGCACAATAGTAGTATAGTGTACAGGTTATCATTTGGACTTAAAAATTAGTCAAATCTCTATTTTTCCGTTCACAGTTGACTCTTTGACCAATCTAATGGTCTAAATTTTTTAGAGGTATTTCGGACTTTACACAAATAATTTAATTATTATATTTAAATTAAATACTTTAATATTTTTCGGTGACCGGCCGGCGACACTCTGGTGACCGGCCACCGTCTCCAGAAAATTTTCCAACGACTTTTCCTTTGACCGACAGCCGTCTCTGGTGAGACTCCGACCAAATTTTTGCCGACCGACCAATTTCCGGAGACTTTTCCAGCGACGTCGAGTTAACTAGTTAACCTGATTTTTTACTCATAACTAGTTAACATAATTTTTTTACTGATAACTAGTTAACAGGTTATAAGTAGATAACTAGTTAACTGAACTATTTAACAGATTATTTTAGTGTTAACTAGTTAACGAATTACCATGATTAGTTAACTGAATTTTTTGTTAACAGGTTATCTAACTAGTTAACTAGCTAACATCATGATTTAGATAATTAGCTAACTAGTTCTCAAGTTGTTAACTAGTTATCTAATTGAGTTAACCAGTTCACTTATCGAGTTAACCAGATAAATTACTTATCAGGTTAACTAATTATCTAATCGGGTTAACTAGTTATCAAGTTGTTAAGTAGTTAAATTATCGAGTTAACTAGTTAACTAATTTTAAAAACTAGTTAACTAATTCAAAAAACTAGTTAACTAATTCAAAAAACTAGTTATCAAAACTAGCTAACTAGTTATACGATCAAGTTACCACATTATTCGACAATCAGTTTATAAAGTTCAAAGATTATTCCAACAATGTCAATAACATAAAAAAATAGTGACTAAAACTGTAATTATTAATAATAAACAATCAAACTATTATAACCTAAAATATAGTGACTAGAACTGTAATTATTAATATTTACAAAACAATTCCCGTAGCTAAGCCACGAAAAATCATCTCGACCCAATCTTCACCTTTGTCCAACGAACTAAACATGTTGATGAAATGCCACAAATAATAGGTAATCATACACTACAAGAAAATATTGCGTTAGTCACGGATTTTTAGTCACAGTTTTGGAAACCGTGACTAGTTAGTCACGGTTTTTAGAAACCGTGACAAATTAGTCAGGGTTTGTAAAAAAACCGTGACTAATTTGTCACGGTTTTAATAAACCGTGACTAATTTGTCACGGTTTTAATAAACCGTGACAACTTTGTCACGGTTTGTAACAAAACCGTGATTGATTTTTGGCCACCAATGACAGGTTGGCAATCTGTGACAATTATTGCCCACACGCCTTCCCTCATCTTCTCTTTCTTCCTCCCATCTCTTCTTTCTTTCTTCCTCCCATCTCCTCTTTCTTCTTTCTTCCTCCCATGGCCATCTTCTCTTTCTTCTTTCCAACCACAACTCTAGATCTCTACTGGTATCCGGAGCCGCCGCCGCTTAATCACTTCATCTCCGGAGCTCCGGAGCATCCGCCGGAGCTCCTCTCATCCGACCTCTGCTGGTATCCGACGAAGCTCCCCCTACCGGTACAAGCCCCACCAAGCTCCCCTTCCCGTACAAGCCCCACCGATACACGCCAAGCTAAGTCGTCGAACCTATTTCGAGATCTGTAGAAGCCCAACCTGTACCCCCCGCCGAATTCCGAGATCTGTACCGGCGGCCCTGTCTCAGATGGCTAAGTCGGTCGGTGACCGGTGGCCGGCGGTCCTGGTGGACGACGAGACAAGAACTGGTCGGTTTGGCGCCGGAGAAGTCTCGGAGGCCGAGTAGTTCATCCACCGCCTCTGCCGTTTGCATCATCTTCTCTTCAAATCCACCACCGACGGAGTAGTTCATCCACCGCCGGCGGAGTAGTTCATCCACCGCCGGCGGAGTAGTTAATTAGAGCATTAGTTTGTAATTATAGTTTAATTGCTTCGAAATACAATAATTGTAACATTTTACATTAGTTTGTTCCATTAATGACACAATTAATAAATTAAATGACTAGTTCGTAATTAATTGGGATGTTTTGTTAACATTTTAACTTTATGGATCATTTTGCATAACGGAAGATGTCGAGGGTCTAGTCCTGTACTTTGAGGAAATGATAACTTGGATCACTGAAAATTATTTATTTTACGATTTGATCACTACACTTTGTCACGGTTTCTCTACGAACCGTGACCAACCTTAGTCACGGTTTTTGTTTGAACCGTGACTAAATTGAGCAAAATTAGTCACGGTTTTTGTATAAACCGTGACTAATTTTGGTCGATTTAGTCACGGTTTCTTAAACCGTGACTAAATTCTTTTGTCACGGTAAAAACCGTGACTAATGTAGCCTAAAAACCGTGACTAAAGTGTTGTTTTGTTGTAGTGATACCCTAATTTAACATCTGCTTGAACTCTCGATCGACTCTGTAAACACGAATTAAGGTATATGTGGGACTATGATATAAAATGGACTTGAAAAACCGTTCCTCTCTCGAGCTAACGGAGAATCTAGTGTTCTTCTTAAGTGTCATGTTGACTAGTGCTTCTCCTGAACCCACGAATCAAGACAAAATAATGAACTTGCATAAAACAAGTTCAATATCAGAATTATACTTTAAGAAAAACTAAGGGTTTAACAAATTCTGAACAAACATCGGTTACAAATCAAGGGTTAAAACTCTATCATCCTACATACAATATCCAATCTAGGGTTTCATGAACGAAAGACCACACCAAAGCTCTTGTTGATTGTTTCATGAAAGGAAGAAGCTAAAGATTTGTGGAATGAGGATGATGGCCCTTTGATATCTCCATTATCAAAATCAAATGAACGTTGTGAGGCGTCAAATCGTGAACAGGGTTCCAGAGATTAACCTATTGGTTTGAGGAAATCGATGGCAGAGGAGTGAGATAAAATCAACGGATTAAATGGTTGATGTTGGTGTCAATGGATAAGACAAAGTTGGTGGTGAAGTCGGTGACGAGCAAGGATCCGTTGGAGGAGGAGTTAGTTCATAGGGTGAAGGGGCGAGAGTAGACGGCGTTGGTACGATTGTTAGTAGGACGACAACGATTCCGACGCGATAGAGTCATTTGCTCAAGAGCACGACTAATAGTTGCTGAAAGACCAAGTGTTAGGATGAAAAAGGTTGAAGAAGAGTGGTCTTTTGTGACTTCGCTCAATTAAGTGACTGATTTGCCGTTACAAAAACAATGTGGATTGTTAGTAATCTTAGAAATTTACAATTTTCTGTCACTGATATTCGTGTTATTATTGACAGTCTGGAATTTTATGTCATTTTGTATAAATATTTAAATGTAAACATCGTTGGAGTAACCCCTACATTCCCTATATCTATCTAACATGTTTACTGATTCAACAAAACAAAATGTTAACTAGTTCCATTGACTAGTTATCTTACCATGATAATTAGTTATTAGCAAAAAAAATATGTTAACTAGTTATCTCAACCAGATAATAAGTTATTTGTTCACTATAACATGTTAACTAATTCACTTTGGAAACAGAATAATAATTTATTTGGTCACCTAAGACAAAGCTAGAAAATTTTCATTCTGGGGGCCGACAAAAAAGATAAAAGATAAATTCAAAATTATATTAAAAAAATATTATTATTTTAATCGTACACAACGCTATTTGACATCATTAAAATCACTTAAAACAACATCTTAACTAAAATTTTCTGATAAATCACGTTCAATATATATGATTGAACTATCAGGTAGAAATTCATCACACATTTTATTGCGTAGCCTAGTTTCCCTATCTTCATTGCAAAAAATACATGTTCACTAGTAGCAGTAGATACCGGAACCGGAAGAGTCAAAACAAGACGAATAAACCGGTCCACATGATAAAATTGACTTGATTAACCCATCTCCATCAACCCTACAAAGCTCAACAAGAGATGATAATGGGTTAATAATTATGCAGACTCTGGTATGAGAGTATGTACATTATCTCGCAGACGCAGAAGTCGTAGGTAACAAATCAGATTTTAATTCAGAGATTGGGCGACTATCAACCTAACACATCTTAGAATTAAAATATGAATTAAATTTAAGTTTTTGATTGAAAAAATCGGTAGTTTGGAAAGAGTTCACCGATCTGTCGTAAGATAAATTGAGAATCTACGATGTTGATGGTAAATCATTCTATTAAAGAGTGAGAGAAAGGTTGAATTGTTGAATTTTAATCGATGAACAATAATTGTTTAATAATTAAAAATTATTAAGGATTTAATTACAATTCAAATGGAAAAATGAACATAGTATGACCATAAAACATGTTATTTTAATTCATAAAAAAGCCACATTATTTTAAAAATAAACATAGATGTCATCATAGTTTGAAAAAGGAATAAACATAATGAAGTTAAAAAAATTGACAATGCAAAAGATTTGAACCTAAGACCTCAAGCTTAATAAACAACACACTAACCACTAAACTAACATACTTGACAATGTTGTAGGGGTCATGGCTTCCCTACATGGTGCCCGTAGGCGTGTTTGAGGCTCTAAGCGTATGAGTTAGGGCGTACGGTCAGAGGTGTATTGTAGTGGAAGTATTGGTGTCTTGTGTTGTCTTTCTTTGTAACAGGATCATTTGCTATTTATAGCATGGTGCTGACCTTCGTGAGGGTCATGTGGCATCTTCTGGTTGGCTCGTAGTGTCGGTCATGGAGATGACTTTCATAGCTGTTAGGACTCTTAAAGTGTTTAAACCCTAGCCCTTAGTGGGCCTCAGCGTCTGACGAGCCTAGTCCGATTAAGGGTGAGTCCGGTTCTTCTAGGTCTAACCCAAAAAGGTTTGGACCCATATATCAATTACATCACATATTTGTATTAGGAAAAACGCTTATTGCAAATTACCAATTACTTGAGAAATCCCGTTACTATATATATTCCATATAAAAGGAAAAGCGATGAAATTTTGTTGTCTGCCATTGATAATTAGTGTGCAAACAGCAGAGCCAAATCCTCCTTTTTACTACAAGAATAAAATTTCAACTCCTCCCCATACTGCACATTTTGGCTATCATCATTTATTCCTATTCGATTGAATGTGAAGTGTTTGATTTACAGATAAATTATTTGAAGTGAGCAACTGAGCATGTAATTCTGCGGATTACTTGTTGAACATTTGTGAAGTTGAAATATGTTTGTTGTTACAACAGAAAGATGAAGATTGGCTGTTTGGTTGGAAGAAACTGAATGGGTGCTTGCTTCTCCTTTTATACAACACATGATGAACCAATAAACTACCCAAAAGTTAATTAACCTAACAAAACCAAACAAAAAGATATCGTTTTATTTCCATTTATACATCGATAAACAATGTAGAAAACACAACAATTTTCCTACCATTTTCGTATCCCTTTTAACAGTAGGAGAAATGCTTGTTAAATAAAATTTTATGAAAGCTAATGATCAACCAACTTCCGAATAAGAGAACTAGGGGCATGTGAGGGGAAAAATGAAAATCGGTACGGGTGCCTTAAAGCATCTTCGATGGTTGTGTTTAAAAACTGTAAAAGCTTTAAGAATCATAGAAAAGTACGTATGAGATGAAAATTAAAATAATGAGGTCGAAATAAAATTTTTAATTTATTTACATAAAGCTTTATATACCTAATAAACCAATCAAATCATTTCCCTCTTCTGTGATATTTCTTATAATTTAATCACATCATTTTATTAATGAAATCTTACAATTTTATTAAGCTTTCAAAGTTCTAGACCTTTGCGAGAAAAGATTTATGAATTAGAGTTTTTAAAAAAGTAATGTGGCATAGTATATAAAGCGTTATACTCTCTGAATAACCTTGAAAATAAACATTGAAGAGAGATAGATATATTCTCTCTGAACGGATGGCGATTCTGGAGGGAAAACGAACTATTATGGAGGGAGACCTTCTCCCTTGAGATCTGAGGCTAGGATCGGCGATTGAAGCTCCGGCTGTGGGTGCGCTCCGGTTGGGCGTGAGCTGAGGGTTCCTACGGCGAGACTTCATAGAAGTTAAACTCTTCCTCTTGCTCTGTTTGAGTGTTTCCTCACTTCTAGTTTGGTGTCTGTAGATTCTTGGTGAAGGCTGTAATCCGTTCTGTTGAGTCATTTTGTAGTGGGTGCGCTCCTATAGAGGGTTCCAGAGCGTGATTGCTAGTTGGAAATTGCCTGGCGATTCCGCATCTACAAAGTTTTTTCTTTCTTTCTAAGTCATGGCTTCTGGTAATACTTCCTCCCTTTCTTGGGCTTCGGTGGTGGGTGACGATGGCACCAACTTCAGTTATATCGATACTACCTCATCTTTTGTGAATGGATCCCTCTGTATTCCTCAATCTGTGATTGATGAAGGCTTGCAAAAGCTGAAATCTGTGTTAGTTGCTCAATTTGTGGGGACCGTACCCCCAATTCGGGTCATTATGACAGTTGCTAATAGGATTTTGGGGGTACGAAGGAGAAGTCATAGTTTCTCGTCTTGATGATGGTTTCTTTCTTCTTGAATTTTCCTCTGAGAACTTAGTTAATTGGATTCTGAAGTGATCCTAGCATATTCATAATTCTGTAATGAACCTGAAGAAATGGGAGAAGAACATTAAGCCGATAGATTTGGCCCCTAAAAGTCTTCCAGTTTGGGTTGTCTTTAAGAAAGTGCCTCCAGCTTTAATCACTGATGAAGGGATTAGCTGGATCTCAATTAATCTAGGAGAACATGTGAACAGATTTGTGCGGATTGGTTTAGATGTTAAAGTCTGCCTCTTACGAGATCTAGAAGCTAATGAGGTTAAGGAAGTTAGTGTCACTCTGGAGGGTGAAGAAGTGTTAATTGCAGTGAAATACCCGCATGCCAGGGTTTATGAAGAAAGGAAAGAGTGATTCCCTACTAAAGAATGGCATGAAAGGAAGACTAGTAGTAAGGAACATGCTATGAATAATGAAGAGCAGCAAATTTCGCCTGCTACTTTTGATGAAAATGATGTGTCTACCGAGAACAATGGAACTACCCCTGAGCAGCAAATCACTTTAGTCATCTCTGATGAGGGTAATGATGTCGCAAATGGTGACTCTAGTGGGGGGCCGCAGAGCAGTCGGATAAGAGTAACCAAATGTCTCCACAACTCGTGGATGGGATTGGTATTCCTATATCAGATGATAAGTTTGCTGATCCTGTGGTCAGAATGGTCATGGAGAATGATGCTTCTAGAGGTAACACCATTAGACAAGGGATTGGAATGCAGTCTACAAGTATTAAAACAGATAAGGGTAAAAGCAACAGTAACCCTTTCAATGTCCTGTATGATTTAGAAGGTGCTGACCTCCTCTCGGCAGCTGGTTTTCCTCCTCTTAAAGCATATGTCAGGAAAGCGAGGGAGAGAGTTAAGAAACGTGGTTCCCCTTCCAAGAAATGTTAGTCCTATCTTAGAATGTAAGGGGTCTGAATCTCCCCCGTAAGCAGATTTTATGGAAAAAAGTATATAGAGAAGCTAAATATTGATGTTGTTGGTTTAGTGGAAACTCGTGTGAAGGAAAAGAAGGCAGTAGATATTGTACATAATCATTTCCCTAATTGGAATGTTTTTGCTAATTACACTCACACCCCCTTGGTAGGATCTGGATTTTATGGTGATCCCACACTAAACTACAAGTGATCAGTCACTCTGATCAGTGTGTGGTGGTAAGGGTTGATGGCAATTACATTTTTTATATAGGCTTAATTTACAGCTCTAATAAATAAAAAGATAGGTAAAATTTGTATAGCAATTTGAAGGATAGCAATTGGCCTATGCTACTCACTAGCAATTTCAATGCAATCAGGAATAGTAGGGAGGCCTCAAACGGCTCTGATAGTGGAAACAGTAGTACAGATTTTAATGAGTGGATTAACAATCTTTGTCTCACATACCACAGAGTTCATGGGGAATGGTTTACCTGGCTGATTAATCAAGAGGGTAAGCCTATTTATAGAAGGATTGATCGTGTGCTTGTGAACCAAAGATGGCTTCTGACTTTTCAGGCTAGTAGAGTTACAACTACTTTACCTCATTTGTCTGATCCTTGTGGATTGTTGACAAACACTGACTTCTCTATTGGTGATCCTCCAAAGTCCTTTAAATTCTTCAACTTCTGGATGAAACACCCTAACTATGAGATGATCATTAAAGGGTGTTGGAGGAAGGGGAGGGTTGGAAGTTATATGAAGGATTTGTATGCTAATTTGAGAAGAGTTAAGGATTCTCTTAAACAGCTAAATAGAGATTCTTTCTCTGAAATTAGCTAGAGAGTTCAAGATGTAGAAGCTAAAATTTTGAAAGCTCATGCTAGCGCTCTAAGAACTAATAATAGTGCTTCTTTTCATGAGCTGGAAGCTGAAACAGAAAATTAGAATACACATAAAAGTTTGGAGGAATTGTTTTACAAAAAAAAAGCTAGGAATATTGGTATTACTGAAGGAGATGGTAATACTAGTTATTTCTATAGTATGGTGAAAGCACGAAATGCAAAGAAGCATCTCTCATACCTTGTGACTGGCTATATACCTCTACATCCTCGCACTACAAGAAACTATGTCCGTTGTAGGGGTTATGAATTGACACCGGTAAGGGTTATAACTCCTACAACGGTCGTTGTAGCGGTTATTCACAACCGCTGCTAAATCATCCTGTTTAAACGGCCTGTTGTAGGGGTCATAGAACCGCTACAATGGGATCTCCGATTATAGCGGTTCTGTTATAGGGGTTATAACCTATACAACCAATAATAGATCAATGGTTCAGATTTCACTTCGTAAAATTGATTTATTAAATATTTAATTAATTCATTCAGTTTTAGCTGTTCAGAATCACTACAATGGAATAGATTAAAATTTTAAAAAAGGCTATCCGGTCCATATCTCCACCGCCGATATGTCAACACCAGCAATGACCACTCCGATTTACCGGCAAATAACAGCTCCTCCACAATGCTGGCAATACCAGCTCTTCCACCTCCTCTGCCAAAATCGTTGTCGCTGAAGAAGAAGGAGTAGAGATCTGAGATGGAGAAGAAGATCATCCAACCCAGTTCAAAGCCTCCCATTCTGACGGATGAGCCTCCCAATTCAAAGGCTCCTGGTGGGAGGAGTTTGACGGAATGAAGGAGGAGAGGAGGCATCAGATGAAGGATGCGAAGCGAAGATCTTGGTCGAGATATGCACTTGACGCCACGCAAAACTTGTGCGAAGCAGTTGAAGAAGTTCTAGAAAGAGGTTCCGTCAGTAACGAAGTGATTAACGGAGGACCTGATGAAGATGTCGTCAGTGAGCTCCGTCACCTGGACAGAAAGTATCGGGCGGTGGTGGCCCTGGTAGCTGACGGTGCGGTCGAGGGCGAAGAATCCATTGACAAAATCGGGGCCCCGGACCGACCCGAGGATGTCGATGATTGAAATTGATGGGGCGGAGGCGTGGAGGAAGTCAACGCCAGCGTCGTTGCAGGAGATGTATACTTTTGTGGTGGAAGGGTCGGTGGAGAGGTGGCCGACGAGAGGTGGGAAGAGGGAAAGAGTGTGGGAGAGGGAAGATTTGAGGAGGAGGTAAAGAGAAGAGCAAGGGAATTGAGGTTTGGAGAAGAGAGCTAGCTCCCTTTTGGAAATAGTGGCAGGAGAGCATGGGAAGATCGGAAGCGGAGAGCTTGAGATCGGAGATGGTGGATTTATGATCAGGGATGACGATTGAGGAGTCGTCAGATTTGATGGGAAAGAGAGAGAGAGACGACAGATTTGATGGGAAAAAAATAGAGAGGGTTTTAAAAATCGAAGGCTTGTGATGAGAGGAAAGTGTGTTTGTTTAATTAAGATCTAAAGGTTGTGTTTTGTTGATCTGCATGAAATTAAATGAACCAATTGAAAAGGAGAGATGCAAGGAATCTGGACCGTAGATCTAAAATGTATGTTGTAGGGGTTCCGTTGTAGGGGTTAAATACCTCTGTAGCATTTTTCGTTGTAGCGTTTTTAATAACCCCTACAAACCGCCCATTTTCGGATTCCGTTGTAGCAGTTGGTAAACCCCTACAACGGACCCTGTTTCTTGTAGTGTCGCTGCAAGAAACTGGGGATCACACACTTGTGTTTTGCAGACGATTTGATATTCTTTACCAATGGGACTCCTCATGATGTGATGCAAGTACATCAAACTCTTCAGACATTCTACACCATCACTGGTCTACAGGTTAACCCCTCCAGAACTTCCTTATTCTGCTCTGCAAGTGTCCAGGCCTCTGAAAAGCTTAGCATGACTGATCTTACTGGGTTCAACCTAGATTTTCTCCCAATCACTTATCTTGGCATTCCTCTTATTTCTGAGAGACTAAAGGCTGCATACTGCAAAAAACTAATTGACAGAATCATTACTAGAATCAAATGTTGGCGTACAAAGCTACCGAGTCATGCGGGGAAAATGCAACTAGCAAAAACAGTCCTTCAAAGTATGGCTACCGATTGGATGAACATTTTCGTTCTACCTATGAGTGTTATCAAAGAGATAGAGAAATTTGCTCAAATTTAATCCGGGGGTAGGGGTTCAGGGTGAAAAGGCTAGGATTTCCTAGAAGCAGGTCTCTGCTCCTTATGATGAAGGAGGAACAAATGCCTACCCTTTAAATCTCTGGAATACTGTTTTCCTGGCTAGGAATATTTGGAACTTTCTTCTGAGAAGAGGCTCCCTTTGGATTGCCTGGCTTACTTTTAGTAGGTTAAAGCACAAGGATTTCTGGACCTACAAATGCACAACTACAAATTCTTGGATGTGGAAAGGCATTATGAAATGCAGGGATGTCATTACCGCCCACATTACACAGAACTTTGATATGACTTGGTTGTGGGATGGGGAAGAGATGATTCATTTCTCCATGAAGAAAGTTCTTACTATAGTCAGAGGTGAGAAGGGAAAGGTCAAATGGGAGAAGTTAGTTTGTAAGTCCCCAACTATCCCAAGAACTGTTTCATGGCTTGGCAGATCTGCTTAAATCAACTTCCTTTTAATGACAAACTAATCAAGTGGGGTATCAATGTTGCAGCACCTTGCTTCTTCTGTCATGTTGGTTTGGATACTTGTTATCACACTATTGGAGCGTGTGATTATGCCATATGGATTAAGCGTCAGTTATTCACTAATTATAGGAATGGTATGGATTGACAAGGTGAAGTTGATTGGTTTTTACCAGTTTTGATGGAAATTATGTTGTTGCTCATAAGAATAGATTAGCTTGGAGGATAACAATTTTGAACATTTGAAAAGAAAGGTTTTGTAGAGCTTATGGGGAGGGCCAAGTTGATAAGGATATTCTGCTTGATAAGATTCAGCTGGAGTTAGGTGTCATGTGGAGCAGTTTTAAGAAGAAGAGATCTTGATATTTTTCTCACAATGGTCTAGAGTTTTAAAAGTTTATAAAATTATAATATTTAATTAATACAATGATGGGATTAAAATATTAATAAATTCATTAACGCCTTTCAACATGAACATGTCAAACTCAGTTTAAAATAGATATCTGATGAGAAATGTTATGTTATTTGCAATCAATTAGTTAAACTCCAAAAATAACTATCCATGACTCTTGGTTGTCATAGAAAGTTAGAAACAGATATATATATGGTTTCCATGAGATTTCTCATATACTTCTTATAAGATGATAAGAATGATTCATTCTCTATAAAACCACACGAAGAGTATATTGAAAAACGAAAAATTTCAAAATCACATGTTCGTCATATCTAATTATATATAATTATATTTCCAATTAAAAATGCTTAGTAAGCTAATATATTGCCATTGGAGCTAACGTGGTGTAATAAATATGCACCAATTAATGTCATGAAGACAAAAGTTCGAACGGAAGGACCCAAACAACAAAGTGGTCAAAGTAGCAGCGGATAAAAAGAGCGAATTATAGTATAAGGACCTATCTGTTAGGTTGACAAAGTAGAGGGGGGAGTGTTATTTTCCCTTAAAAGAAGACAAAAAATAGGACAGAGAAATGATTTTATTGGTTTATTTCATAAAGCTTTTATTTCCAACTCATTATTTTAAGCGATGTTTTCCTGCAAATAGGAAAATTTCGGTGGAATCAAGCTTTCCGCCGGAATTTAGTGTAAGCTGGAATCAACCCCAATTTCGGACCTCAATTCCGTGTTTTCCTGCTATATTGCCGTCCCGGAAATGAAAGTAAAATCCCATATGAATGTCTATATTGCCCCTGTCATAACCCACTCACCCTATCCTTTATTCTGTCCAATTCATTCAGTGCAGACGACCTTCCCCGCCGTCTTCCTCTCGTCCGATCTTCAACCTTCATCGTCGGCCAATCCAACGTCCACACCTCGTCTTCATCACCAAACCTTTCCAAACGATTTCAACCATCATCCTTTCGTCTTTAATCAGAATCCGGCTCTGCCCTCAATGGGAACAAAGGTATGAATGATTCTGCTTCTGCATTCTCCATTGGGTTGAAGATGGCTGCAACCCTTTATTTTTTCCAATCATCCTATCTAGGGCTCTCAAGCCTTCTTCTCGTCCGAAGTGGTGTTGTGGTCGCTGAATGGTCTGATGGGAACGGTGTGAAGACGAACGGTGTTGTTACAAAGGGTAATTGTGACATAAACCTAAAAATTGGAGCCGGAATTTCAGATTCCTACCTATTTGGGCGGGAATCAGTATATGGGCTGCCGCCGGAATTTAGGCCCGTGACTGAATTTGATTCCGCCGGAAACGGGCCGTCATATAATGCGAGGAAAACTGGGAATCAGTCGATTCCGTGGAATTGGCCAATTCCAGCTGTGAATTCCAAGCAAGAAAACAACGCCTTAATTTCCATCTCATTCTCTTCTATGTACATAAAGCTATCATTTCCGGCTAATTATTTTAATTTTCACCTCATCTTATCTTAATCTTAAATCTTTAACTAATCTATGAGAGATCATCAAATTATTTTTGCCACATAGGACAAAACAATTCTCTCAATTAATTTTAAATAAAAAAATGTATATCAACTCTTAATAAATACTCTCACATTAAGAGCTAATTAATAATTGGGTTAATACCATTTAGGAAGAGATCGATATTTTATCCATTTTTTGTTCAATTTTCCATCCAAAATCTTACGGTCAACCACGTCAACTAAAATAATAATTTTAAAATTATGCGCCATCAAACACTCAGTCATTAGATCCAACTCATTTCGATCCAACCAAACCCCTTTTATCATGATTGAAGATTCTCTTTCATCTATCGTCATCATCTATAATCTTCATCTTTAGTAGGATCTATTCCATGTCGAGTTTAATACATAGCAATACGTTTATCATTCTCCGATCTGCAACCATCACAATCTATGACGAGTCAAAATTTGGTCAAATCTATCTCTGCAACGAGAGAGATCGAATCTTTATGTCCATCACTCAATACTAATATTCGAGATTATTTCGGTCATGGCGTCCAAGGCAGCAATAATGACTCAATTGGGTTTGCAGTAATTGGTGGATGGGTTCATTGATCAATCTCCATGGAATTATCAAAAAATCTCCATGGATAACCATTTAAATCATGAGCACCAACAATTCCAAGAGCCACTACCAACTTTAGCATCTTCATGACCAATGATTTCACCTCCATTGTCGTTGTTATGACAATTGGAAGTATATATGAACACCTTACAGTCTAAGTTTGTTACTTCATAAGGAAAAGTTTCTGTGATGATAGAGATAAGTGAGTTGTGTATATTTGAGATGACTAGAGGGCGAAGATGACAATGATTTTATGGATGCATTGATGGTATCGTGCAAATATGGTTATTTGTGAACTGTATTAGATATATTGTCTAATACGATTCTAAGTATTGTTAACTATAATATCTCATTTATTTAACTAATAGTTCATATATATTGTCTATATAAAAATGTTATGTTATGTTTTGTATGTCACCCCCAATTATTCTTTTCAAAATCCCATGAACTAAACTTTAAACAAGAAAATATTTAAGTTTATTTAAGTTTATAAAGCTTACTATGGCTCGTGGGTCTGGAAAAGATTGATGAAGCTTCGACCATTAGTGAAGAAGTTTATGACTATGGATTGTGAAGGAGACTGTTATTGGATTGGCAAAGTAGTTATGAGGCTTAAGCCTAAAGCTATTTGGCAAGACATAAGAGAGAAGCAGGCTGCTGTACCGTGGAGCAAGCTGGTATGGGAGGGGTACACCATTCCTAGATTCAGTTTTCTGGCTTGGCTGATTACTATCAGGAGGATTATTACAAATGATAAAGTTGCAAAGTGGGATAGCTCGGTAGACATGAGTTGTGTTAGGTACTGAGACATATGAACATCTCTTCTTCGAATGTGATTTTTCGCAGAAGCTCTTGGTTGCCTTTGTCCCAGAGTTTGCTGTTTTTAGCAGCTGGGGGGCTGTCATTGATAGGGCAGTGGAGTGGACTGATGGGAGTATAGAGGATAAGGTCAAAAAGTTGAAGTGGGTGCTGGTCCTCAACGCAATTTGGAGATGTCATTGTTCGCATATTTTTGGCGTCAAGGCTATTGATTTAGATGTTTGTATAGATCAAATCAGGTGGGATATTTTGGCATTTGCACAAAGAGCCACGGATAGTTCACAGATTATGAGATATGTATAGGTTTTTTTTTCCTATAGTTATTTGTTTTTTCAATTCTTGTAGGTCCTTCATTGTTTTTTTTTTTGTGAAATAAAATCTCTAATTCATAAAAAAAAATAACTGTTAAAATATATATTTTCAAAAGTCTAAGCCAAAATATTGATCAATACCTTTGACCATTGACTACAAATTTGGACAGTGAATGACATTACAAAAAACTTTGCTTTTACCTACTGCAAAATTACAACAACATGAAAATGCAGTAGCAAATAGTTGATGTTAGCAACATCAATCACAATTTTCTATAGTAATTTGTTGTAGCAAATACTATTTGTGACATTCAGCATCCCTGTTGCAAATAGTGGTGTCACAATTCGCAAATAGTATTTACTATATCAAATTACTATAGAAAATAGTGAATTTTTCGTTGCTAACATCAACTATTTGCTACTGCATTTTCATACTGTTGTAATTTTCACCACAAGAAAATTACACTTTAACATCGAAATTCTAACGACGGACATAAATCCATTGTTAGATAATACTGTCTAACATCGGACAGATATCCACTGTTAGGGGCGCCAAAATATCCCACCTCCGTAGGATTGCAAAATTTTGGGGGGAAACCTAACTGAGGATAATATCCGCAGTTAGAATGAAAATTCAAGGGTGCAAAATATCCCGCCTTCGCGGGAATTCAAAATATTTTTTTTGGGGGCGGGGAAACCTAATAGCGATTTAATCCGCTTTTAAAGTTTGTTGATGTGGCAATCTGTGTGCCCAGCCCCAACCAATTACTTATTTGTTTCCTTTCTTTTTTTCTCTAAATTTGTGGAAATCCTTTAATTAGTTTCCTTAGGTTTTATTTTTTTTTATTTGTGGCAATCCAAGGAGAAAGAGAAAGAAGCGGAAGAAAGAAGAAGGAAGGAAGGAAGGAAAAGGAGAAAGAAGAAGAAGAACAAAGCAGAAGAAGAACAAAGAAGAAGAAGAACAAAGAAGAAACAAGAAAAAGTAAAAAAATGCAGAATGAAGAAGAAGAAGAAGAAAGAGAAAAGATAATTTAGATATGGAATAGAGAAAGAAGAAAAAGGAGAAGAAGAAGGAGAAGAGAGAAAGAAAGAAGAAGAAGGATATGCAACCGCCGTTAGGATTCCTAACAGTGCCTATCCGCTGTTAGAATCACTAAAAATCCGTTGTTAGGTTATCGTTTTCTTATAGTGTTTTCAGTATCTAAAGGCACACTTTTTTGTATTGAGATCCTGTCCACAGAGCACTCGTGAAAGATGGAACAATGGTCTGAACACGTCCTCATCATAGCCTCAGATTACAACCCCATAAACGTCCTCCCAATCAGTTGAGACCAAAGCTCTATCTAACTGAGACAAAGAAGCATCATCCTATAAATTAGAAAAAGTAAAAGTTGCTCCGCACATCGGGAGGTCAATCAACCTCGAGTCCTCAATAAACCTATTGAAAATCTCCATCTCCCTTCCTACCCGACGACCGCTCGACACTTCATCGAAATCTCTAACCATATTAGACTAACCGATAATACACGTAGGAAAGTTCCACGAACCCAAAAACACTCTAAGTTCCTCGATAAAACCTGCCTTAAGGTTTGTTGAGGTCAACCCGTAAACGTTGCACAACATCCAAACAAAATCATCTGAAACATTCCTAAAAATCGTAGTCAACCCAAACTGTCCCACCCAATGGTTTTTAACCTGCAACACACTAACATCCCAAACTGTCAAAATCCCTCCCCCCGCCCAACCGTATTAACCTCCTCCCACTCCACATTCCTGTTACCAAAAAGCGTGTAAACCACAACCCTTTCAACATGCACCAATTTCGTCTCCTACAGGCACCAGATGTTTGTCCGAGCATCCAAAATTCTCTTCCTAAGTCTATACTGCTTCGAAACATCTCCAACGCCCCTAACGTTCCATGACAAGATTCTAGGGTTTGTAAGTATTCTGAGTGAGGGGAGCATACCTCGGTCTACGATCCGAGCTAGCTTGACTACCTTCTGAAACGTTCCAATCCAGTCTCCTAAGCTCCACCTTCTTTTTTTATTTCGCCGTAGATTTCAAACGACGTTGAAGCACGTCCTCCGAAGATTCTACTGTTCTCTTGAACGCCTCCTCCCCGGAACCCCATACACGGAATTCCAAGAAATCCGCAAGCCTTTGTGCAATTTGACACAATGCATGGCCTCCCGGTCATCCTCCCCCATCTCAGCATGTAATCTTTCATCCTCCAAAAGACCAATTTCCTCCGCCTCCTCGTCCTCTGAGTTCCTCGAACTCACTCCTATCACTGACCCACACTTTTCCATTGTTTCTAAACAAATATCCCCACCAAACAATGAAACAAGAGGCTTACATGTCCCATGGCCCTGTTCTTCAAACAAATCAGTTGCCCCTGCACCTATCCGCAAACCGCCTTGCCCCTCCAATGAGCCATCTGTTTCTTAAGAACTTGTTATTAAGTCATTAACTTATAAAATTTTACAAACAAGGACAATTTATGTTAACGATTTTGAAATCTAGACTTGATTTGAGATTTTAAAAAGTATATGCATTTTAATTATAATATAGTATAGTATATTTTTTAAAAGTATTAGCCCAATAAACAATAACATTTACAATTTTTCTTATTTCAACCTCCAAAAGTATTGAAATGAAATGAAAGGAAAACCTTTAACCCCCACAAGACATGTTGACTTGAAACAGTTTTGTCGTATGTGACTATTCTAAGATATTATATTAAACTAGGTGAATTCTTTAATACCTCCCGTAAAACTAGTGGTACTCAGTGCCTCCAGTTTTCAAGTTCATCCGGAGCGTCCGTTTGAAGGAACAAGTCTGGATCGTTGATAATTAAATTAAGTCATAAATTAATTAAATTAATTATTTTATATTATAATAATACAAATTACTTTTATGGCACCCATTATTTCTTAATGTCAACAATAGTCTTAACCTTTTAACATAGTAATAAATCATCACTCTACCTATTTCATATATCAATTTCAATCCTAGTCATTTTTAACACCCCATCTCTGTTAAATCCCATCTTCGTTGCAATATTTCCCATCTCCTATTTCCAATCTCCTCCCATTCCAGCCAAGCAATCACCGACACTGACACAACCCTACTCTTATTCTTTGATTTCACCATTCGTGTCGTTTTCTTCTCCCACCCATCCTTCTTCTCCCTATTTATTCTCTTCTGTCACATATTGTCTTCTTCTCCGAGCCATCCCTCAGCTCCATGTTCTTTCACATCTTCTCAAGGGAGGAGAAGCGTGCACCACCGCCAAGGGGCAGCTATACAGATGGCGGATAACACTACTACAGCAGTTTCCACTGATTTGCCGGCGAAGAGGCCTAGAGATAAAGATCAGCACGGTACTTCCGCCGCCGCCCCCGTCGGTTAAGTAATGGAAACAAAAATCGACACCGACACCGATGATAAAGGAACCTCGAATCACTCCGTCGTCATCCCCGCCCGGATGGTTCTCCGGGAATATCCCCATGTGGCCAGGTACCTTCTTCGATTTCGCTTTCCCCAAATTTCTCTGTTTTCTGCCATTTTCTCCTATGAGATTGGGGAATTGGAATTTGTTATATTAGGGTTTGATTACACGTTCTGGGTTTGTTTGATTTGGGGAATTAGCTGAATCAAATTGGGTGGTGGTGAGGTTATAGGCACAACATGGGAGAGCTGATAATTGTGCATTGAGGCTGAGAACGATAAGATTAGATGTGTGAACATAGCCATTAGAGAAGTATTAAGGAATGTGACTTGCCCATCTTGCGGTGGCCTTCTAGTGAACAAGGATTCATATTTCAACGAGCACAAGTTGCGAATCAAGAACGCTTAGTTGAAAGAAGAGGTTAGTGAGAGTTTAAAGAATCAAACTTTTGTATTTGCATTTCTGTATTAGGGTTTTGTAGTAGTTTCTTGTGGTTGTAGCTTGATAGGGTTTCGAGCATTGCTGCGAAGTACATAGGGAGGCCGATCTCGCACTTGCCACTAGTTCAACTGATTCATATCTCCTCGTTGGATTTATCGATGGCGAGCTTCGGTGGTCATGGAATGGGCGGTGGTCAATCATCATTGGATCTCGACTTTGATCTCCTTCCTCAACAACAGTCGAGTCAGCTACCATTGGGCGGGTTATCAAGCATAAACAAGTTGATGATGATGGATGTTTCTGGGAATGATGTGGAGGAGCTACTCAGGCTTCTGTGAAGTATTGCCACTTTCCATAAGCATTTGAATTTTGAAGTGCCTTTAGGTTACGAATCCTTCACAGTGAATTCATCCATGGATCATTTTTGCTATAGAATATATATAAATAAGAAAGCCTCTTGGTGGATTGTAGCTTCTGCTTCTTCAGATGTTTAATTTTGATAGGGGAGATACTGTGAGTGATACCAATGTTCAAGTAGGCGCTAGGTGCTAGGCAAGCGGTGAGCCTCCAACTAGAGCTTTTCAAGCTTAAGCGGAGCTTAGGCGTGACTAAGCGGTAGTACAAAAATTGTAACAAACTATTTAGAATAGCGTACACAATACTTAATAACTAGCATAATAGTTCACAAGTTCACAGAAATACACTTATGTAACAAACAAAGTTCAAACTTAATTAGGTTCATGTTCCAACAAGAAGCACATAAACACATTAGATTATAAAGATAAGCCATAAAGGCGAAAACAAGCTCATAGCTTGTCACACGTCATCATCATCCAAATAAGTGTGATCAGCCACCACATCATTCTCATCATCCTCGAAAACAATATCCTCTCTTCCTTCCTTATCCTCATCGTCCGACTCAAAGTCTTCATCTTCATAAAGCCCTCTCACTCTTGCACTCATACGGAGTTGAAGTTGTTCATCAACACCCATCGCCTCATCAAGAACATCCCATGGTATGCCTTCCACTCCTTCCTCTTCTTCATCCCTAAACATGTGCAATGTATGATCATCCCCTCCCTCAAACAGAAAACCTTGCGCTTCAGTAGCATCAGTGCTTAAGAGCACATCAACACCCTTCTTCTCCTTGATCTTTTTCTTTTTTGACATTAACTTCGAGTTAAACTGGATGTAGACTAACTGATTTAGACGGCTAGTTGTAAGCCTGTTCCTCCTCTTAGTATGTATCTACAAAGTTTAGTTCATCATTGTGAATATGATATAATGACTAATCTCTAGGAAGTTATGGATTATATATATGGAGATTGGGTGACTAGCCGACTCAAAAGTACTCCAGTTCCTCTCACAGGCAGATGAACTTGTAGTCAGTGAGAGGATCCTCACAGCCATCCTTTGTAAATTTGGTGCGATTCCTCCATACAATCGCCACCAAGCCACTAAGAAAGGAGTAACACTTTTTAGACTTAAGAGAATGTGAACTGTGTAGAATAGATAAACTAAAACTGTACTAACCAGGATTGTAATCAAAGTTCTGCCATGTCTTCGCAAGCCTATGTGAGAATAGCCCTTCTCTTTGGAACTTTGTGAACTCAAAATTCACAACTTGATCGAGTACATCATCATCACCACCACTATAAATATGTTCCACACAATTCATGAAGGTCGTAGTAATGTCTGAATCATCAAAGATCGATGAGTCGGAATAACTATAATGTGGATTCAGCATGTATGCAGTCAAATGCAATGGTGCATCAAGCCTTCCACTCATCTTCTTGTTGACAATAGCCATGACATCCTTGTAACGACTTTCCACATTGCCAAAAGCCTCATGAATCTCCTTCTTTGCCATCACAAGTTGTCCATACACGAAACCCATTGAGGGTTTGACATCTCCATTAACCATTCGAAGGACTTTCACAAGTGGCTCAAACACTTTCAGGCAAAGGTTCACACCATTCCAAAAGGTCACACTAAGCATCGTCGTTGTCGCATCCTTCCCTTTCTTTGTGTGAACATCTTTCAAATCATCCCACTTCTTATCCACCACCATCCGCCTCAAATCACCTTTCTTCTCCATCATATTCTATAGAGTAAGATACTGAGATGCAAATCGGGTCAACCTGGCTGAACAATTTCTCTCTTCTTGGTGAATGATCTCATGCATTCCAAGGTGCGATGATGGCTATATATGAATATTGTGAAACCTTTAGCTTGATCAAGTACCTTTTTGAACCTTGGTAGGTTGCCAATTCCCTGGAGCATCAAATTGATAGTGTAGCACAGGAGCTCCAAAAGTTTGGTCTTTTTGTTAATAAGAGTGCATTCGCTCCCATATTGTTGGAAGCATTGTCCATCACGACTTGCACAACGTGCTCAGCTCCAACTTCCTCAATTGCACTGTCGACTAAGTCAAAAATGGCATCACTAGTGTGTGCAATACCTGACGTGTCCTTAGACTTTATGAAGCTTCTTCCCTCAGCACAGTGCGTGACTATGTTCATGATGCTTCTCCTCTTCATATCTGTCCAAGCATCAGTCATAAGTGAACAACCATGCTTCTCCTTCTCTTCATCACGCTCCTTAAGCAAAGATTTTGTTCGTGCATATTCTGATTTCAACAATGACTCTTGGAAATCATGCTGAGAAGGAGGCTTCAATCCAGGACCAAACATACCAATAGCCTCAACCATTTTCTTGAACTCGTCATTGTCGATTGCATTAAACGCAACGCCTACAATATAAGTTAAGACACAAATTAGCATCTAGCAAGCAACATCGTGCAAATTCAGTTATGTGCTAGTTCTTACCGTGAGTATATACCCATCTTGCAATGTATTGATGCACTTGGAGTGTTCTTTCCTCCCACAAGGCTTGATGGATCCTTTGTTGTTGAAGTGATTATGATGTAGACAATTTAGGATCTATTGCACGTCCTGCCCATTTGGTCAGTCAAAGGCCCTTTTGTATGGCTCCGAGCTACCAATACAAGTACTTCTTTTTCTTGGCCTGCTTCAGAGAACAAGACATCTTCTCCACACCTTGCTCCTAGCATCTTTTCCCTCTTCTTCTTTGCCATCTCTTCGAATGTTTTCAAGCATGCTTGTTGAGCTTTTTTTGGTGCGGAAGGGCATTTAGCAACTGTACTATTATTGCCAGCAATATGTTGCTTGAGTTGGTAAATACCTCCGGAGCTAATATGCTTGCAGAAATTGCACCTTATCTTTTCCTTGTTGTTGAGAGGATCAGCCAATGTACCATACTGCCACCCTATATCAGACGACTTTCGTTTGAGGGCAATGGTGTTAGCGTTACCCTCGCATTTGTCGCTGCCGCTGAACTGAATTCCCCATCCATGATACCAAATTGCCAACTCAAACAAACTGATATTCTACCAACCTTCAAACAAGCAATAGGGGAGCTTTGAAGTTCAGCAAGGCAGAGAAAAACAGATCCGATTGAAGAAAAATAGGCAGAGAAAATTAGAACCTACCAGCAGTTGCAAAATTCTTGGATTGAACAGAGCAGCAGCAGCGTGATTCTTGGATTGAAGAGGAAGAGCCGGCCGGTGGGATTGAAGAGGAAGAGCCGGCCGATGGGATTGAAGAGGAAGAGCCGGCCGGTGGGATTGAGGCAGTAGCCGGCCGGTGGGATTGAAGCAGCAGCCGGCCGGTGATTGATTGGAGCAGCAGCCGGCCGATGATTGATTGGAAGAAGAAGAAGCAGTAGAGAAGAGAAGAAGAAGTCGCGAAGAAGAAAGGATCCTCACGCGGCAGTTGCTTTAGTCGAAGAAAGAGAAGAAGTTGGGAAATTATGGTTTTTTATATTTTGTCCTATTTTTTCAAAACTCATCGTTTGACAGAGTGAATTAATTAATTATTATTTATTTTTAATTTAACCCCTTTAAGCGACAAAAAGCGGCGCTTAATCGAGAAAGCCAACTGATTCTCATCACTGTCATCCTTAATCGAGAAGCCAACTTATTTTTAATTTTTTGTTACGCTTTTGCTGAAAGCGAGGCGTTAAGCTGTCTCCTAGCGCTTAATTGCTTCTAGGCGGACGCTTAATCGCGCCTTTTAGAACACGGAGTGATACTAAGGATGACAGTGATGAGAAGAAGACATTAATGAATGTTTTGACAGAGCTAGAAGCAATACTGATACATGCTAATATACCTGTGAGTTGATTGTTCTCCATAACTTCTCAATGAACTTGACAAGTTAGTCTGTTCATATAGGTAATGGTGAAGACGTGAAGTACTCTTCTCTTATGAACTTTTACCCTATTAAATGTAAGTTGTTTCCTGAAGCAGAACTGCAAGCCCTTACCCTCAATGATCCATTTGATTTTGTTGCTTACAGTTTGGATTAATTTTGTGGTGCTACATGCTACATCTTGCATTCTGATTGGTTAATTGCTTGTGTGGCATGTGGGTACTTGTGTAGCTTCGAGCCCCTAAATAGTAGAGCCAACTGATTCTCATAGGATGGATACTCACATTTGAATCTAGGAATGATTGAGGTAATGAACCAGAAACTACTACAAGGGATGAGCGGTTAATGTCGAGACTAGGAGCATCAGGGTTGTAAGGATAAGCATTATCAAACTCAGTTTCTGTAGTGGATATTTGATTGGCGGTGAAGATAGAAAAACAAGTTGTGGTTATGTATTTTGATTAATGGATCAGGATGCAGGCTGTATTAACCTAGAAGGTGCAGACATCAGTTAAATATACTTTATTTAGTTTATGTTGCTAGAGGTTTCCGTTACTATTACTTAGTATCTACTAATTGTTCTGCTACAGACAGTAGCAAGGATACTGGTGTATCTGGATAGAATATATTTGTTTACATGGAGCTTGCAAAGCAGAACAAAAAATTTGAAAATTTAATAGGCAATAGAACACTCCCTACCACTACATACAATTGGTGTTTTTGGCATTCAGTAGTCATAACATAGCATCATTATTTATCGATCCCCAACTGCTACGTATCTAGAGGAAAATAGAAGATTCGTATAGTTATGACATAAGTAAATCTCGTAATACATGTAGTTTGAAGTAGAACTGAAGAAAACAAAACAAAAAAATAAATTTAAATTAAAATAAAATTTGTTGACTCTCATTGTGTCTTTGTTTTCTTGTTAAGACGCGTCGTGGATTGAGGTTATCTTGCATTATTTTAAAAAAATAATGTTAAAATGATTAAAGTTGCTTGAACATGAATATAATTGACACGAGGAGGAAGTATGATTTTACCTTGTCCACACTCGTATTCGGAACATTATAGTTAGGACCTGTGTCGTCATCATCCTCGTTATTGGTGTCCTCGTCATCCTCATTGATGATGTCATTGCCTTTCATCATACTCATCGTTGTTATTGACATTGTCCTCATCACTGTTGACGTCATTGGCCTCACTATCTTTTTCTTGTGGCTTGCCACTATTTTCCCATTCGTACGTTGTTGTGTTGTGTCCTTTGACAAGACAATATGCACACCATCTTTTTTTTCCCGATGGCCTTCTCTTTTCTGATCCCTTTGCTTTCGCCTTAAGAGGATTTTTCATGCCTTCAAATTCTAGGTCAATGTATGTTCTTTTTATGGAAAAATTGCCATCCGTCCTTATTTCCATATCATCACACAATGCTTTCATTCTCAAATGAGCATCGTCGAAATTAGTGGTCGACGATGCACTATAAAGGCACATTTTGAAAGAATTCTATTGTAGAAGACCATACCTAATAGTATATTGTTGCAATTCATCTATAACTGTCAATGTTTGTTTCCAGCAGTCTATAGATTTTAGATTCTTTGACCACCTTTGTTGCACGAGGATGCGTGGGAATTCTTTGAATTTTTCTTCTTTCAATACGAGCATCATGTGATGACACGACAATCTCATGTACTCGAATTTTAAACAGCTGTATTGAATCATATGACTAGTGAGATCGTAAGTGACTGTGCGATTGCCTCGTTGATCTTCATAACTACCCGCCTCGTATTTGTGGTGCTCTGTGGTTACCAAATTATTCTCTTCGATGCACTCGATGGACCTAGTAAGCGCTCCCTTGATCTTCATATAGGCCTCATATGTGAATAAATTAGCAACGCTCTTGGTAAGCTCTAAACAGGCTTCAGTTTTGATTTCTGGCATACCATAATTAGATTTGAAATCTAATCTTAGCTCATTTTGTCTTATTGTCTCTAACCAACGATCGTAGTCTATGAAAAATTTCTTCAACTTGTGCTTACGCGTCAGGTACTTCGTAATCATTGAATTCAATCCTTCACATCTAGAAGTTGATGTCACTCATGCGTAGAATTTTTTTCCGTAAGTATGCACGGGCCCAGTTCTGACGACTCTAATATAACTCTTTATTAATCCAGTTATAGTTTTGTAGATTGGATGACTCCACAAGTTCTTTCCACTGTAGCTCGAACTCTGTCTCTGTCAAATCCGCCTTTGCCAACTTATAAAACCTCTCCGCGAAATCAGGCGATTTGGATTTTTTCACTTCTTTTTTAGATGCCATAAACAGAGACGACGAGTTGCATCTGGAAATACATGCGTGATGGCATTTTTATTGCCTTGTCCCCATCTGTGATGACCAAATTGGGTTTATTACCACCCATTGCTTCTGCCAATTTCTCCAAAACCCATTTGTAATTCTGCTCCGTCTCATCCTTCAGAAGCGCGCTGCCAAATACACACGTGAGAAATGATGATTTACCCCTCTATTCAACAAATTGTGATTTTTAGTAATTAATCATGTGCGCAAATTGGATACTAGTAGACAGTTTGTGTAAAAACATAATGAAATATGTGAAAAGTTAATTATTTATTTAAAGATTATAAGGTACTTTGAATTTTGTCAAAGTACATACCTGAGAATCTAACTAGTGGCATGTTGTATGCATTTTTTTGTAGGTTGTGTCAAATGCTAACAGTTCGCCAAAATGACTGTAGTTCAAAATACTCATGTTGTCCATCCTAAATATGTTCTCTAGCCTCCCCTCATCATCGCTTGTGTACTTCAAGAAAAACTTTTCATCAGTCTACCTCTTTCTTTTTAGGTAGGATGGTGTCTCCTTTACATCAATGTGGCTAACATTAGAAGTGTTTTCTCTGTCCAATCGATTGTATGCGTCCTTCTTAGTGAATCCCAATTTGTCATGTCCACCAGCTTGGTGTACTCTGATCTTGTAGGCATCACACATTCTGAAGTTGAGCGAGAGATGAGTCGTTGATACGCCTATGTCCTGGAATAAAATGAGCTTGATGTTTTGGCACCAACTCGTGGGTGTGCTCCAGCACAAAGCTAGGTACAAACCACATGCCATCCTTTTTATCTCTTCTCAGCTGGAACTTTAGTTTGCATCCACATCGACTATCCATTCTCACTGTTGTTTTCCTTTCTTCGACTATTGGGCCCCTAAAACCTTCTCAACTACACACATATGTTTTATTTATAATCGCTTTATCACCAACCGTGGAATGACGACCTCTTTCTTTTCAGATGCTAAATCCCATCGCGAAGGAGTATTGTTTGTACCAGCTTTCACCTTCTTCCATGCTTGTGAATCTAAGTAGCCTAACCTGAGCATGTGTCATGCTTCTCAACTTGACGAGTTCATCTTCTTCAACGTTTGTAATTATGGGCTCCAATGTTGGTTCTGAATTTGTTGAGTAATTAACAACTCCATGGTAGTCTTCTTCATCTGTTATGGGTGTATTATTTGTTTCAATTTCATCACTCTACATTATAACAATTCAAAACAACATTTAATTAGTTATCAATTAAATTCATAGTAATTTTTTTACTTTTCATAATAAAATCAACGAACATAGAAAATTAATTATAATCCATGAAATTTATTATTATAACAGATTAAATATCATCAATATTTTTACTACCATGGCATACTAATAATTAAAATGCAAGAATTAGTTAATATTCATTAATAAAATCAACATAGCATACTTATTATCATTAACAAAAATCTACTAACATAATATAATAATTATAATTCAAGAATGTTAACTAACATTATTTTAAATCTTTTTACAAAATGAATACAATAATTTACTTCAATAATTAATTAAATTAGCTAAATTCTATGAAGATAATTGAAAAAAAAAACTTGAACACTTACATGGATTGATGACATGTAGGGCTCAGAAAGGTTCTTTCAATATTACAAGGATAAACACTCTCTTAACCGTTGATCTTATTGTTTCTACAAACAAGGAAACAAATCTCAATAACTCGAATATCCATTCAATCGTGGATACCAAATCAAACCAAATATCCTGATTTATTCCCTGATTCCTTACCTCTTTCAACCTGAGCCAAAACAATGCAACTGGAAAATCGGCAATCTCCTATTGCGTCGAGGTCGGCAAATCTCCTCCAGCGTCGAGGTCATATGCTTGGGCGAATCTCCTCCGGCAATGACAGCGTCATGGCATGAGATCTCCCACAACAATGAAGAACTAGGCTTGTTGCGTGGGTGGCGTGAGATCTCCAGTGATAGCGTCGTTATGGTGAAGAACTAGATCAATTCCACAATTGGATCATCTCCAGATACAACTTCGGAATAATCATCATCTCCAGACACAGCTTCTGAATTTGATCTGTTTGGATTCTCAGTAATCGACTAAGATAGTGGTATATATAGACAGGGAGTCAGAAGTCCTTCGTGGAAACAGAGAAACAAATCAGGTTTTTTCTTTTCCTTTTCTTAATTGAAATAGGAAAAAACTATTATTCCTATTTTGAAAAAGACTGAATCAGTTTTTGTAAGTTCTATTTCAATTCTTCTTATACCAATTTTTGTTTCTCTTACTTTCTGAAACACCAATCAATGGTTTTTTGTTGCTCTTAGGTTACTAGTGATGGAACTAGTTCTGGAATGCCTCCTATCGCTGTCATGGGTAGACAGACATGTTCTTCTTCGTAAACATGATCTTCCACTTGTGGTTTATCTCATTGACCCAGTTAAGTTTACAGCCAGTCTAGGAAGTTAGAAGAAGTATATTTTAGACTCTTTAGCTTCAAAAAGTTAAGATAGCATCAGAAGTTTACATCACTCTTATCCAGAGTTACAGTCCTGTTACTTTGTTAATCTGGGTTCTGAGTTTGATGGTTTTTAAGCATGACATTCTGTTGTGTAGGCAGCTGGTTGGATTGTCCTTGGTATGTTTTCCGTCATAAGGTATCAAGTTGACCATGTCCTTGTAATTGTTGTCTGTTTGAGCCTCGCATCGCAAACATAATTGGGTTCACCAAATGCCAGAAAGGTTTGAAACTCCTCCTAATGAATTTATACTTTTTCATTGAAGTGATATGAAACAATGCTATTGTATTTATCTCATTGTGCTTGATTTGTCCTATATTCGGCCAAAGACGATGCATAACAAATCATTCACTAACAGTATGATGTGAACCGCTACAACCGTGTGTAGATGACCCTTAAACACCGCAAGCTGATGCTCCTAGAAATGAGAAAAACCTATGGAACCGGGTCGGATTAGGACTTTGACCCACTAGCTATAAGGTGAACTAGGAACTAGAAGTATCAAGTCGAGGGCGCCACGCCAAGAGATGGATGCTCTTGACGATAAGCCAAACCTTTAGTAATGCATCAAGCAATTACTCAAAGGGTTTAGAACAAAGTTCTGGAAAAGGGTTTATATTTCATAAGGGGGGGTCAGTACAAAAGGGTGGACGGCGGCCTTATTATATAGGGAGGGAACAAGCTCTGCTCCCTATTAGCTACTTCCTAAACTAGGATTAAATTAATCTAATTAATAATTAGGACATTTAAAATTCCTTAACAATCCAACCTAAAAAAGAAAAACTCGAAAGGAAAGATAATAGTGTCTTGGAATGCAAGATAAAAGACTAAATAGGAAAAACCCAGCAATCCGAGCAAAAACCCTAATCCAGGCAGCATCCGTGGCGGTCGGGCATGTCTTGGGCTGGCTGGGCAAGGATTCTGACTCGGATTAGGCCTCCTCTTCATATCCTAGTCCTAGAAGGACTTAGTCCCATGGTCTTCTGGACATGGTAGCAAGTATTCCTGGCCCGAATGGGAGTCCTTGGCTCGGTAGGATTGCATGTATGAACCTGGATCGTGTATGAGCACTTCCTTACGTGGCTCCTCCTTTATTTCTACTCTAAATGCAACGCTGTTTGTTGGAGCGTGTTCCTGAGGCTTCAAGCTATCCACGACAAATGGAATTTCCCAAAAGTCTTGAGACATTTGGTGGCTCGGCTCAAAGTGCCCCTCTGTGGCGCCCAGCGTCGGGTCCGGCTCCCGGGGCTGGCTCATGACTCGGCCTTCTCCATTTTCGACCAGGCCTTTTGCATTCTACTTTGGCCAAGTCTCCAGGAATGTCCTCAGAGGGTCTTCAAATGTTGGGGCTGGTCCAGGGCTCGCAACAATTGGCCTAGGTCCTAGTGCTTGGATTTGGCCTGGTCTAGGCTCATACCGGGGCCTGTCTTTGGGTTCCATCCTCTGTTGACCAGTAATTCTTGTGTCCTTCATTTCCTGTATTCTAGGAATGCTTCCGGGGGATCCCAGGGGTGGTCAGTTCCTCCGGGGCTCGTGGGGATCGTCCAGGGCATATTAGGGCCCCTAGGCTCGGCCCTCGGTCCAGCTTGGAGTTCGGATCGGGTGCCTTCAGCGGCATCCATGGTAGGGGTGGCCTGACTGACATCCTAGATTGCTTTGCTGCTGGTGGGGGCCTGAGCCTGTATTTAGTTACGTACCTAGGCCTCATGACGTGTTGGAGAGCTTTCCTTGGCCTCACACGCTTCTTGTATGGCCCTAGGGTTCTTCCCTTGACTAGATACTCTGGTGGGGTGTATGAGTACCTGTTGGCATTGGGGCAACTATGGAGGATCACATCAGCCTAGTCTTCTTGCCTTGGATTCATCCTCGAATCCATTGTGATCTCTCATTGTGCACTCAGCAACCCTCTCCATACTTCGGTGACTTGTGTGGCCATGTCTGGGGGAGACTCAACCTCATCTCCTAGACATGGAGTGTCACTAGAATTGGTGAAAGACCAAGGTTCTGGTCCTTCAGAGCTTGGGCTGTCGGTGTCCATGTTCTCTTCCTCGGAGTGGCTGTCCACGAGGATGTCTAGGCTTGGGGAGGTCACGGGTGAGGGTGTTTCCTCAATTCCCAGCCCATTTCTTCATCTCCCTTGGTCTGGACACCTTCTTCATTTAGCTCCATAATTTGATCGTTCCCGATCGGCGTAGCCTTTTAAATTTGATGGGAAACAGCTTCCCATTGAATGCTGGCGGATGTCGTGGCGTTCCTATGTGGGTCGGGGCTGTTTGAGGTGTTGGGGTAGTCTTGGGGTGTACCGAGCCCGGTCTGGAGTGCACCAGGACCGGGGCTGGCTAGTGGGCCAGTATCGGGGACGGTCTGGGTTGTACCAAGGTTGGCCTGAGTGCCGGGGCTGGGCAGAGTGCTGGCGCCAGGGCTGGGTTGAGCGTTGGGGCTGGGCAGAGTGCTAGTGTTGGGGATGGGCTAAGCGCCGGGGCTATGTTGGGTGCCGGTTATGGGACTGGGAATCTTTCTTTGCTCTAGGGCTAGGGCTTTTAAGAACATCTTAGAGAACTTCTCTAGCCGTTCTGACTTCACTTCTTCTCCTTCCTCCAAATCTTCTTCTTCTTCGTCCTTCTTCTTCTCATCCTCCTCATCATCCATCTCGATCTCTTCTTCTCTCATCATCATAGTCCCTTGGTTGGGGCAGTCTCTTGAAACGTGTCCTCTGCCTTGGCATTTGAAGCATACAATTCCACTAGGACGTGGGTTAGAAATCTATACAGTAGGAGTAGATTGAGTAGGTGTTACCCGTGGTGCCGAATGTTTAGGGGTAGGGTTAGGGCTTGCTCGGGGCATGGTGCTCTGGGGCTTTCCGAGCTTCTATGGGGGCTGGCTGGTACTGCAGCTACCTCCCCACTGGCTGCTGGCTGGAGGGGATGGCCTCCTTGTATAGCCTCTTCTCATCTCCCTCTCCACTCGGATGGCTAGGGATTTCAAGTCTTCATAGTCAACATAGTTGAGTATGGTGCATGATGTCCGTGTGTAGGCCTCCTACAAACCTGGCTATTCTGACCTTCTATTCCTCCTTCAGGTATAGCCTCGCCACTAGCATCTCTATCTCCTCTGTGTACTGCTCCTCGGACATAGTACCTTACCTCAAGGTTTCACTACAACAAAATGGAGTATTAGTGGCGGTTATTTTCCACAATTGTGGAGGTTATAACCGCCACAGTTGTATTAACTGTGGCGGTTGTGCAACCGCCACAGTTGTGGAGAAAAACCGCCACAAAAGTGTCCGACACAAACGAACAAAAGTGGTGGTCAGGAACCGCCACAAATATATTACAATGGCGGTTGTATTGTGGCGGTTATAACCGCCACAATTGCTATTAAATTACTGGCAGTTTTAACCACCACAATTGGTATAAATTTTGTGGCGGTTTTAACCACCACAAATCATATGTTTTGGCGGTTCTGGGCAGCTGAAGCATACTCAAATTGGCGGTTCTGGGCAGCTATATTGGGGGTTATAACCGCCAATGTTGCTATTAATTTTGTAGTTTTTTGCTGCAAATTCAGCTCACCGATTCGTCCATTAAATGGCACCTGCAAGTCAAATCAGCTCAAATAAACTACTACTAACACCACATAATGCAAGTACCATATCACCATTTAATTAATATCATCATCATCATCCAAATGTACTATTACACAATTTAACTATGATCATCATCATTCGAAGCTCAAATTAACACACTAGAATGCATCCGAAGTTGAATTGTCATAGTAGGGAATATAACATACTAGACTATATAGTAAGATACAAGTAACAGCTCACCACCTAACTATCATCATCCGAAGTTGAATTGTCATAGTAGGGGATCAATTCATCATCATCATCATCATCATCATCATCACCCTGACCAACTGTTTCGCCCTCCTCACCTACAATGTCGTCCTCCTCCTCCTCATCATAATCATCGACACTTCCAAGATCTTCATCATCGTCATTACTCGCAACAACTTTACCGACAACTGTAGAGCTACCTTCATGCATATCCAAGGGTGTGACTATGTAATCATCGGGATTGTCATAATCACCCGATCCAGTATCATCTCCACTCACCTGCAGAAAGTAAAATAGTATCATAAAAACTTAATAATATCAAGTTATCTCCACTAACTAAGATACTTATATATAAAATCAAGTTATCAAGATTACCTTTCTCATTTTCTCAGTTGATGAAGAACCTTTCTTCTTACCCTTGAATTTAGCCAAGAACTTCTTGAATTTTCCTTCCATTTTCTTCTCGATATTCTCCTCCGCTTCCTTGACTGTACGATCGATTTCAGCTTGCATCCTCTCCGCGTACGCTCGTTCCATCTCCTCTCTCACACGCGCAATCGTAGAGGCATCAACATTATGTTGAGTTGGAGCCATTGATTGTGCAGAAGAACCAGAAGTAGCTTCAAACTAAAAAATGGATTTCATCAATAATGTAATCACTATATGAACTAATAATGCATATAAGATGAGATTCTTACCACTCGTGGGTAATAGCCAAAACTCTTCCCACGTACTCTTCCAGAGTGCTCTCCTCCATATGCAGCATCTAAGGCTATGTGCGCCAAATCCAAAGAGTCACCAGGTCCATACTGCTTAGGAACTTCTGGCTGGTTCTCATAATGTTCAATCATTCGCTACAAAAGCAAGAAAAGCAACTCAAAACCAACTATTTTAGTAGCAATCTAATTACTTCATAAAGATAAGTACCGCTAACTCTGCAACATCAGAGGAGAATGTTCCATCTGCTAATCTGTGTGCATGCAACCAAATGAAACCTCTGGATGGCGTATACCCAAGCTCAGCCGCCAATTGTGCTTGCATTGTATTATATGGTCTAGCCCCTCCCTTGTTTTTTCTAACTTGCTTTGCTTTGTTGGCTTTATTTTTCGCCACAATTTCCTATCAGTTCGAAACAAATATGTTGTTAATTCAAACTAACAAACATGCAACAAGATGGATAGGAATTCACTTACTCTTCTCCGGGCTTCTCCGGTATGGATAGGAATTCACACCAATCAAGGTTGCTAGCTCCTCTTGGGCCTAATGATGAGAGCAAACTCCTATCAACATGCCCATCCGCGCCTGTTGCTCTCTCGACCGCTTCCTTGTATACCAAATTTTTTTCTTGACCAAGCTCTACCCATTTGTTTCATGATGTAACTCTTAAGAGGCAATACATCATGGGGCATGATAGCAAACTTTGGCTGATTACATTCAAACAAGAGGTTAGTAACAATACACATATACCATCAACTACAACAACAAATTATGAAAATTATTACCTCAAACATATTTCTCCATACAAGAGCTTTATACGGCTTCAACCCGTGATCTCTCCACTCAGTGAATCTAAGGGGCAGGGCAGTGAAGTCGCCAGCAATATTACCAATGTACCGTATGAGAAAGTCATATGTATGGCCTCCTTCTGGAAGTACTCCATCAAGCAATCGCACCACTACTCTCAAGTTTGGCCCCAACGTTGCTTCTGCCTCTTTCACCTTCAAACCCATAACTTTCAAGTTTCCACTAGCATCTGCAATTTTTGAATGTACATTGGTTGAAGAACACAATTAGTTTTAATGTACATTTTTGAATGTACATTGGTTGAAAGCATCATTACCCTCCACACTAGGTCCAGCTGCTGCATCATGAGCTGGGAGTTCGGTCTCCTCATTCGATACTAGTTCAACTCTCTCTTCTACAATGTGGTCAACCCCAGCAGAAACGTCATGGTCCCCACCCTGACCGAAAGCATCTTTAACAAGATGACGAATCGAGTTAATCTCATGAGTGGCACTTGGGACCTCTCTTTCTTCTAAACGAGGTCTATCATCCAACGCTAAAGGAATTCCTACATCATCCACTATTTCTCCATGACGAGTCCACACGGTGTAGCCTTCTGGAAATGGTTTTGCTAACAGATGGCACCGTGTACGTCATATCTCGTTTGGAACTTTCTCATTCCACAATTTGAACAAGGGCAAATGATATGTTCCCCATCCCCGGAGTTGTTGAAAGCAAAGTCAAGAAATTGTTCGACTCCCACAATATAATCTCGAGTGTAGCGAGGTTGTGTAATCCAAGATTTGTCCATAATTACTAGCTCTACCTATTGAAACCTTATTAGTAACGGCAAACTGAAGTTAGAATTCAATGGCAGAAGTTAATTAGTTAGTCTAAGCTAAATTATTATTCAACCTATACAAAGCAGTCAAAACATGTTCAAAGCATATATATGAGCATATACACAACATATTTGTCATATTCAAACTATATTAATCAAGTTCAAGATCAAGATATTAAAGCTAATTGAGTTTATATGCAATTAAAGTTTTTATTTGACATTGAACAACGCTTTTGAATCAAATTTACATAAAAATTAGTATATTATATGAACATGATTGAATATGCATTTTTTAAAAATTATACTACACACTTTTTAATGCTCAGTTGATTATATAATATTGATCATATTACGCTCAATATTATAATTCGTATTGTACACATAATTTAAGGAATCACTAACTTGGAATGTTCGGTGAAAAAGTCGAATTCAGCTGAAAGCCTTCGTCAATTCAAACAACGATTCATTTAAGAATCATCCAATTTCAAAATTTGGATAAATTTAGAAAGCACAAATTTCATTACAATTATGGAGTCAGTAATTCAAATGACAACATCAATTGACAAACTTTCCTACAATTCGTCACAAAAAGAATGAATGAAACCCACCACCCCACAAGAACCCTACTTGGAAAAAACCAGCAGGCTGCCACCATCATTCTACTAAACACACTGTTCATTCAACCCTTAATTTGCAAGCATCCAAATTTATGCATCAGAAACATTGTCCCTACCCAAAAACATCATAAAATAAAAGGCTGTGTATAGTATAATATCAAAGTTCAATCATTTTTTCATTCTTACTTCCTGCGATCCAAAGCAATATCACTGGATTTCAACTTCCTTTATGCCTTAACCAACTAAATAACCTTTTTCCCAAACAGAAAATTCTCATGCCACCGTCAAAGTTGGACCCTTTCACCTAATATTCTACCATCACTATTCCTCCAATCTAACTTCCTTATATTCTCTCCCACTTATACAATCACATTCGACCTTCTGAAAAATTCACAATTTCGAGCAATTTAGGTAGAAAAAGTCTATCGAAATGCACAATTACAGGGGACAAACGATATCGAAACGATCTTAAATTCAAAATGTAGTCTCAATATACTACTAATTTCATTAATATCAACTCAATTTCATAAAACCACAAATTAGAAAAATTAGGGTTTCGTTCATGAACACCCAATTCGGAGAATGAGAGAGATGGAGTTCAGAGAAATACCTGGCTTCGGAGTATGCCGGAGGAGGCTGAATAGGGGCGTCGAGGCTGGCCGGCGGCTAATAAAAAGAGGCAAGGGTGAGTTTGGATTATGAGAGGCGAGAGTGAGAGAGGGAGTGTAGAGCTCACCTGGGACGGCGAGCAGGCGCCGGAGGAGAGGGTGGCGTCGTCGGAGGCTGCAGGCGGCAGGCGGCAGGTGGCGGGCGGCAGGCGACGGGCAGGCAAGCGGTGTGTGGCAGTCGGCAGTCGCTCCTTCGAGAGTGAAGAAAGAGATGTTGCGACTTTGTGAAAGAGATGAGTCTGGGAGACTGTTTATATATAATATTTGTGGCGGTTTTAAAAACATATTGTGGCGGTTATAACCGCCACAAATATAATATAACATATTGGCGGTTTTAACCGCCATTCAGCAACCGTCACAATTACAAATACATATTGGCGGTTGTGCAACCGCCAATAGTAAATCCAAGATTTTTTTCCTTTTTGTTGTAGTGTTTGGAGTGAGGTGTGCAAGTCTCGGATGTAGGCAGTCAGAACAAACCTCTTCCTCATCTTCCTCTTGAGGTCTCTCCATGACTCTATGGGTACCTCCTCGTCTCTTTCCACCTGTCTCTTGAATTGGCTCCACCAAAGAGTAGCATAATCAGTAAATGCAAGGGTAGCCACGATCACCTTTTTCCTCTCTGAATAGTGGTGGCACTCTAGGAACTCCTTATACTTCTCTCCCAATCCAAGTACTCGTTGGCGTCGGTCTTGCCAGCAAACTTGGGGATGGTGAGCTTGAGATTTCTCACATCATCCTCAATATCTTGGACTAACCTTCTAGCCCTCTGGTTGAGATCTCCATGGGGTTCTTCCTTCTTTCAAGCCTTGCTAGGGCTTCTTGTATTCCCGTCATGAGACCACCAAGATTACGGATCTGGCCCTCCAAACTCTCCATTATTTCGACTGGCATGGTTAGTTACAAGCTGATGGATGCAGTTTATAGTGTATCAAATAACTACGAAGCTAGAAGCTAAGTAGATCGTATTCCACGGGTCTTCTAATGATCAATTACTCAAATATAAAGGCAAATTACTCAGAGTTAACACTTTGTGCGTGGTGTGAGTTCCACGACTTCTAATTCTAAGAAAAGCACGGAAATTAAAAATTAAAACTGAAAACGGATTGAAAGATTGGTTGGAAACAAAGATGACAGACAAGCTTAGACTTTGAATCCCCCTTCGTTCACCAGAGCATTGGCAATCAACAGATCAGCTGATTTCGATTCTCGTTCAATCAATTCCAAGACACCACCATAACTCCTTACCTTAGGTTTAAGACTGGCGAACGTTCGCTCTATCCGATCTAGCTACCAAGATTAATTAGCCGCCCGGGTACGGTCGCCTCTCGCAATGACTTAACTTAACTGGTGCAATAACTAACGATTTATGAGTTACTCTTGCAGTGGATTAACCCTAACTAGTTCCTATGAAAGGCACACTCCAATGATTAGGTTAATTGTTTGATTTGATGTTTTAAAGTAAGGCGAGCGTTCGCTTCTATCCTTAGCTTAACAAGAATCTAATCTAGGTGATCAATCCAGACAAGAAACATGAATAATGAAGAACAACTCAAACATGAAAGAGAAACTGATTGAACTTTGAATCTAATCACCGCCGATCCGTGACCGCTTTAAAGCCCTGGGTAACTTAGGGTTCATCTAGTCTAAGCTCTACGAGTTTAGCTACTCATGTTTTTCACAAAAGAATCAAAGACAAAGATAGAGTTCATCTTGAACAGAGGAAGAACAGAAAAGGATCTGAAAAACCTAATTAAGACGACTCCGGCAAAACTTCGATCTCTGGTAATCTGCAATCCTAGCTCCGAGTCTTCGAGATGAAAGGGATGGCGTCACGATCTATTCCTGGCTCTTCGAACTCTAAACTCTACTCCAGAACTCTTGAGAATCCTTGAAGTATTTGGTATTAGTTGTAAAAATCAGCTCTGTATGTGTGTGTTTGATTTAGGGCCGCCGGTTAAGTATTTATACTTAACCCTAATACTGTCGATTTTTACCTGGAATTTTCGCCGAAAATATGATGGAATTTTCGGCGAAAATCTCTTTGTAAATGGGTTGACCGCCGGCTGTTTTCTCCTATGTTTTTTGGACGCCGGGTTCTCGGTGAAAACTTGGTGTTTTCGCCGAAAACTTCTTCTTGAATGCACTGCCGATTTGTTCATGAGTTTTCGCCGAAAACTCCTTTGTAAATGGAGCAGGAATTTGGTTCGACTTGATTGACTCCTTCGATCGATTCCGGTGCGATTCCTCGAGGTTCCAACGCCTTGGACATGTCCTTGGCTACTTTATTTGACGGCAAAAACCTGTGCTAACATGAAAACACTAGAAAACCATCAAATAGACCCCAAACGGGCCAAAGTAACACAAATGGCACGAGTTAGAGTAGTTGAGTGAATATTCGTTATTCTACCCTAAAAACCATGTCTTAAGCAAGGAAATGTCGCTTAAATGAGGCTAATAATCACGTCAAATCGAGTGTTATCAAAATACCCCACACTTAAGCTTTTGCTTGTCCTCAAGCAAACTGAATAGAAACGCTCATGTTCACAAATGATAAGATTTATTAAATTGGAGCTCAATCAAACACAATGAATTATTAGACAGATAATTCCTAGAACAAGAAACCTAACATGCATACTGATCAGCCAAATAACCTGGTCTCACTAATAAACTACACACGACGAGTAATCGCAACCAATTATGCACGAATTTGACCTGACCAACCAGACTCCTCACACAGGAAATATTTAGTAAATGGGGAACTCTCACTCTCTGTGTTTAAGGACGTGTTTCTGCTCTCAATCATTTTCTATTACTGAATTCTGTCATAAGTTTGCAATTCGACCACATCTCCACCACTGTGACAACACGAGTAACTAGTCAAGAAGGACTTCCCTGCTAGGACTGTAACGAATTCTACATTACAAGGGTTTATGATGAGATGGATGATGGGAATGTATGATGATGGCTTTGGTGCGGTGTAGCTTTCGACTAACTTCCCTTGAATCTAGCCTATGGCTTCCTACCGTCTAACCAGACACGGGTGGAATAGTGAACGCTCGTCCTATGATACCCTCAAGCAACCTAGCACTTATTTTCTTTATACTTTTTTTTTTCTTTCTTTTCTAACTTTTCTTTTGACTTCGTTCTTCCATTTGTAGGGAGAAGAACGTTTATTGACTAAACTTGAAACTTTTGAACTTTTTCTTCTTTTCTACTTATTTATTTTTTCGAAATCCCCTTGTTTTTCTTCTTCTTTTTTTCTTTGTGCCGATTCTTTCTTTTAGTTGCTAGAGGGGATTACACTTTCGGACATAATAGCTAAGACCACCTGTTTAATGGCTATAGGCAGGTTACCACAAACCGACTTCTGGTAGGTCAATCTAGAACTACAACCACAGGGGATCAATGGGGAATGAAAAAATGGGAAACGGCTGTAATGTATATCGAACTGAAAGAACAAGCCAAGCACAAGGGTTTAAACCTAATGGATTTATCGTTTGGTAGGCTATCTGGCTTAGTAGCTGAATCTAGGTGCCCCTATCATTCTAGAACTCGTGTCATCGTGTGGTATCGAGTAGGTCTCATGCAAATTCTAACTCATTCAAGCAAACAGAAAATCACTCAAAAAGAATTGAAATTGCAAGTTACGTGCAATGGATCAAAAGCTCACAGTTGGTTTGCTAGTCGGATTCGGTCATTTTCATGCAATCAAGGCTACAAACTACAAGTGTGATTTTAAAAATTCTGTTCTGACCAGGCAATTTAGCATCAAAGTAAACACGTTGGTTCTAAAGTTCTAGGTTAAGCAGTCTAAGCATCATTATGAAAGATTGAACAACAACTTAACATCAAAAATCAAGAACTGAGCCATTATAATGCTAGAGAGACTAGACAGGAATCACGAGGCACACAAAAACACAATCAAGGGCAGTCAAGTTCATGCAAGGTTCTCTAGCATCCTACCCCACACTTAAATCGGACTGTGTCCTCACAGGACTAAATTTAGAGTTCAGAGTGAAGTAGAAGAACCTGGACCGAGATGGTTGGCGTAGGGGATGAGCACGGATCCTTGGAGCAGAGGCAATCTACCAAAGTGAAGCAAAGGGAATCTACCTATTGCCTGCAAAACAAAAACAAAAGAAAGATAAAAAGGAAACCGGGACAAGTGTCCCGGATCCACACAGAAAAAAGTTGGATCGAGATCCGAAAAGAAGAAATGAAAAGAAAGGACAAGGAAAAGGACACCACCCGATCATAGCTGGTCAGGGGCGTCGGGGGGTGGAAGGTGTAGGGCGTCACCGACTCGACGTTGCCACGCCAGTTGTGCCTCATATCGCTCGTCAGAGCGGTGCATGTGTTGCTGCATAATAATCCATCTCGCCTCCTGAGCGGCGTTGTCAGTGATGCGCCACTCCTGGAGTCGCTCATACAGCTCTCAAACGTCAGTGGGATGCGGTCGGTGCTGCGGGTGAGGCGCCTGATATGGATCTGGAATGGGCGGCGGCGACTGGTGTGCATACCCGACTTGATGATGTCGCGAGGGTGTATGATCATGAAACTCTGGCTCTGACTGGGGTTGCGGCTCATCAGCATCATCTTCTTCCTCTGACTCTTCCATATGCTGGAGGAGAGGATCTGCTGCTACCTGGGGACTGAGGTCCAGCTCGAGGTCGTACTCGACCACCAAATCACCTCCGACGGTGTGTACTCTGCGTCGTGGGACGTCCGGGCCATATGCTTGGCTAAGACCGAAAGAGATGATGAGCTGGCCCACGAAGTTGCCTCCCAGGAGTGAGCGAGGTGGCCTCGGCCTCTGAGTCTTCTGGCGGAGTAAGCGTGCAAGCACCCATCCGGGATGAAGAGGAAAACTCTCCCAGATGCCGCGATGGAGGAGAAGCTCCTCTCTGTTGATATGGTGGCGGTCCTTCTCTGGACCAAACAAAAGAGAACGACGCCAAACCATGTGAATGAATTTATAGAGAGGGACTTAACTGAGTTATGATTTGTGGTACGATCGCCGGGCACTCCAGTCATGTGGCTCCAGAGCGCATCGTACTCCTCTTCGTCACCATCGTTGTTCTCCCAGCCGAGGTGATGACCCGCGTAGTGCTCGCGGGGGATCCCGAGATGAGCTGCAAACTCATCATAGGTGAGTGACTGTGCACCCCGCCAAGGTAGAAGGATACCACCTTCCCACGCTGCCTCCTCTTGTGCTCATCCAGTTCGAATGTCACCCAAAACTCATGGAGAGCGACGTCTGGGAAGTCAGCGTCTAGCGTGGTCAGCTCCAGCAGTCCCGCAGGTATCAATGCATCGAGCACATTCCGGCGCCAGTCCTCATCGTGCTCGAAGAGTGACTCCATAGATAGGGGACGAACATCAGCTCCAGGGACATGCTCGAGCCGCTGGTAGCGCTCGAAGTAGTGCACCGGTAGGCGGGCAACAGTGGCGTGGTACCCGACTCTGCCAGGAAAGGCTGGTGGAGGACCGGAGACGGCGGGTGTGACGGGAGCGAGAGCTCGGGAGCTAGAGCCGGCGTCAAGGAGCGCCTTAGTCCTGCGCTCCTGAGTGACATTCCTAAAACCAGAAACGAAACCAGATTAGTTAACTAATAACCCACCCCACACTTAGTAGAAAAACTCAATTTCACAAAGAAGCGAGGAAAACCGAGTGGGGGTTAGCAAATTAAGTAACCGGTAATCACGATAAATCACAAATCATGCATATGTCTAGCCGGAATGTTTAGAACATAATTAGGGATCTGAAGTCAAACCGACATTCAAAAAGTCAATATCATAGCACATTGAACCCTAATCATGGCAATTACTAGCTCAAAGCGGGAAATGACGGCATACTTATAAACTCAGATGAAAAACACAATAATACGAACGTGAATGAACACATATGGCAGCCAAATGATCATAGATATTTCAAGGTCAAACCGACACTTCGCAAAAAGTCAACACCGCAAAGAATCAATCTTCAAGCATAGCAACACATGATCAAATGATATGAAAATTTAGCACAATTCTCCCTAAGCATGCTAGATCAGTCCAAAGAGTTCAGCTAACCTAGTTCACACGAAATCAGTTGGCACGCAAATCGAGGTAAACCAAAAAGTCAACCGAAAGTCAACCCCGACGAAATTCAGCATTCAACATGTCAAAAGATTCAGAATGAAAAGTTCTACAACTTACCTTGAAGCCATGGGTGTTGAAAATGAACGGAGAAAGCGGTGAAAAATCGAAAAATTTAGGGTTTGGCTGAACGGGAGCTCTAGAGCTCTGATTCGGGCGATCTACGTCTCAAAATGATCAGAAAAGGTAGGGGAGTACGGCGGCGGCGGTCAGCGGCGGCGGTGGTGGATGGTTTGGGTGGCGGCGGCGGAAAGTAGTATCGGCGGCGGTGGATTTTTAAACAGAGGGAGATTTTCTGAGTTTTGTTCGAAAATGAAAAGTGAGGGGGAGAGAGAGAGTGACCGAGAATTAAAAGGGAAAAAAATTTGTTGATTTTCACTCAAGTTTTCGGCGAAAATGTGTGCAATTTTTTGCCGAAAACCCAATGCAAAATGGTCTGCCGGTTTTCAAATACATTTTCGCCGAAAACTTCATAGAGTTTTCGCCGAAAAGTTTAGTTAAAATCGTCTGGAAAACACAGTGGGATTTGAAAGGGAATTTTCGCCGAAAATTTTGACCTGTACGACTGAAAATATTTTCACAATCCCGGCAAACTTCAGAAAATCACAATTAAATCCACAAAAATCAGAACAACCTCAAACAACTTGCGATTGAAACGATGACACACAGACTACACGCAAAAAATAAGAAATCAAGAAAACTTACACTTTTGGCTCCCCCAAACCGACTCTAAAACACTAAGGTTGACACAAATGAAAAACTGACTCCAGCCGTGGGTTGCCTCCCACAAAGCGCTCTTTTATTAACATCCTTGAGCTGGACAATACCTGGACGGTATTAGGAGACATCCCAACTCAGGTTCTCCTTAATGCTAGCATCGGAGTTCATGAAGTAGAGCTTTGGGGCATCTCCGTTAAGCATAAATTTCTTCCTGATAGCATGTATAAGCTTGGTACGTCCGTCGGGAAGGTGATCAGTGATCTTGAACGGACCAAATAGATCTGTTGAGGGGTCATCCTCTACAAGGAAGATGGTGGAAGGGAGGAGAATGATCAGCTTCGTCTTCTCTTTATCCTCCGGCTCTGTATCACCAGGATCGGTGATCGCCGGTATTTCCTTAGGAGATGCTTTTAGCTTCTCCTTCAATACTTGTTCCGCGCCGGTAGCTCGGAACGAATTGGTGGAGCAGCTGGCTCGGATGAAGGTGGGGCACAACTGGTCTCCAGACCATTTGAGTCTTCGTTTTCTTCTGATTCCTTCTCCGCGACCTGCCAGGTTCCTTGCTCGGTGGTGAAGAAGAGGCTTTCAGTTCCTTCTTCTTTGGCGGCTTCTGAGCAGCAGATTTTGGTTTCTGCCTTGTAATCTGTTCAACACTTGCAACAACAATTGATCTAGGAACACTAGAAGAGACGTCAGTAATGGAGTTGACCGGAGTCAACTTCACGATTTCAACAGCTAGGCAATGAGATTCTTCATTCAAAGGGGTATATTTCATCCCATCTTTAAGGCGGAACGTTATCATGTCTTTACCAACCCTCAAAGTTAAAGAACCATTTGGCACGTTAATTTGCATTCCAGTTGTAGTTATGAAGGGTCCTCCTATGAGAATGGTAGAATCATCCTTACTAGTATTCATGATCACATAGTCAGCTAGGAACGTGAAAGGACCACATTTAGTAACAACGTCTTTTATCTCTCCTCTCAGAGTTTTCAGTGATCTATCAGCAAAGACAAGTTGTATGCTAGTTGGTTCAAGTTCTCCTAGGTTCAATTTTTCAAATAAACTCATAGGCATAACACTGACAGACGCGCCTAGGTCAACCAAACTACGTTCTATCTTAACATCATTAATAACTAGAGCAAGCGTGAAGAACCAGGATCATAACACTTAGCTGGATATGGCGATGAAGGCTTCTTGCTACGAGCGCCATGATATCCTTCTTTACCTCCCCAAATGCCAGTCTCGATCCTTGCGTTCGGCAACAATGCTCTTGAAAAAGGAGGCTTCACGTAGTACGGAGCAAGAGGAGGATCATACTCCTTAGGCGCCTCCTTCAGTGCTTCCTTAGGAGATTCATCAGTCCTGCATAAATTAGAAGAAGCATTAGTAGATGAGTATGACGGTTCTTGAATGGATACCATCTTAGCTTGCTCCTTTCTCGGATTTGGCTCGGTTTGGCTCGGAAGTTGGCCAAATGGTCGACCAGATGCTAGCATGCTCGAGATGTGGTTCATAGCCTGCTCAATTCTTTGACCGGATGCGATCTGTTCTTGGTTGAGAAGAGCTTGAGCCTTGAACTGACTGTCATGATCGTCAAGTCTGGTGATGATCGACTAAGCTTCTTGTCCAGTTCACTGACGTTGTTTTCCCTCTGATGTTGCTGCCCTGTGTAGGTATTATTCAGATATTGATTCTGGCGATTGCCAAGAGCAGATCCATAGTTACCCGAATTGCAGTGCGGCGGCTGGTAGACACCTCCCGACGGTTGGTTCGGCTTCTGATCCTGAGCTGGACCAGCTGGGCGGTTATTCTGGTTCTGGTTGGCACCGGCATTGTAGGGAGGTCTGTCTTGATTATTCCCCTGTTGCCTGAAATTGCGGTAGCCAGCATAACCATTCTGATTGTTGTTGAAGCCCTGTTGAACAAAATTGACTTCTTCGGCAGACCAGACTTTTGTTTTACCAAAATTCTGGCATCGGCCTCCATTATGCGCACAAGCTCCACACCACTCGCAATCGGCAACATAGACAGCGGTTGCCGATGGCTTGATGGGTGTAGAAGACTTCTTCAGATGCTTCTCTACTTCTGCCTTGATAGTAGCTTTGAGATCGAGCTTGCTTCTTGATACTTCAGATTGTCGTTCCCAGTTCCTCGACTTGGAAGCACAGTTTGTGAAATGAAGAAGAGCAGCTTCAGGTGTAAGCATAGTGCAATCCCTTTCAGCTAGGGAATTGACCCACTTGGCAGATTCTTCTCGAAGACCTCGAGCAAAGATTTTAGCTAACTGCCTCTACTCGAAACCGTGATGCGGACATTTGTAGAGAAGTTCTTGGAATTGATTCCAAGTATCATATAAGCTTACTCCTTCCTTCTGAGAGAATCTGGCGATACTATCCTTGATGGCTGTTGTTCTGACAGGAGGGAAGTACTCTTCGACGAAGTCCTGAGCAAGAGTCTCCCAGTCGGTATAGTAGCCAGGTGGTTTGCAGTAAGCCACCTCTTAGCTGCGCCTTTCAGAGAGAACGGGAAAGCTCTCAAGCAAAGAGTCTTCTTGTCGAGATTTCCGTTCTTGAAAGTGCTGCAGAGATCAAGGAAATCCGCCAGATGTGTGCACAGATTGTCTAGTGGCCTGCCTTCAAACTGTAGATCCCTAGAGATCATAGTCATGATTGGAATCTTGATCTCATAGTCAGGATCTCCTTCAATGCGCGGCACGGTGATGGAAGATCGAACGCTAGTCGCGCTCGACTTGTTGTATTCAGCTAGACTCTTTTGTGCAATGGTGTGGTTGACGCTGGTGTGGTGTGTGGTAACTGATCATCCATGGTAGGAGATGGAGGAGGTGAAAGTGACTCGGTGTATGAAGCGGATGAAGATGATGGTGAAGATGAAGATGAGGAACTCTCCTTCAGTTCCTCGATCTTGATCGGAGTGACGGATGGAAGTGGATTGGTTCTGCCTCTCTTTGGAATCTGTGATTATCTCGGTGGAGCAGAACTGCCTGGTCTCTCTACACTTTTAGCCTTGTCGGTTTGGGAGCACGTATGAGGACGGCGTTGCATAAACCTATGAACAACCTACAGATGACAAAAACAAACAAAAACAGTGTAAAATCGAAGTGGATGGAAAGGTGAAAGATGGAAAGTAGAAGAATAAGATGCCAGTTCTTCTTTCGAACAATCAAAAGAAGTCCCCGGCAACGGCGCCAATTTGATGGATGCAGTTTATAGCGTATCAAATAAGTACGAAGCTAGAAGCTAAGTAGATCGTATTCCACGGGTCTTCTAATGATCGATTACTCAAATATAAAGGCAAATTACTCAGAGTTAACACTTTGTTCGTGGTGTGAGTTCCACGACTTCTAATTCTAAGAAAAGCACAGAAATTAAAAATTAAAACTGAAAACGGATTGAAAGATTGGTTGGAAACAAAGATGACAGATAAGCTTAGACTTTGAATCCCCCTTCGTTCACCAGAGCATTGGTAATCAACAGATCAGCGGATTTCGATTCTCGTTCAATCAATTCTAAGACACCACCATAACTCCTTACCCTTAGGTTTAAGACTGGTGAACGTTCGCTCTATCCGATATAGCTCCCAAGATTAATTAGCCGCTCGGGTACGGTCACCTCTCGCAATGACTTAACTTAACTAGTGCAATAACTAACGATTTATGAGTTACTCTTGCAATGGATTAACCCTAACTGGTTCCTACGAAAGGCACACTCCAATGATTAGGTTAATTGTTCAATTTGATGTTTTAAAGTAAGGCGAGCGTTCGCTTCTATCCTTAGCTTAACAAGAATCTAATCTAGGTGATCAATCCAGACAAGAAACATGAACAATGAAGAACAAATCAAACATGAAAGAGAAACTGATTGAACTTTGAATCTAATCATCGCCGATCCGTGACCGCTTTAAAGCCCTGGGTCACTTAGGGTTCATCTAATCTAAGCTCTACGAGTTTAGCTACAATGTTTTTCACAAAAGAATCAAAGACAAAGATAGAGTTCATCTTGAACAGAGGAAGAACAAAAAAGGATCTGAAAAACCTAATTAAGACGACTCCGGCAGAACTTCGATCTCTGGTAATCTGCAATCCTAGCTCCGAGTCTTCGAGATGAAAGGGATGGCGTCACGATCTCTTCCTGGCTCTTCGAACTCTAAACTCTACTCCAGAACTCTTGAGAATTCTTGAAGTATTTGGTATTAGTTGTAAAAATCAGCTCTGTATCTGTGTGTTTGATTTAGGGCCGCCGGTTAAGTATTTATACTTAACCCTAATACTGCCTGTTTTTGCCTGGAATTTTTGCCGAAAATATGATGGAATTTTCGGCAAAAATCTCTTTGTAAATGGGTTGACCGCCAGCTGTTTTCTCCTGTGTTTTTTCGGACGCCGGGTTCTCGGCGAAAACTTGTTGTTTTCGCCAAAAACTTCTTCTTGAATGCACTACCGATTTGTTCATGAGTTTTCGCCGAAAACTCCAAGGGATTTTCGCCAAAAACTCCTTTGTAAATGGAGCAGGAATTTGGTTCGACTTGATTGACTCCTTGGATCGATTTCGGTGCGATTCCTCGAGGTTCCAACGCCTTGGACATGTCCTTGGCTACTTTAATTGACGGCAAAAACCTGTGCTAACATGAAAACACTATAAAACCATCAAATAGACCCAAAACGGGCCAAAGTAACACAAATGGCACGAGTTAGAGTAGTTGAGTGAATATTCGTTATTCTACCCTAAAACCATGTCTTAAGCAAGGAAATGTCGCTTAAATGAGGTTGATAATCACGTCAAATCGAGTGTCATCACAAGCAAGCAGAAGCTATTTCCTATCCCCTCTTCTTAGAATTACTTTTACAACAAAAGGAAACAAAGTTGGCAAGGGTAGCCTTGTTTTTTTTCTTAGCCTTTTGATCTTTTCTTAATGGCTTTTGATGGCCACCAATTTTCTTTACCTTACACGGATCTTAAAGTACAAGAAACTGAATTAGATAGGGGATTTTCAAAGCTAATTTTCTAAGGGCAAGAAAAATAAAGGATATGGATCAAAGAATAAACCTAGAAACTGGTATATGGGTTGGCCCTAGTGTTGAACCGAAGCTCTGATACCAACTGATCTGAATTGTGCAACCGTGGGCAAACGACCCTTAAACACCAGAAGTTGATGCTCCTAGCAAGGAGAAGAACCTATGGAACCGGGGCGGATTAGGACTTTGACCCACTAGCTATAAGGTGAGCTAGGAACTAGAAGTATCAAGTCGAGGGCGCCACTCCAAGAGATGGATGCTCTTAACGATAAGCCAAACCTTTAGTAATGCATCAAGCAATTACTCGAAGGGTTTAGAACAAAGTTCAGAAAAAGGGTTTATATTTCATAAAGGGGGGGGGGGGTCAGTACAAAAGGGTGGACGATGGCCTTATTATACAGGGAGGGAACAAGCTCTCCTCCCTATTAGCTACTTCCTAAAGTAGGATTAAATTAATCTAAATACTAATTAGGGCTTTTAAAATTCCTTAACAATCCAACCTAAGAAAGGAAAACTCGAAAGGAAAGATAATAGTTTCTTGGAATGCAAGAGAAAAGACTAAATAGGCAAAACCAGGCAATCCGAGCAAAAACCCTAATCCGAGCAGCATCCATGGCAGTCGGGCATGTCTAAGGCTGGCTGGGCAAGGATTCTGACTCAGATTAGGCCTCCTCTTCATGTCCTAGTCCTAGAAGGACCTAGGCCCGGGGTCTTCTGGATGTGGCAGTAAGTATTCCTGGCCTGGATGGGAGTCTTTGACTCGGTAGGATTGCATGTATGGACCTGGATCGTGTATGAGCACCTCCTTACGTGGCTCCTCCTTCATGTCTCCTCCAAACGCAACTCCGTTTGTTGGAGCCTATTCCTGAGGCTTCAAGCTATCCAGGGCAACTGGAATTTCCCAAAAGGCTTGAGCCATTTGGTGGGTCGGCTCAAAGCGCTCCTCTGTGGCGCCCTAGGCTGGCTCATGACTCGGCCTTCTCCATTTATGGCCAGGCCTTTTGAATTATGCTTCGGCCAAGTCTCCAAGAATGTCCTCAGAGGGTCTTCAAGGGTCGGGGCTGGTCCAGGGCTCTGATAAAAGCGGGTTTACCAAGGTCGTATTCCTCGGGGTTCTCTCAATGGCCTCTACTCACATTCCTCGTAGACGGTCTATTCATTTGAAAGGAGTTTTGGTTTGAAAAAGGAATTAAAAACTTAAAGGAAACTAAATAAAGAAAGAGAAATAAAGTGGTGCAAATCAAAGACAAAGGGGTTCTCTTGGTAGGTAGTTTCATCATGCTCAAGATGTCTAATTGAACAAACAAGCTAATCAAGATCGAGTTTGCATTCGGATGACCATGCATTTCACTTCTATAGACTCAATGCACTCTCGTAGCATCTAATCCCTATCCTAATACCACTCAACTTAGGCTCTCGCTCTCAAGCTAAGTGAAAAAAGGATGCATTCTAAGTGTTTGATGAAATGCCAAGACACAAGACCCTCTCTTAAGACTCTATGACCACAAGGCTAGGCACAACACTCTCATATCAATGCCCTAACACTAAGAGATTCACCAAAAAGCATTTTCACACTCAATTGAATGAAAATCCACATGCACACCAAGTGTTCGATAAAATGCCCAAGAGAGAAATCAAGTGAAAATGGTTGAAATAAGATGATCTAATCTCTTAGAACACACTCACTTCAATCCCTAAACCTACAATCTATGCAATCCAAGCACTCTCATGCATCAAATCACAATGAATGGACCAAATCAAGCAAACATGGCATAAAATGGCATTAAGAACAAGTCTAGGAATCATCCTCATACAACCAAGATCAATCATGGCAAGTTCTATACAATCATTCCTCTATCATAGCACAACTAATCTACCCATCCAAGATGAACCCTAGAAACTCAGCCACACATGGCCAAGGGAGTAAAGAGAAGAGAAGGAAGAATGGTCACCAAGAACACCATGGATGAATCCTTGAGATGATCTTCACTTCTCCACTTGTAAGCACTTCTCCCAAGGTTTGTTGGCTTCAATCCTAGCTCCAATGGCTTCAAATTGCTCCAAAAACGTGTTCTAGGGTTTGAGGGTTCGTGGAAATGTGTTTGGGGTTCAAGAGATATCATAGAATTGCCCAAATGGCCAAAAAAACAAGAGTATATATAGTGCAGGGGACAGTGCACGGCGTGCACCTATGCACGGCGTGCAGGGTGCACGGCGTGCAAGGCTGCACGGCGTGCACCTTGGAGCTGAATCTTCTTCGGAGCCTCCTGGACAGCCCGTGCACCAAACCGTGCACGGTGCACGGCGTGCATCATGCACGGCGTGCACATCTGCACGGCGTGCACCCCTGCACTCTGCAGAAAGCTCGATCTTGCCACGTCCATATCTCCTCCGTCCTAGCTCTGATTGACCTCCCGTTTGATCCTACGTGCTCCTTGTCACCAGTACTATAATGCCAAGACCTGAAAATACAAAGAAAACACCTCCAATAGACATGGAATTGGCCTCAAAGTGGCAACCGGGCAACAGAATAGCACTTAGCACAAAACTCCGATAAAAACACATTAAGCACGGCATTTAAGAATCAAACACGGGCATTTCAAAGGTCATTCGTAAGCTTAAAATGCACTAATTAAAGTCACATCAAATTCCCCTACGACTAAGCTTTGCTTGTCCTCAAGCAAATGAATTAGAAAACATCCAAGTTCACAAATGACAAGTTCGGTCCATTGAGATTCAAGCAATCACAATTTAGTTTAAACTGTTCCACGAACAAACTAAACCTACACATGCAAGAACATCAACCAAACAAGTCCAAACCTCACTAATTTCTGCACACTTCAAGTAGTGGTTGATTGGGACACAGCAAAACCGACCACGACAACACCAACTCTAATCAAAAGGACTTGAAATCGGGACATGGATCGTAAGTGGTGAGTGATTATGATGTGGCTATCGACTCGACTTCATCCGCTTCTAGATCCGCACTTTACAAAACTCTGGCTAGGATCAAGGGCTACATTTGAGAACTCTTTTTCTTTCTTTTCTTTTCTTTTTTTTTTCTTACTGCATACTAGTGCTCGATTCAACACTTCACTTAGGTGTTGAACCTGCCTAGCTCACAGCCTTTGCCCTTTTTGCTTAGTGCTCAACCCGACACTTCACTTAGGTGCCGAGCTTGCCTAGCTTTTCTTTTGAGCATTTTTTTTTCTTTTTTTTTTGCACAATTTAGCCACTTGATCCTTAGCCCCTAACAACTTCACACAAGATTTCGAATTGGATTCCGTCTACTCTCAAGCCACAATCACGAAGGATCAAAAAGGGTAAAGAAAGACATGGAAAAGGGGAAGAAATTCTGATTGCCTTCATCATCCTAGACCGGTGTTATCGAGTGGTATAAAAACACGTATCAACCAATCAACCAACATACAAGAGTGATAAAATCTCAGTTCTGGTCCAGACTCATTTGATATTAGTGCTAACATGCTGGTTATAGGTTCTAAGTGGAACAATCTAAACATCATTGCGAAGGCTTGAAGTCAATTACACACCGAAAGTCAAGAACCGAACGATTCTACAATAGAGGAATTCGATATTCAATTAAGATCATGCAACACATCAAAACATAGCTTAAGACTTCTACCGACAAATAATCACACCAAACCTCAAACTCCCCTACGACTAACATGAGCATTGTCCTCAATGATCAAGAGAGAGAGGGTAAGGTGGAACGAAGTTACCGCATTGGTAGAGAGGAGCATAGGACGTAATAGAGGTGAAAAAGTTCCATGATGATCCTTGGTGAAGAGTGATCCAAAATGCTTGCCAAACCTTATTCAAAAAGCTAAAACAACACAAAAACTAAAAAGAGCAAACAGGAGCAATAAAAGTAAAGATAACATGGGGTGCCTCCCAAGAAGCGCTTGGTTACCGTCTTAAGCTCGACGAAGCACACGGACCAGCTAAGTAAAACCATCCCAACTCATTACCTCTTTGAAATCGAAGTCATTACCTTCGCATGGCACACGGAACTTGAATTGAACTTTACCGACTTCGGGAGGTGTGAGCTCGGATTTCCCGGATGATGAAGTGTGAGCAATGGAGAAGGGGCCAAACCACTTGGAGTGAATTCTCTCATCGGGTGGCTTCTTAGTCTTGATAGTCTCACCCATTGGTGCGGCTTCCTTGCCCTTCTCGGGTGGCTTCTTCACACCTTTCTTCTTAGCCTTAGGTGGAGTCTTTTGAAGCACGAAAGGTGGAGCCTCCTTTACTTCATCCTTTTTCTCCTGCACATCGCTAAGAGCAAACAACTCCGCAAGACTATGACGGACAAGGTTAGTGCTATTAGTAGCTGAAGTAAGCTCATGCGGATTCTTAGGATCATGGTGACTAGCATAAGACAAAGTAAACTCCATGCCATTTGAACGGTCAAAGATCATGCATTCATTATCGACCCTAATTGTAAGTTTACCACCGTAGACATCAATCAAAGCACGAGAGGTTGCTAAGAAAGGTCGTCCTAGAATCAAAGGCACATCGGTACCACCCATAGCATCTAGAATAACAAAATCCACAAGGAATTCAAAAGCACCAACCTTAACCAACACATCTTCGACAATACCACGAGGGGATGTCACAGATTTATCCGCTAATTGAACATTCATTTGAGTTGGTTTTAGTTTCCCTAGGCCTAACTTCTGAAACATGCAATATGGCATAACATTGATACTAGCACCCAAATCGGCTAAGCCTCTACTTATTGCATGTTCACCAATAGTGCAAGGAATAGTAAAGCTACCTGGATCCTTAAGCTTTTCCGGTGGCCTCTTAGAGAGAATGGCGGAGCATTGTTCGTTGAGCTTTGCCGAAGTCACATCCGTAAGCTTGCGCTTGTTGGTGAAGATCTCTTTCATGAACTTTGCATATTGAGGCATCTTGGTGATTGCTTCTCCAAAAGGCATTGTGAATTGCACCTTGTCAAGAATCTCAATAAACCTCTTGAAATCTTTTTCCATGGAATCCGGCTTCAAGCGAGAAGGATAAGGTGGTTTAGGCTTGTACGGAGGCACAACCGGTGCGGGAGGAGAGACCGGAGTGGCACTCGTCGTAGCCTCTTGAGAACCAACCGTGTTGGTCATCTTAGAAGCTTCTTTAGCCTTGGCTCTTCTATCTTTAACCTCAATCTTATCCGTGTCATCATCGGAAACAACGTCTTCAACCAAAACATAGTCATCATCTTGAGTTCTTACCGCTTTAGGCGTTGGGTCTTGGACTTGCTTACCACTCCTCAAAGTTACCATCATAAGCTCCTCAGGAGCCTTGGGGTTGACCTCGGTGTAGGAGGGTAGGCTACCCTTTGGTCTCTCCGAGAGTGCCTTAGAAATATGTCCTAATTGGTTCTCCAAATTGGCAATAGAAGCTTGTTGATTCTTGATGAGTTGGATCATCGCCGCATTGGTGTCTTCTTGAGAGATCGAAGAACCACCCTCCTTATTTTGAGGAGGCTTGTTGAACCCAGGTGGTCCTTCACCTCTATGGTTGTACATTCCCGGTGGGATAGGACCTTGGGAACCTTGACTTGGATGTCCACTTTGATTCCATTGATTTCCCCCTTGGTGCCCTTGACCTTGGGGTCCTCCTTGAGTCCCTTGGCTTCCTTGGTTTAGGTTACTTCCTTGAGACCATTGGTTGCCTTGATAACCCCTACAACCTTGATAACCTCCTTGATTTCCTTGGTTGAAGCCCTTGCTATAACCACTACCTTGACTCCCTTGGCCTTGGTAACCTTGGTTAGACTTGTTGTACCAAGGTCGGTTATAGTTGCCTTGGTAGTTACCTTGGGGGCTGAAATTACCATGGAAACCTTGACCTTGTGCGAAGCTTACCTCCTCAAGGTCGCCTTGGCCAAGTTCAGGAGTGGCGGAAGGACAAGCACTAACATCGTGGCCTTGACCTCCACAACCTTCACAACAAAATACCGAAGCAACCGGTGGATTACCCACTTTAGATGGCTTAGGCATACTAAGATTACTTACTTGAGAGGCCATGGCATCAATCTTGGACATAAGGAGAGCAATCATGGGATCATCTTCATCTCGGTGCCCCGGTAACTTAGGCTTCTTCCCATAGCTAGACGAATCCTTTGGTGCATCAACACTTACGGACCGAGAATCATAGTGCGTGTCACTTCCATACTTAGACTTAGGAGGTTGTTGTCGAGACCAACTCCTTGTCTTGTTGGCCATCTCCGCGAAGAGTTCTAGAGCATCTTCGGGAGTGAGCGACCTTAAGTCACCTCCGGCGGCTTGGTTGATCATCCTTGTATTCTCAAAATCAAGGGACCTAGCAAAGATGTCCGCCAAGCTCCATTCGGCGAAGTTGTGATGAGGACAAGACCGAAGAATGGCTTGGAAACCTATTCCAAGTCTCATGGAAGAGCTCTCCCTTGTGTTGTATGAAGTGGTTAATGCGGTCTCGGATTGCATCCGTCATATAGGGAGGAAAGAACTCTTCAAGGAAAGCTTCGGCTAGGCCCTCCCATGTGGTGAAAGCTCTACTCGGTTGATTCTCCAACCATGACTTAGCTCTACCTTTGAGTGAGAAAGGAAAGAGCCGGAGTCTCACACAATCCGGGTGAACTTGGTCATTCTTAACCGTGTCACATATCTCCAAGAAGTCCTTGAGATGCCTAGATGGACATTCACCATCAATGCCATTGAACACCACTCCATTTTGAACCATTTGGATCATATTAGGCTTGAGCTCAAAGTTCCTAGCATTGACGGGTCTTCGAACAATGCTAGAGGCTGCCCCTTCAAGAGTAGGACGAGCATAATCCGCCAAGGTACGTCTTCCACCCTTTGTAAGTGATCATCATCATTGGTATGGTGAGAATGCTCCGAATGGTTATCTTCATCTTCATGGTGAGACATGTTGTTGCGTGTGGCGCTATGAACCAAATGAGAGGGAGAGAAGGTTGGTGGCTCAATCACTTGCGCAAGACCTTGAAGTCGTGCTTGAAGACGAGTGAGTCGCCTCATGCACTAGTACAAGATACCTACAAACAAGCACAACAAACACACCCGAGTAATACAACGATGCGGGATAATAGAGTAAACAAAGAGCAACAAGGAAGCAAAAAGTAAAGCGGAAGGAAGTGAATAGATCGGTCCACTACTAAGTGCTTTCAAAGGATTGAGAAAGGTCCCCGGCAACGGCGCCAAAAACTTGATAAAAGCGGGTTTACCAAGGTCGTATTCCTCGGGGTTCTCTCAATGGCCTCTACTCACATTCCTCGTAGACGGTCTATTCATTTGAAAGGAGTTTTGGTTTGAAAAAGGAATTAAAAACTTAAAGGAAACTAAATAAAGAAAGAGAAATAAAGTGGTGCAAATCAAAGACAAAGGGGTTCTCTTGGTAGGTAGTTTCATCATGCTCAAGATGTCTAATTGAACAAACAAGCTAATCAAGATCGAGTTTGCATTCGGATGACCATGCATTTCACTTCTATAGACTCAATGCACTCTCGTAGCATCTAATCCCTATCCTAATACCACTCAACTTAGGCTCTCGCTCTCAAGCTAAGTGAAAAAAGGATGCATTCTAAGTGTTTGATGAAATGCCAAGACACAAGACCCTCTCTTAAGACTCTATGACCACAAGGCTAGGCACAACACTCTCATATCAATGCCCTAACACTAAGAGATTCACCAAAAAGCATTTTCACACTCAATTGAATGAAAATCCACATGCACACCAAGTGTTCGATAAAATGCCCAAGAGAGAAATCAAGTGAAAATGGTTGAAATAAGATGATCTAATCTCTTAGAACACACTCACTTCAATCCCTAGACCTACAATCTATGCAATCCAAGCACTCTCATGCATCAAATCACAATGAATGGACCAAATCAAGCAAACATGGCATAAAATGGCATTAAGAACAAGTCTAGGAATCATCCTCATACAACCAAGATCAATCATGGCAAGTTCTATACAATCATTCCTCTATCATAGCACAACTAATCTACCCATCCAAGATGAACCCTAGAAACTCAGCCACACATGGCCAAGGGAGTAAAGAGAAGAGAAGGAAGAATGGTCACCAAGAACACCATGGATGAATCCTTGAGATGATCTTCACTTCTCCACTTGTAAGCACTTCTCCCAAGGTTTGTTGGCTTCAATCCTAGCTCCAATGGCTTCAAATTGCTCCAAAAACGTGTTCTAGGGTTTGAGGGTTCGTGGAAATGTGTTTGGGGTTCAAGAGATATCATAGAATTGCCCAAATGGCCAAAAAAACAAGAGTATATATAGTGCAGGGGACAGTGCACGGCGTGCACCTATGCACGGCGTGCAGGGTGCACGGCGTGCAAGGCTGCACGGCGTGCACCTTGGAGCTGAATCTTCTTCGGAGCCTCCTGGACAGCCCGTGCACCAAACCGTGCACGGTGCACGGCGTGCATCATGCACGGCGTGCACATCTGCACGGCGTGCACCCTGCACTCTGCAGAAAGCTCGATCTTGCCACGTCCATATCTCCTCCGTCCTAGCTCTGATTGACCTCCCGTTTGATCCTACGTGCTCCTTGTCACCAGTACTATAATGCCAAGACCTGAAAATACAAAGAAAACACCTCCAATAGACATGGAATTGGCCTCAAAGTGGCAACCGGGCAACAGAATAGCACTTAGCACAAAACTCCGATAAAAACACATTAAGCACGGCATTTAAGAATCAAACACGGGCATTTCAAAGGTCATTCATAAGCTTAAAATGCACTAATTAAAGTCACATCAGGCTCGCGACAATTGGCCTAGGGCCTAGTGCTTTCATTTGGCCTAGCCCGGGGCTCATACCAGGGCCTGTCTACGGGTGCCATCCTCAGCTGGCCAGGTATTCTTGTGTCCTTCGTTTGTTGTATTCCAGGAATGCTTCTAAAGGATCCCAGGGATGGTAAGTTCCTCCAGGGCTCGTGGGGATCGGTCCAGTGCCTACTAGGGCCCCTAGGCTCGGCCCTCGGTCTGGCTTGGGGCTCGGATCGGGTGCCTTGATCGGCATCAATGCTAGGGGTGGCCTAAATGACATCCTAGCTTACTTTGCTGCTGGTGGGGGCCTGCGCCAGTGTATAGTCACGTACCTAGGCCTCATGACGTGTTGGAGAGCTTTGATTGGCCTCACACGCTTCTTGTATGGCCCTAGGGTTTTTCCCTTGACTAGAGACCCTGGTGGGGTGTAGGAGTACCTGTTGGCATTGAAGCAACTATGGAGGATCACATCATCCCCCTCTTCTTGCCTTGGATTCATCCTCGAATCCATTGTGATCTCTCGTTGTGCACTCAGCAATCCTCTCCATACTTCGGTGACTTGTGTGGCCATGTCTGGGGGAGACTCAGCCTCATCTCCTAGACCTGGAGTGTCACTAGAATCGGTGAAAGACCAAGGTTCTGGTCCTTCAGAGCTTGGGTTGTCAGTGTCCATGTTCTCTTCCTCGAAGGGGCTGTCCACGAGGATGTCTAGGCTTGGGGAGGTCATGGGTAAGGGTGTTTCCTCAATTCCCAAGCCCATTTCTTCATCTCCCTTGGTCTAGACACCTTCTTCATTTAGCTCCATAATTTGCTCGTTCCCAATCAGGGCAAGCCTTATTGGCGGTGACTGCGGCGGTTTCTGATTGCTGAAGAAAATAAGGTCCATTGCTTCACCGGCGGGTGCGGCGCCGGAAGTTCCATTCTGATCAGAGACCGAGATCAGAAACCGCAGAGACAGTTGCATCACTGACAAATTAGAAAGTGAACTCCGGCCAGCTTGATCCTGCTATTGTTCATCGCCTTTATAGCCGAGTGCATGTCCCTTTGGCAGGGTAGAAGAGATCAACGACGACAATTGTTGCTGAAGAGAAGATGGGTTATGTTGCCAGTTTGGTTGTCTGACCAAGGAGGGATTTGATGGATGGGTAAGAGAAGTAGACGACAATGTTGGTGATTTTGAGAAGAAGAGAATGAAGAGAGAGGTTAGTGAAATGGAGAAGAATATAAGTCTGTATCATAGAATGGTGATTGATATTTCCTATTCATAATTGAAGGGAATGAAATATTGTAACGATGGAGATGGGATTTAATAGAGATGGGGTGTTAAAAATGATTAGGATTGAAATTGATATATGAAACAGATAGAGTGATGATTCAATATTGCCTGGTTGATATTGATGATCTAGTGAAATGTAAACTCTGCTTTGTGTATGGGGCTAATAAGAGTACTGATAGAAAGGACTTTGATGACTCTACTTCTAGGTTTTTGAATGTGAATGGACCCTTGGGAATTATAGGGGATTTAAATGCTATTATGTCTCCCTCGGAAGCCTCTAATCAGGTAGGAATGTCTAGAAGTACTAAATATTTTGGGGAATGGATCAATACAAACAAGCTCACTGATCATCGGACTGCAAGTTCGGAATTTACATGGCACAACAATAGAGAAGAGGGGTTTATTGCCAGAAATTGAGAAAGATGTTTTGTGAATATGGATTGGTTGCATTCCTTCAGGATTGCTTGCTCTTGGACATTCTGTCCATTGTGGTATTTTTGTTGACATAGGGGTCTTGTTGCCCTCTCTCCCGAAATTGTTCAAGTTTTTTAATTGTTGGACAGGTTGGGAGGGCTATAATGATGTGGTTAAACCAGCTTGGACTAGGGCTGCTAGTGACAGTAATGAAGTGGGGTTGAATAGAATAGTGGCTTGTCTGAAGGAGGTTAAAGCTGATCTGAAAAAGATGAACAATGAGCATTTCTCTGATGTTGGTAATAGGGTTATATTTACAAAGAATGAAATGAAGGAAGCGCAAATGTTGATGCTGAAGGACCCTTCTCTGATTAGTGTTCAGGAAGCTGCTGAGCTTAAAAGAAGATGGGAGGACCTGAAGCTTGCAGAGGAGTCTATCCTGAGGCAGAAGTCCAGGGATCTTTGGTTAGAGCTGGGGGATTCAAATTCAAAGTACTTTCATAAGGCGATTAAAATCCATCAAGCACGAAATCGTATTACCTAGCTGGAAGATAGTAATGGAGTTTTGCAGACTGATCTTCCTCATATTCAACATATTGTGGTTGCTTTCTATAAGTTGCTTCTGGGAATCACAAATAAGGAAGTCAAGTATCATTCAGTTGATGAAATTGGTAAGCTACTTCAACTCAGATTACCAACTGAAAAAGCGAAGAAGCTTTGTGAGGAGGTCACTAGAGAAGAGATACAGAAGGCTATGTTTGTTATTCCTTGAGATAAAAGCCCAGGGCTGGATGGCTTCACATCTGGTTTCTATAAGCACTCTTGGAGTAATGTGGGTAAGGATGTAATTGTGGCTATTCAATAGTTTTTCAAAGAAGGGATTATGCCTAAGGCTGTGAATTCTACTATTCTTGCTTTAGCCCTGAAAAAGTAGAATGCTAGCAACGTAAAAGACTTTCGTCCTCTTGCCTGCTGCAACGTTTTATACAAGTGTGTCACCAAAATCCTTGCCAACATGTTAGTTGATTGCCTTCTTGATATTATTAGTAGAAACCAATCTTCTTTCGTTAAAGGAAGACAAATTGGGGATAATGTTCTTATGGCTCATGAGCTGGTAAATGGGTATCATCTGAAGCACATTTCCCCCTGTTGCACTGTAAACATCGACTTGAAGAAGGCCTTTGATTTGGTTGATCTACATTTTCTGTTTCGCATGCTTCAGGCTGTGGGGTTCCCTGTTCAGTTTATACAATGGATTAAGGGATGTCTTGGCGGCGTGATGATAAGTGTAAGGTTGAATGGAGGATCAGTTGGGTACTTTAATGGGAAGAAAGGTATGAGGCAGGGGGACCATTTGTCCCCTACACTATTCGTCATTTGTTATGGAACTTCTACACTGCCTTTTCCTAGATGCAGCTAATAAAGAGACCATTCCTTTTCATCCAAAGTGTAAGCCTCTTCGAATTGTGGAGCTTTTCTTCGCAAATGATCTTTTGGTTTTTACCAATGGTACTATTTAGGGGATTAAAGGGATTATTCAGGTCCTGGAAAGCTTTTATTCCTTCTCGGGTATGCAATTCAATCCGGAGAAGACTGAAATCTTCTTCTCTCGTACTGTTTCAGAAGATGTCAAAAAGGATGTTTGCAGAGAGTCGGGGTTTGTGGAAGGGACTCTGCTAGTTCGTTATCTAGGTGTTCCCTTGGTGTTAGGGAAAGTTTCAGTTAATGACTGTGAAGTCCTAGTTCACAGAATTACTCGTAAGATCACTGGTTGGAAGGTCCAAAATCTGAGCTATACTGGGAGACTTCAATTGGTAAGTTCGGTACTGAATCATATGAGCCAATACTGGATGAATCTTTTTCTTCTTCCTAAATCTACTATCAAGGCGGTAGAAGAAGTTTGTAGCGAATTTCTTTGGAGGGTTGAAGAGGTGGCAGGCAGAGAGCAAAGGTTGGATGGTCTAAGGTGGCAAAACCTAATGTTGAAGGGGGCCTGGGTTTACGTGATTTGCATATTTGGAATGTGGCCTACATTATTAGGCATCTTTGGAACATTATGGCTCAATCGGGATCGTTGTGGATAGCCTGGATTGGAGCTTACGGATTGAAGAAAACGGATGTGTGGAATTGTAAGGCTTCTCCTAACCAAGCATGGACATGGAGACGTATCCTTAAAACTAGAGAGACTGTAAGTAAGTTCATCTCTAAATCGAGTGAGTTGAAGTGGAACAATAGGGTTATGCCCAGGTTTACAGTACAGACGGTGTGGGAAGATATTCGAATAAAAGAGGATGTGGTGGTCTGGAAGAGGTTAATCTGGCAGAATCCAGTTCTTCCTAAGAATAAAATGATTGCTTGGTTTGCTGCCTGCAACAAGTTAACAACGAAGGATATTATATCACATTGGGGGGTAATTGTGGATATCGGCTGCTATTTTTGTGACAGAGGTAGTGACAGCTAGGATCATATTTTAGTCGAGTGTAGCTACACTGCAAAAGTGAAGTAGTTATGTTTTGGAGAGAGGGGGGGGGGGCATTGCGCTTCTGCTACTTGGGAGGATGAGCTTTCTAAGGCTACATACTCTTGGTGTGGCTCGTCGGATCGTGCGAAGTATGGTAGGGCTTTGTGGCAAAGCTTTGTGAGTCATATATGGTACGAGAGATGCAGTAGGAATGCAGATATTAAAGGGGTGTCGGAGGAGACCCTTAGTACTATGATCAAAGGCGATGTTGAGGGACGAAGGCAGATTAGATATGTTGATTTGAGTGTTTCATTTATTTCTTTTTTAGGGTTGTTTAGTTGTTCCTGGGTTGTTAGTAGTTTCGAGGGCAAAACGATGTATTCCGTGCGCTTTTTTATGATTAATATTATGCTACACCATTCATAAAAAATGATTTGTTACTATGTTAAAAGGTTAAGACTATTGTTGACAATAAGAAATAATGGGTGCCATAAAAGTAATTTGTATTATTATAATATAAAATAATTAATTTAGGACTTAATTTAATTATCAACGATCCATATCTGTTCCTTGAAACGGACGCTTCAGATGAACCAAAAAACTGGATGCACTGAGTACCACCAGTTTTACAGGAGGTACTGAAGAATTCACCATTAAACTATAAATATGTATATGCATATTTCTTTGGCCTAATACCCTTAAATGTCACCAACTTTTCGGTTATTACCAAAATAGACATCACTTTTCATAATGTTTCAGGGCTTCATCACATTTGATCTTCACTTCCAAAATAACACACTGTTAGTCTCCGTTAGGGGAGAATCTTAAACCGACTTAGCTAGCAGTCAACCCGAATACGTGGAGATTTTTTATTTGACACGTCATATATAATGGTAGATGATATGACAAAACAACATCCTCTCTCTGATCCTAATCTCCTCCCTTGTCGTATAGTCCTTCGTCGGACGATGGAATATCCTCGACTCAAAGCTAATCTCACACATGCTACTGTTGACTAAATAAAGACATCAAGATGGCTCCGCGGAGGAAGGAGCCGTTTTCGTTCCGTATTCGTTTTGTAAAATAAAGAGGATTACAGAGCTGGTGAGAGACTAGGAGAGCGTCAACCACATCAGATTTTTCGGCCACTAAGATAACACCGTTAGCTTATCGTTTAGCCACGTCAGCTCCAGAATAGGAAAATCTAATGACAGGTCATTTTCGAAACAAATACAAAAATTGTGACAGACGAAATCATTATAAAAGATGATGTCTATTTTAGTAATAACCGAAAAGTTTGTGACATTTGATGGTATTAATCCCATTTCTTTTCCTAAAACGGAAGAGGTCCAATCGGGAATGAGCAATTGCAGGTATGAGGACGGATCAAGGATAAAACCAATGTATTATGCATGAACAAGCTAAGGGATATGTGCATATACAGACGACACTGATGAATCACTAATAGTAATAGACAACATTATCTATCTATCTATCTATCTTAAAATATAAAATATGAATATATATGCTGAATTTTCTTCCTAATTAACACGGAAGAGGTCAATTGGGAATGAGCTAATATCAAGTAAGGACAAACCAATGGATCGGATGAACAAGAGGAAATACATAACAACATTATCTATCTTAACAAGTATCAACCAACCACCTATATATTTTAGATAATATATCATCTTATATTTCAAATATTATATCACATATAGAAATAAATTATCTGATTTTGAATATTATAACAGTCACATTAATTTGAATGTGCAATCCCTAATTATTTTATACCTGTTCTTACTATATTATGAATTATGAATAGCTAAACTATGTTTTCATATCAGCATGATAACAAGACATGGACAGCAAAATAATGAAAACAACTGCTCAACTATCTGCACTGTATCGATAAGAATACCGTCCAACCATTTCTCATCTCCCTTAGTGTTTAGCATTATAGCTGCAATATAATCCAAACCCACTTTTCCCAAAATTTAACCAAGTAAGTGACGATATGAAATATCCATTTTTCGTAACCAAAAGACAGAAATGGAAAAAGAAGGTAACCATATATATTATATATATATATTATCAGGAATAATGAGCTGTAGCTGTCCACCGGCAAAGGATCTGCGTCCAAACTTTAAAGTTTGGAACAGAATCCAAACCCAAAACGGAGGGGTATTTTGGTCAGTTCATAAAAATAAAGATAAACCTAATTTTGTCGTATCCCCTGCCTTCCTTTTCACGTTGTAGTCGCCGACGGCTTGGCTCCGTTCCCGGCACACTCCACCTTCTCGGAACAGCAGCACTAGTTGGTTAGGCAGGAGTTTCCGCTGGTGGTGAGGAGCTAGGCGATGTTGGCATCGGAGAGGAGTCCCGACCAAATTCTATCGGCAGCTGTTTGGCTTGTCCGGCTGCGGCGGCGGAGAGCGGCGAAGAGTTTATGGCGATTGTTGCCGAGAAGAGCTCGGAGCGAGAATGCGATTCGATTAGCGATAAGGACGGCCGAGATTGCTCTCCTGCAGTGGAGGAAGATTCGAGGAGGTTCGAGGCGGAGGTGGAGGCTTCAAATCTGGAAATTAGGGAGAGAAGATCGGTTGAAATAGGAACCGATCGTCGATTGACTATGTTAATCGAAGCGGCGAAGCTTTCCGCCTCTGATAACGACTTTCCGCCGTCGGATTTCGATACGAGGACGGTTCCAGTGGAGATCGAGGAGGACTCTAGGGATTCTAGTGGAGATCGACTTTCCAGTGGAGATCGACTTTCCAGTGGAGATCGTGGAGATCGACTTTCCGCCGACGCTACGATTTGGAGAAGGTTCGAGGACGGAGAGGCGGAGGAAGAGGAGGAATAAGTGTTGGGTGGTGGATTTGTATAGGGAAACGGCGGCTACGGCAACGGCGGAGGGAAACACATCGCTATTTTTTCGATTACAATTAGGTTGAAGAAGAGTGACTGGTTTGTCACGTGGTTAAGTTTAGTGACTAATTTGTTACTTGGTTAAGATAAGTGACTAATTTGTCTCTTGGTTAAGATAAGTTACTGAAGATTGAAAATTCAAGATGATGTGTAGATGATGATGATGGTGATGATGTGTAGATGATGATATTGATTATATTCCTCATTTATTTGGATTGATTGTTGGTTTTTTTTCTTTTTGGTAGTGTGGTAGTTAACTCGATCAAGTTAACTAGTTAACCAATCACTTGATATCAGTTAATTAGTTAACTTGATCGGTTAACTTCTAGTTAACTAGTTAACTAATCACTAGACATCGGTTAACTAGTTAAATTGATCGGTTAACTAATTAACTGATCACTCGATTGGTTAATTAGTTAACTAGTTAACTCGATCGATTAACTAGTTAACAACTTGGTAACTAGTTAACTTGATAAATCATGATGTTTAAGAAGTTAACTAATTATTAGTAAATAATTAGGTTAACTAGTTAACTAGACGTAGTCGGAAAAGTCACCGGAGTTTGGTCGATTTTTGAAATCTTGTCAGAAAAGTCGCTGGTCGCCGGAAAAGTCGAGTAGATAACTAGTTAACTTATAACTGTATAAATTGATTATATTATAGGTAACTCGATAAGTTATCTAGTTAACTCGAAAAGTTAATTCGATAAGTTAACTAGTTAACAACTTGGTAACTAGTTAACTCGATTAGATAACTAGTTAACTCGTTATCTAAATCACGATGTTAACTAGTTAACTCGATAAATCATGAGGTTAAATAAGTTAATTAGTTATCTGCTAATAACCTATTAACTAGTTATCAGTAAAAAAAAAGGTTAACTAGTTAACTTGATTAGATAACTAGTTAACTTGTTATCAAAATCATGATGTTGACTAGTTAACTTGTCCTCGTCAGAAAAGTCACCGGAGTTTGGTCGGTCTCCGGAGCCTCACCGGAAAACATGTTAACTAACTAGTTAACTATAAAAACCCAAGTTAACTAGTTAACTAATTATCAATAAAAAATCATGTTAACAAGTTACTAGTAAAAACAGGTTAACTAGTTAACTTGTCCTCATCGGAAAAGTCGTAGGAAAAAGTCATCGGAGAAAAGTCGATGGAAATGTAATTGGAAAAGTCACCGGAAAAGTCACTAGCGACCGGCGGCGGCGACCGGCGGCGGCCGGAGACGGCGGCCGACGATGGCGGCCGGCAACATGGACGGCGGCAGTTTGTTGCCAAATGTAATAAAATAATATATTTAAATAATAAATAATAATAAAATATTTAAATTAAATATAATAATTAAATTGTTTGTGTAAAGTCCAAAATACCCCTGACAAATCTGGACCATTAGATTGGTCAAAAGGTCAAACTAGATCTAATGGCTGAAATTGGGTTTGGAACTTTCCAAACCCAATATCTCTTGGACGCTGATCTGCTTCCGCTGTCCACCCACCTTTAACTAATATAATTACATTACATTACATTACATGAAAGTGGTTGCTACATATAGCTAGCTGCCTTGATTGATACATGGTTGTCTTTAGTTGAGGTTTACTCGCTATATATACAACTTTTTAGTTGAAGTGAAAGGGGAGTGGACCTTGGAAACACTTATGGAATTATTGTTGCGACAACACTCGCTCTTCAAATTCCAATAGAGAAATATTAATAATTTGAAGAACATAAATATCGGGAGCAATAATAAATTAGTTACAACAAGTAGCATCATATAAATAAAGTAAATAATATTGTAATATACTATTATTAAAATTTGGGCGCAGTACATCTTTAAAGGCAAAGGATCTGCGTCCAGGATTTATAGTTTGGAACAATTCCAAACCCAAATTCGGAGGGGTAGTTTCGTCTTTTTGAAAAAGTACATATCATAACCCTAAATTAGCCGCCCTTCTCTTCTTCAACCTTATCCTTCAACACCAAACTTTTCGTCGCTGCTGACAATCATCGCCATCGTCGTTTCTCTCAGCTGCCAAAGATTCGGAACACCACCGACGCCTCTTCTTTCCTCCGATTGATCGCCACGGCCGAGATCCTCCTGGACAGCCATTCAAATGCTCTCGGCCTCTCAAACTGAGACCTCGCGGCTCTCTACGGTTACCACACCTCGTGGCTCGATTTTCGGACTCCCACTTCCTTCGAGAACAGCTACTTCGGGAACCAGCAATGGCGGACTCCTCCAATCCGATTAGCCGCTGTTTTTCGACGCCGGGTCAACCTATTCGATGGAGTTGATTACCGATTATGAAAGGTCCGCGGCACAGCATCGATAGACTACCTATGACGAGGTGTAGGCGTCGGAGGCATGGCAGTCGACGGCGTGGCAGTTGACGGCGTAGCAGTCGACGGCGATGATGGCGTTGCCCAGATCTATCGAAAGCTTTACTGAAAATGTATAACTTTTAAAGTTAACATTTTCAGTCACTGGAAAATCAAAATTAACATTCCCATCACTGAAAAATATATTATGAATAGTTTGATATTTTATTTTGCTATTTGGTAAAATTTTGAATGAAAACATATTGGAAATAATCTATAACATCATTGAATAACGTGTTAACTAGTTAACTAGTTATCGACTTAATAACTTGTTAACTAATTATATATGATCATGATATTAACTAGTTAACTCGATTGGATAACTAGTTAACTCGATTGGATAACTAGTTAACTCGATTATTAACTAGTTAACTCGATTAGATAACTAGTTAACTCGATTAGATAACTAGTTAACAACTTGGTTAACTAGTTAACTCGAGTAGATAACTAGTTAACAACTTGATAATTCGTTAACTCGAGTGGTTAACTAGTTAACTCGATAAGTTAACTAGTTAACTCGAGTAGATAACTAGTTAACTAGTTAACTAATTAACTCGATCAGTTAACTAGTTAACTTGTCCTCGCCGAAAAAGTCATCGGAGTTTGGTCGGTCTCCGAAGCCTCGCCGGAAAAGTCACCAGAAAACATGTTAACTGTAAAAATCCAAGTTAACTAGTTAAGAATAAAAAAAATCATGCTAATAAGTTAATAGTAAAAATCAGGTTAACTAGTTAACTTGTCCTCGTCGAAAAGTCACAGAAAAAAGTCACCGAAAAAAATCATCGAAAAAAGTTGTCCGAAAAAAGTCGTCGGAAAAGTCGCCGGTGGCCGGTCGCCGCGACGGTGGCCGGTCGCCGGCGATGGTCGAGCCAGTGCCGACTGTAATAAGTAAAATAAAACATTTAATATAAAATATAATAATTAAATTGTTTGTGTAAAGTTCTAAATGCCCCTATCAAATCTGGACCATTAGATTGGTCAAACGGTCAAACTAGATCTAATGGTTGGAATTGGGTTTGGAACTTTTCAAACCACAAAATTCCTGGACGCTGATCCGGTCCCATCTTTAAATTCTATGGAAATATTAATTATAATGTGACAGCTGTAAATATAATATAATTCATATACCGGAATAATATGTAGGAAATGAGGATGACGGCATTGCTGGATGAGAGAGTCCCAAACGAAAGTGTAACTAAGTATACAATGCATATACAGCGACAGCCAAAAGGTCAAATATTACTCTAACAATGGAAAATGACGTTATAACAGCTGCAAGTCGGTTACTTTGGCAGTCACACTATTATAATTTATATATTATATTACTTCTTCCCTTAAACCGCCAGTCCCATAGTTACGTTTCATATAGTATAACGTCACAAAGTTATATAATAATTAATAAAAGAAAAGAAGATAGAAAAGGAGAGATAGAGATGAGATGAGCGGTGCATGAGCATGTGTTTTCATATCTTGTAGTAGGTAGGTGGCTCCAGTGATGAAGATGAACTACGTGCACCGGCCTATGCTATATGCCACTTTTGGTTTCCTCGTCGTGAAGCTAAAAGGTCCTCCTGCTCTACACGCATATCACCACTTTCATTTCTCGGTCTTCTCTTTCTTTTTCTTTCTTCTGATTCGATGTCGATGATTAAGACACCCACAGGTTACATTTCATTTCCATCTGCTAGTTTTTAGTTACTTAGGATATTGGACTATAGATGGGCCCTAGGCCCAAGGGCGTACCTGACTGGTCCAACCTAGTATCACTCAATCGTTGGTTCAACTTAACTGTTAGTCCAGTTCGATATCATTCTACCACTCAGGATTCGCTCGTTGGTCCGACCCAACATTCCCAAACTAAACCTACCAAGGGGCTAGGCCTGCCCAAATTGTCTCTTCAACTCGTGCATCAGACCCTTGTCACCTCTGGGTTATGGCACATCTAGCTTGTCTTTGACATCGCCTACAGCCAACTACTCTTCATAGACTCGGGGTTATCGTTCATCCTGACCCTCCACATATCTATAACTCATATGGAACCTCCCGAAAGCCACCAACCTGAGACCACCACGTAGAATGCAGACTCACACTTCTTGGAGACTATAAAAGGAAAGATGACGCAAACAACATGTACCACACGCCTAGACCATGCGTTTATCCAAGCTATACATCTACGACAAACCATACATGTTTGGGCACACAACCTGAGACCACCACGTGACAAACGTTTAGATCGGGAGTACCAACAATTCCAGAAGCCACCACCAGCTTTACCAGCTTCATGACTAAAGATTTCACCTACTTCGTCATCGTTATGACAATTGGAAGTTTTATGATCGTCTTCTAATCTAAGTCTGGAACTTTGTACGGAAGAGCTTTTGTATAGATAAGTGAACTATGTAGAGTTGACAATGATTAATGAAGGGTGGAGATGACATTGTTTTGTTGGATGCATTGATGGTATCATGCATAGGTTTTTTGTTAACTCTGTTAGATCCATTGTTCCAATATGAGTGTAGGTATTGCTAACTATAATATATCATTTAATTAGTTAATACTTCATATGTATATATTATCTATATAAAATTTTATGTTATATTTTATATATCACTTAAATTTCACTTTCAAAATCGCGTGCTCCAAACTTAAATAATACAATATTTTTATTCATAATTTTGACAATATATAATATTGAGTATTAACTAGGTGCTTCGTGGAAATATTATTTTGGTGACACACTATATCAGTATGTCGCGAAAGTGTGATCAACATTTCCTAAAGTTGAAATGACATATTTATAAACTAGTATTTTTGCCCGCCCAATGGACGGAATATTATGTTAATATGTATTTTTTATCACTTATTTAAGAATTCCAAATATTAATTAATATATCAGTAATCGTATTAAGAAACCAAATCTAGCCCAGGAGTTGCGCCAAATTTACCACATAATTTGTGTCAAATCTAGCCTAGAATTTGTAAAAAATCTAGCCCAGAATTTGTAAAAAATCTAGCCCAGAATTTGTACAAAATCTAACCCAGAATTTTTTTACAAATGTAACCCAAAGTTTTTTACAAATCTAACCTAAAAATTTTTACAAATCTAACCTAGAATTTTTGACAAATATAACCCAAAGTTCTACGATTTTAGGGTTCATCTAATCTAAGCTCTACGATTTTAGCTACTCATATTCAATACAAGAGAATCGGAAAAAAAAATCAAAGAATACATCTCAGATAGGAAGAACAAAGAAGAACTGTAAAACCTAATTTGACGAATTCGTGAAGCTTCAATCACGAGAATCTTCAACTCCTAGCTCTGAGCACTTTGAGGTGGAAAGATGGCGTCACGATCTCTCCGGGAACTCCAAGGATGTTCTCAACTCTCTCTAAAGCTATAAAGTCTGAAAATTAATTCGTGGAAATAAGTGTGTCTCTCCTTTGATGTGAAAAAGATTCCTCCTGAATTGATGCAACGACAACTTATATAGGTTTCCAATCCTCTGCTGGAAAAGAGGAGACTTCTCGGCGAGAACATTGAAAGTTTTTGCCGAGAAGTGTAGTGTAAATCACTCTGTTGCTTTGACGAGATTCACAGGTGTAAAACATCAATAGTTTTCGACGAGAACTTTGGAAGTTCTCGCCGAGAACTTCAGTGTAAACTCATGTTGGATTCTCGACGAGAACTTTCAAAGTTCTCACTGAGAATATCTTCACAAACGGTGCTGACTTCTCGCCAAGTATTGCCTTTGATTTCCTCAACATCTTCTCGCCGAGAATGTTATTATTCTCAGCGAGAACTTAGTGCTGGGCAGGTGGATCATCGGTTTTCACTTGGTTTGACTCCTAGTTTGATTCTGGTTCCCTTCTCGAGGATATATTGCATCTTGAACGCGTCCGAGGCCACCTATTTGACAATGAATACCTGTGTACTCACATAGACACTAGAAAACACATCAAATATACCCAATAAGGGCCAAAGTAACCAAATCGGTAGGAATTAGTGCAATTGAGTGAAAACACCCTAAACTACCTCTAAAACCGTGTTACAAGCAATGAAATGTCACTTAAATGGGGCTGATAATCATGTTAGTTCTAGTGTCATCACCCGTTTTAGCCTTCCCCTGGGTTTTGTTTGCGATCATGGCACACAATTCGACTGTACAACATTTCTTGAATTTTGTGAAAGTTTTAAGATAGTGTTCCGCCTTGCGTCCGTAGCATATCCCCAAGCGAACGGACAAACGGAAGCCATCAATAAGCTTATCTTATAGGGTTTGAAGAAAAGAGTGGACGCTGCAAAAGGAAAATGGGTGGACGAGTTGCCTAATATTCTTTGGGCGCATAGGACATCATACAAAACAGCTACCGACGAAACCCCTTACACTCTGGTGTATGGGACGGAAGTAGTGCTACTCGTAGAAGTGAACCTACCAAGTTTGAGGGTACAACATTTCAACCAAGAGGGCAATGACTCCGCCCTGCATTAAAATCTGGACATGTTAGAGGAACGAAGGGAGGACGCAGCTATCCGCCTAGTAGCAGAGAATGCCCAACTAGCTAGGCGGTACAACGCACACCTCCGCCCTAACTAGTTAGAGGAAGGTGACTGGGTGGTCTGAAAGGTTTTTCGGCCAATCCCCCAACAAGGCAAGATAAATGCCAATTGGGAAGGACCATATAAGGTCCGTGAGGTGATTGGCCCAAGCACCTTCAAACTGGAGCACCCTTCTGGCGAACCCATACATAAAATATGGAACGCCATGCACGTAAGAAAGTACAGCACTGAAGATGAAACAGGTGCTTAGGGAAGTCGCAGATGTTCCTATTTTGTACCTATTTTGAAAAACGCCCTAGCGCGGACATGTGTAAGAATAGTAGGGGTGTTCATCTACATATTTATATATCACTACGGGGTGTAATAATTACCAAGAAATCCACGCTTTGACAAGGTTCAGATTCCCCAAGGCGGAGTCCAACCCCTTACCAGCGTTCGGATTCCCCAACGAGGAGTCCAACCGCTTACCAGCGTTTGGATTCCCCAAGGTGGAATCCAACCCCTTACCTGAGTTTGGATTCCCCATGGCGGAATCCAACCCCTTACCTAAATTCGGATTCCCCAAGGAGGAATCCAACCCCTTACCTAAGTTCGGATTCCCCAAGGAGGAATCCAACCCCTTACCTAAGTTCGGATTCCCCGAGGCAGAATCCAACTCCTAAAGTTCAAAATTCCCCAAGGCGGAATCCAACCCCTCACCTGAGTTCGAATTCCCCCAAGGCGGAATCCATCCCTTTGCCATGGTTCGGATCCCTCAGAGCAGATATCAACTTGGCAAGAATAAAAAAAAGTGGAAGAGGGTGGAAGAAGGATGCAATTACAACGTCAAACGCCCACATGAGGACAAGGATGCAGTTAAACATCAAACGCCCACATGGGGACACATAAGTTTAATTACAAAAAAAAGGATGCAACTGAATACTGAAGAACATGTTTCACATAGACGCACACTGGACGAGCCCAACTTGTCCACCTTGGATTTCTCCGCCCTGGTTTTCTTCTTCAGATCCTTATGGCGCTGGCTCACTTCGGAGTAAGCCTCGGTCAACATCTCGGTCCGCCGGGCCTGAGGAATCACCTGGGAGTCGGCGGATTCCTCTTTGAATTCCTTGGCCACCAGCCTCTGGGAAGCGGAGCGGAACATCTGCTCCTGATCCCAGGCGCAATCTACATTTCCCTGATGGAGTTCGTGGTGAACAGCCACGAGCGTGTTGTCAATTGCGACCTAGACTCGGACGCCCAACTCTTTGGCAGTCTCCTCCTTGATGGCCTTTTCCATATCAGCCTTCAGGGTCTTGAGGGAATCCTCAACTTGCTCCAAGGTGGAATTCTGGTCCTCCAAGCTCTTGGAATTGTCCTCCAGGTCTTTGGCTAGACCAACCTTGGCAGCCTCCAGAGTGGTCACCTGCTCCGCCAGAGCCTTCTTATCCGCCTCTGACTGGGTCAAGGCGTTCTCCACCTTGTAGCGTTTCTGTTCCTCAGCCTGAATGTCCAACATGTGCTCAGCGGCTTGATTAGCATGAACAAGGCGGAGCAAGTCCAATTCGTAAGCGCTTGTTACCAAGAGTCGTGCCGCCTCTTCATCGATGTCTTTTTTGGCCTTGGTGTATTTGGCCTTCTATTATTAAGTGGTGACTCGGGCCTCCCTTAGTTGATCCTCCAGAGCCTAGACGTTCTGGGGCTATTCCGACCTGTGGGCCTGATCCACCGACAGCAACGCCCCCGTGGTTCCTAGCAACTGTCGAAGGCGTCCTGATCAGACAAGGAAAACAAATAATGAAAACAAACTTATACATAACAAAATCTTACCCGAGCACTGATAGCCATCTAGTCCATGGCGAGACGGCGGGCACCATCCTCAGATCGGGCGTGGTCGATGTCCCAATCTACTGTCAGCTGCAGGGCGGCCCGGGTTAGGACCTCGATGCCGCTAAGAGTCGGCTGCATGGCTGGAAGGCGAGCAGAGCTGTACTCGCCTAAAGAAGCCTGGGGCTTGGATCCGCCCTTCATTTTCCTCTTCTTCCCCCAATCCTTCTTCAAGGTAAGCTTACGGCAATTCAGACGCTCTGTGTTTTGGGGCGGAGGACGCAAGGCTGTATCAGAGTGTTTCTTTTCAAGGCGCTCCTGGTCCGTCTGCTCCTTCTCGATACGCACCTGACGCGCATCCCTACTCTTCTGGCCTGGGTCGGCCTCAAGGTGCTCGAGCTGAGGTTGAGTGTCAGCCAACCCGCCTCGAGTTTTGGCGTTAATCAGCGCAGCAAAAATGGCGCTCTCTACATCAAACAAAAATAGACAATCACAAAGGCACGGTCAGCGTATATACAAAACAAAAAAAAGCAGAGAAGGCGGAAACAGGGACACATAGTGGGACAGAAAGCATAGACAATGGTCCGCTCACCCCCGCCCGCCAGCCATTTCCTCAAGGACTTGCGACCCCAACCTCTCAAGTTGTAGTTCCATGAGTTCACCCACTCCAGGATGGCGACATCGTTGCCTTGGGGACGGCTGGGTTTGTTGAACTCCTCACGACCACGTAGGGCGAAGGCGTTTAGCCCAGAACTCGTCTTCCTAAGTGTCGGGCTTGATGAAGAGGAAGTTGTGCCACCACACAGAGTTTGCCTTGATTACGCCATACACCCCGCTCCCCTGATACGACCTCCTCTTTGAGAAAGTAATTCCGCTCTAGCCTATCTTGGCTCTGTACAGATGGTGGAAGATGCGTGCACTTGGGCAAACCTGTCTCTTCATGCAGGACACCTTGAAGGCGGTCATAACCACCCAATAATGAGGTTGGAGCGCCCCCAGAGACGCTCATATGAAGTCTAACACGTCCAGTGATGGACGCGTTTTCACGCGCGTGTAGTCAAATAACTATCAAGCACAAAGCAAGATAGATCGTATTCCACAGGTCTCTTCTAATCGTTTACTCAAATATGAAGGCAAATTACTGAAGTTAAAAACACAAGTTGTGCGCGGTGTGAGTTCCACGACTTCTAAACTAGAAAGAAGGAAATAGGAAATGAAAACAGAAAATAGTTGAAAGATTGGTTGACTTAACAAGACGATAGACAAGCTTAGATTTCGAATCCCCCTAAGATCACCAGAACATTGGCAATCACAAGACCAGCGGTTTTCAATCCTAATTCTTTCAGTTCTCAGACACCATCATAACTCCTGACCCTTAGGTTTAAAACTGGCAAACGTTCTCTCTATCTGATCTAACTCCCAAGATTAATTGACCGCCCGTGCGTTCGCTTTTGCAACGAAAAACTAACTGGCGCGATTACTAGAGATTAATGAGTTACTCTTGAAGTGAATTAACCCTAACTAGTTCCTACAAAGAGAAATTGTTCCAATGAATAGGTTAACTATTGATTTGTTGTTTTAAAGTGAGGCGAACGTTCGCTACTATCCTCAGCTTAACTAGAATCTTAACTAGGTGATCGAGCTAGAAAAGAAGCACAAAAGTAATTAAGAACAAACCAAACATGCAAGAGAAACTGATTGAAACTGGATTTAATTACCGCCGATCCGTGCCCGCTTTAAAGCCCCGGGTCACTTAGGGTTCATCTAATCTAAGCTCTATGAGTAGAGCTACTCATACTCAAAACAAAAGAATCGAAGACAAACAAAGAATACATCTTAGGTAGGAAGAACAGAGAAGAACTGTAACCCCTAATTTCAGACGAATCTGTGAAGCTTCAATCTCTTGGATCTCCAACTCCTCGCACCGAGTTCTCCGAGATGAAAGGATGGCGACACGATCTCTTTCTGGCTCCTCGAACTCTCTGAACTCTCTCTCAAACTTTAAAGTCTAGAATTTAATCCACGGAATAGGTTTTTTTGAATGTGGCCGCCGGTTTTGTATTTATAGGGTTTCTGATTCCAGCCGAAAAAAGGAAATAGTTTTCGGCGAAAACTTGGGAATTTTCACCGAAGACTTCAAGTGACACTTTGGCTGGATTCTCCTATCTTCGTCTGTGAATTTTTGTGTATAGTTTTCGGCGAAGACTTCATTCTTTTAGCTGAAAACTTCAGTTACAAGTGGGACAGTGATTTCTTCTGCCTTTGTTGATTTCTGGATTGATCTCGGGCCATCTCTTGAGGTTCTTTGCTTCCCGAGCTCGTCCGTGGCTAAGTATTTGACGGCAAAAACTTGTGCATCCTCAAAATCACTAGAAAACCATCAAATAGACCCATAACGGGCCAAAGTAACCAAAACGGCATGAATTAGAGCATTTAGGTGAAAACATGCTAAATCACCCTAAAACCCGAGAGTCAAGCAGGGAAATGTTGCTTAAATGAGGCTGATAAACATGTAAAATCGAGTGTCATTATCCAGCTCCCACGGGTCCTGCGGAAACCGTAGGCCATACAGTAGAGCCTCAGCCCACACTCCTACCCAGCCAGGAGGGCAGTTACCGATGCAACAAAGGCGAGTAGGGGTGGCGTACGAAAAGCGCTGAGGCATGTCACACTCGTTTAACAATCTCACCAAGGCATGGTCTTCACGTAGGGAAAGTACCCTGGACCATACACCTGGCGACAGTCCGCAGGTGCGCCCTCCCACATCTGCTCCCAGGACATAACTTTGAAGCCGTATTTTTCTACGAGTCCAACCTGGAGCTCAAACCCCCAGGACTCTGAAATAAAGCCCCTTTTCCACGAGGCAAACCACCGACCGTTGTTGGGGTCGCATCTTTCTTTTTCGACATGCAGTTAAACCTTGCCTCGGCTTGCTCCCGAAGCTGTTCCTTTGTGGGAGTGGGCAGCGACTCATGGTCTTCTAATGACACTCGATTTGACGTGATTATCAGCCTCATTTAAGTGACATTTCTTGGCTTAAGACATGGTTTTTAGGGTAAAATAACGAATAACCACTCAACTACCCAATCTCGTGCCATTTTGGTTACTTTGGCCCATTTCGGGTCTATTTGATGGTTTTCTAGTGTTTTTATGATAGCACAGGTTTTTGCCATCAAATAATGTAACCAAGGATGTGTCTAATGCATTGGAACCTTGAGGAATCGCACCGGAATCGATCCAAGGAGTTAATCAAGTCAACACAAATCCGGCCCAGCTTTACACAGGAGTTTTCGGCGAAAAGACCTGAAGTTTTCGCCGAAAATCATAGAAGAAATCGTCGGCACTTACAAGAAGAAGTTTTTGGCGAGAAGTCAAGGTTCTCGCCGAAAACTCTGGATGAAATCATCACAGGAGGATCAGTCGACCGGGCCAGCATTTTTCAAATAAGTTTTTGGCGAAAACTTCTTAAAGTTTTCACCGAAAATCTTAACCTAATCCGGCTGGGAATAGGGTTAAGTATAAATATAAAACCGGCGGCTCAAAAAGAGAGATATACTTTTCATATAGAGCTCATCACAAGTTCTAGACCTAAGAAGTTCGAGAGAGAGTTTTTGAGAGTTCGAAGAGCCAACAAGAGATCGTGACGCCATCCTTCCACCTCGGAGAGCTCGGAGCTGAGAGTTGTAGATCCTTGAGATTGAAACTTCGCAGATTCGTAAAATTAGGTTTTACAGTTCTTCTCTGTTGTCCCTACCTGAGATGTACTCCTTGTTTGTCTTTAATTCTCTTGTATCTAATATGAGTAGTTAAACTCGTAGAGCTTAGATTAGATGAACCCTAAGTGACCCAGGGCTTTAAAGCGGTCACCAACCGGCGGTGATTAGATTCGAAGTTTAATCAGTTTCTCTTTGCATGGTTGTTTTGTTCTTCATTGTTTATGTTTCTCTTCTTGTTGGTCGCCTATATTAGGTTTATGCAAGTTAGTGTTAGTCTCCAGACAGCTTCCCTGCTTTGGCGCATAAACTTATCTTCCTTGATCATCTAGTTTAGATTCTCGTTAAGCTGAGGATAGTAGCGAACGTTTGCCTCTCTTTAAAACATCAATTCAACCAATTAACCTATTCATTGGAGTGTGCCTTTCGTAGGAACCAGTTAGGGTTAATCCACTTCAAGAGTAACTCATTAATCATTAGTAAGTGCACCAGTTAGTTCTTCCGTCGCAAGAAGCGAAAGCTCAAGCGGTTAATTAATCGTGGTAGTTAGATCGGATAGAGCGAACGTTCGCCAGTCTTAAACCTAAGGGTAAGGAGTTATGGTGATGTCTGAGAATTGATTGAATTAGAATTGAAAACCGCTGGTCTTGTGATTGCTGTTGCCTTGGTGATCTACGGGGGATTCAAAATCTAAGCTTGTCTGTCGTCTGTCTAAACCAACCAATCATTCTGTCTTTTAATATCATTTTAATTTTCCTGCATCTTAGTCTAGAAGTCGTGGAACTAACGTGTTAAACTTGAGTAAATTGCCAGCGTATTTGAGTAGACGATTAGAAGAAACCCTGTGGAATACGATCTGCTTAGCTTTTAGCTTGGTAGTATTTGATCACTGTTTTGCAGCATCATCAAATTGGCGCCGTTGCCGGGGACTCTTCTATATTGTTTGAAAGAAGAGTTGGCATTTATTCTTCTACCTTTCCATCTTTCATATTTCATCACACTTCGATTTTACGCCAGTTATGTTTTATTTTGTTGCTTGAAGGTTGTTTTACAGGTTTATGAACCGCTCGCTCACTCATTCTCAGTTTAACCCGGGTAGTTTTGCTCCGCCAAAGCAACCACGAGTTCCGAAGCAAGTCAGAATCATTCCGCCCGCACCTCCTACCCCTATTAAGATCGAGGAGTTGAAGGAGAACTCCTAATCTTCATCCGCTTCATCCACTAGTTCAGATTCACCTCCACCTTCTCCTACCGTAGTGGCTGCTCAATGCACCATGGCAGAATACAATAAACCGACCGCGACTAATGTTCGGTCTAGCATCGCTGTGCCGCACAACGATGACGATCCTGACTATGAGATAACGATCCCCTTCTTGGAAATGATCTCTAGGGATGTTCAGTTCGAAGGGAAGCCGCAAGATAACCCATACACACATTTGGCGGACTTCCTAACCATGTGCGAGACGTTCAAGAGTGGGAACCTCGATAAGAACACATTATGCTTACGAGTCTTCCCATTCTCCCTTAGAGGCGTCGCCAAGAGATGGCTCAGTAGCAAGCCACCTGGCCACTACACTGACTGGGATAATCTAGCTCAAGACTTCATAGAGGAATACTTTCCTTCTTCAAGAACTACAGCTTATAAGGACGACATTGCCAGATTTGTTCAAAAGGAAGGAGTAAGTTTATATGATGCTTGGAACGAATTCCAAGAACTCCTTCACGATTGCCCTCATCATGGATTCGAGCAGGGACAACTAGCCAAGATCTTTGCCCGAGGGATGAACGAAGAATCGACTAAATGGGTTAACTCCTTAGCTGATGGCGACTACACCGCACTCGCACCAGAAGCTGCTCTTCTTCACTTTGCAAACTGCGCATCTAAGTCCAGGAATTGGGACAGACAGTTTGAAGCAGCCAAGAGCCGACCAAGCCGTGAAGATCAAATCAAGATCAAAATACAGAAACACTCAAAGAAGATTTTCGGTACAGCAAATAACTGCCCTAAAGAGGAAGTGACTTTTATTGATCAAGGCTCCACCAACAATCAAAGAGGCTACCCCGACTACCGTCAGTTCAGACAACCTCCTCAACAACAAGGAAGCTTTCAAGAGCGTCCTCCTTACAACTTCGGCTTCAACCAGAGTCAGAATCAGTACTTGAGCAATAGTTATCAAGATCCCTCTGGATTCACCGGAGGACAGCAACCTCAGAATTATTCGTTTGAGAATACTTGGGAGAGCAAAGTGACCAAGAAGATTTACCTGATTATGGCAAGGCTCGACAATCACGAAGAGAGATTCAAAGGCCAAGCTACTCTTAACCAAGGACAGATCGCTCAGGGTCAGCGAGTGGAGAGCATGGTAAATAAAGTTGCTAGCATGCTGGCCAACAATCCTCTTTTCAGTCAGGCACCATCTCAAAGCAACCCCGCCATGAAGAATGAGCATGCTAAAGCCATCACAACCAGGAGCAGTGAGCAGAACAGCTCGGAGAAGAAGAAGGAAGCACGTTCCACTCCCTCTACGGGAGAATGCTCAGCTACCAATTCTTGATCACCACCCATACCTATCCCAGCTAAGTGCTCCGACCCTGGTTCTTTTACGTTACCTTTAATCATTAATAACATTGAGGTCGAGCGTAGTTTGGTTGATCTAGGTGCATCTATAAATGTTATGCCTATGTGTTTATATAAGAAACTGAACCTAGGTGAACTACAACCTGCTAGCATGCATTTAGTGTTCGCTGACAAATCTCTAAAAGAACCTAGAGGAATAATCAAGGATGTAATCACTTGTTATGGTCCTTTCACGTTCTTAGCTGATTATGTAGTAATGGATACTCAAGGGACAAATTCTACTCTTCTCCTAGGCCGACCATTTATGGCGACAGCTGACATTAACATTAATGTCCCAAATGGCTCGTTAACATTGAGGGTTGGAAAGGATATTGTAACATTCCATCTCAAGGACGGTATGAAATACATTCCTAAAGGAGAAGCACATTGCTTATCCGTAGAAACTGTGGAGTTGGCCTCGGTCAACTCCATTACTTATGTCATTCCAAGTGTTTTCCCCGATGTATCTGTAGCAGGTGCTAAACAGGCTGTCAAACAAAAGAAGAAGACGACCACGGAAAAACCGAAGAAGAAGGAGGAACTGAAAGCCTCCTCTACTAAACCTCCACGAACTAAGGATCCTGGCGAGACGAAGAAGAAAGGAAAAGGAAAGACCAAGGAGGTTTGGAGGTCAATCATTATACTGCCACCTACCGAGCCAGGTGCTCCGCCCCCTTCTACCGAGCCACCGGAGAAGAATGATCCTCTGAAGGACCTTTTTGGATCATTCAAAGTTACCAAGCATCTTCCCGGCGAATGAACCAAGCTAATTCACGCAAACGGGAAGAAGTTCACACTTGCCGGAGGATCCCCAAAGCCGTATCTCATGAACTCCGACCCGAGCCTAAGAGAAATCCTTAGTTGGGATGTCTCTTGACAACCATCCAGGTATCGCCCGGCTCAAGGATGTTAAAAGAGAGCGCTTCGTGGGAGGCAACCCACGGCTGGAGTCCGATTTTGAAATTTTGAGTCAGTCTTTTCATCGTTCGAATTAGGTTCGGGGGAGCCAAAGTGTCAGTTTCATTTTCGTTCGTTTTGATTTGTTTTCTGTTAGGTTTTTGAAAAAAAAAGAATAAGGTTTTAAAATAAGTATTCGGCGAGAACTAAAAGTTCTCGCCGAAAACTATCCTCATTTTTCAAACAGTAGCGTCTGTTTATTTTTTGTTGGTTTTCAAAACATGTTTTTGGCGAAAACTTCAAAGTTTTCGGTGAAAACTTGTGTCTATTTTTAAAATCAGTTTCCTTTTCTTGGTCTGATTCCAACGCATACTTGATCGCCCAAATCGGAGCTCTGTAGCTCCGGTTATCCCCGAAACAAGCTTTTCACGTTTTTGGCCAACTTCGTCGCTTTCCGTCCATTTTCTTGAGTCATGTCTTAAAGGTTAGTTGTTGGGTTTTTAATTTTGAATCTTTTGACATGTTGATTGTTGAATTTCGACGAGTTTAATTCCGGTCTGCCTCTTTTGCGTGCCTGCTGTTCCGGTGTGATTTTTGCTGATCTGATTTTACTTAGATGATCTAGAATTCTCTAGGAGTGTTGTGCCGTGGATTTGTGCCGTTAAAAAAAATAAAGTAAAAAAATTTCAAAATTCCCCTTAACATTCTTCGTTTCGACTTTTATGCTGTGTGGATCCGGGACACTTGTCCCAGATTCCTTTTTATCTTTTCATTATTTTTGTTTTGTAGGAACTTGGTAGCTACCCCGCTCTACTCCAGACGCTTCGTGTTCATCCACTACACCGACCATCTCATTCCAGGTTCTTCGTATCTCCATACTCTAGTTTAGTCCTGTGAGGACACATAACGGTTTAAGTATGGGGTAGGATTGTAGAGAACCTTGCATGAACTTGATTTCCCTTATTTGTGATTTATGTGTTCCGTGGTGCCTTTCCAGTTCCTCTTGCATTAGAATTGCTCAGTTCTTGATTTTTTATGTTAATTTGTCGTTCAATTTGTCATAATGATGCTTAGACTGCTTAACCTAGAACCTAAAGACCAACGTGTATACTTTGATGCTAAATTGCGTGGTCATAACAGAATTTTTAAAATCACACTTGTAGTTTGTCGCTTTGATTGCATGAAAATGATCGAATCCGACTAGCAAACTAAATGTGAGGTTTTGATCCATTGCACATAACCTGCAATTTTAATTTGTTTGGAGTGATTTTCTGTTTTTCTTGAATGAGTTAGAATTTGCATGAGACCTATTCGAGACCACACGATAACACGAGTTCTAGAATGATAGGGGCACCTAGATTCAGCTACTAAGCCAAATAGCCTACCTAACGTTAAATCCTCTAGGTTTAGACCATTGAGTGTGGCCTTTCTTTCGGTTCGATATACATTATAGCCAATCCTCATTCTTTCATTCCCGGTTGATCCCCTGTTGTTGTAGTTCTAGATTAGCCTATCGGAAGTCGGTTTGTGGTAACCTGCCTATAGCCATTAAACAGGTGGTCTTAGCTATTATGTCCAGATGTATAAACCCCTATAGCAACTAAAAGAAAATCGGCACAAAAAAAAATTAAGAAAATTCGAAAAAAAAAAGAAAAAGTTCAAAGTTTCAAAGTTTATAGTATAATTCAATAACGATCTTCTCCCTACTATAGTATAGTTCAATAACGAAGTCAAAAGAAAATGTTAGAGAAACATATAAGAAAAAGAAGAAAAATAATAATGCAGAATAAAGTGCTAGGTTGCTTGAGGGTATCATAGGACGAGCATACACTATTCCACCTGTGTCTGGTTAGACGGTAGGAAGCCATAGGCTAGATTCGAGGGAAGTTAGTCGAAAGCTACACCGCACCAAAGCCATCATCATACATTCCCATCATCCATCTCATCATAAACCCCTGTAGTGTAGAATTCGTTACAGTCCTAAGCAGGGAAGTCCTTCTTGACTAGTTACTCGTGTTGTCACAGTGGTGGAGATGTGGTCGAATTACAAACATATGACAGAATTCAGTGGCAGAAAATGATTGAGAGCAGAAATACATCCCTAAACACAGAGAATGAGAGTTTCCCTTGTACTAAATATTATCTGTGTTAGGAGTCTGGTCGGTCAGGTCAAATTCGTGAATGATTGGTTACTACTTCTTGTCGTGTGCAGTTTTTAGTGAGACCAGGTTGTTTGGCAGATCGGTATGCATGTTAGGTTTCTTGTTCTAGAAGTAGTTGTCTAATAATTCATTGTGTAAGCTTGAACTTCAATTTAATCGATCTTATCATTTATGAACCTGAGCATTTTCTATTCATTTTGCTTGAGGATAAGCAAAAGCTTAAGTGTGGGGTATTTGATGACACTCGATTTGACGTGATTATCAGCCTCATTTAACCGATATTTCTTGGCTTAAGACATGGTTTTTAGGGTAAAATAACGAATAATCACTCAACTACCCTATCTCGTGCCATTTTGGTTACTTTGGCCCATTTCGGGTCTATTTGATGGTTTTCTAGTGTTTTTTGTGATAGCACATGTTTTTGCCATCAAATAATGTAACCAAGGACGTGTCTAAGGCATTGGAACCTCGAGGAATCGCACCGGAATCGATCCAAGGAGTCAATCAAGTCAACACAAATCCTGCCCAGCTTTACACAGGAGTTTTCGGCGAAAAGACCTGAAGTTTTCGCCAAAAATCATAGAAGAAATCTTCGGAGCTTACAAAAAGAAGTTTTCGGTGAGAAGTCAAAGTTCTCGTCGAAAACTCTGGATGAAATCATCACAGGAAGATCAGTCGACCGGGCCAGCATTTTCAAAGAAGTTTTTGGCGAAAACTTCTTAAAGTTTTCGCTGAAAATCTTAACATAATCCGGCTGGGAATAGGGTTAAGTATAAATATAAAATCGGCGGCTCAAAAAAAGAGATATACTTTTCATATAGAGCTCATCACAAGTTCTAGACCTAAGAAGTTCGAGAGAGAGTTTTTGAGAGTTCGAAGAACCAGGAAGAGATCATGACGCCATCCTTCCACCTCGGAGAGCTCGGAGCTGAGAGTTGAAGATCCTTGAGATTGAAGCTTCGCGAATTCGTCAAATTAGGTTTTACAATTCTTCTCTGTTCTCCCTACCTAAGATGTACTCCTTGTTTGTCTTTAATTCTCTTGTATCTAATATGAGTAGTTAAACTCGTAGAGCTTAGATTAGATGAACCCTAAGTGACCTAGAGCTTTGATGACACTCGATTTGACATGATTATCAGCCTCATTTAAGCGACATTTCCTTGCTTAAGACATGGTTTTTAGGGTAGAATAACGAATATTCAATCAATTGCCCTATCTCGTGCCATTTGTGTTACCTTGGCCCGTTTCGGGTCTATTTGATCATTTTCTAGTGTTTTTATGTTAGCACAGGTTTTTACCGTCAAATAAAGTAGCCAAGGACGTGTCTAAGGCGTTGGAACCTCGAGGAATTGCACCGAAATCGATCAAAGGAGCCAACCAAGTCAAACAAATTCCTGCCCGGTTTACAAAGGAATTTTCGCCGAAAATACACTAGGATTTTTGGCGAAAATATCAGCACAAATCGACCGATGCCGACTAAAGGAAGTTTTCGGTGAAAAGGTTAAGTTTTCGACCAAGAAGAAGATTACAGGAGAATTCAACCGAAGGGCCGTCTATTTACACTAGGATTTTCGGCGAAAATACCTTGGTATTTTGGCGAAAATATCAGGCAAAACCGGCTGAACTAGGGTTAAGTATAAATACTTAACCGGCGGCCCAAATCAAAAAAGACCTCAGAAGACAACAGAACATACTTTCATAATCACAATTCCAAGAATTCCCGGAAGTTCTGAAGCAGCGAGTTTAGAGTTCGAAGAGCCGGAAAGAGATCGTGACGCCATCCCTTCCATCTCGGAGAATCGGAGCTAGGATTGCAGTTTACTGAGGATCGAAGTCTGCTATAGTCGTCTAAATTAGGTTTTTCAGATTCTTTTCTGTTCTTCCTCTGGATGATGAACTCTTTCTTTATCTTTGATTCTTTTGTGATAAACATGAGTAGCTAAACTCGTTAGAGCTTAGACTAGATGAACCCTAAGTGACCCAGGGCTTTAAAGCGGTCACGGATCTGTGGTAATTAGATTCGAAGTTCAATCAGTTTCTCTTTCATGTTTGATTTGTTCGTCATTGTTTATGTTTCTTTTCTGGTTGGTCGCCTAGATTAGGTTTTTGCAAGTTAGGGTTAGTCGCCAGACATCTTCCTGCTTTGGCGCATAAACTTGTCTTACTTGATCACCTAGTTTAGATTCTTGTTAAGCTGAGGATAGAAGCGAACGCTGGCCTCTCTTTAAAACATCAAATTGAACAATTAACCTTATAATTGGAGTGTGCCTTTCGTAGGAACCGGTTAGGGTTAATCCACTGCAAGAGTAACTCATAAATCGTTAGTAATCTCACCAGTTAAGTTAAGTCGTTGCGAGAGGCGACCGTGCCCGGGTGACTAATTAATCTTGGTAGCTAGAACGGATAGAGCGAACGTTCGTCGGTCTTAAACCTAACGGTCAGGAGTTATGGTGGTGTCTTAGAATTGATTGAATGAGAATCGAAATCCGCTGATCTGTTGATTGCCAATGGTCTGGGGAACGAAGGGGGATTCAAAGTCTAAGTTCGTCTGTCATCTCTGTTTTTAAACCCTAATTTCCAATCTGTTCTTAGTTTCAATTTTTAATTTCTCTGCATTTCTTAGTTATTTGTTTGAACGCATCACAACGACTGAGCTTTCATCAAATTGGCGCCGTTGCCGGGGACTTCTCTTGATTGTTTGAAAGAAGAAGTGGCAATTTATTCTTCTACCTTCCACCTTTCCCCTTCTTCATCACACTTCGATTTTACGCCGGCATGTTTGTTTTTGTTGCTTGTTGGTTGTTCTACAGGTTTATGAACCGCTCGATCGCTCATTCTCAGTTTAAGCCGAAGAAACCGCGAGCTCAGAAGCAAGTCATAATCATTCCGCCTACACCACCTATCCCTAATAAGATTGAGGAGTTGAAGGAGAACTCCTCATCTTCAACCGTTTCATCCACTACTTCAGATTCACCACCACCTTCTCCTCCACTAGAGGCTGCTCTATGCACTATGGCAGATTACTGTAGACCAATTGCGGCTAACTTCCAACCTAGCGTTGTTGTGCCGCACAACGATGACGACCCTGACTATGAGATCACAATTTCCTTCCTGAAAATGGTCTCTAAGGATCTTCGTTTCGAAGGGGAGCCGAAAGAAAATCCCTGCACACATTTGGCGAACTTCCTTGACATATGCGAGACGTTTAAGAGCGGGAATCTCGGTAAGAACAATCTTTGCTTACGAGTATTCCCATTCTCTCTTAAAGGAAACGCCAAGATATGGCTCAGCTCAAAACCACCTGGCTACTACACTGACTGGGATAATCTAGCTCAGGACTTCATAGAGGAATACTATCCCCCTTCAAGAACAACATTCTACAAGGATAGCATCGCTAGATTCTCTCAGAAGGAAGGAGTAAGCTTATACGATGCTTGGAACGACTTCCAAGAGCTTCTCTCTGAATGGCCACATCATGGATTCAGCCAGGCGCAGCCAGCCGAAATCTTTGCCCAAGGTATGAATGAAGAGACGGCTGAATGGGTCAACAGTTTAGCTAATGGTGACTGCACAACACTTGAACCAGAAGCTACTCTCCTTCACTTCGCAGACTGCGCATCTAAATCCAGAAATTGGGAGAGACAGTTTGGAGCAGCCGAAAGCCAACCAAGCTGTGAAGAGCAGATCAAGATCGAAGTGCAGAAACACATGGAGGAGATTTTTGGTACAGTTAATAACTGGTCTAGAGAGGAAGTTAATTTCATTGATCAAGGCTTCACCAATGATCAAAGAGGCTACCCCGACTACCGTCAGTTCAGAACACCCCCTCAACAACAGGGAAGCCTCCTTGAGCGTCCTCCTTACAACTTCGGACTCAACCGGAGTCAGAATCAATGCTGGGACAATAGTTATCAAGACCCTCCCAGATTCGCCGGAGCACAGCAACCTCAGAATTTTATGTCTGAGAACATTTGGGAGAGGAAGCTAGCCCAGAAGTTTGATCTGATTGCGGCAAGGCTTGACGATCACGAAGAAAGGTTTAAAGCCCAAGATGCTTTTAACCAAGGACAGATCGCACAAGGACAGAGAATAGAGAGCATGGTAAATAAAGTTGCTAACATGTTGGCCAACCTTCCCCTTTTAAAACAGGCACCATCTCAAAACAACTCCACCATGAAGAACGAGTGTGCTAGAGTCATCACAACCAGGAGCATTGAGCAAAACAGCCTGGAGAAGAAGAAGGAAGCACTTTCTACTCCCTCTACGGGAGAATGCATGGCTATCGTTTCTCAATCATCTCCCATACCTATTCCAGCTAAGTGCCCCGACCCTGGCCCTTTTACGTTACCTATAATTATTTATGGCATCGAAATTGAGCGTAGTTTGGTTGATCTAGGTGCATCTATCAATGTTATGCCTATGTGTTTATATAAGAAACTGAACCTAGGTGAACTACAACCTGCTAGCATGCATTTAGTGTTCGCTGACAAAACTTTAAAAGAACCTAGAGGAATAATCAAGGATGTAATTACTTGTTGTGGCCCTTTCCGGTTCTTCACTGATTATGTAGTGATGGATACTCAAGAGACATATTATACCCTTATCCTAGGTCGACCGTTCATGGCGACAGCCGACATTAACATTAATGTTCCAAATGGTTCATTAACATTGAGGGTTGGAAAGGATACTGCTACATTCCGTCTCAAGGACAATATGAAATACATTCCTAAGGGGGAATTACATTATTTGACTATAGAAACTGTTGAGTTGGCCTCGGTCAACTTGATCACTGATGTTTCTTCTAGTGTTCCTAGCTCAATTGTTGCTGCAGGTGCTCAACAGGTTACTAAGAAGAAACCAGATCCTCCTGCTCCTAAGAAACCATCAAAGAAGAAGGAACTGCAAGCCTCTTCTAAACCGCCAAGCAAGGAGTCTGGCAAGTCAAGGAGGCAGAATCACAAGAAGACGAAGACTCACATCGTCTGGAGACCAGTTGTGCCGCCATCGTCTACCAAGCCAGTTGCACCACCAATTCGTTCCGAGCTACCGGTGCCGGAATAGGTAAGGAAGGAGAAGCCGAAAGCATCTCCTAAGGAAATACCGACGATCACCGATCATGGTGATATCAAGCCGGAGATCAAAGAAAAGAAGGAGCCGATCGTTCTCACTCCATCCACTCTCTTCCTTGTGGAAGATGATCCCTTGATGGAACTGTTCGGACCATTCAAGATCATTGACCACCTTCCCGACGGACGTACCAAGCTCTTACACGCGAACGGGAAGAAATTCGTGCTCACCGGAGAAGCCCCGAAGCTCTACTTTCTGAACTCCGATGCTAGCATTAAGGAGAATCTGAGTTGGGATGTCTCCTAATACCGTCCAGGTATCGTCCAGCTCAAGGACGTTAACAAAAGAGCGCTTCGTGGGAGGCAACCCACGGCTGGAGTCAGTTTTTCATTTGTGTCAACCTTAGTGTTTTAGAGTCGGTTTGGGGGAGCCAAAAGTGTCAGTTTGTTTGTTTTCTTATTTTTCGTGTGTAGTCTGTGTGTTGTAGTGTCGTTTGCAAGTCGTTTGAGGTCCTTCCGATTTTTGTGAATTTAACTATGATTTTCTGAAGATTGTCGGGATTGCGAAAATATTTTCAATCGTTAAGTTCAATATTTTCGGCGAAAATAACCCATTATTTTCGGCGAAAATTCCCTTTGAAATCCAATTGAGTTTTCCGACCGTTCCTATTTCACATTTTCGGCGGAAAATTTTTGGCATTTTTGGCGAAATTTTCTTTGAAAACCGGCAGTGCTTTTTAACATAAATTTTCGGCGAAAACTCACTACTATTTTCGCCGAAAATAGCTTTGAAAATCACCCAAATTTTCACTTTAAAATCCGGATTTCAGCCTCTCTCTCCTCACCTTCTATTTTCGAACCAAACCCGAAAAAACTCATCCCCTCTGTTTTCAAAATCGCCGACCACCACCACCATTTCTTTCACCGCCACCGACGCCGCTCCCTTCCCCTCTCACTTCCGATCATTTTGAGCCTTAGAACATTCGAATCGGAGCTCTACAGCTCTAGTTCACCCAAACCCTAAAACGTGCGATTTTTCACCGATTCCTCCCAATCCGTTCATTTTTAGCATTCATGGCTTCAATGTAAGTTGTAGAACTTTTCATTCCGAATCTTTTGACATATTGATTGCTGAATTTCGTCGGGGTTGACCTTCGGTTGACTTTTTGGTTTGCCTCAATTTGCGTGCCGACTGATTTCGTGTGAACTAGGTTAGCTGAATTTATTGGACTGTTCTAGCAGGCTTAGGGAGTATCGTGCTTAATTTCCATATCATTTGATCATGTTTTGCTATGCCTAAGACCTATTCTGTGATGTTGACATTTGAAAATGTCGGTTTGACCATGAACTGCTTGTGATCAGTTGGCTGCCTTGTATGCTCATTCTCATTCATATCATTGTGCTTGCCATCTGAGATCATTGTACCGTCATTTTCCGGTTTGTGATAGTCTTGCCATGATTAGGGTTCAATATTCTATAATGTTGACTTTCTGAATGTCGGTTTGACTTTTGAACTCTGATTGTGCTAATCAATTCTGGTTGTTCCTAAGCATGTGTTTTATTGTTATAATTACCGGTTGATCTACTTTGCTTACCCCCACTCGGTTTTCCTCATTTCTTTGTGAAATTGAGTTTTTTTTACTAAGTGTGGGGTAGGGTTTTAGTTTGACTAATCTGATTTCGTTCTGGTTTTAGGAACACCACTTACGAGCGCAGGACTAAGGCGCGACTTGATGGCACCTCGAGCTCCGGAGTCGCCGCCCCCGTTACACCCGCCGTTCAGGGCCCTCCACCTGCTTTCCCTAACCGTGGGGGATACCACCGCACCGTTGCTCGCCTACCCCAACCCTACTTCGAGCGCTACCAGCTGTTCGAAAACACCCTGGAGCTAAGGTTCGCCCCCTGTCCATGGAGTGGTTCTCGGACTACGATGTTGACTGGTACCGGAACGTGCTTGATGCACTGACCCATGCCGGCTTGCTGGAGCTGACCATGCTCACCGCCGACTTCCTGGACATCGCTCTCCAGGAGTTCTGGGTGACATTCGAGTTGGACGAGCACAAGAGAAGGCAGCACAAGAAGGTTGTCACCTTCTATCTTGGCGGGGTACACAGGGATCTCACATATGACGAGTTTGCCGCTCGCCTCGGTATCCCCTACGAGCATTACCATGGACATCACCTCGGCTGGGGCGACGATGATGACGAGAAGGAGTACCATGCACTCTAGAGCCACATGTCTGGAGTGCCCGACGATCGCCTCAGGGCAAATAACTCAGTTAAGTCGCTCTCTCACCCTTTCTTTAGATATATTCATATGGTTTGGCGTAGATCGTTGTTATATGCTCCAGAGAAGGACCGCCACCATATTGGCAAGGACGAGCTACTTCTTCTTTGCGCCATCCGGGAGAGATATCCCCTTCATCCCGGATGGGTTCTTGCTCGCCTACTCCGCAAGAAGACTCAGAGATCAGGTCACCCCATCGCGCTCCTGGGAGGCAACTTTGTGGGCCGTCTCATCATTTCCTTCGGCCTTAACAATGAATATGGCCCGAACATCCCACGCCGCAGAGTACGCACCGTTGGAAGCGAGTTGGCGGTCGAGTACAACCTCAATATGGACGTCAGCCCCCTGGTAGCAGCGGATCCTCCTCTCGAAGATGAGGACGAGTCGGGAGAAGAAGATGATGCTGAGGAGCAGCAGCCCCAGCCGCAGCCAGAGTTTCATGGCCACATACCCTCACCGCATCATCAGGCAGGGTATGCACACCAGTCGCCGCCGCACATTCCAGATCCATACCAGGCGCCTCACCCTCAGCACCGACCGCACCCCGCGGACATTGGTGAGCTGTATGAGTGACTGCAGGAGTGGCGCATCACCGACAACGCCACCCAAGAGGGGAGATGGACTATTATGCAGCAGCATATGCGCCGCGCTGATAGGCGGTATGAGGCACAGCTGGCGTGGCAACGTCAGCTCGATGATCACCTCCACTTTCCACCTCCCGACGCACCTGACGAGCAGTGATCGGGTTGTATCCTCTTTCTTGTCCCTTCTTTTTATTTATTCTTTTCGGATTTCGATCCAACTTTTTTCTGTGTCGATCCGGGACACTTGTTCCGGTTTCCTTTTTATATTTCATTTGTTTTTGTTTTGTAGGCAGTTGGGAGATTCCCTTTGCTTCGCTTTGGTAGATTACCTCCGCCCTGAGGACCCGTGCTCATCCCCTACGCCGACCATCTCGGTCCAGGTTCTTCTACTTCACTCTGAACTCTAATTTCTAGTCCTGTGAGGACACAGTCCGATTTAAGTGTGGGGTAGGATGCTAGAGAACCTTGCATGAACTTGATTGCCCCTTGATTGTGTTTTTGTGTGCCTCGTGATTCCATTCCAGTCTCTCTAGCATTAGAATGGCTCAGTTCTTGATTTTTGATGTTAAGTTGTTGTTCAAACTTTCATAATGATGCTTAGACTGCTTAACCTAGAACTTGAGAACCAACTTGTATACTTTGATGCTAAATTGCCTGGTCAGAACAGAATTTTTAAAATCACACTTGTAGTTTGTAGCCTTGATTGCATGAAAATGACCGAATCCGACTAGCAAACCAACTGTGAGCTTTTGATCCATTGCACGTAACTTGCAATTTCAATCCTTTTTGAGTGATTTTCTGTTTGCTTGAATGAGTTAGAATTTGCATGAGACCTACTCGAGACCACACGATGACACGAGTTCTAGAAGGATAGGGGCACCTAGATTCAGCTACTAAGCCAGATAGCCTACCAAACGATAAATCCATTAGGTTTAAACCCTTGAGCTTGGCCTGTTCTTTCGGTTCGATAATACATTACAGCCATTTCCCATTCTTTCATTTCCCCGTTGATCCCCTGTGGTTGTAGCTCTAGATTGACCTACCGGAAGTCGGTTTGTGGTAACCTGCCTATAGTCATTAAACAGGTGGTCTTAGCTATTATGTCCAGACGTGTAAACCCTCTAGCAACTAAAAGAAAAATCGGCACAAAAGAAAAAAAATAGAAAAAGAAGAAAAGAAGCAAGCTTTGAAAAAAAATGAAAAGAAGAAAAATCAGAAAAGAGAAAAGTTCAAAGTATAGTTCAAATAAACGTTCTTCTCCCTACAAATGGAAGAACGAAGTCAAAAGAAAAGTTGAAAAGAAAAAAAATATTGTGTAAAGAAAAATAATAAAGTGCTAGGTTGCTTGAGGGTATCATAGGACGAGCATTCACTATTCCACCCGTGTCTAGTTAGATGGTAGGAAGCCACAAATTAGATTCGAGGGAAGTTAGTCGAAAGCTACACCGCACCAAGCCATCATCATACATTCCCATCATCCATCGCATCATAAACCCAAGTAGTGTAGAATTCATTACGGTCCTAGCAGGGAAGTCCTTCTTGACTAGATACTCGTGTTGTCACAGTGGTGGAGATGTGGTCGAAATGCAAACTTATGACAGAATTCAGTAACAGAAAATGATTGAGAGCAGAAACACATCCTTAAACACAGAGAGTGAGAGTTCCCCATTTACTATATTTATCCTGTGTGAGGAGTCTGGTCAGTCAAGTCAAATTTGTGCATAATTGGTTGCGATTACTTGTTGTGTGCAGTTTACTAGTGAGACCAGGTTGTTTGGCTGATCTGTATGCATGTCAGGTTTCTTGTTCTAGGATCTATCTGTCTAATAAATCATTGTGTTTGATTGAACTCCAATTTAATCGATCTTATCATTTGTGAACATGAGCGTTTCTATTCAGTTTGCTTGAGGACAAGTAAAAGCTTAAGTGTGGGGTATTTTGATGACACTCGATTTGACGTGATTATCAGCCTCATTTAAGCGACATTTCCTTGCTTAAGACATGGTTTTTAGGGTAGAATAACGAATATTCAATCAATTGCCCTATCTCGTGCCATTTGTGTTACCTTGGCCCGTTTCGGGTCTATTTGATGGTTTTCTAGTGTTTTTATGTTAGCACAGGTTTTTGCCGTCAAATAAAGTAGCCAAGGACGTGTCTAAGGCATTGGAACCTCGAGGAATTGCATCGAAATCGATCAAAGGAGCCAACCAAGTCCAACAAATTCCTGCCCGGTTTACAAAGGAATTTTCGCCGATAATACACTAGGATTTTCGGCGAAAATATCAGCACAAATCGACCGATGCCGACTAAAGGAAGTTTTCAGCGAAAAGGTTAAGTTTTCGATCGAGAAGAAGATTAAAGGAGAATTCAACCGAAGGGCCGTCCTTTTACACTAGAATTTTCGGTGAAAATACCTTGGTATTTTTGGCAAAAATATCAGGCAAAACCGGCTGAACTAGGGTTAAGTATAAATACTTAACCGGCGGCCCAAATCAAAAAAGACCTCAAAAGACAACAGAACATACTTTCATAATCACAATTCCAAGAATTCCCGGAAGTTCTGAAGCAGCGAGTTTAGAGTTCGAAGAGTCGGAAAGAGATCGTGACGCCATCCCTTCCATCTCGGAGAATCGGAGCTAGGATTGCAGTTTACTGAGGATCGAAGTCTGCTAGAGTCGTCTAAATTAGGTTTTTCAGATTCTTTTCTGTTCTTCCTCTGGATGATGAACTCTTTCTTTATCTTTGATTCTTTTGTGATAAACATGAGTAGCTAAACTCGTTAGAGCTTAGACTAGATGAACCCTAAGTGACCCAGGGCTTTAAAGCGGTCACGGATCGGTGGTAATTAGATTCGAAGTTCAATCAGTTTCTCTTTCATGTTTGATTTGTTCTTCATTGTTTATGTTTCTTTTCTGGTTGGTCGCCTAGATTAGGTTTTTGCAAGTTAGGGTTAGTCGCAGACATCTTCCTGCTTTGGCGCATAAACTTGTCTTACTTGATCATCTAGTTTAGATTCTTGTTAAGCTGAGGATAGAAGCGAACGCTCGCCTCTCTTTAAAACATCAAATTGAACAATTAACCTTATAATTGGAGTGTGCTTTTCGTAGGAACTGGTTAGGGTTAATCCACTGCAAGAGTAACTCGTAAATCGTTAGTAATCTCACCAGTTAAGTTAAGTCGTTGCGAGAGGCGACCGTACCCGGGCGACTAATTAATCTTGGTAGCTAGAACGGATAGAGCAAACGTTCGCCGGTCTTAAACCTAATGGTCAGGAGTTATGGTGGTGTCTTAGAATTGATTGAATGAGAATCGAAATCCGCTGATCTGTTGATTGCCAATGCTCTGGGGAACGAAGGGGGATTCAAAGTCTAAGTTCGTCTGTCATCTCTGTTTTTAAACCCTAATGTCCAATCTGTTCTTAGTTTCAATTTTTAATTTCTCTGCATTTCTTAGAATTAGAAGTCATGGAACTCACACCATGCACGAAGTGTTACATCCGAGTAAATTGCTAGCTTATTTGAGTAGTCAATCATAGAAGGCCCGTGGAATACGATCTACCCTAGCTTGTTAGCTTTGTTAGTTATTTGTTTGAACGCATCACAACGACTGAGCGTTCATCAGGCTTTAAAGCGGTCACGGATCGGCGGTGATTAGATTCGAAGTTCAATCAGTTTCTCTTTGCATGGTTGTTTTGTTCTTCATTGTTTATGTTTCTCTTCTGGTTGGTCGCCTAGATTAGGTTTATGCAAGTTAGGGTTAGTCGCCAGACAGCTTCCCTACTTTGGCGCATAAACTTATCTTCCTTGATCACCTAGTTTAGATTCTCGTTAAGCTGAGGATAGTAGCGAACGTTCCCCTCTCTTTAAAACATCAATTCCACCAATTAACCTATTCATTGGAGTGTGCCTTTCGTAGGAACCAGTTAGGGTTAATCCCCTTCAAGAGTAACTCATTAATCATTAGTAAGTGCACCAGTTAGTTCTTCCGTCTCAAGAAGCGAAAGCTCGGGCGGTTAATTAATCATGGTAGTTAGATCGGATAGAGCGAACGTTCGCCAGTCTTAAACCTAAGGGTAAGAAGTTGTGGTGGTGTCTGAGAATTGATTGAATTAGAATTGAAAACCGCTGGTCTTGTGATTGCTGTTGCCTTGGTGATCTACGGGGGATTCGAAATCTAAGCTTGTCTGTCGTTTGTCTAAACCAACCAATCATTCTGTCTTTTAATATCATTTTAATTTTCCTGCATCTTAGTCTAAAAGTCGTGGAACTCACACCACGCACAACGTGTTAAACTTGAGTAAATTGCCAGCATATTTGAGTAGACGATTAGAAGAAACCCTATGGAATACGATATGCTTAGCTTTTAGGTTGGTAGTATTTTATCACTATTTTGCAGCATCATCATCTTCTGAAAAATTTTACTCCGCGCTGAACTCTGCGAAGGGGTTAAATTCCAGATCCTCTTCTTCCTTATAGGGCATGGACGTAGGCTTCGCGGCTTCTTTCCCTTTCCGCGCAAGACCCGCCATCTCCGAGTCATCGTCGTCATCACGGTTTTCTTCTTGAGATGATTCGAGAATCAAGGGTGGGGATACACGTTGATGCTCTCTTTAGCGGTGCTGCGAGGGCGGAGAAGAAGTGGAAGCCAAAGAAGAGGTAGATACCTAGGGCGAGTCGTCCGCCCTATAGCCTCTCCCCCTCTCATCATAGCCTCCTAAAATAGAAGAGGAAGGGGCGCAAATCAAAAGAGGAGGAGGTATGAACGTCAGGGGGCGGACGGACACAGGGGCGTCCCGCGCTCTCGCATTCGAAGGGCAGGATAAGTATTGGACCGCCTACCCCCCTGTGTGCGCCCTATAACATCCTTTAAAAAGTCATAATCTAGAGAAGATGAAGAATTGCTTGAGGACATTTTGCTCAGTGGTATGCGAAGGAGCAGAGAGTAAATATAAGGGCCTAACAAGAAGTACTAAGCGGAAATAAAAACAAGAAGAAAGTTTTATCAACACCTAATTGCTTCGGCGGAAGAGGAAGACTCAACATCAGAAGCCATGGTAGGTATATGTTGTAATGAAGGCGGATGGGATCGAAGGCGAGTAGGAAAGAAGGCAAATAGGATCAAAGGCGGGTAGGCAAGAAAAATGACAACTAGGTAAGGGCGGATGCTCTCGAAAGGAAATCATGAAAGCTAAGGAATGTGCAAAATGAAGAAAGTAAAGGCCCTTATTTATACTAATGACATGGGAAGAGGAACGGTCGCCACCAGACAAGCCAGCGGCGTGGCCCCTAGTCAGTGGGCGAGTAGGGCCATAGGTTATGCATGCTTGGGAGCGTGTGTCCAATGGCCAACCAAGGAGTAAAGCCCAGGGGGAGGGAAGCGTGCAACCTCGACTAAAAAGAAGAGCCCCTCCCAATGAGTCGCCGCCACACCCTCCGAAGCACCAGCGACGACAACGATAACCCAGAGGAGACATCGGAATCACAGGGAGGGCGACTTTCATCTGCAAGACAGCTGCCTCTATAGTATCGCCCTGAGGCACATACGCCTTCGAGGCCATACTGGGGAAGCAATGGATGGGCCCAAAGGCCCGAACCGCCCTCGGGGCTCAAGCAATTGATCCATAGTATCGCCTTGAAAACCCCTTGTGCTCTCGAGACCATACTAGGGGGCAATTGATGGGCCCTATGGCCCGAACCACCCTCGGGGCTCAAGCAGTTAGTCCATAGTATCGCCTCGAAGACCCCTTGCGCTCTCGAGACCATACTAGGGGGAAATTGATGGGCCCTAGAGTCGGATCTACCCTAGGGCCTCATGCAGCGGCCCGCTCTTAGGGTTCAAGCATCGGGCCGCCCTCTCATAAGGAACCGCCCTACCCATAGATTTCATAGGAAAGCGGCCACCGCCCTTTACTATTGATAGCGACCCATCGCGGCCCACTAGGAGCATGACATGTGGACCCTGTCACATCCATTGGACACTATAAATGAAGAGGTCCCCCATTCAGAAGAGGACAACACACATACACTTGGGACCATACACCCGATGTTGCACACTAAGGGCTATCAGTTTTCACCCTCAACAAAGGGCTCCCGCCCGGTACTTCTCTGTTACCCACTCTCCTACACTATATCACTCACTGCCATCTTACGATCACTGACCTCCTTATATATCCGCCCTGCAAGGTACCACCCTTACGGGTTCAAGGCATATTAAGGACGGATTCACTACCCTCAACCTCCAGGCAGGGGCGGATCTAGGGGGTTGCCCGTGTGAGCCCCGGCTCACCCCTTTCGGTCCCATCCTTGAAAATCCAACATATATTCAGGGACGGAACTATGTTCACTAGTAGGGGGTCATGACCCCTACAAAGTCAAGAATTGGCATATGGTGTAATGGTTAGACTGTTAGATTAATTCTAAGAGGTTCCAGGTTTGAACCTTGCCATTGCAATATCTTTTTATTTTATTTATTTTTCCTCTAACTTTAAAGCTAAAAGTCTAAAACCTAAAATATTGTTAATTTAATCAGAAACCAAACGTAATTATAATTTAATCCTTAAAAATGGCTTCATTTTAATCCTTTTCCTTTCCTAGTGAACTTTCATATAATTTTTTCCCTTTTTCTTTGATTTATTCTTTTTTAATTATTTTCCTTTTCAACTATTGTAATTAAAACTCTAGCCTTCTTTTAGTATTTAATCTCCATCAACTAAAATTTCATTCATTCATGCTTTCTTTCAATCTCTCGTCCTATTTTTTGTCAACGTTCATACACTACTATTGCATATTTTTGGTTTAATGTCTTCTCTTCTTAGTGCTCCACATGTTGAAGGTAAATCTACTCGCCAACAATATGGTGTGCCAAATGAGCATTACTATCATTTTGATGTGTTTAACACCATTATCGATTTCTAGACCGAAGAAATAAGCTCAAGGTTTTGTGAAAATGTGATTGAACTTTTGAACCTTAGCTCATGTTTGGATCCTTCAAATGGATATATAAAGCATTTGTCATCGAAGCTTTTTTTATAGTCTACCGAAAAAGTATTATCCTTTTGATTTTTCTGAACAGTAAATAAAGATATTAGACTTTCACTTGAGAGTTTTCCAGGTTGATGTTCCCAATCATCATTCTTTGAAAAAGTTAGCATCTCTTGCTGAGCATTGTCGCGAGTTGATGGAGACAGACAAATCAAGTCAATTTATCTTGTGGATCAACTTATTTGTCTTGTTTTGATTGTTCTGATCTCTACTGCTACAGGTGAACGCCTATTTTCGGCGATGAAGATAGTGGTGACTAGGCTACACAATAGTTGATAGTTTAATCATATATGTTAAGCGTGATATACTAGAAAATTATAGTTTAGATGCGATTCTGAGTGATTTTAATGATATATTAGAAAAAATTTCCTTCAATTTCGGCTCAGTGCATGATTCAATCTGAATCCGCCCCTGCCTCCAGGGAACCAAAGTATTGATTCACTAGTCCAACTGGGCGGATCAGTTTCATATCGGGTACTCATCAGGTTGGGTATGGGCTAGATACCTTCAAACCCGTCCCCACCCGTTACTCGCTCTAACTGGGTATCGGGTTTGCCCATACCCGTCAATGGGTAATCATCGCCCAAATCAATCGGATATCGCGTGGTACCCGATTTCCGATTACCAATTGTCAAGTCTTCAAATATTTTCCAAAAAAAGAAGTTAAATACTTCTATACTTGATTGAACCCGGCCAAAAAACTAGTACTTATATATTCATATAAAGCAATTCTACTAATGTTATGTAACTTGTTGTTTAATAAATTTCATTCTTCATAAACACATATTATAATAAGAATTTAATTATTTATTCTTAAAGTAAAAGTTATGGTATTTAATTTTTTTGATGAATCTGGTATTATAATATTTACATTATTCTAAATTTAAAATTATAGTTCCCCATTGGTTTGATTTTGAATAGTTTATACGTGGTTCAAATCAATGTTGTCAGGACCAGACCGGTCATCGAACCGGTATAACGAGAGGTTCAAGGGTTAAAGGTTTAACCGGGATTAAACCGTAAAACCCGGTGTAAAGAACCGGTCAATGCTATTTTATAAAATCATGTATTATTATTGAATTACTTATAACTTTAGGTACTACAATGTAATATTACTTATAAACAATTTCAGAAACCCTAAAAGTTATACAGCCGCCGACTGCCTATCACTCTCTTTTGTTCTTTACTTCCTCTTCACTTTCTGTCTCTTCTCTTCTGCAGTTCTGCTTCCTCATACCAAATCTAATATCTTATTATCAAGATGAACTGCTTTTCTTTGGATCAATAGAAGCTATACGATTTCGATTCCTATGAAATCCGATTCAAGTTTAGGAATGGTCATGGAAGGGTTGACCGAAGAGGCTGATGGCGATGCGAGGCTGCTCCACGAGTTAAATCACTGATTACTCCGCCGCCGTTTGCTTTCTTGGACCCGGCCAAAATCGCGGTGGCCGGTCCGACGGGTTTCCCGGTTTTTTCCGGTTCGACACTCTTTTCTGTCACAATCAAACCGCTGGCGTATTGGACTCAAACCGGACCGGACTGAGCTCCGGTTCCCGGGTTTCCCAGTCCGACTGGCCGGTTCGGTCCGGTTTTGATAACACTGGTTCAAATTAATAGTTAAAACTTACAAACTGTAAATCATTTTAAAAAATTTGAAATACACATTAGGTGGTTAAAATGGGTACAATCTATACGAATAACATAATTGAGATAATTAATGGTTAATTTCATAACAGAATTACAAGTAGTCCATATGAACAATCATGATCATTAGATAAGTTAGCCGAGTATGCACTTATTGGGTCACACGTTTTTGTAAATCATTGTGCAAATATATCGAGTTATGAGTTGTTGATTTTTATTCAATTAATGTCACGAGTAAGCCAGGTCGGGTCGGATTGTTCTAGATGATCAACTTTCATACAAATGAATTTGTGAAAGGAACATATTTTAATTCATATATTATTTGAGTTAGGGGATCTACTACCGTTAGGACACCCCTTAGTGTCCTCATATTAGGACACCCCTTATAACCATAAGATTAGAAAGTAGATCTAATGGTCTAAATTAATCTGGACAAAATAGTCATTTTAAATTAGTATATATATTAAATCATGTTAGGGTTTTACCCACAAACCTTAATTCTGTTTACAATAAAAAAAACTACTAACCCTAATTTTCCATTCACACAGCCGCCGCTGGATCCAACCAATCCATCGTTTTTTCCATCCAAATCTCTCCCTTCATCAGTGAGGTTCCTTCTTTCTCGGTCACCGATCTTAGCTTCCGCTGACGTCCACTGATTTCGAATCCACATCCGAACCATGCACGACTATAGTCGACTCGGCGGCGGCTCGACGTCCTCCTCCGGCCGCTCAATCACGGCCACCACCACTCCTTCCCCTCCTTCATCCCCTCGCTTCCGATCAGAGACTCGGCGGAGCAGCGGCTGCACTGACCTATGGAGGAGGAGGATTTGTGAGGGCGGTAGAGCCGCCGTCTCCGCGGCGGCAAAGGAGAATTTGGGTATTCGTTTTTCTGGTGATATCACTGGTTTTTAGACGGCGAGGGTTGTTGTTGTTGGCTCCTCTATTTTACATATATTGAGTGCCGTCGATTTGAAGCATAGAGTTAGCGGTGGCGTTGTTCTGCTGCGGAGGAGCGAGGCAAGGGGATTGGTGTACCGGAGTCTTAAGTATTTAATAAGCTTTGGCCGTATGTGGGGGTTGGTGTACTGGAAGCACAGAAGCTTCAACGCAATAGGAATAGAATATTGATTGATCAGTCAATTTGCAGCCCAATCGATGCATGCACAGCCAAACTTTGGGTGGTGTTCCGATTTTATAATTCGGAACAATCTCGTCTTCTTCTTTTAGGTTTTGTTCCGATTTATTAATTAGGAACAATGTCGTCTTTTTTGTCTTTCAGATTGTGTTCCAATTTTTTTAATTCGGAACAGAGTCATCTTATTATTTAGGGTTATGTTCCGATTCGCTAATAAGGAACAAGGTTTTTCATCATGATTTCAATTTTTTCCCTATTTTTTGATTTGATTCAAGGTTTTATGTTCTTCTTTAGGGTTGTGTTTCAAATTGCTAATAAGGAACAAAATCGATTTCAACAAGTTCCATTACTATTAAAATGGATCATTGAACTTAACTAATAAATCCACATCGTCACCTTATTATTTAGGGTTGTGTTCCGATTTGCTAATAAGGAACAAGGTTTTTCATCATAATTCAAATTTTCCCCATTTTTCGATTTGATTCAAGGTTTCATGTTCTTCTTTAGGGTTGTGTTCTGGTTTACTAATAAGGAACAAAATTAATTTTCAACAAGTTCCATTACTTTTAAAATGGATCAATGAACTTATCTAATAAATCCAGTCAAATAAACTTAACTAATAAACCCAGATCGTCAAAAAATAATAATAAACCTAGAAACTAATCTCAAATAACAAAATTTCCCAAGTTCGTAAAAAAAAGTGTTCATATTAATGATTTGAAAATGGAAGTAAATGATTAATAATATTAAATGATGATCAATAAATTTTGATTTTTTTTACATCAATTTCCGTGTAACTGATTTGTTTCCCCAAAATAATAACCTATTAAATGGTAATTAATTAAAAATAGTTATTCTCTTTTGGAAAAAAGAAAATTATTCTATTGCCCATTTAGACCTAAACCATTAGATCTAATTTAAATTAATTAATGGTATAGATTGGTGTCCTCATATGAGGACAAAATCTAGTGTCCTAATGGTAGAATTTGCCTTGAGTTAGAAGGGAGAGGTCCATTGAGTTGTACGTTTAATCAAATTGCGAGTCAATAAGATCACATGTTAAATGTGTAGTGGGTTTACCGGGTCATGACTTGATTAGTCACATGTTGAATTTAGTTAATTCAAGTCAAGAATGTAGTTGTGTTGGGCTTTATGGGCGGGTTCATCAAATCATGTATGACATAATTTTTTATGATTCACATTCGAGTTAATTTGATCATAAGTAGAATTGATTAACGTAGGACCTATCATATAGTTTAATTATTTATTTATAAGAGTTTTTTTTATAAATTATTTTTGTCACTATTGGTTGTGGCAACTGAGCATGATGGGGTAGAAGTCCCCAAATTTCAGAAACCTTGAAGTCATATGTAATGGCATGCACGTGGCTTGACAGCTGGACCTCAAACGTGACATTTTTCCATTTAGAGCGCTTAGTGGAGGTGGTAGTTCATCGCAAACATCGTGGTAAGCACATGCCAGTTCTGATTAACTAAAATGCAGTTTCTGATTAACCGTGAAATCGAGAAGCACGAAAGTAGCCCTTGATGTTAGATAAAAACCAACAGTTTCAAGCGATAGTTGCATGCAATCCGAATTAGAAAACATGTGAATGAGAAATTGTAAAATTGAGAAAATATTTAGTACCAAATTTCAAATTTCGGTGCAGATGATTTGCAAACCAGTAATCAAAACCATTTATAGCAATTGCACTGTAGCATTGTGATATATTAATTAATATTTTAAAATCAAATATATAATAATACATGCATATTAACATAACATTTCACCCATTTTGGTTAGATTTGTCAAAAATTCTAGGTTAGATTTCTCAAAAACTTTGGGTTAGATTTGTAAACAAACTTCGGGTTAGATTTTTAAAATATTATGGGTTAGATTTGTCAAAAAACTTTGGTTAGATTTGTCAAAATTTTTGGGATAGATTTGTCAAAATCATTGGGTTAGATTATTCAAAAACTTTGGCTTAGATTTGTAAAAAATTATGGCTTATATTTGTAAAAAATTCTGGGTTAGATTTATAAAAAACTTTGGGATAGATTTGTCAAAAATTCTTTGTTAGATTTGTCAAAAACTTTGGGTTAGATTTGTCAAAAGTTATAAGTTGATTTGTCAAAAACTTTGGGTTAGATTTTTTTTAAATTATAGGTTAGATTTGTCAAAATTTTGGGTTAGATTTTTCAAAAAATATGGGTTAGATTTGTAAAAAATTCTCGGTTAGATTTGTAAAAAACTTTGGGTTAGATTTGTAAAATATTCTAGGTTCGAATTGTCACAAACTTTTGGTTAGATTTGCCAAAAAAATTGGGTTAGATTTGTTAAAAACATTGGGTTAGATTTCTCAAAATCTTTGGATTAGATTTAAAAAAAAAATTCTAGGTTAGATTTCTCAAAAACATTGGGTTTGATTTTTCAAAAATCATGGGTTAGATTTGTCAAAACTTTGGGTTATATTTGTAAAAAATTCTAGGTTAGATTTGTAAAAAATTATGGGTTAGATTTGTCAAAAACTTTGGGTTATATTTGTCAAAAATTCTAGGTTAGATTTATAAAAAACTTTAGGTTAGATTTGTAAATAACTTTGGGTTACATTTGTCAAAAAATTCTAGGTTAGATTTTGTAAAAATTTTGGGCTAGATTTGGCACAAATTCTGCGCAGGATTTTAAACAAATTCTGGGCTAGATTTTTTACAAATTCTAGGCTAGATTTGACACAAATTATGTAGTAAATTTGGCGCAACTCCTGGGCTAGATTTGGTTTCTTAATACGATTACTGATATATTAATTAATATTTGGAATTCTTAAATAAGTGACAAAAAATTCATATTAACATAATATTCCATCCATTGGGCGGGCAAAAATACTAGTTTATAAATATGCCATTCAACTTTAGGAAATGTTGATCACACTTTTGCGGCATACTGATATAGTGTGTCACCAAAATAATATTTCCAAGACGCACCTAGTTAATACTCAATATTACATATTTTCAAAATTATGAATAAAAATATTGTATTATTTAAGTTTGGAGCACGCGATTTTGAAAGTGAAATTTAAATGATATATAAAATATAACATAAAAATTTTATATAGATGATATATACATATGAAGTAGTAACTAATTAAATGAGATATTATAGTTAGCAATACCTACACTCATATTGGAACAATGGATCTAATAGAGTTAACAAATAACCTATGCATGATACCATCAATGCATTCAACAAAACAATGTCATCTCCACCCTTCATTAATCATTGTCAACTCTACATATAGTTCACTTATCTATACAAAAGCTCTTCCGTACAAAGTTTCAAACTTAGATTAGAAGACGATCATAACACTTCCAATTGTCATAACGATGACGAAGTAGGTGAAATCTTTAGTCATGAAGCTGCTAAAGTTGACGGTGGCTTCTGGAATTGTTGGTACTCCCGATCTAAACGTTTGTCAATGAGATTTAACCAATCAAACCAATTATTCCAAACCCATTGGAGAAATTGTTGTTGCCTTGGACGCCACGATTGAAACAACCTCGAATATTAGTATTGAGTGACTGAACACAATGACTTGATCAATCTCATTGCAGATATTTGAGTTGTCAAATTTTGACTCGTCATAGATTGTGATGGTTGGAGATGAAAGAATGATAAACTTATACCTTCACATATTAAGCTTGAGAAGGAGATGGAGTCTACTAAAGATGAAAATTACAGATGAAGAAGATAGAGGAAAGGAAATATTCACTCATGTTGAAAGGGGTTTGGTTGGATCAAAATGAGCTAGGTCTAATGACTGAACGATTGATGAAATGGAATTTTAAAATTATACTTTTAGTTGACGTAGTTGGCTAACTTAATATTTTGGACTGCAAAATTGAATAGAAATGGACGAAATGTTGATACTTTCCTAAAGTCAAAATTGAGTCATTGATGTGTTAAATAATCAAAGTCAAGTGACCAATATGTTATCAAGCACTAACTTGATTAAACAAAACTGTTATTAACCCAATTATTCATTAACTTTTAGTGTGAGAGCATTTATTAATAGTTTATATAAATTTTAGTTTTTATTTAAAATTATAGATGAGATGAAAATTTTAGAGAAAATCTTTGTCCTCTGTGAAAAAAAAAGATCCTTGATTTCCTAACCAAATTTTAGAAGTGTATTAAGTGAATTGATGTGTACAAACCTTGTCACTACTTGGTGACAGAACAACTTTCCCAACCATGGCGAAGCTAGGAGGTGTCTATCCTTGGCTCGGGCTCAGGGTCCCCTAGACCCAAATAGCTAAAATATATGACTTTTTTCGTAGAAAAATATATTTAGTCAATTGTATTTTATATATCAGGTTCAGAGGGCTTCGGATCCGGATCCAACCTTTAAAGGTTGGACCGTTCCAGCCAAAACCATACACCCTATTAACCCCTGCATCGGGCTTCAGATCCGGATCCAACCTTTAAAGGTTGGATCGTTCCAACCAAAACCATACACCTTGTTATCCCCTGCATAGCAGGTGGAAGCCCAACCCAACCACAACCCTAACGGGGGGCAAAATAGTCCAAAAAATACAGCCGCCACCCCTTAAACACCCGCGGGAAAATAGATTTTCCTTATTTTGAATTTCTCTGCTCCTCTATGATTTTCTCCAAACCTAAACTACAATCAGCTCCTCTCCGATTTTCTCCAAATATGAACTTTGATCATGCCCTCACATCCTCCAAACAAACCCGATATAGGGGGAAATCATGCCAATCTAACCCCGATAGAGGGGGAAAACAAGGACTGGTTGCAAAACCTTTATGAGCCTCAGATTTGACAGAGGATCGTGTATATTTTCTTCTAGTTAACTTGTTATATATGCTTATTAACTGCCAGCTTGTTAACTGGTTATACTGGTAACTAGTCAACATGTTAATAAGTTAACTGATGTTTGTTTGGAAATAGGTAAATAAATCATCGCTAAATTTAAAGATGACCACAACCATCTAATGATCCTAGCAGGTGAAAGACACTTCAGTAGAAGTGTGAGAAGGATTCTTCTCATGTATAAAATCATAGTTGATCTAACTGCTGATGTTGGAATCAATGTACGTTCCCGTTTTGATTCTATGTGGATGGTTGCTGGTGGGCCTGAAAATCTAGGTTTCACGCATCTAGACGTAAAAAACCACATTCGCACTAGGAGAGAGAGACAAATGTAGAGAGGGGTTGTAGAGTTCTTACTTGATTATTTCCTAAAACAATCAAACAATAACAAGGGGAACTAGTCAAAAATAAAAAGTGACAAAGAAGAAGATGCACAAATTGAAAGCATCTTCTGCTGAGATGCAAAAATGCGTAGGGACTATCGAGCTTTTGGTGATTGCTGCAGCTTTGACACAACCTACAAAACAAACAAACACCACCGACCTCCTAGTATGTATTATCAGTAATTAAATTTGCACATCACTACAAGAAAAAAGAAGTTTAACAACGAATTTTCATTCAGTCTAACATCGGACGTGTGTCTGCAGTTAGGTAGACTAATGTAAGCATAGCTAACAGCGGATACACGGTCGACGTTAAACCTAACAGCGCACAGCTTTATATCTGCTTTTAAATCTAACAGCAGATTAAACTTATTACAGCGGATAACATCCGGTGTTAGAATTCCGATCATATTTTAAAAAAATCATTGCATCATGTTCTTCTTCTTCTTCTTCTTCTTCCTTCATCCTCTTGCTTCTTCATCTTCTTCTTCCTTCTTCTCTTTCTTCCTTCTTCTTCCATCTTTCTTCTTTTTCTTTCTTCCTTTCTTCTTTTCTTTTTCCTTCTGTTTTCCTTTTTCTTCCTTCTTCTTCTTTCCTTCTTCTCCTTCTTCTTTCATTCTTCTCCTCTTCTTCTTCTCTTCTTCTTCTTCTTTCTTCTTCTTCTTCTTCTTCTTCTTCTTCTTCTTCTTCTTCTTCTCTCTTCTTCTTCTTCTTCTTCTTCTTTCTTCTTCTTCTCTTTCTTTCTTTCTTCTTTCTTCTTCTTTTCTTCTTCCTTTCTTCTTTCTCTTCTTTTCTCTTTTTCCTTTCTCTTTCTTCTTCTCCTTCTTTTTCCTTCTCCTTCTTCCTTCTTCTCCTCCTTCCGCTGATTTCTCTACCAAAATTAACGAAAAATAAAAATCCTAACACAAATCAACAAACAAGACATAGATTGGTTGATATTGGACACATGGATTTCCACATCATCAAGCTTTAACGGCGGATACCCTAATAGCGGATATTATCTGCTGTTAGGTTCCCCCCCCAAAAAAATTTCGCATTCTCGCGAAGGCGGGATATTTTGGCGCCCCCTGAATTTTCATTCTAGCAGCGATAATATATGCTGTTAGGTTTCCCCCAAAAATTTTGCATTCCCACGGAGGTGGGACATTTTGGCGCCCCCTGAGTTTTCATTCTAATAGCGGATTTTTTACAAATCCGCTGTTAGGCAGTATTATCTAACAGCGGATTCATGTTCGCTGTTAGAATTTCAATGTTAGGGGGTAATTTTTTGTAGTGTTATACTATTTTCTGTTAACTAGTTAACCTTCAAACATCTGCTTACTAGATATTTGTTGTGTTGTTATCAACCGGTTATCTAGTTAACATGTTAATAACTATTAACATGTTAACTAGTTAATAAGTTAACAGATAACAAATAACTAGATAACATGTTAACAGTTAACTATTCAACATGTTGTTTATTTGTTGACTAGATAACATAAATTTATTTGTTAACTAATGTTAACATGTCAATAAAGTTAACTGGTGTTAACTACTTAACTATTCATCTTGTGTTAACTAATTTTTTTTCTGTACAACAATCTTTGTTGGTAAAACATACCACAACAAAATGTGCATTTTTTTGAACTGCATTGCTCTATGAAGAGACTACAAAGTCATTTGAGTGGCTGTTTCCAACATTCCTGGAATGCATGGACGGTAGACAACCAAAATCTATAACGCCCAGCAATAGGAGCTGCTATGAAGACTCAATTCCCAGATATATTTCATGGACTTTGCACCTTCCATATACTGCAAAATGGACCAAGAAATCTGGGAAAGCTATACAATACAGAATTTAGAGAACTCTTAAAGTTTGTGATGTTCAACGTCGAAAATCATGAGGAATTTGAAGTACACTGGAATGAATTGATAAAAACCTCCCCCACGCTAAGGGAAATTGGACCGATTCCTTGTATAAGCTGAAGGAAAAATAGTCGAGCGCTTGGATACGAAACCATTTTTGTGCTGGTATGAAGAGCTCATAGATGAGTGAGACATGCAACAACAACCTGAGAAAATTGATGGATTCAACTATGAATCTAGCCAGGTCAGTTACTAGTTAACCATTTATCTGTTAACTAGATAACCTTGTCTGGTTAACTAGATAACCTTGTTTGTTAACTAGTTAACTTTGCTGATATAACACTGATGAATAGGTCAGTTGGGAATGATGTAATGTTTAAACGTGTAATGGACACGTTTCATACATTACTTAGGGAAATAGAAGGACTACCAAATATTAGAGATAATGTTGAAACAACTTAGTCAGGAGGGGCATCGACTTCAGAAGGTAAAAAATAATTATACATGCTTATTTACTAAATTCTTGTTAACTAGTTATTATCACATTGTTAACTAGTTAGCAATTCTTGTTACATGGTTAGAATTTCTTGTTAACTAGTTATTACACTGTTAACTAGTTAACAATCCTTGATAACTTGTTATCAACACTAACAAAAAATTTGTTTTCTTCCCCCCAGCATCTGTCTTAATAACAGATGGTGAAGCAATGGCAGCTGCTGCTACATCGTTAGTCATGCCTGGAAACAACAGGATTCAAAAATAGACAAGATCCATTTCACTCACGGAAGAGGAAGAAAAGTAGCATGGAAGAAGAAATCTTCAAGAAAATACAAAAATGAACTGACAAGGTGAAGAATGGTGTTTTGCATGCATAGAGAGCTGTGATTAATCATTTCCCATGATACAATATGTTTTTCGAGGACAAAAGAATCTATAGGAATTGAATGTTAAACTGTTATGTTGTTTGAATTACAATAGTTATATGTTAACTAGTGATGACACTAGATTTATCGTGATTATCAGCCTCGTTTAAACGACATTTCATTGCTTCTAACACGACTTTTGGGGTAGTTTAGTGGGTTTTCATTCATTGACACTATTTCCTACCGAACTGATTATTTTGGCCCGTTTCGGGTCTATTTGATGTGTTTTCTAGTGTCTCTTTGAGTATAAAGGTTTTTGCCGTCAAATACGTAGCCGTCAGACATATTCGGGACTCAATGGATCCTCAATAAATAACGTGGATCAATCAGAGAACTCAAACCGATTGAAAAGAGTAAGAACTCTGCCCAAACCTGAAGTTCTCAGTGAGAACATTAATGTTCTCGCCAAGAATATGTCATCAAGACCAGCCGAATTCTCATCTCTTATTACACTAGAGATTGTGAAGAAGGTCTCACCGATAACTGGTGAAGGATAATTGAAGAAATGTCGTCGTCGTTCAAAATTAGTTTACACAGCAGCTTCCGGCGAGAACTTTAGGATTCTCACTAAAATGTTGGCTCTTTTCTGGCTGAGATGAGGAAAGCCCCTATTGATGTGAACCGCCGCAACCGTGGGCAGACGACCCTAACCATCGCAAGCTGATCCTCCTAGCAACGAGCTGAACCTATGGCACTGAGATGGAAATCGGACTTTGACCCACTAGCTATAAAGAGTTAGGAACCAGAAGTATCAAGTCGAATGCGCCACTTTAAGAGATGAATACTCTTGACGATAAGCCGATCTAGACGACAATCAATTCCATGAAAGTTGAAAAAAGAATTGCATAACAATGCAAGAGAAAAGCCGAAGTTTAAGAGTTTATTTGATTCAAAGGTGTGTCTTTACAAGAGAGGCGAAGGCCTCTATTTATAGGGAGGAGTTAGGGAACAAGCTCTCCTAATCCTCCTAAATAGCTACTTCCTATTCTAATAAAGAAATAATATAAAGAGGTTGAACACTGCGGTGATGCGCGTCACCGGTTACATCGCCACGTGGCAACGCTTCATTGGTCCACTTAATACTAATAGTTTTAGCTCATATTTAGTGTTCTAACTTTTCTGAATGTATTAAAAGGTCACCCAATTCAATAAAATCAACAATCTATTTTTCCATCCAATATTTCATCTGTTAAATCAAGGACATGCTTGGACCACACAATTTATCTACCTTATCTCACAAACACCATTTACCACCACCACACCATTTACCAATGACCTTCTTATTTCTTTCTGATCTCTAAATTCTATCCCTAACAGCAATCAACCTCGGTGAACACAACGGGAGCTCCGATCTCCGTCTCATCGTCGAGCATAGCCGATTTTGGAGCGCTAAAATCCTGATTTTGCAAAGGTTAACTCGATCCTCTCATCAATGACTAGCACCGATTCAAAACATCCAACCAAACCGGTCTGACCAGAATTGTTCAGACCCAGAATGGTCCGACCGCGTCTTCAACCCATGATTTCCAAGAAGATTGGAAAAGAACCCAGATGTCGGCGTTTTAAAGTTTCGGCGAGTGGGGCAATAAACCCAACTGGGTTCAATTCAAGGATATTGGTGAAGGGTAATTCAAGTTGTGTTGGGCTTTGTGGGCGGGTTCATCAAATCATGTATGACATAATTTTTTATGATTCACATTCGAGTTAATTTGATCATAAGTAGAATTGAGTAACGTAGGACCTATCATATAGTTTAATTATTTATTTATAAGAGTTTTTTTTATAAATTATTTTTGTCACTATTGGTTGTGGCAACTGAGCATGACAGAGTAGAAGTCCCCAAATTTTAGAAACCTTGAAGTCTTCATATGTAATGGCATGCACGTGGCTTGGCAGCTGGACCTCAAACGTGACATTTTTCCATTTAGAGATGGTAGTTCATCGCAAACATCGTGGTAAGCACATGCCAGTTCTGATTAACTAAAATGCAGTTTCTGATTAACTGTGAAATCGAGAAGCACGAAAGTAGCCCCTGATGTTAGATAAAAACCAACAGTTTCAAGCGATAGTTGCATGCAATCCGAATTAGAAAACATGTGAGAAATTGTAAAATTGAGAAAATATTTAGTACCAAATTTCAAATTTCGGTGCAGATGCTTTGCAAACCAGTAATCAAAACCATTTATAGCAATTGCACTGAAGCATTGTGATATATTAATTAATATTTTAAAATCAAATATATAATAATACATGCATATTAACATAACATTCCACCAATTTTGGTTAGATTTGTCAAAAATTCTAGGTTAGATTTGTCAAAAACTTTGGGTTAGATTTGTAAACAAACTTCGGGTTAGATTTCTAAAAAATTATGGGTTAGATTTGTCAAAAAACTCTGGTTAGATTTGTCAAATTTTTTGGGATAGATTTGTCAAAAACATTGGGTTAGATTATTCAAAACCTTTGGGATAGATTTGTAAAAAATTATGGCTTATATTTGTAAAAAATTCTAGGTTAGATTTATAAAAAACTTTGGGATAGATTAGTCAAAAATTCTTTGTCAGATTTGTCAAAAACTTTGGGTTAGATTTGTCAAAAGCTTTGGGTTAGATTTTTTTAAAATTATAGGTTAGATTTGTCAAAAATTAGGATTAGATTTGTCAAAAAATATGGGTTAGATTTGTAAAAAATTCTCGGTTAGATTTGTAAAAAACTTTGGGTTAGATTTGTAAAATATTCTAGGTTCGAATTGTCACAAACTTTTGGTTAGATTTGCCAAAAAAATTGGGTTAGATTTGTTAAAAACATTGGGTTAGATTTCTCAAAATCTTTGGATTAGATTTAAAAAAAAAATTCTAGGTTAGATTTCTCAAAAACATTGGGTTTGATTTTTCAAAAATCATGGGTTAGATTTGTCAAAACTTTGGGTTATATTTGTAAAAAATTCTAGGTTAGATTTGTAAAAAATTATGGGTTAGATTTGTCAAAAACTTTGGGTTATATTTGTCAAAAATTCTAGGTTAGATTTATAAAAAACTTGAGGTTAGATTTGTAAATAACTTTGGGTTACATTTGTCAAAAAATTCTGGGTTAGATTTTGTACAAATTCTGGGCTAGATTTGGCACAAATTCTGTGCAGGATTTTAAACAAATTCTGGGCTAGATTTTTTACAAATTCTAGGCTAGATTTGACACAAATTATGTAGTAAATTTGGCGCAACTCCTGGGCTAGATTTGGTTTCTTAATACGATTACTGATATATTAATTAATATTTGGAATTCTTAAATAAGTGACAAAAAATTGATATTAACATAATATTCCGTCCATTGGGCGGGCAAAAATACTAGTTTATAAATATGCCATTCAACTTTAGGAAATGTTGATCACACTTTTGCGGCATACTGATATAGTGTGTCACCAAAATAATATTTCCAAGACGCACCTAGTTAATACTCAATATTACATATTTTCAAAATTATGAATAAAAATATTGTATTATTTAAGTTTGGAGCACGCGATTTTGAAAGTGAAATTTAAATGATATATAAAATAAACATAAAAATTTTATATAGATAATATATACATATGAAGTAGTAACTAATTAAATGAGATATTATAGTTAGCAATACCTACACTCATATTGGAACAATGGATCTAATAGAGTTAACAAATAACCTATGCATGATACCATCAATGCATTCAACAAAACAATGTCATCTCCACCCTTCATTAATCATTGTCAACTCTACATATAGTTCACTTATCTATACAAAAGCTCTTCCGTACAAAGTTTCAAACTTAGATTAGAAGACGATCATAACACTTCCAATTGTCATAACGATGACGAAGTAGGTGAAATCTTTAGTCATGAAGCTGCTAAAGTTGACGGTGGCTTCTGGAATTGTTGGTACTCCCGATCTAAACGTTTGTCAATGAGATTTAACCAATCAAACCAATTATTCCAAACCCATTGGAGAAATTGTTGTTGCCTTGGACGCCACGATTGAAACAACCTCGAATATTAGTATTGAGTGACTGAACACAATGACTTGATCAATCTCATTGCAGATATTTGAGTTGTCAAATTTTGACTCGTCATAGATTGTGATGGTTGGAGATGAAAGAATGATAAACTTATACCTTCACATATTAAGCTTGAGAAGGAGATGGAGTCTACTAAAGATGAAAATTACAGATGAAGAAGATAGAGGAAAGGAAATATTCACTCATGTTGAAAGGGGTTTGGTTGGATCAAAATGAGCTAGGTCTAATGACTGAACGATTGATGAAATGGAATTTTAAAATTATACTTTTAGTTGACGTAGTTGGCTAACTTAATATTTTGGACTGCAAAATTGAATAGAAATGGACGAAATGTTGATACTTTCCTAAAGTCAAAATTGAGTCATTGATGTGTTAAATAATCAAAGTCAAGTGACCAATATGTTATCAAGCACTAACTTGATTAAACAAAACTGTTATTAACCCAATTATTCATTAACTTTTAGTGTGAGAGCATTTATTAATAGTTTATATAAATTTTAGTTTTTATTTAAAATTATAGATGAGATGAAAATTTTAGAGAAAATCTTTGTCCTCTGTGAAAAAAAAAGATCCTTGATTTCCTAACCAAATTTTAGAAGTGTATTAAGTGAATTGATGTGTACAAACCTTGTCACTACTTGGTGACAGAACAACTTTCCCAACCATGGCGAAGCTAGGAGGTGTCTATCCTTGGCTCGGGCTCAGGGTCCCCTAGACCCAAATAGCTAAAATATATGACTTTTTTCGTAGAAAAATATATTTAGTCAATTGTATTTTATATATCAGGTTCAGAGGGCTTCGGATCCGGATCCAACCTTTAAAGGTTGGACCATTCCAACCAAAACTATACACCCTATTAACCCCTGCATCGGGCTTCAGATCCGGATCCAACCAAAACCATACACCTTGTTATCCCCTGCATCGCAGGTGGAAGCCCAACCCAACCACAACCCTAACAGGGGGCAAAATCATCCAAAAAATACAGTCGCCACCCCTTAAAAACCCGCGGGAAAATAGATTTTCCTTATTTTAAATTTCTCTACTCCTCTCTGATTTTCTCCAAACCTAAACTACAATCAACTCCTCTCCGATTTTCTCCAAATATGAACTTTGATCATGCCCTCACATCCTCCAATCAGCACATCACCAGCTCCTCCGATCAGGTGCTACTCAGCTCCTCCGATGATCCTATTACACAATTAGAAAGAAATCCTAAAGAACCTCTGGATGAAACAAATTCAATATCATTAGGTAAAGAAATCTTACTGATAGTTGTTTTGTTATCTCTGTTAACTAGTTAACAAGTAATTTAACACTCTGTTACTAGTTAAAAAGTAAGTTAACTATATAACACTTTGTTTACTAGTTAAAAAGTAAGTTAACTAGTTAATTCACTGTTAACTAGTTAATTCTCTGTTAACTAGTTAACGAACATTTTAAGTAATTAACAAGTAAGTTAACTAGTTCAAATGTCTGTTAACTAGATAGTTAACTAGATAACAGACATATAACTAGATAACATACATAGTTAACAAGTAAGTTAACTAGTTAAATGTCTATTAACAAGATAATCTTGTATGTGAACTATATAACACTTTGTTACTAGTTAACAAGTAAGTTATCTAGTTAACTGTCTGTTAACTAGATAACTCGATAAGTTAACTAGTTCTAAGTTAACTAGTTAATTCTCTGCTATAAGTATTCTTGCCTGTAAACCATTTATCAACTTTGCTAACAAAAAAAAACAATGTCCACTTGCAGATTCAATCATCCCAGATGATAAGAAAACATGGAAGATATTGAAATTTGAATCATCCTCTGATGCATTGGCTTTCTACTCAGACTTTGCAAAATACAAAGGGTTCTATGCTAGGAACCAACTCGAAAGGTATATTGACAGCAAGAAATCAAAAGTGGACTTCATATACTATATTGTGCATGTGTGCACAAAACGAGAAGGAAAAAAAGGTTGCTCTCACCAATCAAACTCGACAGAGGGGGAAAACAAGGACTGGTTGCAAAACCTTTATGAGCCTCAGATTTGACAGAGGATCGTGTATATTTTCTTCTAGTTAACTTGTTATATATGCTTATTAACTGCCAGCTTGTTAACTGGTTATACTGGTAACTAGTTAACATGTTAATAAGTTAACTGAAGTTTGTTTGGAAACAGGTAAATAAATCATCGCTAAATTTAAAGATGACCACAACCATCTAATGATCCTAGCAGGTGAAAGACACTTCAGTAGAAGTGTGAGAAGGATTCTTGTCATGTATAAAATCATAGTTGATCTAAATGCTGATGTTGGAATCAATGTACGTTCCCGTTTTGATTCTATGTGGATGGCTGCTGGTGGGCCTAAAAATCTAGGTTTCACGCATCTAGACATAAAAAACCACATTCGCACTAGGAGAGAGAGACAAATGTAGGGAGGAGTTGTAGAGTTCTTACTTGATTATTTCCTAAAACAATCAAACAATAACAAGGGGAACTACTCAAAAATAAAAATTGACAAAGAAGAAGATGCACAAATTGAAAGCATCTTCTGTTGAGATGCAAAAATGTGTAGGGACTATCGAGCTTTTGGTGATTGCTTCAGCTTTGACACAACCTACAAAACAAACAAAAAACACCGACCTCTTAGTATGTATTATCAGTAATTAAATTTGCACATCACTACAAGAAAAAAAAGTTTAACAGCGAATTTTTATTCAGTCTAACAGCGGACGTGTGTCCGTAGTTAGGTTGACTAATGTAAGCATAGACAACAGCGGATACACGATCCCCGTTAAACCTAACAGCGGACAGCTTTATATCCACTTTTAAATCTAACAGCAAATTAAACTTTATACAGCGGATAAAATCCGGTGTTAGAATTCTGATCATATTTTAAAAAAATCGTTGCATCATGTTCTTCCTCTTCTTCTTCTTCCTTCATCTTCTTCTTCCTTCTTCTCTTTCTTCCTTCTTCTTCCATCTTTCTTCTTTTTCTTTCTTCTTTCTTCCTTTCTTTCTTCTTCTTTTTCCTTCTGTCTTCTATCTTCTTCTTTCTTTCTTCTTCTTCTAATTCAGACCTTCTTCTCCCTCTTTCTTCTTCTTCTTCTTCTCTCTTCTTTCTTTCTTTCTCCTGTCTTCTTCTTCATTCTATCTTCTATCTTCCTCTTCTTTCTTTCTTTCTTTCTTTCTTCTTCTTCTTCTTTTTCTTCTACCTTCTCCTTTCTTCTTCTTCGTTGTTCTTTTGTCATCTTCTTCTTCTTTCTCCTTTTTTTTCTTTCTCATCTTCTTCTTCTTTCTCCTTTACTAAATTCTTGTTAACTAGTTATTATCACATTGTTAACTAGTTAGCAATTCTTGTTACATGGTTATAATTTCTTGTTAACTAGTTATTACACTGTTAACTAGTTAACAATCCTTGATAACTTGTTATCAACACTAACAAAAAAATTTGTTTTCTTTCCCCCCAGCATCTGTCTTAATAACAGATGGTGAAGCAATGGCAGCTGCTGCTACATCGTTAGTCATGCCTGGAAATAACGGGATTCAAAAATAGACAAGATCCATTTCACTCACGGAAGAGGAAGAAAAGTAGCATGAAAGAAGAAATCTTCAAGAAAAGACAAAAATGGACTGACAAGGTGAAGAATGGTGCTTTGCATGCACAGAGAGCTGTGATTAATCATTTCCCATGATACAATATGTTTTTCGAGGACAAAAGAATCTATAGGAATTGAATGATAAACTATTATGTTGTTTAAATTACAATAGTTATATGTTAACTAGTGATGACACTAGATTTGTCGTGATTATCAGCCCCGTTTAAGCGACATTTCATTGCTTGTAACACGATTTTTGGGGTAGTTTAGTGGGTTTTCATTCATTGACACTATTTCCTACCGAATTGGTTACTTTGGCCCGTTTCGGGTCTATTTGATGTGTTTTCTAGTGTCTCTTTGAGTATACAGGTTTTTGCCGTCAAATACGTAGCCGTCAGACATATTCGGGACTCAATGGAGCCACAATAAATAACCTGGATCAATTAGAGAACTCAAACTAATTGAAAAGAGGAAGAACTCTGCCCAAACCTGAAGTTCTCGGTGAGAACTTTAATGTTCTCGCCAAGAATATGTCAACAAGACCAGCCGAATTCTCGTCGCTTATTACATTAGAGATTGTGAAGAAGTTCTCACCGATAACTGGTGAAGGAAAATTAAAGAAATGTCGTCGTTGTTCAGAATTAGTTTACACAGCAGCTTCCGTCGAGAACTTAAGGATTCTCACCAAAATGTTGGCTCTTTCCTGGCTGAGATGAGGAAAGCCCCTATTGATGTGAACCGCCGCAACCGTGGGCAGACGACCCTAACCACCGCAAGCTGATCCTCCTAGCAACGAGTTGAACCTATGGCACCGAGATGGAAATCGTACTTTGACCCACTAGCTATAAAGAGCTAGGAACCAGAAGTATCAAGTCGAAGGCGCCACTTTAAGAGATGAATACTCTTGACGATAAGCCGATCTAGACGACAGTCAATTCCATGAAAGTTGAAAAAAGAATTGCATAACAATGCAAGAGAAAAGCCGAAGTTTAAGAGTTTATTTGATTCAAAGGTGTGTCTTTACAAGAGACGCGATGGCTCTTGTTTATAGGGAGGAGTTAGGGAACAAGCTCTCCTAATCCTCCTAAATAGCTACTTCCTATTCTAATAAAGAAATAATAAAAAGAGGTTGAACACTCCGGTGACACGTGTCACCGGTTACGTCACCACTTGGCAACACTTCATTGGTCCACTTAATACTAATAGTTTTAGCTCATATTTAGTGTTCTAACTTTTCTGAATGTATTAAAAGGTCACCCAATTCAATAAAATCAACAATCTATTTTTCCATCCAATATTCCATCTGTTAAATCAAGGACATGTTTGGACCACACAATTTATCTACCTTATCTCACAAACACCATTTACCACCACCACACCATTTACCAACGACCTTCTTATTTCTTTCTGATCTCTAAATTTTATCCCTAACAGCAATCAACCTCGGTGAACATAACGGGAGCTCTGATCTCCGTCTCATCGTCGAGCATAGCCGATTTTGGTGCGCTGAAATCCTGATTTTGCAAAGGTTAACTCGATCCTCTCATCAATGACTTGCACCGATTCAAAACATCCAACCAAACCGGTCTGACCAGAATTGTTCAGACCCAGAATGGTCCGACCGCGTCTTCAACCCACGATTTCTAAGAAGATTGGAAAAGAACCCAGATGTCGGCGTTTTAAAGTTTCGGCGAGTGGGGAAATAAACCCAACTGGGTTCAATTCAAGGATATTGGTGAAGGGTAAATAACCCTTACCTCCTGAAGCTGTCGAGAACAAAACAGAGAGGATGGCCACCAAAATCTATAAACAAATCTGGAAATCGCCTCCGAGCTCCTATAGTCCACGATACGACTGGGAATCTTCGTCACAGTGATGGCTGGTGAAGTTCATACTCATCACATATGAAATCAAACCAAACAAAAAAAGGGAAGATTAGACTAATGTTCTAGGACGGGAAGGGAAGCCGTCTCATTGTCGATGTTAGGAAACCCTAGGTAGCTCGTATTGATGAGAGGATCGAGTTAACCTTTACAAAATCAGGATTTCAGTGCACAAAATTGGCTATGCTCGACGATGAGACGGAGATCGGAGCTTCCCGTCGTGTTCACCGAGGTTGATCGCTGTTAGGAATCGAATTTAGAGATCAGAAAGAAATAAGGAGGTCGTTGGTAAATGGTGTGTGGCGGTGGTAAATGGTGTTTGTGAGATAAGGTAGATAAATTGTGTGGTCCAAACATGTCCTTGATTGAACAAATGGAATATTGGATGAAAAAATAGATTGTTGATTTTATTGAATTGGGTGACCTTTTAATACATTCAGAAAAGTTACAACACTAAATATGAGCTAAAACTATTAGTATTAAGTGGACCAATGATGCGCTGCCACGTGGCGGCGTAACCGGTGACGCGCGTCACCGGAGTGTTCACCATAAAAAGAGTCTTATTTAGAATACTAAAGAGAACCTAAACTAATCCTAATCTACCCTAAAAAGGAAGTAAAATTCGTACAAGGGAAAGTCTCCTTCCTATACAAGAAAACTAAAAACGAGGCTGGAAATTTCCTAAAAAACAGCTAAACCGGTTCTGGAAATATTAGCCAAATAAATACCAAACCAATTCGTAAACTTAAGCACTTTTGCAGATCACTAGTAAACTCCATGGGCTACAACTTTCATGTTGGACATGAGCCCAAATTCTGTCTCCGTGTAGACCATATTCTTCAATCTTTGTCTGGCTACGAATCTGTCCTGAAATCCGGATTTAGCCTTTTATTACTTTAGTTTTAGCCCGTAGCTGCTTGGCTATCGGCTGGCCTCTTGACTCTTCTCCAAGGCTGGATTCTCCTCCTTTCTCTTCTCTTGGATCAGGCTCAGGTGGTGGCCTTGTTGGGGATTTGATGTGTGAATGAAGGAATGAGCTAAGTGGTGTTGAATACCACATTGCTAATTGATGGGAAAGTGGAGCTAGATATAAGAAATCAAGCCCACTAAGGTTGGTAAAATGCTTGAGATGGTGATGGGCCCTTGCGCCGTCGACATCGCCTAGCCTCGGCCTCGGATTTGGATTTGGATTTGGTCAAAAGATTTGATTTGATTCAATTCTTTTGCTACCTGGCCGATTCGGTTTTGACCGAAAAGTCATCCAGAATCTGTGGTTTAAATCCAAACCAGAATCAAGTTTTAAACTAGTTCAGAGGTAAACCGACATGTCTGTTCGGTTCAAAACCGGCCAACAGTTGTGTCTTTTCAGAAGGCACCCCTTCATTTACTATAAATAGCAAATCAGTCCCTACACTTTCTCCTACAAACTTTTCCCCTCCTAAACTTATTCTCTGTACGAAAAAGGCTTTCTACATTCATTCTCTCAAACTTATCGAGTCGTGTGATTGCGCCGTTCGTTGGGTTTGCCGATCACCTGCGTTTGCATCACCACTACGCATATCGTGAAGTCGATCGACTTGGATTGTCCTTTTGTTTGCATGCTTGCTTGTTAATCTTGTTTTGCAGTTTACGGTACCAATAATCTTAAGAATTATTATTCCCCTCTACGTCACCCAAGGTTAACAGAATCAATTCTCCCAGGATAAAATGGATACTCACATGCGTACTGTGGAACATCACATCTCATGTATTGCATGTGTCATAGATGTGTCATTTTTTTGATGATTAATCTCTACTGTTGTTATCATTTGATCTTCTACGATCAACTTGGATAACTTCAGTAGACTTAATGTCAATAATGTCTTTTGTGACATGATTTCTACACCTTCTAGTGGTGGGAAAAAGTATTTCATAACTTTTATCGATGATAGTACATGATATTGTTATGTGAACTTGCTTAACAGCAAAGATGAGACGATTGATGCTTTTAAATAGTATAAATCGGAAGTTGAGACTCAACTTAACAAATAGGTCAAAATGATCCAAAGTGATCACGGTGGTGAATATGAATTCCCATTTCGAGAATTGTGCCAAGAGAGTGGCATAATTCACCAGATGACAGCTTCTTATACTTCACAACAAAATGGAGTTGTCGAAAGGAAAAATCGCACATTAAAAGAAATGATGAATGCGTTGCTCATAAATTCTGGTCTTTCACAGAATTTGCGGGGGGAGGCTACTTTGACAGCCACCCAGATACTAAATAGAGTGCCTTATAGCACGACACCCTAGCTTGACATAGTTCAAAGTGTGGGGGTGTCTAGCTAAAGTGCAAGTTCCTAAACCGAAACAGGTTAGGATAGGACTAAAAACTATTGATTGTATTTTATTGGGTATGCTAGTACGATTAAAGCATATCGGTTTATGGTCCACAAGTTGGATGTTCCCGACATCAATTCTAATATGATATTAGAATCGGATAATGCAGAGTTCTTTGAGAACATCTTTCCTTACAAGACTGTAAGCGAAAGTGTTGGTGAGAGATCCAAGAGACCTCGAGATATGACTATGGATGTTGTACCTGAGGTGGAGGACACAACAATGGATGTTGTACCTCATGTAGACGATCCACGACGGAGTAAACGTTAAAAGGTCCCTGCATCGTTTGGTCCTGATTTTCTGACATTCTTGTTAGAAAATGAGCCTCAAACATATAAGGACGCGATGAGCTCTTCTATATCTCATTATTGGAAAGAGGCGGTCAATAGTGAAATTGAGTCCATTTTGCATAACCATACGTGGGAGTTGGTAGATCTTCCTCCAGGAAACAAACCCCTTGGATATAAATGGATATTCAAACAAAAATTGAAAGATGATGGTACTATTGACAAGAATAAAGCGGGACTAGTGGTCAAAGGTTTTAGACAAAAAAAAGATCTTGACTTTTTTGACACTTATTCACCAGTCACAAGAATTACATCGATTCGGTTGTTAATTACTTTGGCTGCTATGTATGGTCTTCAAATCCATCAAATGGATGTGAAAACCGTCTTTCTTAATGGCGACCTGGAGGAAGAGATATACGTGGAACAACCCGAAGGGTTTGTCGTTCCAGGACAAGAACACAAGGTGTGTCGGTTGGTCAAGTCTTTGTATGGACTTAAACAGGCTCCTAAGCAATGACACGCGAAATTTGGCGCAGTAATGTTGTCAAATGGATTCAAGATTAATGAGTGCGATAAATGTGTTTACATTAGGGACACTCCTAACCATGAAGTCATTGTTTGTTTGTATGTAGATGACATGTTGATAATGAGTAAAGACATTGTTTACATTAAGTCTACAAAATGTATGCTTTCAAAGGCATTTGATATGAAAGACTTGGGGGTGGCTGATTTTATTCTAGGAATTAAAATCTATAAGACTCCTCAAGGTCTAGATCTATCTCAGTCTCACTATATTGACAAGGTGCTTGGTAAGTTCGAGTATTTGGATTTCAAGACAGTGAAGACGCCAATAGACGTGAACCTTGCTCTTACTAAGAACAAATGTGCAAGTGAAGCGCAAACAGATTATGCTCAAGTGTTAGGCTGTCTGGTGTACATCATGAATTGTACTAGACCAGATATTGCATTGGCAATAAGTAAGTTGAGTCGCTACACGAGCAATCCGAATGCAACTCATTGGATGACAATGAGACGTGTTTTGGGGTACTTGAAGCACACCCAGAACTTTGCTTTGCATTACACTAGGTATCCAGCTGTGCTTGAAGGATATTGTGAAGCGAACTGGATCACCGGTTCAACCGAAAGTAAGTCCACAAGTGGATATGTGTTTACGGTTGGTGGGGAGCAGTATCTTGGAAATCCTCCAAGAAAACCTGCATAGCCCGTTCAACAATGGAATCTGAATTCATTGCATTGGACAAAGCTGGTGAGGAAGCTGAATGGCTTCGGAATTTCTTGGAATATATTCCATTTTGGCCCAAGCCGTTATCACCAATAAGTATACATTGTGATAGTCAAGCGGTGATTGGAAGGGCAGAAAGTGTTATGTATAATGGTAAATCTCATCACATTCGTCGACGACATAACACGGTTAGACAACTAATCTCTAGTGGTGTTATCTCAATTGATTATGTGAAATCAAAGGATAACGTGTCGGATCCACTTACAAAAGGCCTAACTAGAGATGTAGTTGAGAAATCATCGAGGGGAATGGGATGGGATTATGGCCAAGGACATAATCAACATGACAGAAACTCTACCTAGTTGACTGGAGATCCCAAGATCTAGGTTCAAGGAGAAAAGAAAGTTGTGCTTGATGGTCCGACATTGTCAAAATTTCTCAAACCCATTCTCATGACGAGACAATGTTTAACAATAAGGGTAAGCCTATAAAACGCAAGGCTTTTAATGGTTTGTAAGTTTGACCTTAAGTTGGTCAAATGATGTATTTACGAATACACGTTTAGAAATCACCTATGTGAGTGTGAAGTAGAGCCGCTTCAAGGAGAGTAGACCATGTTCTCTACACACTCATGAGACCAGGCGGTGTTCAAAGCTAAAATGAACACAACAATGAGAACCAATGAACGGTTAAGGGTTAGCTGTGTGACATACATTGTCTTAGTATACACAAAAAGTCTACGGTTCAAAGATATCAAATCTACCTATGGACGAGTATACTCGATGTATGTTCACTACGAAAAGTTCAAAGGGAAACCTAGTTATTCAAATGCAGCTAATTCTTGCGAGCAAATCACACAGTTTTTGCATAGTTTTCAAAACTTAGCATTCTCCATTCATGTGGGGGATTGTTGGGGATTTGATGTGTGAATGAAGGAATGAGCTAAGTGGTGTTGAATACCACATTGCTAATTGATGGGAAAATGGAGCTAGATATAAGAAATCAAGCCCACTAAGGTTGGTAAAAGGCTTGAGATGGTGATGGGTCCTCGCGCCGTCGACATCGCCTAGCCTCAGCCTCGGATTTGGATTTGGATTCGGTCAAAAGAATTGATTCAATTCAATTCTTTTGCTACCTGGCCGATTCGGTTTGACCAAAAAGTCATCCAGAATCTATGGTTTAAATCCAAACCAGAATCAGGTTTTAAACTGGTTCAAAGGCGAACCAACATGTTTGTTTGGTTCAAAACCGGCCAACAGTTGTGTCTTTTCAGAAGGCACCCCTTCATTTACTATAAATAGCAGATCAGTCCCTACACTTTCTCCTACAGACTTTTCCCCTCTCTAAACTTATTCTCTGCACGAAAAAGGCTTTCTGCATTCATTCTCTCAAACTTATCGAGTCGTGTGATTGCGCCGATCACCTGCGTTTGCATCACCACTACGCATATTGTGAAGTCGATCTACTCGGATTGTCCTTCTGTTTGCATGCTTGCTTGTTGACCTTGTTTTGCAGTTTACGGTACCAATAGGCCTGACCTTGGCTCCGATCATTGGCTTCCTCGGATCAGCATCCGAGTTCCACTCCTTGATGCTTAGGCCATGCATCACTAGGACTCGATCTAGCTCTATCTCCTTCAATTCTCCTCCGATTGCTGGGTCATCTGTTGGAGTTGATTCTTGGGTCTTCAAAGTAGCCAAGGCCTTTGGAAAATCCCAAAAAGCATGGTCCATTCTCTTTCTCCACTCAGCTCAATCGGCCATAGGGCCTAGTTTCTGGCCTGACGCTTGGGGCTGCATAAGGACTTGGCCTTCTTCGTTCCTGGCCAAGTCTTTGGACTTCTGCTCCTGCCAGGTCTTCAAGAAGGCTGTCGGAGGATCTCCAATGGCTGGCTCGGGTCCGGGGCTCACGACACTTGTCCTGGGGCCTAGTCCTGAGACTAGGCCTAGTTCTCGATCGGCTCTGGGGCATGACTTCGGGCTCCAGTGAATTCCATTCAGGCCATTTCCTTCCTACCTTTGATGCTGCTCCAGAAATGCCTCCAGGGGGTCCCAGAGCTCTTCCTTGCTTCCAGGGCTCATGGGAATCAGGCTGGGGCCTAATGGAGGCTCTCGGCTCGTGGCTGCACTTAGCCCTAGGCTTGGCCTTGGGTTTTGACTTGGGGCTTTCGCTCTCCAAGGCTCCGGGGGTGGTGCTTGCGTAGGCCTGGGCCTGGTGTAGTCTCGACTCAGCATCAGTGTTGGGGCCGGATCGGCATCAGCTGTGTCAAAGTCGGGTTTGGTGGCCAGGATCACATCACCTATATAAGCAGCCTTCAACCCCAATTCATGGGATACGAAATTTCAGACCTTCTACACCCATAGGAGAGAGTTTAAAGCATTTCTTGGAGTTCCCAGAGAGATCCTGACACCATCTTTCCATCCCGGAGTGCTCGGAGCTAGGAGTTGCAGATTTCTCGAGATTGAAGCTTCATGGCATTGTCAAATTAGGTTTTACAGTTCTTCTCTTTTCTTTCTTTGTATGATGAATTCTATGATTGTCTTTGATTCTCTTGTATCGAATATGAGTAGTTAAGCTCTTGTAGCTTAGATTAGATGAACCCTAAGTGACCTGGGGCTTTAAAGCGGTCACAGATCGGTGGTAATTAGATCTTAATTCAGATAGTTTCTTTTTCATAATTAGTTTGTTCTTAATTCTTGTTTCTTTTCTAGCTTGATCGCCTAGATTAGATTCTTGTTAAAATAAGGATAGTCGGCGAACGTCCGCCTTGCTTTAGAACCTCAAATCAATTAATTAACCTATTCAATGGAGTGTGCCTTTCATAGGAACCGTTTAGGGTTAATCCGCTTCTAGAATAACTCACTAAAATCAATCAGGTGCACCAGTTAGTTATCCATTACAGAAGTGAATGCACAGACGATTAATTAATCTTGGTAGTTTGATCCGATAGAGTGAACATTCGCGGACTTAGACCTAAGGGTAAGGAGTTATGGCTGTGTCTAAGAACTAAATGAATTAGTATTGAAAGTCACCGATTTTGTGATCGTCAATGTCCTGGTAATCAATCTTAGGGGGTTCGAGTATAAGCTTCTGTCTGTCATTCGTTTCAAAACAATCAATCAATCAATCAGTCTTTTAATTCAATTTCATTTCCTTTGCATAATAGTTTATAAGTCGTGGAACTCCCACACAACTTGTTTAAAACCCTAAATAATTGCCAATTCCTTTGAGTAAACGATTGGAAGAAAACCCGTGGAATATGATCTACCTTACTCTTGTTTGGTAGTATTTGATACCCTGTTTTGCACGTTATCAACTAGTTAACACAATATGTTATATTTGTTTTTTTTTATGTAGATGACCATCCATAAAAAGGTTAACTAGTTCACATAATGATGAGCTGCAAAATAGTGATCAAATACTACAAAGCTAAAAGCTAAGCAGATCATATTCCACAGGGTTTCTTCCAACCGTCTACTCAAAGAAGCTGACAATTTATTCAGGTTTAAACACTTTGTGCGTGGTGTGAGTTCCACGACTTCTAGACTAAGATGCAAGAAAAATAAAATGAAATTAAAAGACAGAATGATTGGTTGGTTTAGACAGACGACAGACAAGCTTAGATTTCGAATCCCCCTTAGATCACCAAGGCAACAGCAATCACAAGACCAGCGGTTTTCAATTCTCATTCAATCACCATAACTCCTTACCCTTAGGTTTAAGACCGGCGAACGTTCGCTCTATCCGTTCTAACTACCAAGATTAATTGGCCGCCCGAGTACGGTCTCTTCTTGCGACGACAAAACTAACTGGTGCAATTACTAATGATTAATGAGTTACTCTTGAAGCGGATTAACCCTAACTGGTTCCTACGAAAGGCACACTCCAATGAATAGGTTAATTGGTTGAATTGATGTTTTAAAGTGAGGCGAGCGTTCGCTTCTATCCTCAGCTTAACAAGAATCTAAACTAGGTGATCAAGAAAGACAAGTTTTAATGTTTTAAAGCAGAGAAGCTGTTTGGCGACAAACCCTAACTCAACACAAACCTAATCTAGGCGATCAACCAGAAAAGAAACATAAACAATCAAGAACAAAACAACCATGCAAAGAGAAACTGATTGAACTTTGAATCTAATTACCGCCGATCCGTGACCGCTTTAAAGCCCTGGGTCACTTAGGGTTCATCTAATCTAAGCTCTACAAGTTCAGCTACTCATAACGATAACAGAAGAATCAAAGGCAACAAAGGAAATCATCATACAGAGGAAGAACAGATAAGAACTAAAAAACCTAATTCTGACGACTCCGGCGAAGCTTCGATCTCCTGGATCTTCAACTTTAAGCTCCGAGCTCTCCGAGATGGAAGGATGACGTCACGATCTCTCCACTATTCTTCGAACTCTCTAAACTCTCTCTCGAACTTCTTAGGTCTGGAACTTGTGTAAGTTCTCTTATGAAAAGTATATTATGAGGTATATTATGAATTGGGCTGCCGGCTAAGTATTTATACTTAACCCTAAGTTCGCCGGATTTGCCTGGATTTTTTGGCGAAAACTTAAGGAGTTTTCGCCGAAAACTTCATTGTAAATTGCTGGCTTCCGTCGACTGATCTCCTGTGAGTTTTAAGTCTAGAGTTTTCGGCGAGAACTTTGACTTCTCGCCGAAAACTTCTTCTTGTGAGCTCTGTAGATTTCTTCTGGAGTTTTTGGCGAAAACCTCAGGTCTTTTCGCCGAAAACTTATGTGTAAAACGGGGCAGGATTTGTGTTGACTTGATTGACTCCTCGGATCGATTCCAGTGCGGTTCCTCGGGGTTCCAATGCCTTAGACACGTCCTTGGTTAGATTATTTGACGGCAAAAACCTGTGCTATCACGAAAACACTAGAAAACCATCAAATAGACCCGAAACAGGCCAAAGTAACACAAATGGCACGAGATAGAGCAGTTGAGTGAATATTCGCTATTCTACCCTAAAAACCATGTCTTAAGCCAAGAAATGTCGCTTAAATGGGGCTGATAATCACGTCAAATCGAGTGTCATCACATAAACGATAACAAAAAGTAGGAACCTACCTCCTCCCCATTAGAAAGTCATTAAAAGTAAACTAGTTAACTGAACAGTGTTAACTAATTAACACATTTTTCATAACTAGTTACCAAAACATACTGTCTTATTGTAAAAACAAAAAGAAAGATAGCTAGATATTCCCCCAAATACCCCCTAGTTAATACGACTAGCCTTCTCTCTAATCTCAAGAACCAACAAATTTTCCTTGCTGAAACCCAAATGGTTCAATATCTCCATCCTTCTTGTCGATGCATAATCACGCTTCTTTCACAATGAGCTCATGTGCCCCTCGTATTTACCATCCCAATACTTAAACCAGTTCAAAGCATACAACCCAATAGTCTTGGTATTTTTTTGTTTGATTCGCTTCAGCATGTTCCACTTATACCCATCATCATGTACCTTTTTGCCCCATCTAGAAACTGCCTCTCACAATACACCTCTACAAAATTGATTACTCTCTCGCCGAGGAATTTGTACAAATCTTTGAAACTCTCCTTTTGCATGCTGTCCAAGAAGTGATACCTCTTGTGCACATGATCGATGACGAAAACAACATAATTATCCTCATGTTTCATAGCCATAAACCACTGCACACAAAAAAGAACACACAACCACACTTATAACTAGATAGCTAAACATGAAAAAAATGGGGGAAACCTGAAGTGATCCAGGTATCCCGTTAGGCTTAGATCTCCTACTCCTACACCCCACCTGGGTCACCTACGAGAGGGAAGACTCTAGGACCATACAAGAAGCGTCTGGAGCTTCGACGCACCCCTAATCGAGCCATGCAGAGGTTTGTAAAACCTAAGTATGTGGTGAGGTTCAAATACAGTCCCCCTCCAAGAACTAGGCAAGCCCGGATAAGCGTCCGGCCTAAACCGGCCCTCGCCAGGGCCCCGGCGCCCGAAGCTACACCGGACCTAACCCTGCGTCAGGCCCACCTCGGAGCCCTGAAGCATCCCCTAAGGCTCCAGGAGACACCAGAACATTCTGGGACCCGCTGGAGGCCTTCCTGGAAGAATGCTAGAGAAGAAGGACCGAGATACCGGAGGGCCCCGAATGGCACTTAGCACCGGGCCATCAAATGGCTCAGCCTTTGGAGGTTTTCCGCAGACCTTAGAGACTATCTGGCCCCAAGAGCAAGCTCCAGCAAGTGCCACCCCAATCCGAGCAACGGAGAACCAGGAAATGAAGATCCTGGAGGGTGAGCATGGCAAGGACTGGATCAACCCTAGCCCCAGAGCCCGAACAGACTCAACATCAGACCTAGAACTGGCCCCGACATCAGGAGTTCAAGCCAACCCAACATCAGCCTCAGAGCTGCCACCAAAATAACTGCAAAGTACAAAGGCGGCGCCGGCTTTCCTAATCCGGACCGCGCGTGAATCTCCAATCCGACCGGATCCGCCAATTTTGCCGAATTAGGGTTTTTCCCACATTTTGTTAGTTTTATTCCTTTTTAGTGTTTTGTTCGGACTTCTCTTTTAAGTAGCGATTGTTTAGGATTAAATAAGTCCCATTTAGAGTTCTAAATAGGATTTATTTTAGTTCATTATTATTTAGGAATTATAATCCTAATAGGAGTCGTCGAGCCTGTTCACGACTTCCTCTAGTATAAATAAGAGGCTTCGGCCTCTCTTTGTAAGCAACTTTCAATTGAATAAAATTACTTCAGAAGTTTGTTCTTTCCCTCAAGTCTTTGCTTGTTGTTGCATTTATTAAGGTTGGTATTATCGACAGAAGCATCCATCTTCTATAGTGGAGTCATTCGACCGGACACTCTGGGTTCCTGGCTATATACAGCCAACGGGTCCAAGTACGAATCTCGGCCCGGTTTCATAGGTTCAACTTCAGTGCCGGTATCAAGCTCACGGTGGTTCGAGTCTTTGAGCAGCTCTCATTGCGGTTCATCATCCAAGAGGTTCACATCAGTTTTGGTATGAGAGCCTAGGTTCAAGACTAGGACCACATCTATCCCAGTCTTCAGGTTAACCTCTGAATTCATATCCTTTACTTTCGTTCTTAGAAAAATTGTGAGAAAAACCCTATCTATCTTTACTTTATGTTGTTTAGAAAACCTGTTCAGGAAATCCATGTAGTTTTTAAGTCTGTTCAAAGCATTGTAAGGCAAGAAAAGAATTGGTGGCCAAATTAAGTCATCAAAATAAAAATATACAAGAAGAAGAGAAGAAAAATAAAAAGAACACAAAAAGAAAGGCCACCTTTGCCCTAGCTTCCTTTTCATTATAAGTTGATCTTAAGAAGAGGGGTAGATAGATATATTTGCTTCCGTTGTATCTAGCTAACATGGCAAAGGAGAGAATCCACAACATGGAGGCCAACGTTAATGATGAACCGCGTTTTCACGCGTGTGTAGTCAAATACTACCAAGCTGGAAAGCTAGGGTAGATCGTATTCCACGGGTCTTCTAACAATTGACTACTCAAAGAAGCTGACAATTTATTCAAGTTTAACACTTTGTGCGTGGTGTGAGTTCCACGACTTCTAATTCTAAGAAATGCATGGAAATTAAAAATTAAAACTGAAAACAGATCGAAAGATTGGTTGGTTAAACAAAGATGACAGACAAGCTTAGACTTTGAACCCCCTTCGTTCACCAGAGCATTGGCAATCAACAGATCAGCGGATTTCGATTCTCGTTCAATCAATTCTAAGACACCACCATAACTCCTTACCCTCAGGTTTAAGACTGGCGAACGTTCGCTCTATCCGATCTAGCTACCAAGATTAATTAGCCACCCGGGTACGGTCACCTCTCGCAACGACTTAACTAATTGGTGCAATTACTAACGATTTATGAGTTTGTAGTGGATTAACCATAACTGGTTCCTACGAAAGGCACACTCCAATGATTAGGTTAATTGTTCAATTTGATGTTTTAAAGTAAGGCGAGCGTTCGCTTCTATCCTTAGCTTAACAAGAATCTAATCTAGGTGATCAATCCAGACAAGAAACATGAACAACGAAAAACAAATCAAACATGAAAGAGAAACTGATTGAACTTTGAATCTAATCACCGCCGATCCGTGACCGCTTTAAAGCCCTGGGTCACTTAGGGGTCATCTAGTCTAAGCTCTACGAGTTTAGCTACTCATGTTCATAACAAAAGAATCAAAGGCAAAGACAGAGTTCATCTTGAACAGAGGAAGAACAGAAAAGGATCTGAAAAACCTAATTAAGACGACTCCGGCAGAACTTTGATCTTCGGTAATTGTCAATCCTAGCTCCGAGTCTCCGAGGTGAAGGGATGGCGTCACGATCTCTTCCTGGCTCTTCGAACTCTAAACTCTACTCCAGAACTCTTGAGAATTCTTGAAGTAATCGGTATTATCAGATATTTCCTTATGTTGGGCTGCCGGTTAAGTATTTATACTTAACCCTAATACCGCTGGATTTTGCCTGGAATTTTCGTCGAAAACCTATGAAGTTTTCGCCAAAAATTCCTTTGTAAATGACTTGACTGCTCGGTTGTATCTCCTGTGATTTTCGGACCGCCGGGTTCTCGGTGAAAACTTGGAGTTTTCGCCAAAAACTCTCTTTGTTGAACTCAGCTGATTCCTTCTTGAGTTTTCACCGAAAACCTAGGGGATTTGCGCTGAAAACTTCAGTGTAAATGGGAGCAGGATTTGGTTCGACTTGATTGACTCCTTGGATCGATTCCGGTGCGATTCCTCGAGGTTCCAACGCCTTAGACACGTCCTTGGCTACTTTATTTGACGGCAAAAACCTCTGCTAACATGAAAACACTAGAAAACCATCAAATAGATCCGAAACGGGCCAAAGTAACACAAATGGCACGAGATAGAGTAGTTGAGTGAATATTCGATATTCTACCCTAAAAACCATGTCTTAAGCAAGGAAATGTCGCTTAAATGAGGCTGATAATCACGTCAAATCTAGTGTCATCAAAATACCCCACACTTAAGCTTTTGCTTGTCCTCAAGCAAACTAAATAGAAACGCTCAAGTTCACAAATGATAAAATTTATTAAATTGAAGTTCAATCAAACACAATGAATTATTAGACAGATAATTCCTAGAACAAGAAACCTAACATGCATACTGATCAGCCAAACAACCTGGTCTCACTAAAACTGCACAGGACGAGTAATAGCAACCAATTATGCATGAATTTGACCTGACCGATCAGACTCCTCACACAGGAAATATTTAGTAAACGGGAAACTCTCACTCTCTGTGTTTAAGGACGTGTTTCTCCTCTCAATCATTTTCTGTTACTGAATTCTGTCATAAGTTTATAATTCGACCACATCTCCACCACTGTGACAACACGAGTAACTAGTCAAGAAGGACTTCCCTGCTAGGACTGTAACGAATTCTACACTACAAGGGTTTATGATGAGATGGATGATGGGAATGTATGATGATGGTGTTGGTGCGGTGCAGCTTTCGACTAACTTCCCTCGAATCTAGCCTATGACTTCCTACCGTCTAACCAGACACGGGTGGAATAGTGAATGCTCGTCCTATGATACCCTCAAGCAACCTAGCACTTTATTTTCTTTACACACATTTTTTCTTTTGACTTTTCTTTTGACTTAGTTCTTCCATTTGTAGGGGGGAGAACGTTATTGACTAAACTTGAAACTTTTCTGATTTTTCTGCTTTCTTTTTCGACATTTCTTTTGTTTTTCTTCTTCTCTTTTTTTTCTTTGTGCCAATTCTTTCTTTTAGTTGCTAGAGGGGTTTACACGTTTGGACATAATAGCTAAGACCACCTGTTTAATGGCTAAAGGCAGGTTACCACAAACCGACTTCCGATAGGTCAATCTAGAACTACAACCACAGGGGATCAACGGGGAATGAACGAATGGGAAATGGCTGTAATGTATATCAAACCGAAAGAACATGCCAAGCTCAAGGGTTTAAACCTAATGGATTTATCGTTAGGTAGGCTATCTGGCTTAGTAGCTGAATCTAGGTGCCCCTATCATTCTAGAACTCGTGTCATCGTGTGGTCTCGAGTAGGTCTCATGCAAATTCTAACTCATTCAAGCAAATAGAAAATCACTCAAAAAGAATTGAAATTGCAAGTTACGTGCAATGGATCAAAAGCTCACAGTTGGTTTGCTAGTCGGATTCGGTCATTTTCATGCAATCAAGGCTACAAACTACAAGTGTGATTTTAAAAATTCTGTTCTGACCAGGCAATTTAGCATCAGAGTATACACGTTGGTTCTCAAGTTCTAGGTTAAGCCGTCTAAGCATCATTATGAAAGATTGAACAACAACTTAACATCAAAAATCAAGAACTGAGCCTATTCTAATGCTAAAGAGACTAGAAAGGAATCACGAGGCACACAAAAACACAATCAAGGGCAATCAAGTTCATGCAAGGTTCTCTAGCATCCTACCCCACACTTAAATCGTACTGTGTCCTCACAGGGCTAAAACTAGAGTTCAGAGTGAAGTAGAAGAACCTGGACCGAGATGGTTGGTGTAGGGGATGAGCACGGATCCTCGGAGCAGAGGCAATCTACCAAAGCGAAGCAAAGGGAATCTACCGATTGCCTGCAAAACAAAAACAAATGAAAGATAAAAAGGAAACCGGGACAAGTGTCCCGGATCCACACGTAAAAAGTTGGATCGAAATCCGAAAAGAAGAAATAAAAAGAAAGGACCAGAAAATGAATACAACCCGATCACTGCTGGTCAGGTGCATCGGGAGGGGGAATGTGGAGGGCGTCGCCAACCTGCCGCTGCCATGCCAGCTGTGCCTCATACCTCTCGTCAAGCCGGAGCATGTGCTGCTGCATAATAATCCATCTGGCATCTTGGGTGGCGGTATCTATGATCCACCACTCCTGGAGTCGCTCGTACAGCTCTCCAATGTCCGCGGGATGCGGTCGGTGGTGAGGGTGAGGCACCTGGAATGGCTCCGGAATGGGCGGCGGGGACTAGTAGTCATACCCTGCCTGATGATGTGGCGAGGGTATATGATCATGAAATTCCAGCTCTGGCTGAGGCTGCGGCTCCTCAGAATCATCTTCTTCCTCTGACTCTTCCTCATCCTGGAGAGGGGGAGCTGCTGCCTCCTGAGGACCAACATCCAGCTGGAGGGCGTACTCGACCTCTAAATCTCCACCGACGGTGTATACTCTGCGTCGTGGGACGTTCGGGCCATATTCCTAGCTGAGGCCGAGGGAGATGATGAGTCGGCCGACAAAGTTGCCTCCCAGGAGTGAGCTAGGTGGCCTCGGCTTCTGAGTCTTCTGACGGAATATGCGTGCAAGCACCCATCCGGGATGAAGAGGATAACCTTCCAGATGGCGCGAAGAAGAATGAGCTCCTCTCTGCTAATGTGGTGGCGGCTCTTATCTGGAGCAAATAACAAAGAACGACGCCAAACCATATGTATAAAGCGATAAAGAGGGTGAGAGAGGGACTTAACTGAGTTATGAGCCGTGGTCCGATCGCCTGGCACTCCAATCATGTGGCTCCATAGCGCATCGTACTCCTCTCCGTTGCCGGAGTTGTCCTCTCAGCCGAGGTGATGTCCCTCGTAATGCTCCCAGGGGATGCCAAGATGAGCTGCAAATTCATCATAAGTGAACTCCTTGTACACCCCGCCAAGATAGAAGGAGACGACCTTCTTGCACTGCCTCTTCTTGTCCTCGTCCAGATCGAAAGTCACCCAGAACTCCTGGAGTGCAACATCTGGGAAGTCAGCAGCTAGTGTGGTCAGCTCCAGCAGTCCTGAGTGCGTCAGTGAGGTGAGCACATTCTGGTGCCAGTCCTCATCGTGCTCGAAGAGTGAGTCCATGGATAATGGACGAACGTCAGCTCCAAGAACATGCTCGAGCCTCTGGTAGCGCTCGAAGTAGTGCACAGGCAGGCGGGCAACAGTGTCGTGGTACCCGACACGGCCAGGGAAAGCTGGTGGAGGACCGTGGACGGCAGGTGTGACGGGGGCGTGAGCTCGGGAGCTAGAGCCGGTATCAAGTCGTGCCTTAGTCCTGCGCTCATGAGTGACATTCCTATAGCCATAAATGAAACCAGATTAATTAACTAATAACCCACCCCACACTTAGTAGAAAAACTCAATTTCACAAAGAAATGAGGAAAACCGAGTGGGGGTAAGCGAAGTAAGTAACCGGTAATCACAATAAATCATAGAGCATGCATATGTCTAGCCGGAATGGTCATATCATAATTAGAGATCAGAAGTCAAACCGACATTCAAAAAGTCAACATCATAGCAGATTGAATCCTAATCATGGCAATTACTAGCTCAAAGTGAAAAATGACGGCATAGTTATAAACTCAGATGGCAAGCACGGTAATATGAACGTGAATGAACACACATGGCAGCCAAACGAGCATAGACAATTCATGGTCAAACCGACATTTCTCAAACGTCAACACCGCAAAGAATCGATCTTTAAGCATATCAAACACACGATCAAATGGTATTATAATTCAGCACAATTCTCCCTAAGCATGCTAGATTAGGTCAAACAATCAGCTAACCTAGTTCACACGAAATAGTCGGCACGCAAATCGAGGTAGACCGAAAAAGTCAACCGAAGTCAACCCCAACAAAATTCAGCATTCAACATGTCAAAAGATTCGGAATGAAAAGTTCTACAGCTTACCTTGAAGCCATGAGTGCTGAAAATGAACGGAGAGAGAGAAATCGATGAAAAATTGGAAAAATAGGGTTTGGCAGAACGGGAGCTCTAGAGCTCCAATTTGACTGATCTACGGCTCCAAATGATCGGAAAAGGGAGGGGAGAGGTGCGGCGGCGGGAAATGGGCGGCGGCAGCGAAAGAGTGGCGGCGGCGGCGAAGGTATTTAAAAAAAAATAGGGGAGAGAGTTTTTTTTTTATTTTCGGTCGAAAAAATGAGAAGTGAGGGGGGAGAGAGAGAAAAGAGACCGGGAAATAGGGGAAAAATTTTGTGAATTTGTCTCAGGTTTTCAGCAAAAATTTGTGCAATTTTTCACCGAAAACTCAAGTTAAAATCGTCAGCCGATTTTCAAAAGAGTTTTCACCGAAAACTCATAGAGTTTTCGCCAAAAAGTTTAACTAAAATCGATCAGAAAACATAGTGGGATTTAAAGGGAAGTTTTCACCGAAAAATGGGACAGTTTTCGCCGAAAAGTTTGACCTGTACGATTGAAAATATTTTCGCAATCCCGGCAAACTTCAAAAAATCACAATTAAATCGACAAAAATCGGAACAACCTCAAAGAACTTGCGATTGCAACGATGACACACAGACTACACACGAAAAACAAGAAATCATGCAAACTAACACTTTTGGCTCCCAAACCGACTCTAAAACACTAAGTTTGACACAAATGAAAAACTGACTCCAGCCGTGGGTTGCCTCCCACGAAGCGCTCTTTTATTAACGTCCTTGAGCTGGACGATACCTGGACGGTATTAGGAGACATCCCAACTCAGGATCTCCTTAACGCTAGCATCAAAGTTCATGAAGTAGAGCTTCGGGGCATCTCCGTCAAGCATAAATTTCTTCCCGTTAGCGTGTATGAGCTTGGCACGTCCATCGGGAAGGTGATCAGTGATCTTGAACGGACCAAAAAGTTCTTTCAAGGGATCATCCTCTACAAGGAAGACGGTGGAAGGAATGAGAACGATCAGTTTCATCTTCTCTTTAACCTCTGACTTCGTATCACCAAGATCGGTGATCGTCGATATTTCCTTAGGAGATGCTTTTAGCTTCTCCTTCAATACTTGCTCCGGCGCCGGTAGCTCGGAAGGAATTGGTGGTGCAGCTGGCTCGGTAGAAGGTGGCGGGACAACTGGTCTCCAGACCATTTGAGTCTTCTTCTTCTTCTGATTCTTTCTCCGCGACCTGCCAGGTTCCTTGCTCGGCGGTGAAAAAGAGGCTTTCAGTTCCTTCTTCTTTGGCGGCTTTTGAGCAGAAGATTTTGGTTTCTACTTGGTAATCTGTTCAACACCTGCAACAACAATTGATCTAAGAAAACTAGAAGAGACGTCAGTAACGGAGTTAACCAGAGTCAACTCCACAGTTTCAACAGTTAGACAATGAGATTCTTCATTCAAATGAGTATATTTCATTCCGTCTTTAAGGCGGAACGTTATCGTGTCCTTACCAACCCTCAAGGTCAAGGAACCATTTGGAACGTTAATTTGCATTCCAGTTGTTGCCATGAAGGGTAGTCCTATGAGAATGGTAGAATCATCCTTACTAGTATCTATGATCACATAGTCAGCTAAGAACGTGAAAGGACCACATTTAGTAACAACGTATTTTATCTCTCTTCTTGGAGTTTTCAGTGATCTATCAGCAAAGACAAGTTGTATGCTAGTTGGTTCAAGTTCTCCTAGGTTCAATTTTTCAAATAAACTCATAGGCATAACATTGACAGACGCGCCTAGATCAACCAAACTACGTTCTATCTCAACATCAATAATAACTAGAGGAAGAGTGAAAGAACCAGGATCAGAACACTTAGCTGGATATGGCGATGAAGGCTTCATGCTACGAGCGGCATGATATCCTTCTTTACCTCCCCCCATGCCAGTCTCGATCCTTGCGTTCGGTAGCAATGCTCTTGGAAAAGGAGGCTTAACGTAGTACGGAGCAAGAGGAGGATCATACTCCTTAGGCGCCTCCTTCGGTGCTTCCTTCTTCTCTGGAGCTTCATCAGTCCTGCATAAATTAGAAGAAGCATTAGTAGATGAGTTTGTCGGTTCTTGAACGGATACCATCTTAGCTTGCTCCTTTCTCGAATTTGGCTCGGTTTTGCTTGGAAGTTGGCCAAATGGTCGACCAAATGCTAGCATGCTAGAGATCTGGTTCACAGACTGCTCAATTCTTTGACCGGATGCAATCTGTTCTTGGTTGAGAAGGGCTTGGGCCTTGAACTGACTGTCGTGATCGTCAAGTCTGGTGATGATCTGACTAAGCTTCTTGTCTAGTTCACTGACGTTGTAGTCCCTCTGATGTTGCTGCCCTGTATAGGTATTATTCAGATATTGATTCTGGCGATTGCCAGGAGCAGTTCCATAGTTACCCGGATTGCGGTGCGGCGGATGGTAGGTACCTGCCGGTGGATGGTTCGGCTTCTGATCCTGAGCTGGACCAGTTGGTCGGCTGTTCTGGTTTTGGTTGGCACCGGCATTGTAGGGAGGTCTATCTTGATAATTCCCCTGTTGCCTGAAATTGCGGTAGCCAACATAACCGTTCTGATTGTTGCTGAAGCCTTGTTGAACGAAATTGACTTCTTCGGCAGACCAGACTTTTGTTTTACCAAAATTCTGGCATCGACCTCCATTATGCGCACAAGCTCCACACCACTCGCAATTGGCAACGTAGACAGCGGCTGCTGGCGGCTTGATGGGTGTAGTAGACTTCTTCAGATGCTTCTCTACTTCTGCCTTGATGGTTGCTTCGAGATCGAGCTTGCTTCTTGATCCTTCAGATTGTCGCTCTCAGTTCCTCGACTTGGAAGCACAGTTCACGAAATGAAGAAGAGCACCTTCAGGTGTAAGTGTAGTGCAATCCCCTTCAGCTAGGGAATTGACCCATTTGGCAGATTCTTCACGAAGACCTCGAGCAAAGATTTCAGCTAACTGCCTTTGCTCGAAACCGTGGTGAGGACAGTTTTAGAGAAGTTCTTGGAATTCATTCCAAGTATCATATAAGCTCGCTCCTTCCTTCTGAGATAATCGGGTGATGCTGTCCTTGAAGGCTGTTGTCTTGGAAGGAGGGAAGTACTCTTCGACGAAGTCTTGAGCAAGAGTCTTCCAGTTGGTGTAGTAGCCAGGTGGTTTGCCAGTAAGCCACCTCTTAGCTGCGCCTTTCAGAGAGAACGGGAAAGCTCTCAAGCAAAGAGTGTTCTTGTCGAGATTCCCGCTCTTGAAAGTGCTACAAAGACCAAGGAAATCTGCCAGATGCGTGCACGGATTGTCTAGTGGCCTGCCTTCAAACTGTAGATCCCTAGAGATCATAGTCAAGAATGGAATCTTGATCTCATAGTCAGGATCTCTTTCAATGCGCGGCATGGCAATAGAAGATCGAACGCTAGTCCCGCTCGGCTTGTTGTAGTCAGCTAGACTCTTCTGTGCACCGCCTGGTGGTGGTGGTGGTGGTGGTAACCGATCATCCATGGTAGGAGACGGAGGAGGTGAATTGGTTCTGCCTCTCCTTGGAATCCGGGATTGTCTTGGTGGAGCAGAACTGCCTGGTCTCTCTACACTCTTAGCCTTGTCGGTTTGGGAGCGTGTAAGAGGGCGGCGATGCATACACCTGTGAACAACCTACAAATCACAAATACAACCAAAACCAGTGTAAAATCGAAGTGAATGGAAAGGTGAAAGATGGAAAGTAGAAGAATAAGATGCCAGTTCTTCTTTCAAACAATTAAAAGAAGTCCTCGACAACGGCGCCAATTTGATAACACGCTTTTGGCGTGCTTCAAATAACTAATCTACCAAGGTAGACTAGATCGTATTCTACTCGAGGTCTCTTCTTCTTGTTTACTCAAATATGTTGGTAAATTACTCAAGTTTTAACCAGTTGTGCGTGGTGTGAGTTCCACGACTTCTAATTCTAAGAAATGCACGGAAATTAAAAATTAAAACTGAAAACAGATCGAAAGATTGGTTGGTTAAAGATGACAGACAAGCTTAGACTTTGAATCCCCCTTCGTTCACCAGAGCATTGGCAATCAACAGATCAGCAGATTTTGATTCTCGTTCAATCAATTCTAAGACACCACCATAACTCCTTACCCTCAGGTTTAAGACTGGCGAACGTTCGCTCTATCCGATCTAGCTACCAAGATTAATTAGCCGCCCGAGTACGGTCACATCTCGCAACGACTTAACTAACTGGTGCAATTACTAATGATTTATGAGTTACTCTTGCAGTGGATTAACCCTAATTGGTTCCTACGAAAGGCACACTCCAATGATTAGGTTAATTGTTCGATTTGATGTTTTAAAGTAAGGCGAGCGTTCGCTTCTATCCTTAGCTTAACAAGAATCTAATCTAGGTGATCAATCTAGACAAGAAACATGAACAACGAAGAACAAATCAAACATGAAAGAGAAACTGATTGAACTTTGAATCTAATCACAGTCGATCCGTGACCGCTTTAAAGCCCTGGGTCACTTAGGGGTCATCTAGTCTAAGCTCTACGAAGTTAACTACTCATGTTCATAACAAAAGAATCAAAGGCAAAGACAGAGTTCATCTTGAACAGAGGAAGAACAGAAAAGGATCTAAAAAACCTAATTAAGACGACTCCGGCAGAACTTCGATCTCTGGTAATCTTCAATCCTAGCTCCGAGTCTCCGAGGTAAAGGGATGGCGTCACGATCTCTTCCTGGCTCTTCGAACTCTAAACTCTACTCCAGAACTCTTGAGAATTCTTGAAGTAATCAGTATTATCGGATATTTCCTTATGTTGGGCTGCCGGTTAAGTACTTATACTTAACCCTAATACCGCTGGATTTTGCCTGGAATTTTCGCCGAAAACCTATGAAGTTTTCGCCGAAAATTCCTTTGTAAAAGGCTTGACTGCTCGGCTGTATCTCCTGTGATTTTCGGACCGCCGGGTTCTCGGCGAAAACTTGGAGTTTTCGCCGAAAACTCTCTTTGTTGAACTCAGCCGATTCCTTATTGAGTTTTCGCCGAAAACCTAGGGGATTTTCGCCGAAAACTTTAGTGTAAATGGAAGCAGGATTTGGTTCGACTTGATTGACTCCTTGGATCGATTCTGGTGCGATTCCTCGAGGTTCCAACGCCTTAGACACGTCCTTGACTACTTTATTTGATGGCAAAAACCTGTGCTAACATGAAAACACTAGAAAACCATCAAATAGACCCGAAAAGGGCCAAAGTAACACAAATGGCACGAGATAGAGTAGTTGAGTGAATATTCGCTATTCTACCATAAAAACCATGTCTTAAGCAAGGAAATGTCACTTAAATGAGGCTGATAATCACGTCAAATTGAGTGTCATCAGTTAACAACATCACTCAAACCCTAGCTGGATTACAAGAAGCCTTAGCTAGAATGGAGAGGAGAGCGGCTGACCGAGAGGCCGAAAGAGCTGGGCCTCATGAAGACCTCAACCGGAGAGCCAGGAGGCTCATCCAGGAGATCGATGATGATGTGAGCAGCCTCAAGCTCACGGTCCCTAAATTTGCAGGGAAAACCAATGCCGACGAGTACTTGGACGGGGAAAGGAGCATGGAGGATTTCTTGGAGTGCCACAACTACTCCGAAAGGAAGAAAGTCACTATGGCTACCATCGAGTTCACCAACTATGCTGCCTTGTGGTGGAGTAAGTCAGAAGGCAGGTTCAAAGGGATGAGGAAGAGCCCATAGGATCTTGGAGAGAATTGAAGAGGAGGATGAGAAAAAGGTTTGTACCGGCGGCCTACACAAGAGACTTGCACACCAAGCTCCAAACCCTAAAGCAAGGAAGCATGTCCGTGGAAGAGTACAATAAGGAGATTGAGATGCTCGTGACAAGGCTTGACCTCAAGGAATATGAGGAGGCCAGGATAGCCAGGTTCACCAATGGCCTACAAAGGGACATCATGCACCAGGTCAACATCATTCACTATGTTGACTATGATGACTTAGTAGCCTTGGCTATTCGGATAGAGAGGGAATTCAAGAGTGGATTTGGAAAAAGGCCAACCCCACCAGCCACCAGTAGCTGGAAAGGAGCTTCCAGCACCGGAAACCCCCCATGAAAGCCAGGCTCCAATCGAGCCACCGGAGGGAGGTCAAATCCTAGCACTACCACCAACCGGGTAACACCTACTACGGCCCCTACTCCTCTAAATACTAACCTTAGGCCAAGCGACATTGTTTGTTGTAAATGCCAGGGAAGAGGGCATGTGGCTAGAGACTGCCCTAACCAGCGGGCCATGGTGTTAAGGGAATGGGAGGTGGTGACTGATGATGAGGAAGAAGAAGGAATGGAGGAAAATGAGGAGAGCTCTCAGAGTGGAGAGGAGGTAGAAACCAAGGGCCTGGAGAAGTTTTCAAGAATGTTTCGAAAAGTCCTAACCCGGGGATCTGAAGTTGACTCGGATCCCTTGACTGAGCCAGAGAAGTCAGCCCACACGGCCAGCACCGGGCCAGCACTTGGCCAACATCTGGCCAGCCCCGGGCCAGCACACGGCCAGCATCAGGCCAGCCCCGGGTCAGCTTAAGTGTGGGGTATTTTGATGACACTTGATTTGACGTGATTATCAGCCTCATTTAAGCGACATTTCCTTGCTTGAAACGTGGTTTTAGGGGTAAAATAACGAATATTCACTCAACTACCCTATTTCCTACCGATTTGGTCACTTTGGCCCTTTTTGAGTCTATTTGATGGTTTTCTAGTGTTTTTGTGAAAGCACATGTTTTTGCCATCATTTATGTAGCCACGGACGTGTTCAAGACCTCAAGGAGTGAACCGGAATCGAACCAGAAATCGAACCAGAGTCAGAACCGAAGATCCAACTACCCAGCACAATGTTTTCGTCGAAAAGACTATGAGGATTTCGGCGAAAATACCTTCAGAAACTCACAGGCAACGTCAGCTGATTTACACTGAAGTTTTCGGTGAAAACTTCCTTAAGTTTTCGCCGAAAATCATAGAAGAAATCAAAAAGGGGATTTTAACTAAAGTTTTCGGCGAAAATTATTTGATATTTTCGCCGAAAATATCTTCCAAATCCGGCGCTGTATTGGAAACCCTAAGCGTACCTATTTAAAGAGAAGCAGCCGACAGCCAGAGGGGGAATCAATCAATCATTATTCATATTTTCACAAATCAGACTTTTGAGAGTCAGCCGACTCTAGGGTCGATAGATAGAGTTTAGAGAGTTCGAAGATCCGTGGAGAGATCGTGACGCCATCCTTCCACCTCGGAGAACTCGGAGCTTAAAGTTGAAGATCCAGGAGATCGAAGCTTCGCGGGAGTCGTCAGAATTAGGTTTTTCAGTTCTTATCTGTTCTACCTCTGTACGATGATTTCCTTTGTTGCTTTTGATTTTGCTGTTATCGTTATGAGTAACTGAACTTGTAGAGCTTAGATTAGATGAACCCTAAGTGACCCAGGGCTTTAAAGCGGTCACGGATCGACGGTAATTAGATTCGAAGTTCAATCAGTTTCTCTTTGCATGGTTGTTTTGTTCTTGATTGTTTATGTTTCTTCTCTGGTTGATCGCCTAGATTAGGTTTTTGCAAGCTAGGGTTAGTCGCCATACATCTCCCTGCTTTGGCGCTTAAACTTGTCTTTCTTGATCATCTAGTTTAGATTCTTGTTAAGTTGAGGATAGAAGCGAACGCTCGCCTCTCTTTAAAACATCAATTCAACCAGTTAACCTTATAGTTGGAGTGTGCCTTTCGTAGGAACCGATTAGGGTTAATCCGCTTCAAGAGTAACTCATAAATCATTAGTAATTGCACCAGTTAATTAAGTCGTTGCGAGAGGCGACCGTACCCGGGCGGCTAATTAATCTTGGTAGTTAGATTGGATAGAGCGAACGTTCGCCGGTCTTAAACCTAAGGGTCAGGAGTTATGGTGGTGTATAGAAATCGATTGAATTAGAATTGAAAACCGCTGATCTGTTGATTGCCAATGCTCTGGTGATCTAAGGGGGATTCAAAATCTAAGCTCGTCTATCTTCCTGTTAGTCAACCTTTTTAATCTTTCTGCCTTTTATTTTCCTTTGTTTATTAGATTAGAAGTCGTGGAACTCACACCACGCACAACCTGTTTTAACTTGAGTAATTTGCCAACATATTGAGTAGACAAGAAGAAGAGACCTCGAGTAGAATACGATCTAGTCTACCTTAGTAGATTAGTTATTTGATACCGCTAAAACTGCAGCATCAAATTGGCGCCGTTGCCGGGGACTCTTCTAATTGTTTGAAAGAAGAGTTGGCAAATTATTCTTCTACCTTTCCGCCTTACCATTTATTTTCCTCCATATTTTCATGATTTACCTGGGTAGTGTTTTTGAGTTTTAATTATGCAGGATTTCAGGTGGGATGACCAGTACCAAGGGTGGTACATCAATGAAGCACCATATATTGAAGACTCCCAAGAGGTGGATTTACACACTAATGAGCATCAACAATGGATGGCAAGCACCCAAGCCGCGATCGACAACCTCCAATCAACGGACGATGCTGTTGATGCATTGAACGCCGCACTCAAGCGACTAGTGCAATTGAAGGGAGAAGATGCTCAAGAACATTTCGAAGAAGAGGCAGAAGCTACACACCACCAACAAAATCACCAAGATGTGTATATACCGGCTCATCAGCATCGACAACAGACGGCAAGAGTAGAATCCGCCTTGGATGATCTCCTTTCGAAGCTACAAGCTCGTAACATGGTGGATGTCGAACTCGAGCAACCAAATCCACTAATGGAAGAAGATGCTCAAGAGCCGTACGAAGATGAACATTACAATCTCACCCATAACTATTGCGAGCTAGAAGCATCTGATGAAGAATCCTTGGCGGTGGCGGTTGATGAAGACATAGAGCCAATCCATCTTGAAGTTGAAGCTGAAGAGGAGCACGAAGAAATCGAGGAGATATCCTCAATTGAGCTTCCGCCAAGTCAACCTATAGATCAAGCCAGAGACGAGCACGTGGGAATCGAAGACGTCAAGGATTTGGAAGTATACACACTTGATCCTGAGAGACCTCTTGATGAGCATCAGGTGGAGGAGATGGAGCTCATTGATCATGCCACGCCGTACTACCTCTTTCCTCCTCCAGAAGGAGAATCCGAGAAGAGCTGGTCATCCAACCAGAATCGCAATCTACTGGAGCACTACCGGTTACATCACTCATCTGGAGTGCTACATGGCACTCAACCGCTATCCTTGAAGAAGATGATTGACTTCAAGGAACTCCTAAGTTGGGGTCCCTAACAGGTACCGTCCGGCTCAAGGACGTTAAAAGAGAGCGCTTCGTGGGAGGCAACCCACGGCTGGAGTCCGTTTTTGAATTATTGAGTCAGTCTTTTTCATCGTTCGAGTCGGTTTCGGGGAGCCAAAGTGTCAGTTTTCTTTTATTTTCGTCTGTTTTAATTTTTTGTGTCAAGTCAAATTTTCACCGAAAATTCCTCAGATTTTTCGGCGAAAACCTTAGTCTGTTTGAGTCTGTTCTGTTTTTGAAGTAGTTTTCGGCGAAAATGTTTAGTTAAGTCGTCTGTCTTTGTTTTCAAAGTAGTTTTCACCGAAAACTTCACCAGTTTTTCGGTAAAAGCTTTAGTTGGGTCAGAAAATTTTCGAAAACCTTCAAAAAAAAAAAAGAGTCAAAATATTTTCAAAATTCCCCTAACCATCTTTGTTCGACTTTTATTATGTGTGGATCTGGGACACTTATCCCGGTATCCTTTTGATCTTTTTGTTGTTTTTGTTTTTGTAGGAACTTGAGTAGCTACTCCGCTCTACTCCGGACTCTCCGCGTTCATCCGCTACACTGACCATCACCTTCCAGGTTCTTCGTATCTCTCTACTCTAGATTAGTTCTGTGAGGACACAAAACCATTTAAGTGTGGGGTAGGAGTCTAGGATTATGCATGATCTTGCTTGCTATCTATGATTCTGTGGTTCAAATTTTGAAAATTCTCTAGCATAGAATTGCTCAATTCTTGACTCGTGATGTTAAGTTTGTTTTCAATTTTTCATAATGATGCTTAGACTGCTTAACCTAGAACCTGTAATCAACCTGCTTGCATCGATGCTAGATTTCCTGGTTAGAACAGAAAAGCTTATCACTCTTGTAGTTTTTCACTTTGATTGCATGATAATGACTGAATCGACTAGCAAACCAACTGTAAGCTTTTGATCCATTGCACGTAACTTGCAATTTAGATTCTTTTTGAGCGGTTTTCTGTTTGCTTGAATGAGTTAGAATTTGCATGAGACCTACTCGAGACCACACGATGACACGAGTTCTAGAATGATAGGGGCACCTAGATTCAGCTACTAAGCCAGATAGCCTGCCTAATGTTAAATCCTCTAGGTTTAAACCCTTGAGCTTGGCCTTTCTTTCGGTTCGATATACATTACAGCCATTCCCCATTCTTTCATTCCCCGTTGATCCCCTGTGGTTGTAGTTCTAGATTAGCATATCGGAAGTCGGTTTGTGGTAACTTGCCTATAGCCATTAAACAGGTGGTCTTAGCTATTATGTCCAGACGTGTAAACCTCTCTAGAAACTAAAAGAAAGAATCGGCACAAAGAAAAAAAGTGAGAAAGAAAAAGAAGAAAAGAAAAAAAAATTCCTGAAAAAAATAGAAAAAGTTCAAAGTTACAAAGTTTGTAGTATAGTTCAATAACGTTCTTCTCCCTACATATGGAAGAACGAAGTCAAAAGAAAAATGTAATGAAAAAAAAGAAATAAATAAAGAAAAAGAAAATATGCAAAACAAAGTGCTAGGTTGCTTGAGGGTATCATAGGACGAGCGTACACTATTCCACCCGTGTTTGGTTAGACAGTAGGAAACCATAAGCTAGATTCGAGGGAAGTTAGTCGAAAGCTACGCCGCACCAAAACCATCATCATACATTCCCATCATCCATCTCATTATAAACCCTTGTAGTGTAGAATTCGTTACAGTCCTAGCAGGGAAGTCCTTCTTGACTAGTTACTCGTGTTGTCACAGTGGTGGAGATGTGGTCGAATTGCAAACCTATGACAGAATTCAGTGACAGAAAATGATTGAGAGCATAAACACGTCCCTAAACACAGAGTGCGAGAGTTCCCGTGTACCAAATATTACCTGTGTGAGAAGTCTGGTCGGTTAGGTCAGAGTCGTGCATGATTTGTGTTTGCTACTTGTTGTGTGCAGATAATTAGTGAGACCAGGTTGTTTGGTTGACGTGTAAGCATGTTAGGTCACTTGTTCTAGAAGTAGCAGTTTAATAATTCATTGTGATTGCTTGAACCTTAACTTGATCAATCGTGTCATTTGTGAATCTAAGTGCGTTCTAATTTAGTTTGCTTGAGGACAAGCAAAAGCTTAAGTGTGGGGTATTTTGATGACACTCGATTTGACTTGATTATCAGCCTCATTTAAGCGACATTTCCTTGCTTGAAACGTGGTTTTAGGGGTAAAATAGCGAATATTCACTCAACTACCCTATTTCCTACCGATTTGGTTACTTTGGCCCTTTTTGAGTCTATTTGATGGTTTTCTAGTGTTTTTGTGAAAGCACAGGTTTTTGCCATCATTTATGTAGCCACGGACGTGTTCAAGACCTCAAGGAGTGAACCGGAATCGAACCAGAAATCGAACCAGAGTCAGAACCGAAGATCCAACTGCCCAGCACAATGTTTTCGCCGAAAAGACTATGAGGATTTCGGCAAAAATACCTTCAGAAACTCACAGGCAACGTCAGCTGATTTACACTGAAGTTTTCGGCGAAAACTTCCTTAAGTTTTCGCCGAAAATCATAGAAGAAATCAAACAGGGGATTTTAACTAAAGTTTTCGGCGAAAATTATTTGATATTTTCACCGAAAATATCTTCCAAATCCGGCGCTGTATTGGAAACCCTAAGCGTACCTATTTAAAGAGAAGCAGCTGGCAGCCAGAGGGGGAATCAATCAATCATTATTCATATTTTCACAAATCAGACTTTGGAGAGTCAGCCGACTCTAGGGTCGATAGATAGAGTTTAGAGAGTTCGAAGATCCGTGGAGAGATCGTGACGCCATCCTTCCACCTCGGAGAACTCGGAGCTTAAAGTTGAAGATCCAGGAGATCGAAGCTTCGCGGGAGTCGTCAGAATTAGGTTTTTCAGTTCTTATCTGTTCTACCTCTGTACGATGATTTCCTTTGTTGCTTTTGATTTTGCTGTTATCGTTATGAGTAACTGAACTTGTAGAGCTTAGATTAGATGAACCCTAAGTGACCCAGGGCTTTAAAGTGATCACGGATCGGTGGTAATTAGATTCGAAGTTCAATAAGTTTCTCTTTGCATGGTTGTTTTGTTCTTGATTGTTTATGTTTCTTCTCTGGTTGATCGCCTAGATTAGGTTTTTGCAAGCTAGGGTTAGTCGCCAGACATCTCCCTGCTTTGGCGCTTAAACTTGTCTTCCTTGATCATCTAGTTTAGATTCTTGATAAGTTGAGGATAGAAGCGAACGCTCGCCTCTCTTTACAACATCAATTCAACCAGTTAACCTTATAATTGGAGTGTGCCTTTCGTAAGAACGATTAGGGTTAATCCGCTTCGAGAGTAACTCATAAATCATTAGTAATTGCACCAGTTAATTAAGTCGTTGCGAGAGGCGACCGTACCCGGGCGGCTAATTAATCTTGGTAGTTAGATTGGATAGAGCGAACGTTCGCCGGTCTTAAACCTAAGGGTCAGGAGTTATGGTGGTGTATAGAAATAAACTGAATTAGAATTGCAAACCGCTGATCTGTTGATTGCCAATGCTCTGGTGATCTAAGGGGGATTCGAAATCTAAGCTCGTCTATCTTCCTGTTAGTCAACCTTTTTAATCTTTCTGCATTTTATTTTCCTTTGTTTATTAGATTAAAAGTCGTGGAACTCACACCACGCACAACCTGTTTTAACTTGAGTAATTTGCCAACATATTTGAGTAGACAAGAAGAAGAGACCTCGAGTAGAATAGGATCTAGTCTACCTTGGTAGATTAGTTATTTGATACTGCCAAAACTGCAGCATCACTAAGTATGTGGTCAGGTTCAAATACAGTCCCCCTCCAAGAACTAGGCAAGCCCGGATAAGTGTCCGGCCTCAACCGGCCCTCGTCAAGGCCCCGACGCCTGAAGCTACACCGAACCTAAACCCGGCGCCAGGCCCACCTCGGAGCCCTGAAGCATCCCCTAAGGCTCCAGGAGACATAGGACCATTCTGGGACCCGTTGGAGGCCTTCCTAGAAGAACGCCAGAGAAGAAGGACCGAGATAGTGGCTGAGGTAAAGAAGGCCAATCCTACCCCGAGCACCACGCCGGGCCTAGCACCAAGGCTAGGCCCTTAGGAGCTTAAGCCTACCAGGGAGCGGGTGTCAGCACTTGGAGAACCTCTAAGGACCTTCCTAGAGGACTGGGCCAAGTGGGAACGGCAAGGCTCAGAGAGAAATGGAGAGAGCTCGAAGATAGCCCCGACACAGGCACCCGCACCGATACCGGAGGGCCCCTAATGGCACTTAGCACCGGGCCATCAAATGGCTCTGGCCTTTGGAGGTTTTCCGCAGACCTTGGAGACTATCTGGCCCCAAGAGCAAGCTCCAGCAAGTGCCACCCCAATCCGAGCAATGGAGAACCAGGAAATGAAGATCCTGGAGGGTGAGCATGGCAAGGACCGGATCAACCCTAGCCCCGGAGCCCGAACAGACTCAACATCAGACCTAGAACTGGCCCCGACATCAGGAGTTCAAGCCAACCCAACATCAGCCTCAGAGCCGCCACCAAAATAACTGCCAAGTACAAAGGCGGCGCCGGCTTTCCTAATCCGGACCGCGCGTGAATCTCCAATCCGACCGGATCCGCCAATTTTTTCGAATTAGAGTTTTTCCCACATTTTGTTAGTTTTATTCCTTTTTAGTGTTTTGTTCAGACTTCTCTTTTAAGTAGCGATTGTTTAAGATTAAATATGTCCCTTTTAGAGTTCTAAATAGGATTTATTGTAGTTCTTTATTATTTAGGAATTATTATCCTAGTAGGAGTCGTCGAGCCTGTTCACGACTTCCTCTAGTATAAATAAGAGGCTCCGGCCTCTCTTTGTAAGCAACTTTCCCTTGAATAAAATTACTTCAGAACTTTGTTCTTTCCCTCAAGTCTTTGCTCGTTGTTGCTTTGCTTAAGGTTGGTATTATCGACAGAAGCATCCATCTTCTGTAGTGGAGCCATTCGACCAGACACTCTCGGTTCCTGGCTATATACAACCAACGGGTCCAAGTACGAATCCCGCCCCGGTTTCGCAGGTTGAACTTCAGTGTTGGTATCAAGCTCACGGTGGTTCGGGTCTCTGAGCAGCTCTCGCTGCAGTTCATCATCCAAGAGGTGACCGGGTCAAGGATAGCCGACTCTAGAGGTTCACATCAAAACCCCCCTATAATAACTACTTACATAGTCAACTTGGTTGAAATCACAATCTCGTGCTCATGTGAAAGCAACAATATCTTGTATTTCACCATGCTTGCTGCCCTAAGATGGTGGAGTTTCTTCATAATGTTCGAAATTGGACCCCTACAAAAGAAAGGTTAACTAGTTAACAACAATATCATATATACTAGTTAGTATGATTTGATAACTAGTTAACTACACAAACCCACACAAAGGTATCTGCAAAACTTAAAAAAATTGATAATTAATTAAAACAATAACCAAAAACTAACCGTAAACTGTTGATTAAAGATCCATCTCTTCACAATCTTATCATCCTTGACTGATTTCCTGTTCAAATAATCAATGTATGTCAAATGTCTTGACTGATATGTTCTGATCAGGTTTGAGGGTAAGTAGTTGTGCTATTTTGAGAGATATGGCATAATAAGCATTCTCGACATCCTTTATGCAAAACAAAACTTCATCCCTATTTAAAAAAAAAAAAACAAAACATGCATAAGAAAAATTAAAAGTACATGTAACCTGAATAAAAAACTACAGATAACTAGAAACAACAATGATAACTCATTAACAAAATAATATGTAGAGAAAAACACATACTGATCAAGATCTTCGTTGATCAATGATCCTCTTTGCAATCCCTTCTTCTGAATTTAGAAGGACTGTTTGAGATCGAAGAACCGGAACCTCAATGATAGGTATAGCTCTAATAGGGGCAACATCCGATTGTTCAATTGTTGGCACTAGCAAGCTGATCTGCGTGGGATGGTTAATGAAGTCATCGTAAAGGCTGTTGTAGCAACCTTTACTCCTTGAACCCATCCTTCCCGGGCTAAGTGAGTTAGGGACGATAGCTTTGACAAACTGCTTCTATCTGTTAAATGAAGTTAACAAGTTAACATATCATATGTATATTTGAAAGTTAAGAAGTTAACATTTAAAAATGTTAACTAGTTAACAAAGTAACATGTAAAAAAGATAACTAGTTAGGTGGATAAAAAATGTTTTACGTATATCTTCCTTTAGCTGAACAACATGAACAAGCTTATCCAATGGGCTTAAAACATTTGGGAGAGGTATGCCAACTTCTTAGAGAGATCCTAGACTCTCGATTAGCTTGCCCCTGGTGGGTTTAACAAGGGTGTCGAATGTAACATCCCGAATCAGCGCAACAATAACATCCTCCTCTTCCTTTGACATACCATCAAAAGCAATCCCATATATTAAAGGATGATGCGTAATTGTCCTAATTTAATCAGAATCATGCTCACCTTCCTAAGGGGTTGCATCCTCTTGCGGTGGATCAGGAGTTCCTATGTTCGTTTCTTCCAAAACAAAATCATCAATTGATGCGTCTTTCGTAGGATCATTGACCTGTTGTCCCTTGTTGATGTCATCATCGTCAAGATAATCATATTTTATGTCTCCTTTGGCATTAACAGCATCATCTGCATCCTCATCATTGTCACCATCACTGTCCTTATCCTCATCGTTGTCGTCCCCTTTTTATGTTCATCATCTATTTTTGGTTGCTCACTAGGTGTAGTAACATCAGAAGTATGAACCCCAACACCGGAAATAGCAGAGGGGTTCACAGTATCTGAAACATAGGTGATAGGAAAAAAACAATTAGTAACTAGTTACCTCTAGGTAACTAGTTAATAAATCATATGAATAGTTAATAATGCATCAGAAAATAAGGCCTAACCCTTGACTTCCATTGGTTTTTTCACCAAGAGCAGGATCAACATGAGAGATGACAGTGTCATCTGCATTCAACTGCTCAACAATGCCTGAAAAAAATACAAAAAGTTAACTAGTTAACATTGTGATAACAAGTTAAGAAATAAAGACCAAAAAATAAAAAAGCGACATACCCATGCCTTCAACAATGGCATCACTTGCAGCAGCATTGATAATGTTGCCTGGTTTCAACTAATCACATGTAGCTGAAAAAAAAATAGTTAACTACTAAGTAGTTCACAGAACAAATTAAACAAAATGAAAGAACAAAAACAAAGAAAGTCCCCTTACCCATGTCTTTAGATAACAAGTTAACATCATCACTTGCTACAACATTGACAATGGTATCTAATTCCAGCTCTTTGTTTAAAGTCGATCCATCAGCAGCAGCAACAACATCTGGTGGACCAGTGGGTGCAACGTTAGCAACATCACCGCCAATGTTTCCAGCATCAGTAACATCATCTGCCACCTCATCATATGATTTGATCAACTCATCAAGTGCAAAAATGGATGAATTGTAATGTGAAATCATTGATGTACAACGATCACATGCATTCTCCAACGTAGCCTTCAATGCAATTGTCTGAACAAACAAACAAGTTAACTAGTTATAAAAATATTAAAACTATTTACTAGTTATATGCTATACTGTTAACTAGTTAGTTGCTATACTGTTAACTAATTAGTTGCTACAAGAAGCTAACTAATTACCTTATAACGTGATGCAATATCAGAGGATTATAATTTAGCTGACAGAAAAGAAACTTCAATATGCTGCTTTTTTGAAAAGCCCTCACTAGCGTCAAACCTTGCTCTTTTTGAAATCTTCCGAACAACACCTTAACTACTTCCTCCTTTCTTCTCACCTGACTTCTTTGGTTTCTTTAAAAAGTCAATATTGAGTGTGTTGTCATCGAAGCTCTTTTGTGCTTTTCGCATAGTCTTCTTACTCCTTGTTTTACCAACCAGTTCATCAGCTATAATAATTGTGGACTTCTGCACAACCTTCTTTCTTTTTTACTGATGGTTTGTTAGTTGTAGTGACAACCCCTTTCCCCTTTCTATTGACAACTAGGTTGTCATCATCATCATCATCTCCCTGTCATCAACAATAACAAGCTTTTTCCGCTCAGAATACTGTTCGACAGCTTCATTCATATAATCCTTTACTTTTTCATTCATGAAGTACTGCAAAATGCACGGTGGATCCCCACATGACTTCAACTGCTTGAAGGAAGCAAGGTGTGTCACCTGGATACACACATTTAAAACAAAAGTAACTAGTTAACAATGTAATTGTAAAATGTTAACAAGATAACAAGTTAACTAGTTAACGGTGAATACTTGCAACCAAGAAGTGTACATAAGTGACAATTATTTGGTTGCCCCTGCACGTGGAGATACGCAGCTTGAACATATCTACCCCGAACTCACACCAGTTGTAACTTTTAAATTTCAACAACATGTCCCCTGTCACATAGTATAAGTACTGGATGTCAACCATGTGCGACGAGTTGGGTGACATCAAGAAGCAAACAATGTAGATGAAGAACAACGCAAACCAATCGCTGTCAGAAACATTCACCTGAAATAGTGCATACTTGATAGACTTGAGTAAATACCCCCACGGTATGCTTCCAACAGAAAATGATCGATGAACTCAGAATAGTCCACTAAAGGTAGGCTCGACAATTCAAGGACAGGAAACCTACCACTAGGTAGAGAGTATGCCACCTTGTAATCACTCGTTTCCAACTTCTTCTTGGAACCATCAGGGAGAGCAACCAAATGGGAAAATCAGTCATAGTGTTGAAGCACCCAACATAAACATGTAATATCAATTTCAATGATAGAAATTGAAGCTAGCAATTGCATATTGTATGATAAAAGCTGGTCAACATGACCCTCGGGTAACAACTAGAAAATATCATGAATGCTTACAGTAGTATTTGTCGGGCGACACTTCTTAATTTGAACGCCTGAATCAACGGATAACCAAACAAAAGAGAACATGTTAATAAGTGTCAGTGATAACTAATTAACAGATATAAAACTGAGCATAACAAAAAAGAATGTTAACTAGTTAACACACACATATATACACAAAAAACTCTTAGAGAACTAGCTAAATACCAAACGAGAACTAGATAACTAGTTAACAGATAGAGATATTTCATAGTTAACTAGTTAACAGACCTAATAAAAACCCAAACTCATAACAAAAATCGTACATGCAAAACCTAAAAGCACACAATCTCAAACCAAAAACACAAAAGCGTGTTCAAAATTTTAAAAATCCCCCTTGTAACCCCCCGAACTCACACCAGTTGTAACTTTTAAATTTCAACAACATGTCCCCTGTCACATAGTATAAGTACCGGATGTCAACCATGTGCGACGAGTTGGGTGACATCAAGAAGCAAACAATGTAGATGAAGAACAACGCAAACCAATCGCTGTCAGAAACATTCACCTGAAACAGTGCATACTTGATAGACTTGAGTAAATACCCCCACGGTATGCTTCCAACAGAAAATGATCGATGAACTCAGAATAGTCCACTAAAGGTAGGCTCGACAATTCAGGGACAGGAAACCTACCACTAGGTAGAGAGTATGCCACCTTGTAATCACTCGTTTCCAACTTCTTCTTGGAACCATCAGGGAGAGCAACAAAATGGGAAAAGCAGTCATAGTGTTGAAGCACCAAACATAAACATGTAATATCAATTTCAATGATAGAAATTGAAGCTAGCAATTGCATATTGTATGATAAAAGCTGGTCAACATGGCCCTGGGGTAACAACTAGAAAATATCATGAATGCTTACAGTAGTATTTTTCGGACGACACTTCTTAATTTGAACGCCTGAATGTAGAAACCTATGTCTGAACAACGGATAACCAAACAAAAGAGAACATGTTAATAAGTGTCAGTGATAACTAATTAACAGATATAGAACTGAGCATAACAAAAAAGAATGTTAACTAGTTAACACACACATATATACACAAAAAACTCTTAGAGAACTAGCTAAATACCAAACGAAAACTAGATAACTAGTTAACAGATAGAGATATTTCATAGTTAACTAGTTAACAGACCTAATAAAAACTCAAACTCATAACAAAAATCGTACATGCAAAACCTAAAAACACACAATCTCAAACCAAAAAACAAAAAGCCTGTTCAAAATTTTAAAAATCCCCCTTGTAACCCACCCCCCCCACCGCAAAAAAAAATGAGATTCAACCCTAAAAACCCCTTCCCCAAACACACGAACATAGAAAACTGAAAACATGAACCAAAAATTGAAGGAAAACGAATTAAAGTACAAAAGCTACAAAGTATAAAAAGTCTCTCTTACTTTGAGAAGTTAGGTCTACCCATTGCTGATTGCTGTTGATAAGCTGATCGTAGGAAAGATGAAACAGGGAATAATGAGAATGAAAATAAGGAGAATGAGGGAATGAAGAATGAAGGTGTGAGCAGACTAAAATGAACTACAACAAATTGGAAACCGGAATCGAGAGATCGTGGAGGAGGTGAGGGGGGGGGGGGGAATTGAAAACGGAGCCGAAGGTGTGGGAAGTGCTTACGGGGGTTGCAGCAAAAATTGAAAAGAGAGGAAGAAAGATGAAGTTCCAAAATTTCCCTGAGTGAAGTGAATGAAATCTCGGCCGCTGAATTCAAAATGACAAATCGAACAGCCCAAAAAAGGTTGGACCGCATTCCAAACCCAGCAAAAGGTTAGATGCAGATCCGAGGCCGGCACACCAAACAATCCTGATTTTCTTACATGATTTCGAACCAAGGCGTTTGGCTTCTCTGCAACCCCATACCTAAAAATACCACGGATGCATCTCACACGTATTCAAGTACACATGCATTTAGTTGTTGTTTTTTGTTCATTTTGTTGGCAATAGTGGCAAATTTTTGTAGGCTGCCACGGTGATCATTTCCGCTTATCCGTTTCCTTGAGACCCAAAAAATTCACACCCGTAGTCGGTGCGTCATCATTCGTCAACCCATTAGTTAACTCACAATCACTTCGTCAGCATTGTTAAAGACTGATGAATCCCACCAGTCACCTCAATTAGTAATCCGATCATCCCTTCATCCCTTCATCCCTTCGGTTCTCCACTTCAATCATCCTTAAGCTGGGCTCAGTCAGTCATCACCGACAACAAAAACACTTGCAAGGTTTTCCCGTTTCACTACTTCTTCCTGCTTGTTTTATTTACATCCTAATTTCAACTTTAAAATGTGGTTTTTGTTTCTTCGAATTTCTGGGTCTTTGTTGCTTTGGATTCACAGTGGCTGAGTTTGTCGTTCCCGAGAGAAATACATCGGAGCTTTAATTAAAAAAATGGTTTGCTCGTCTCTGTGTGGGCCTAATCTTTCAATATATTACCTACAATTATCAACAATTGTTGAGTTCAAAAGGGAATTGCACGTCTCCTAACGGACTCCTACTTTGACCTGGGAACGAAAGATTCCACCTTTCGTCATGTTCACACTGTTTGATTCTATTATGTGTATATTGAGAAAAAGGACGGACAAGTGACCAACCAAAAGCTATTCTTGCTGACTCCCCCAATAAAAACGGTCTATGGATGTGTATTAAGTGCAGGTGAGGGAACAGTTGGTAAGACTTAGGTTGATTTAATGGATGGATTTAAAGAGGACAGCCCAGTTCTTGAAAGTAACGACATAGTATACAAACAAGGGTCTGGTATTGAAACTGGCACTAGTAACAGGCCTCCTGTTCTGGAAAAGGCTAGAGAGGAAGGTCAAGGTGGGAGAGAAATGGCTCCCGCTGGCAACTCTATTCACCGGTCTGGTTCAAGGCCCCAGCTTGATCTTAGCAAGGCTGCAATTCAGGGGAATTTTGAGGAGAAGGATCCTACCATTCTGCTGCCTAACCAGTCTGATGATATTTCTCATTTGGCTCTTGATATTGGAGGTTTGTCATTTTCTAATTTCCATTGCTTCTGTGCTTAATTCTACCTTGTTTTGTCTGTTTAAATGCATGAATAGCAGAGAGTTGGGTCTTTCTCTGCGTAGTCTGTTATAGTTATCAATGTGTTATTTTGTGCATGATTAATAACTCTGACGTTAAGTCACTTGAATCTCCAATTGTGTACTTGGCTATCTGATTTAGTGAACAAAATGGAACTGTTTGCGAAGTTTAGAATTTCAAGTGACAGCCTTTAGTTTTTTCCCCTTGACAATGTATGGTGTTGAGGCTGTTCTCTTCCTTCTCAATGATACGGTAGCCATTTTGTTCCGGTCTCCAAAAGATGAATGTTGTTTCTCCTTTCACTTCATGAAGCATTGATATCTTCCTGCAGAGTGTGATTAACCCTCGCGGCAATTGAAAGTATCTAAGCCGTCTGCATGGTTTATCTGCAGGATCTCTAATAAAACTTGTATATTTTTCAAGACATGAAGATCGATCAAGTAATTACAGAAGAGCAATGACACTGCGGGAAAAAACTAGGAATTTCAAATGGTAGTAGGAGAAGCTTCCCTGTTCTTGGTGGAAGGCTTCACTTCGTGAAGTTTGAGACAACCAAGATTAATGAGTGCTTGGAATTTATCTCTTCCAAACAGCTTCATTGTTGTGGTATATAAATAAGCTGTCACTACTTGCCCGCCCACTTCACTTTTTTCTCTTTCCTTGTTTGAATATGAAGGTGTCAATAGCAGTCTGATACATTCTATTTTACTTGTGTTCTTGCTCCATCCCTTTTCTGAGGTAACTCCTGTAACTTTTGTATGAACAGGAGTAGATGCAGGTAATGGGCTTCCTGGAACCACAGCGAACAGCAATGCTGTAATCAAGGTTAACTTGGTGTTTATAAACATAACTATAGAATTCCTCGAAGCTATTTTGATTTTATTCTGTTAATAACACAGTTGCTTTACGCTAGCATTATAGAATGCAGTGATAAGAACAAATTGTTAAGAATTAGCATCTGAGTTTACAGTCTAGTATATTATAAATGATTACACATGCTGTACAATAGTATGGGGCTGAAGACTCACTTCCAGCCATCTGTCTTCATTGTTGAAGTACTCAACCGTGTCATGTTTTGTCTATCCTTGAGTGTTGAGTCATAAGCTCATTTGATATAATGCAGCAATTGACAACTCCCATTTGCCTAATTAGTAATTACTCAACTGTTCCCATCTTTATAAGTGCTTCTGGAAGAATTGAATTCCTCACAACAGTGCTCTGACATTTCTAAAAGAGTAATGGTTAGTTATGGATTGCATGATTTTGGTAATTACTACTGTAGTGTGTTACCAGCTTCTTGTTTTGATATTATTTTCTTTCTTATGTGTTTAGCATGTATTCGTAATAACAAGTTAGTTGTCTCTGAAGGCCACAGGCGGGGGGGCATATAAGTTTGCTGATCTCTTCAAGGAAAGACTTGGGGTTAGCCTTGACAAGGAAGATGAGATGGACTGTCTAGTGGCAGGAGCAAATTTTTTGCTTAAGGTGAAAATCTGACGCTAAGTTCATTTTTATAAATTTAATTTTTTCCATGCGTAAACAATAGGGTTTGGTTGATCACGTTTAGTTCCTCAAACCTGTGACTATATTGACTTATTTAATATGCTTCAAGGTTTATTTAGTTATATATTTTGTGTTTTTGCTTACCATTGGACACAGAAAACTGAAGCAGCTTCACGAAAATGTGTCTAAATAGAACATTAGATTCTCAGCATTGTTCTATAATCTCTGCTCTCAACTATTTCAGTTGACAAACTGTATACCTGACGTTGGAATATGACAGAGATTGGTCTGAGTATGTCATGATTCTGTTTGGTTGTCTGCCAGTATATTTGAGCCTCATCTATTCCAATCCATGCTGGCGGTTTACAAGACACATTAAAGTGCATTCATTTTTCGTAAAATTTCTATATGTAGGTCTTAATACATTAACATTGTTTCTTATGGTGTTTGTTAATCACAATTTTGCGTAGGCTATTCGTCATGAAGCTTTCACCCACATGGAGGGTCAAAAAGAGTTTGTGCAGATTGATGATAATGATCTTTTCCCTTATCTTCTAGTTAACATTGGTTCTGGCGTTAGCATGATCAAGGTACTGAACTACTCTCTAACAAGTTTATCAGCACTTTATTGTTATTATAATTTGTTATTGAAGAGGATTAGGCTGTACATTTTGTGCTTGCAGGTTGATGGAGATGGGAAGTTTGAGCGTGTTAGTGGGACGAATGTCGGTGGTGGTACATATTGGGGATTGGGGAAGCTGTTGACCAAGTGCAAGAGGTTGCTGTCATACCTAGCCGATTCTCAAGTTTTTTCTCTATATCAGTTGCTGTTTTCTCTGTTTTGATTCAGACTGTTGCAGCTTTGATGAATTGCTGGAGCTGAGCCAAAGAGGAGACAATAGTACTATTGACATGCTTGTTGGTGACATTTATGGTGGTACAGATTATAATAAGGTAATCAGATATTAGTGGTCTTGTTGATTCGTCTAAACAAAGCATTATTTCTAATTGTAGTGTGATATTTAGGATGCATTCTCAGAAAGAACATATTTCTAAAGATTCCTTGTACTTGTTCCTTTCTTAGCAGATATAGCTCAGTGGTCCTCTAACCTACTTTATTGGTAGATAGTATCAGTTTGGAGTTTTCTAATAATCTGTCCTGTAGCATCATTTTTAAAATGTATTATTATAATCTGTCCATTCTCTGTAACCACAGATTGGTCTCTCTGCATCAACAATTGCATCTAGTTTTGGTAAGGCCATTTCTGATAAGAAGGAACTTGAAGACTACAGTCCTGAAGATATTTCTCTCTCTCTTCTACGGATGATTTCTTACAATATTGGACAGGTGAGAAAGCCGATGTCAGTTTGGATACACAGTTCTAAGTTGGAATAGATGCTTTGATATCATAACAGCAGTCAACCTACTTTTACAGTTTCAAGCTTAGTATTCCTTTCTTTTTGCATCCTTATTGTCTTAGTAATTTTTGTTATCTTGTCTATTCGACCTAGATATGGTCATGATGGCTTTGACTCTGCTTTCCTCTGCAGATTTCATATTTGAATGCCCTTCGATTTGGACTGAAGCGGATCTTTTTTGGTGGTTTCTTCATAAGAGGTCATGCTTATACCATGGACACAATATCCTTTGCTGTCCAGTTCTGGTGAGTGTTGTTTGGAAGCATTGCACTTTGAAGTTCAATACTTCCTATATGTTTGATATCAATCTTAAGCACCTTTCAGTTTAGGTTAGTGTTCAATTTTAAAAAACCCTGTAAGGATATTAATATTATAATTCCATTATCTAGGTCCAAAGGAGAGATGCAAGCTATGTTTCTGCGACATGAAGGGTTTCTTGGGGCCTTAGGGGCATTTATGAGCTACGAGAAGCATGGTCTGGATGACTTGATGGTTCATCAGTTGGTTGAAAGATTCCCCATGGGAGCACCCTATACGGGTGGGAAGATTCATGGACCACCACTTGGTGATTTGAATGAGAAGGCAAGTAAACTTGAGTTTATAAACATGAACTAATCATTCAGTCTATGTATCTGGATCAAGTTCTTCCATAGCTTTTTCGGACACTATTGAAACTATACTTCATGTAAAAAACAATTTCTAGTGCTTTGTGAACCAAGTTTGTTAATGAAATCATTAGCTTCCACATCGGCCATGATTATCCTTCTCTTACAACCATGGTCCTGCCTTCCTAGCTGCTCCTAAGTTATTATGTTTGAAGTCAAGAGTTTCATAAGTTCATAGTGTGTGTCTACCCAGCTCTGCTTTTAGATTATAGGATATTGGTAAAATAAAAGGCTACAATGATTCTCTAGGTAGAAACGTGTTTTTCTTTGTACAGAGGAGATGCTCTCTTGTTATCTTTCTGACCCAGAATGGCCATGGTAAAAGGTGCACAAAGTAGTTCCACTAAGCTGATTCTTTAGCATCTTCCATTTTCAAAAGTATCTCTGATGTTTAATTGGGAATAAATTCTTCAAGTAACAAGATTAGCATCTTGCCCAGTTAAAAAAATACCTATTTTTTTCGATGGAAAAACTGGGGTTGGAATCTCTAGATGCTTGAAAGGGTACTGGGACATTAAATCAAACACTTAAAAATTTTCCTGTTAAGAATAGGCTCTTCATATTTACTACCTTAATGGAGGCAACAACAAACTCTCTCAGCTTTCCTGTTCAACAGCCTAATATATAGTCCATCTCTGAATGTTAGGCTTGATACACAAAACTGTGCTTTCTCTGACCAAAAAAAATTCATTCACTTGTCTGAGAGCAAAGTGAGCTTCATTTGCACTTTACAATTTGTTTACTGTAAGTCATGTAGTAATCCTTTTGTCTAACTGTCCCCTCAACAAACTTGCTGGTTAAAAAATGGTCTTTCAGAAATCCCAAGGGAATCCAAATGACTTTGGTGACACACGTGTGATATGAATGTTTCTGTAGGTGATGTGGGCCTTCAGGACTATGATCTCTGGCTTACATGTTTGTTTCTTTTGAGATATTATCTTTGCGGGCTTTCTGTCAAGTACTTTATTCTCATGCTCTCACTTGTGCCATCCATTGCTGATGAATTTATTTTAGAAACTCTTATCCTTGTTTCAGGCATGAAAAAAGTGTGGCAGGCTTGTAGTTTAATCACTAGAAGTCCATATCTTTCCTTGAAAACTAGTTTTACAGTTTATGATCTTACTTTTTATCTACATGCAGATTTCTTGGATGGAGAAGTTTGTGCTGAAAGGAACAGAGATTACTGCACCTGTGCCAATGGCTCCCGGGGGAACTACTGGGCTTGGTGGCTTTGAGGTTCCTTCCTCAAAAGGGGGCACATTGCGATCTGATGCGAGTGCGCTCAATGTTGGGGTTCTCCATCTCGTACCAACTTTGGAGGTGTTTCCCCTGTTAGCAGACCTGAAAACGTATGCAGAAGCTGAACACTCTTGCTCTGAATCTATTAGTACTTCGACCTCTTATTGAACAATGTGCATCTGAGTACAATTATGGGCCGTGTGATTTTGATTATACTTCCAAATTATTATCCAGTAATATATAGCTATATTTGGAGTAAGATTACTGTGTGGAGTAATTGGCTTCTAACTGTTTCTCTTCAATGTGACGTTTTCTGGTTACATACAAAGTCTTAATGAATAGAGCATGTCATTTACACTTCATTATAGAACATGTTTTTTGTTCTTTGTACCTCTGCATTTTCTGACTGTTGAATTCTGTGCTAACAGGTATGAGCCCAACACCATTGATCTCTCTGATCACAATGAGTTGGAGTAAGTAATTTCAATACTTGCTTCCTACAGGCATAGATCTTTTATATGACAGCTTTTTGTTGGATTCTCAACATCTTCGAATTTGATTAACTAGTGTTGTGTATGTTACTATATTAATATAGGTACTGGTTTACTGTTCTGTCTGAGCATATGCCTGATCTCGTTGATAAGGTACTGACTAAGTTTTCCTGGAGAGGTTTAAATATTCTTTTATCTTACTACTTATGTATCCTCAATTAAGTCATATTATTATAAGAGGTCTGTTTGAAGACCTACCCGGTGCTTCTAGCATGAGTCTGGCACTTCAATGGCTTGGGATTTGACTGCGTACCTAAAAAATATTGAACTTTGAAGTTTAAGCCCATCTTTTTGTGTAGGAATTAAGAATTTACCCTCTGTCCATGGCCGCCTTGTTTATTAACTAAGTTTGACAAGATACAGGGGTGGGTTATTTGTCTATTCAAGAGAACCAGAGGGGGTACAGTTAGTGCCCATCAGTTAATCCAACTCTACTTGGCATATATTCAAATGTGATTTAGTCGTAAACCATACTTTGCTTTTATAAGTTTTTCAGTATTAATAGATATTTCTTAACCAACAAATTGATAATAAGAGAAGTATAGAAAGCAAGTTGGGGATTAAATTATCTACTGCATCAACTTGATCCATTTGATAATAGGACGAAAATGGAGGCAGTAAACATTATTCCCTCCCAACCCATCTGGTCCCAATCTTTTCTGTTGAACTTGCTGGAGATTCTTTCTTTTGTTAAGGTCAATCGTACAATTGAAAGCCACCGTCTTTAATTTTCTTACTCTAAGGGATTATTGAAAATATTCTAGGCAGTAGCAAGTGAGGGGGGAACTGACGATGCAAAAAGAAGGGGTGATGCTTTTGCTCGTGCATTTTCTGCTCACTTGGCAAGGTAATTTTGCCACCCATCAGAGCTACCTCTTCACAAAAATGCTTCACTTATTTGTTCAAAAACAGAGTGTTCTACAAAAAATGCTGTATATAGAAAGACATTCATCATTCCATTTGCTGACCTAGTTGCCGATTATGCATCTATCATGTTCCAGAAATTCAGCTCACCTCCCATCTTTATGGGAATTGTGCTGAGAAACAAGTAGAAGGTTTTTAGGAAGTTTGGAATGTGATTCTGGTTAACGTTGTCAGAGGGGAAAGATGTAACTGTGCTAATCAAATCTTTTTATAGATAAGATTGCACAACAACTGCTTATTGATTGAGAAAAATTGTTCTAATTATTATTTTTAGTTATCTTTTATAATGTTGATAAAAATCCAGGTAAATGAAAAAGTGTGGAATCATAGTGATTCAACTTCATTATACCTTTCAATCATTGAGTATCATACATCGTTGCTTTTTGGATGCTGAGTATGCCATCTCACATCATTCAAGAGCCATGGACCAAAGAAAAGCCTCATGATGTTATTTTGCTCTCTTCCATCTGTCAATTTTGATCACTGTGTGTAGGTTGATGGAGGAGCCCGCTGCATATGGGAAGTTAGGGCTGGCCAATCTTTTGGAGCTCAGAGAAGAGTGTCTTAGAGAGTTTCAGTTTGTTGATGTCTATCGAAGCATTAAACAAAGGTGAGACATTTTATCTTGAATTTTCAGTTGATCTGATTCAACCTTTTTTCCCACTGTCACTGTGATGCTTTCTTGTTCCTCCCAATGTTGGATGCTTATGCAATGTAACTGGTTTATACGCAAAGATATTTAGATAAGCTTATGAAGTGGGACGCATGTTATTTTTACGTAGACGGCATTTTGTTTCTTGGGGTTGATTTCTTACAAGTCGATCAGGATCACAGGATTGCAATGGAGCCGTTTTAGTATTATTTACCTAATTATGGTACATGTCACAGGGAAAATGAGGCATCACTTGCTGTGTTACCTGACCTATTAATGGAACTTGATAGTATGACTGAGGTATGTTTTATTCGATAAAAAGGTTTACAGTACCCCAGAAGATACATCGTTGATGAAGTTCTGGCTAGCCCGCAACTGTGGCAATCACAATATATATATATTTTCCTTTTCCTACAGGATACACGATTGCTTACCTTAATTGAGGGAGTTCTCGCTGCTAACATATTTGACTGGGGATCTCGTGCCTGCGTGGATCTCTACCATAAAGGAACAATAATTGAAATCTATAGAATGAGTCGCAATAAAATGCAAAGACCTTGGCGGGTTAGTGACAAAAAGGTTCCGTATTAATTTCAGAATCTTGCTGTAATCTTATTGGTTTTGTGATCCATGTCTTAGGTGGATGATTTTGATCTCTTCAAAGAGAGAATGTTGGGTTCTGGAGATAAGAAGCCTGTTCCACACAAGAGAGCTTTACTTTTTGTGGACAACTCTGGTGCTGACATTGTTCTAGGAATGCTTCCTTTGGCAAGGGAACTCCTTCGTCGTGGGACTGAGGTAATGTTATCTTCAAAGGCTTTAACAAAAGCTACTTCCATCATATGGTGTATGACTTGTTTGATCACACTGATCCAAAGTTGGATAATATGAATGCTTCTTTGTATTTGCATCCCTTCTCCACTGTTTCAACGAACTGGAAATGACATGTTGCAGGTTGTTTTGGTTGCGAACTCTCTTCCTGCTCTGAATGATGTAACTGCTATGGAGGTTCCTGACATTGTTGCTGAGGCTGCCAAGGTTAGTCCGCAGGCCTCATCTGCTCATGTCTTTTATTTTTTCCTATAAAGTGATTGCTACGTTTTGGTTTCCTATTTTGCTCATTTATGTTAAACCTTGTCTAGTTTTAACTTCCATGTCGGATCCCATGGATTCTGCTTTCTGCAGTAGCTTTAGTTCAAAGATACTTTTTGGTGGCTAGGGTTGACTAGTCTAACCACATAAATGGTAGAGGTGTCGGTGAATTTCTTACTAGATTGTTGTTGAACGGGATAGTCTTGTATATCGGCATCTTGCTTAATAGTTTAGTTCAGTAATCATTTTATCACACATGGTAGGGAATCTGATTATTGCTACTCTGCAGCACTGTGACATTCTTCGGAGAGCCGCTGAAGCAGGCGGGCTACTAGTGGATGCAATGATTAACAGTTCGGATGGATCGAAAGAGAACTCACCATCAGTACCATTAATGGTTGTTGAGAATGGGTGTGGAAGTCCATGCATTGACTTGAGGCAGGTCAGCTCCGAGCTTGCAGCTGCTGCAAAGGAGGCTGATCTGGTATGGTGCCTGATGTCAATAGCGAGGTTGTTAGAGAAAGCATATTCATAGGAAGAAGAACTTATGAGAATCTTGTACTTTTGCAGGTTATCTTGGAAGGAATGGGTAGATCTCTTCACACCAATTTCAATGCTCGGTTTAGATGCGATGCTTTGAAGGTACTTGTTGAATTGCCCGGTCATGTAGAAGAATTCTGCGTCCCTGCATCAAATGCTTAGTTATTTGTTAATCATGGCTTGGCTTTGGTTTGTCTTCTGACAGTTTATCTTCAATTTGCAGCTTGCAATGGTGAAGAATCAGAGGTTAGCAGAGAAATTGATTGAAGGAAACATATATGACTGTGTTTGCAGATACGAACCAGCAGTGCAGTGAGAGACCTCGCTCTGGAGAAATAATCAGTTAGCTGAGTGGGTGTATTCAAGAATGAAACTAGGGGTTGGTAGTGAGATGCAATAGAGAACTGCATTAAGCAGCCATTAATTAATCTTTGCAATCTTTTTCTTCTCCATGTTGTGTATGTACGTGTGTTGTGTAATACCAGGTTTATGTACACCTTTTTCTTTTATGTTTTAAAGGAGGAAACTTTGTAGCTAACTATTGAACTTTAGGGATTAGGGTTGAAGAGAGTAATTCTCATATATGATTAATCAGAAGGGTTTACAGTTTATATACAAGACTAGGTAGAAGAGACCTTCCTAACATAGGAGATCTCCAAGATAATAACTTCCTAAATAAGAAAAGGTATTAACTCTCTAATTAGCCTAACACGGCACTTAATAATAATAATAGGGTTAATACACCTTTTTGCCCCTCTACTATGCAAAGTTAACAAACATACCATTTTACTATTTTCTAACTAATTCAACACCCTCTACTTTGAAAAGTTTAACAAAAATGTCACTCCATTTATCTTTTCATCTATTTTTCGTATAATGAGTTGATTATACATGCTAAATCATATTATTTGTGCACAATATCGCTAATTGGGATGTCCACAAGGTGAAAATATTTAAATTAAAAAGAAAAGATAAAGGAAAAGCACGTTATAATCACTGTTATGTACGAAGGTGTTTGTGGTATTTCTTTATATTTTTCTTTCTAATTTAAATAATTTTCGATTGGGAACATTCCAAACAGCGATAAGGTGTACAAATAATATGACGTGGCACGTACAATCAACACATCGGATGAAAAATAGATGAAAAATTAAACAGAGGGGCATATTTGTTAAACTTTTCAAAGTAGAGGGTGTTAAATCGGTTAGAAAATAGTAAAAGGGTATGTTTGTTAACTTTGCATAGTAGAGGGGCAAAAAAGTGTATTAACCCATAATAATAATACTATACTATTCAACACTCCCCCTCAAGCTTGGTGTAGATGTTAATCAACCCGAGCTTGGAAGTCAGAAACTCGAAAACATCTTTAGGAAGACTCTTCTTGAGTATATCAGCAGTCTGCTGCTTGGATGAGACATAGTCCACCTGAATAGTTCCAGCTGCAACAGTATCAGTAATGAAGTGTCTGTCCACTTCTACATGCTTAGTACAATCGTGGTGAACTGGATTCTTCACAATACTTATAGCAGCTTGACTATCACATAGGAATTGGATAGGTTCTTCATACTTGACTTTGAGTTCGGTCAACACCCTTTTAAGCCAAATGCTTTCACAAATTCCAAGTGCTAGAGCTCGATATTCTGCCTCAGCACTACTCCTTGCAACAACATTTTGCTTTTTACTTCTCCAGGTGGCCAAGTTGCCCCAAATATAGCTACAATATCATGTAGTTGACTTCCTATCAGTCAGTTCCCCTGCCCAGCTGGCATCAGTGTAAATTGTTATACTTCGCTGAGTGGTCTTTTTGAAGTGAATTCCTTTTCCAGGGGAATGCTTTAGGTACCTTAGGATCCGGGTTACCATCTCCCAATGCTCCTCATTGGGATTATGCATGTGCTGGCTTACAATGCTCACGTCAAAGGCTATATCTGGACGGGTATGTGCAAGGTAGATCAACCTACCGACCAGCCGTTGATAACTGCCTTTGTCCACAGAAGGTATATCTTCCTTCTTGCTTAACTGTTTGTTTGCCTCCATTGGGGTATCAATTGGTTTGCAATCTAGCATTCCTGTCTCTTTGAGGAGGTCAAGTACATACTTCCTCTGAGATATTACAATGCCGTTTGCTGACCTAGATACTTCCATTCCCAGAAAATACTTCAGATTTCCCAAATCCTTGATTTCGAATTCTGTAGCCAGTTGAGCCTTCAGGTTCTGAATCTCCTCAACATCATCTCCAGTTATTATGATGTCATCCACATACACAATTAAGATTGACATCCTCCCGGTAGATGAATGCTTGACAAAGAGAGTGTGATCAGTCTGGCACTGGTAATATCCACCCTTCTTTACTGCATTTGTGAACCTTTCAAACCAAGCTCTCGGTGACTGCTTCAATCCATACAAGACTTTCCTGAGCTTGCACACAAGATCTGGTCTAGGTTTTCTAATTCCAGGTGGCAAGTTCATGTACACTTCCTCGGCTAGGTCACCATTGAGAAAGGCATTTTTTACATCTAGCTGATGTAGAGGCCAATCTAGATTCACAACCAACTATAATAAGATTCTGATGGTGTTAAGCTTTGCAACAGGAGCAAAGGTTTATTCATAGTCCACTCCATATGATTACGTGAATCCCCTAGCAACCAATCGAGCCTTGAACCTCTCAACCGCACCATCTGCTCTATACTTTACTGTAAAGAGCCATTTACAGTCCACTGTGTTCTTTCCAGTTGGGAGTGGAACCACATCCCAAGTACCATTCTTCTCTAAGGCATTCAATTCTTCCATGACTGCTTTCTTCCATTCAGGTGATTCCATAGCTTCTTGTATATTCTTAGGAGTCACAATTTGATCAAGTGTCATTATGAAAGCCTTGTGAGATTCACCGAGTCTTTCATAACTCACTTGATTACTAATCGAATACCTAGTGCAGTTCCTTACTCCTTTTCGTAGAGCAATGGGAAGATCAAGGTTATTGGTTTCATCATCCACTACCACTTCCACATCTTGCTCATGAATGTCAGGATTCTCAGGGTTAATGGCCTGATCCCTTACAACTTCCTCAACTGCAGCTGTCGTTTTCCTCCTTTGATACATGACCAACGGCTTTTGTGGACGTGAGGACGACTCCCCCTGAACGGGAGCCATGGTAGTTATCCCAGGGGAATCATCCTCTAAAGCAATGAGGTCAACAACTGTGATTCGACACTCTCAGTTGAACTCTCACTCGGAATCTGCTCCCCCTGAAGCACAGTTTTGTTGAAGTATGGTAGAGCTTCAAAGAACGTGACATCACGGGTGGTATACACCCGCTTCTTGTGAGGAACATAACATTTATACCCTTTCTGGGTTGCCAAATATCCAATGAACACACCCTTCATTGAGCGTGGATCCAGTTTGGAGCGGTGTTGGGGGGCAATATGAATGAACACCGTACAGCCAAACACCTTGGGGGGAAGATCAGGAGAGTACCTCGAGATATGGGGAAAAGTGTCCAGGAGCACTTGCCTAGGAGTTCGGAAGTCGAGAACACGACTTGGTAGGCGATTAATGAGGTATGTAGCTGTCAAAACTGCTTCACCCCAGAGATATTTAGGCACCGAGTGAGAAACCATGGAAGCTCTGGCTACCTCCAACAGGTGTCGATTCTTACGCTCAGCAATTCCATTTTGTTGAGGAGTATCAACACAAGAACTAGCATGTATAATGCCATGAGTAGTAAGGTATGATCCCAGAGCACTGTTGAAATAGTCATGAGCATTATCCGTCTTGAGAACTTGGATAGTGGTCTGAAACTGAGTACTAACCATTTTGTGAAAATTCTGAAAAATGGTAGTAGTTTCAGACTTCTCTTTCATCAGAAAAGTCCAAGTCAGACGTGTGTGATCGTCGATGAATGTCACAAACCAACGAGCCCCATTAACATTCTGAGTCTTCATAGGCCCCCATATATCACTATGGACACCTGCAAAGGGCTTAGTTGGTTGATACTTTTGACCAGAATACACAGTTCTAGTATGTTTAGCAAGCTGGCAAACTTCACATTGAAACTGATTTGCACGTTTATTAATGAATAACTCAGGGAACAATCGTTCAAGATACAGAAAGCTAGGATGACCTAGTCTGAAATGCCATAAAAACACTTTATTGTCTAAGCTATCTAGGCTGGCTACTATGTTGGCATGCTTCTGGTCATCTCTCGGTGGAACCTCCACTTAATCTAAACCCTTCAACACATATAGGCCATCACACACTTCACCACAGCCAAGAATCCTCCCAGTCTCCATTTCCTGCAACACACATCCAGGAGAACGAAACTTAACTTCACACTGGAGATCATGAGTTACTTGATTAATAGAGAGGAGGTTGCAATTGAGCTTAGGTACATAGAGGACTGGGAATAGGGTAAGATCCTTTGTTACCCTAACTGACCCCATTCCTTCTATTGGTGCTAAGGAACCATTTGCAATTCGGACTCCCGAGGTTCTAGGGTAAGGTTTCATGTTTTCGATGAGTTCCTTACATCCTGTCATATTGTCTGTAGCACCAGAATCTAGGATCCAAGTATTCTGAGATTTCTTAGAAGTAAAGAAAGCACTCGAATCATTACCTTGAGCATCGAAGAGGCTGGTGATATAACTCTTGTGTTCAGACTTCTCAGGTTGAAGAGCTAGTTTGAACATCTTCTGAAGTGTCTCCATCTGACCTTTTCAGAACTGAGCATCATCATCAGTAGCCTTGCTTGTAGTGGAGTGAGCTCGAGGTTTGCGCTCTGACCTTGGTTCCAGTCAGCTGGTTTACCAACAAGCTCATAGCACTTCTCCTTGGTATGCCAAGCTTTACCACAGTGTTCACAGTAGAACACTGATGACACTCGATTTGACGTGATTATCAGCCTCATTTAAGCGACATTTCTTTGCTTAAGACATGGTTTTTAGGGTAGAATAACGAATACTCAACCAATTGCCCTATCTCGTGCCATTTGTGTTACCTTGCCCTTTTCGGGTCTATTTGATGGTTTTCTAGTGTTTTTGCGTAAGCACAGGTTTTTGCCGTCAAATAAAGTAGCCATGGACGTGTCTAAGGCATAGGAACATCGAGGAACTGAACCGGAATCGATCAAAGGAGCCAATCAAAGTCAAACCAAAAATCTGCCCATTCACACTTACAGTTTCGGCGAAACTAGGCCTCTAGTTTCGGCGAAACCAGCAGTTCAAATCAACTAATGCCAAGAGAAGGATGGTTTCGGCGAAACCATTCAACTGCTCGGACTGAAAATAATGAACAGCCGGCGGATCCCCTGAACTCAAAGCCAGTTTCGCCGAAACTATCCCTATGGTTTCGGCGAAAACATCAGCTCAGCCCGGCCCAACTAGGGTTAAGTATTTATACTTAATCCGGCGACACACAACGGGGAACAGACACATCAATCATTCTTCATATTTTCACAAATCAGACTTTTGAGAGTCAGCCGACTCTAGGGTCGATAGATAGAGTTTAGAGAGTTCGAAGAATCGTGGAGAGATCGTGACGCCATCCTTCCACATCGGAGAACTCGGAACTTAAAGTTGAAGATCCAGGAGATTGAAGCTTCGCGGGAGTCGTCAAAATTAGGTTTTTTCAGTTCTTATTTGTTCTTCCTCTGTATGATGATCTTCATTGTTGCCTTTGATTCTCTTATTTCCGATATGAGTAACTGAACTTGTAGAGCTTAGATTAGATGAACCCTAAGTGACCCAGGGCTTTAAAGCGGTCACGGATTTGCGGTAATTAGATTCAAAGTTCAATCAGTTTCTCTTTGCATGTTTGATTCGTTCTTCATTGTTCATGTTTCTTGTCTTGATTGATCCCCTAGATTAGATTCTTGTTAAGCTAAGGATAGAAGCAAACGCTCGCCTTACTTTAGAACATCGAATTAAACAATTAACCTTATAATTGGAGTGTGCCTTTCGTAGGAACCGGTTAGGGTTAATCCACTGCAAGAGTAACTCATTAATCATTAGTAATTACACCAGTTAATTAAGTCGTTGCGAGAGGCGACCGTACCCGGGCGGCTAGTTAATCTTGGTAGTTAGAACGGATAGAGCGAACGTTCGCCGGTCTTAAACCTAAGGGTAAGGAGTTATGGTGGTGTATAGAAACCGATTGAATTAGAATTGAAAACCGCTGATCTTGTGATTGCCGTTGCTCTGGTGATCTAAGGGGGATTCGAAATCTAAGTTCGTCTATCTTCCCGTTAGTCAATCTTTTAATCTTTCTGTCTTTTATTTTCCTTTGCTTAATAGATTAGAAGTCGTGGAACGCACACCACGCACAACGTGTTTTAACCTGAGTAATTTGCCAGCTTCTTCAAAGTAGTCGATTAGAAAAAACCTCGAGTCGAATACGATCTGCTATACGCTTTTTCTTAGGATTAGTAGTTATTTGGTTGAACGCATCACAACGACATGCTCACCAAATTGGCGCCGTTGCCGGGGACTCTTCTAATTGTTTGAAAGAAGAGTTGGCAAATTATTCTTCTACCTTTCCGCCCTACCATTTAATTTTCCTCCATATTTTCATGATTTACCTGGGTAGTGTTTTTGAGTTTTAATTATGCAGGATTACAGGTGGGATGACCAGTACCAAGAGTGGTATGTCGATGAAGCACCGTATATTGAGGATAACCAAGAGATGTATATGCTAGCTCATCAGCATCGACAACAGACGACGAGAATAGAATCCTTCTTGGAGAATATCTCTACAGAGCTACAAGCTCACAAAGAGATAAACTCACAGGTTCATCAAAATCGACAACAGACGGCAAGAGTAGAATCCGCCTTGGATGATCTTATTTCGAAGCTGCAAGCTCGTCTCACGACGGACATCAAGCTTGGGCAACCAAATCAGTTAATTGAAGAACACGCTCAGGAGATGTTCGAAGAAGAAGATGAGCTCGTACATGACTATCATGAGCTAGAAGAATCCTTGGCGGTGGTGGTTGATAAAGACAAAGAGCCAATCCATCTTGAAGTTGAAGTCGAAGAGGAGCACGAAGAAATCAAGGAGATACCCTCACCTACACTTCCGCCGAGTCAACCTGTAGAGAAGATGGAGCTCATTGACCATGCCGCGCCGTACTACCTCTTTCCTCCTCCAGAAGGAGAATTCAAGAAGAACTGGTCATCCAACCAGAACCACGATCTATTGGAACACTACCGGTTACATCACCCTTCTGGAGTGCTACATGGCACTCAACCGCACACCTTGAAGAAGACGATTGAATTCAAGGAACTTCTGAGTTGGGGTCCCTAACAGTTATCGTCCGGCTCAAGGACGTTAAAAGAGAGTGCTTCGTGGGAGGCAACCCACGGTTGGAGTCTGTTTTTTAATTATTGAGTCAGTCTTTTTCGTCGTTCGAGTCGGTTTCGGGAAGCCAAAAGTGTCAGTTTGTTTGATTTCATATTTTTCGTGAGTTGTTTGCATGTCATAGAGTCAGTAGCAAGTTGATTGAGGTCGTTCCGATTTTTGTGGATTTAACTGTGATTTTCTGAAGTTGGCCGGATTTGCGAAAATATTTTAAACCCGAACAGTTCAAAATTTTCGGCGAAATCACCCTACTATTTTCGGCGAAATCACCTTTTGGATTTTCAACTGAGTCTCCCTGTTTCATATTTTCGGTCCGAAGTGTATAATGTTTTCGCCGAAATTGATTTTGAAAACCAAGCAGTGATTTGAACTAAAGTTTTCGGCGAAACCATATGGTTATTTTCGGCGAAAACGCCTTCGAAAATCCGGCAGTGCATTTGAACTAAAATTTTCGGCGAAAACACCCTCTTATTTTCGCCAAAAACTCTTTTGAAAATCACCCAAAATATTCACTTTAAAATCCGGATTCACCCTCTCTCTCTTCCTTCTTTCAGTTTCTCATTCAATCGTCAAAATATTTTTAAAATTTCCCTTAACCTTCTTTGTTCGACTTTTATTCTGTGTGGATCCGAGACACTTGTCCCGGTATCCTTTTGATCTTTTTGTTGTTTTTGTTTTTGTAGGAACTTGAGTAGCTACTCCGCTACGCTCCGGACTCTCCGTGTTCATCCGCTACACCGACCATCTCATCACAGGTTCTTCGTATCTCTCTACTCTAGTTTAGTCCTGTGAGGACACATACCGTTTAAGTGTGGGGTAGGAGTCTAGGATTATGCTTGATCTTGCTTGCTATCTGTGATTCTATGGTTCAATTTTGAAATTTCTCTAGCATATAATTGCTCGATTCTTGACTTTTGATGTTAAATTGACTTCAATTTTGATGAATGACGTCTAGACTGTTCCACTTAGAACCTGTAACCAACGTGTCGAAACTGATATTAAATGAGTCTAGGTCAGAACAGATCATAAATCACTCTTGTAGTTGAAAATTTGAATCAATTAAACTGATTGACTTGTTAACAACAAAGCTCGATAACACCATTCTAAGATGATAAATGCTAGCTTCTTCCATGTTTTCACTCCATATTTGATCACCTGTGATTGTGGCTTGAGATTAGGCGGAAATCCAATTCAAAATCTTGTGTAAAAAAGTTATAACTAGCTAGGATCAAATGGCTAAATTGTTAAATCAAGTAATCAAGTTGTGTTAATCAATGTTAAGTTCTTTAAAGTGTTGAAAATAAAGCTAGGCAAGCCCGACACCTAAGTGAAGTGTTCGGGTTGAGCACTAGCATAAGCACAAATACTGTGAGCTAGGCAGGTCCAACACCTAAGTGAAGTGTTTGGTATCGAGCACTAGTATGCAGTAAATAAATTGAAGGAAGAAGCTGAAACTTGAAATAACTTGAAATAAATTGTTGTTTAAATCGGTCCTAGCTAGAACATGTAACGCACAGATCTAGAAACGGATGAAGTCGAGTCGATAGCCACGTCACTTTTCCTACCTCCGCATCCACATCATGGCTAGAGCTTAAAGTCTTTTCTCATTAGAATTGGTGTTATCGTAGTCGGTTAATTATGATTAATTGTTTTACCAAGAAACGAGCTTTGTTAAAACCACTACTTGAAGTGTGCAGAAATTAGTGAGATCGAAAACTTGTTTGGTTGATATTCTTGCATGTGTAGGTCACTCTTTCTACGTGGAACACTCTAAACCAAATTGTTAGAATTGAATCTCGGTTTAATCTCGTGTCATTTGTGATTTTGAGTGTGTTCTAGTTCAGTTTGCTTGAGGACAAGCAAAAGCTTAAGTGTGGGGTATTTGATGACACTCGATTTGACGTGATTATCAGCCTCATTTAAGTGACATTTCTTTGCTTAAGACATGGTTTTTAGGGTAGAATAACGAATATTCAACCAATTGCCCTATCTCGTGCCATTTGTGTTACCTTGGCCCTTTTCGGGTCTATTTGATGGTTTTCTAGTGTTTTTGCGTAAGCACAGGTTTTTGCCGTCAAATAAAGTAGCCATGGACGTGTCTAAGGCATAGAAACATCGAGGAACTGAACCGAAATCGATCAAAGGAGCCAATCAAAGTCAAACCGAAAATCTGCCCATTCACACTTACAGTTTCGGCGAAACCAGGCCTCCAGTTTCAGCGAACCCAGCAGTTCAAATCAACTAATGCCAAGAGAAGGATGGTTTCGGCGAAACCATTCAACTGCTCGGACCGAAAATAATGAACAGCCGGCGGATCCCCTGAACTCAAAGCCAGTTTCGCCGAAACTATCCCTATGGTTTCGGCGAAAACATCAGCTCAGCCCGGCCCAACTAGGGTTAAGTATTTATACTTAATCCGGCGACACACAACGAGGAACAAACACATCAATCATTCTTCATATTTTCACAAATCAGACTTTTGAGAGTCAGCCGACTCTAGGGTCGATAGATAGAGTTTAGAGAGTTTGAAGAATCGTGGAGAGATCGTGACGCCATCCTTCCACATCGGAGAACTCGGAACTTAAAGTTGAAGATCCAGGAGATTGAAGCTTCGCGGGAGTCGTCAGAATTAGGTTTTTCAGTTCTCATCTGTTCTTCCTCTGTATGATGATCTTCATTGTTGCCTTTGATTCTCTTGTTTCCGATATGAGTAACTGAACTTGTAGAGCTTAGATTAGATGAACCCTAAGTGACCCAGGGCTTTAAAGCGGTCACGGATTGGCGGTAATTAGATTCGAAGTTCAATTAGTTTCTCTTTGCATGTTTGATTCGTTCTTCATTGTTCACGTTTCTTGTCTGGATTGATCCCCTAGATTAGATTCTTGTTAAGCTAAGGATAGAAGCGAACGCTCGCCTTACTTTAGAACATCGAATTAAACAATTAACCTTATAATTGGAGTGTGCCTTTCGTAGGAACCGGTTAGGGTTAATCCACTGCAAGAGTAACTCATTAATCATTAGTAATTACACCAGTTAATTAAGTCGTTGCGAGAGGCGACCGTACCCGGGCGGCTAGTTAATCTTGGTAGTTAGAACAGATAGAGCAAACGTTCGCCGGTCTTAAACCTAAGGGTAAGGAGTTATGGTGGTGTATAGAAACCGATTGAATTAGAATTGAAAACCGCTGATCTTGTGATTGCCGTTGCTCTGGTGATCTAAGGGGGATTCGAAATCTAAGTTCGTCTATCTTCCCGTTAGTCAATCTTTTAATCTTTCTGTCTTTTATTTTCCTTTGCTTAATAGATTAGAAGTCGTGGAACGCACACCACGCACAACGTGTTTTAACCTGAGTAATTTGCCAGCTTCTTCAAAGTAGTCGATTAGAAGAAACCTCGAGTCGAATACGATCTGCTATACGCTTTTTCTTAGCATTAGTAGTTATTTGGTTGAACGCATCACAACGACACGCTCACCAAACACAGGTGGCTTGGTTACTTCCTTCTTGCTGTTTTGAGACATTAGGATAGTTCTAGGGGCTTCGGCTAGCATAGCTGAACCTTCAGATTGAGTTTTCGTCTCGGGAATCATGAGCCGACGACGATCTTCTTCACGTAGGACTTCAGCAAAAGCTTCCTTTAGACTGGGAAACGGCTTGGTTCCCATGACCCGACTTTTAGCACCATCAAGTTCCTGATTAAGACCCAACAACAGCTGAACTGTACGCTTCTTCTCAACAAAGGTACGATGAGTCTTGGCATCCTTGGTGGTATCCCAAGTTTGTGCTTTATAGAGGTCCAACTGGAGCCAGGACCGGACAAGCTTGTTATAATACTCTGTAACAGTCAGTTCACCTTGTTTGAAATTAAATAGTTTTGATTCAATTTCAAACAAGGCTGACGAGTTATCTTGGGTAGAGTATGTGGCTTTGACATCTTCCCAAAGCTCCTTAGCTGACTGATGCAGGAGATAATTGTCTCCAATATCAGGTTCCATGGTTGAAATCAGCCAAAATCGAACCTGATTGTCATCATTGTTCCACTGATTGAAGGTAGGGTCATTCTCTCCTGGCTTAGTCGTAGTGCCAGTGAGATAACCGCCTTTGGAACGTCCAGTTATAAACATCTGGATTGATTGAGACCACTGGAGGTAGTTGCTTCCATTGAATTTACGGATAGCGATTCCTCCCTGTTAGAGTCGGAAGGGTTACTTGAAGTTGCCATAGTCACTGGAGTTATAGTCTCAGTGATGGTTGAGGGATTTTTAGTAGGAGAAGAAGGAGAGGAACCACTGTCAGAAGTCATGACAGGGGAGAGTAGCTACCGACGGTAGCAAAAATAAGGAGAACCGGTTGCTCTGATACCATATTGAACTTTAGGGATTAGGGTTGAAGAGAGTAATTCTCGTATATGATTAATCAGAAGGGTTGCCGAATATCCAATGAACACACCCTTCATTGAGCGTGGATCCAGTTTGGAGCGGTGTTGGGGGCAATATGAATGAACACCGTACAGCCAAACACCTTGGGGGAAGATCAGGAGAGTACCTCGAGATATGGGGAAAAGTGTCCAGGAGCACTTGCCTAGGAGTTCGGAAGTCGAGAACACGACTTGGTAGGCGATTAATGAGGTATGTAGCTGTCAAAACTGCTTCACCCCAGAGATATTTAGGCACCGAGTGAGAAAACATGGAAGCTATGGCTACCTCCAACAGGTGTCGATTCTTACGCTCAACAATTCCATTTTGTTGAGGAGTATCAACACAAGAACTAGCATGTATAATGCCATGAGTAGTAAGGTATGATCCCAGAGCACTGTTGAAATAGTCATGAGCATTATCCGTCTTGAGAACTTGGATAGTGGTCTGAAACTGAGTACTAACCATTTTGTGAAAATTCTGAAAAATGGTAGTAGTTTCAGACTTCTCTTTCATCAGAAAAGTCCAAGTCAGACGTGTGTGATCGTCGATGAATGTCACAAACCAACGAGCCCCATTAACATTCTGAGTCTTCATAGGCCCCCATATATCACTATGGACAACTGCAAAGGGCTTAGTTGGTTGATACTTTTGACCAGAATACACAATTCTTGTATGTTTAGCAAGCTGGCAACCTTCACATTGAAACTGATTTGCACGTTTATTAATGAATAACTCAGGGAACAATCGTTCAAGATACAGAAAGCTAGGATGACCTAGTCTGAAATGCCATAAAAACACTTTATTGTTTAAGCTATCTAGGCTGGCTACTATGTTGGCATGCTTCTGGTCATCTCTCGGTGGAACCTCCACTTAATCTGAACCCTTCAACACATATAGGCCATCACACACTTCACCACAGCCAAGAATCCTCCCAGTCTCCATTTCCTGCAACACACATCCAGGAGAACGAAACTTAACTTCACACTGGAGATCATGAGTTAATTGATTAATAGAGAGGAGGTTGCAATTGAGCTTAGGTACATAGAGGACTGGGAATAGGGTAAGATCCTTTGTTACCCTAACTGACCCCATTCCTTCTATTGGTGCTAAGGAACCATTTGCAATTCGGACTCCCGAGGTTCTAGGGTAAGGTTTCATGTTTTCGATGAGTTCCTTACATCCTGTCATATTGTCTGTAGCACCAGAATCTAGGATCCAAGTATTCTGAGATTTCTTAGAAGTAAAGAAAGCACTTGAATTATTACCTTGAGCATCGAAGAGGCTGGTGATATAACTCTTGTGTTCAGACTTCTCAGGTTGAAGAGCTAGTTTGAACATCTTCTGAAGTGTCTCCATCTGACCTTTTCAGAACTGAGCATCATCATCAGTAGCCTTGCTTGTAGCGGAGTGAGCTCGAGGTTTGCGCTCTGACCTTGGTTTCCAGTCAGCTGGTTTACCAACAAGCTCATAGCACTTCTCCTTGGTATGCCAAGCTTTACCACAGTGTTCACAGTAGAACACTGATGACACTCGATTTGACGTGATTATCAGCCTCATTTAAGCGACATTTCTTTGCTTAAGACATGGTTTTTAGGGTAGAATAACGAATATTCAACCAATTGCCCTATCTCGTGCCATTTGTGTTACCTTGGCCCTTTTCGGGTCTATTTGATGGTTTTCTAGTGTTTTTGCGTAAGCACAGGTTTTTGCCATCAAATAAAGTAGCCATGGACGTGTCTAAGGCATAGGAACATCGAGGAACTGAACCGAAATCGATCAAAGGAGCCAATCAAAGTCAAACCGAAAATCTGCCCATTCACACTTACAGTTTCGGCGAAACCAGGCCTCCAGTTTCGGCGAAACCAGCAGTTCAAATCAACTAATGCCAAGAGAAGGATGGTTTTGGCGAAACCATTCAACTGCTCGGACCAAAAATAATGAACAGCCGGCGGATCCCCTGAACTCAAAGCCAGTTTCGCCGAAACTATCCCTATGTTTTCGGCGAAAACATCAGCTCAGCCTGACCCAACTAGGGTTAAGTATTTATACTTAATCCGGCGACACACAACGGGGAACAGACACATCAATCATTCTTCATATTTTCACAAATCAGACTTTTGAGAGTCAGCCGACTCTAGGGTCGATAGATAGAGTTTAGAGAGTTCGAAGAATCATGGAGAGATCGTGACGCCATCCTTCCACATCGGAGAACTCGGAACTTAAAGTTGAAGATCCAGGAGATTGAAGCTTCGCGGGAGTCGTCAGAATTAGGTTTTTTCAGTTCTTATCTGTTCTTCCTCTGTATGATGATCTTCATTGTTGCCTTTGATTCTCTTGTTTCCGATATGAGTAACTGAACTTGTAGAGCTTAGATTAGATGAACCCTAAGTGACCCAGGGCTTTAAAGCGGTCACGGATTGGCGGTAATTAGATTCAAAGTTCAATCAGTTTCTCTTTGCATGTTTGATTCGTTCTTCATTGTTCATGTTTCTTGTCTTGATTGATCCCCTAGATTAGATTCTTGTTAAGCTAAGGATAGAAGCAAACGCTCGCCTTACTTTAGAACATCGAATTAAACAATTAACCTTATAATTGGAGTGTGCCTTTCGTAGGAACCGGTTAGGGTTAATCCACTGCAAGAGTAACTCATTAATCATTAGTAATTACACCAGTTAATTAAGTCGTTGCGAGAGGCGACCGTACCCGGGCGGCTAGTTAATCTTGGTAGTTAGAACGGATAGAGCGAACGTTCGCCGGTCTTAAACCTAAGGGTAAGGAGTTATGGTGGTGTATAGAAACTGATTGAATTAGAATTGAAAACCGCTGATCTTGTGATTGCCGTTGCTCTGGTGATCTAAGGGGGATTCGAAATCTAAGTTCGTCTATCTTCCCGTTAGTCAATCTTTTAATCTTTCTGTCTTTTATTTTCCTTTGCTTAATAGATTAGAAGTCGTGGAACGCACACCACGCACAACGTGTTTTAACCTGAGTAATTTGCCAGCTTCTTCAAAGTAGTCGATTAGAAGAAACCTCGAGTCGAATACGATCTGCTATACGCTTTTTCTTAGGATTAGTAGTTATTTGGTTGAACGCATCACAACGACATGCTCACCAAATTGGCGCCGTTGCCGGGGACTCTTCTAATTGTTTGAAAGAAGAGTTGGCAAATTATTCTTCTACCTTTCCGCCCTACCATTTAATTTTCCTCCATATTTTCATGATTTACCTGGGTAGTGTTTTTGAGTTTTAATTATGCAGGATTACAGGTGGGATGACCAGTACCAAGAGTGGTATGTCGATGAAGCACCGTATATTGAGGATAACCAAGAGATGTATATGCTAGCTCATCAGCATCGACAACAGACGACGAGAATAGAATCCTTCTTGGAGAATATCTCTACAGAGCTACAAGCTCACAAAGAGATAAACTCACAGGTTCATCAAAATCGACAACAGACGGCAAGAGTAGAATCCGCCTTGGATGATCTCATTTCGAAGCTGCAAGCTCGTCTCACGACGGACATCAAGCTTGGGCAACCAAATCAATTAATTGAAGAACACGCTCAGGAGATGTTCGAAGAAGAAGATGAGCTCGTCCATGACTATCATGAGCTAGAAGAATCCTTGGCGGTGGTGGTTGATAAAGACAAAGAGCCAATCCATCTTGAAGTTGAAGCCGAAGAGGAGCACGAAGAAATCAAGGAGATACCCTCACCTACACTTCCGCCGAGTCAACCTGTAGAGAAGATGGAGCTCATTGACCATGCCGCGCCGTACTACCTCTTTCCTCCTCCAGAAGGAGAATTCAAGAAGAACTGGTCATCCAACCAGAACCACGATCTATTGGAACACTACTGGTTACATCACCCTTCTGGAGTGCTACATGGCACTCAACCGCACACCTTGAAGAAGACGATTGACTTCAAGGAACTTCTGAGTTGGGGTCCCTAACAGGTATCATCCGGCTCAAGGACGTTAAAAGAGAGTGCTTCGTGGGAGGCAACCCACGGTTGGAGTCTGTTTTTTAATTATTGAGTCAGTCTTTTTCGTCGTTCGAGTCGGTTTCGGGAAGCCAAAAGTGTCAGTTTGTTTGATTTCATATTTTTCGTGAGTTGTTTGCATGTCATAGAGTCAGTAGCAAGTTGATTGAGGTCGTTCCAATTTTTGTGGATTTAACTGTGATTTTCTGAAGTTGGCCGGATTTGCGAAAATATTTTAAACCCGAACAGTTCAAAATTTTCGGCGAAATCACCCTACTATTTTCGGCGAAATCACCTTTTGGATTTTCAACTGAGTCTCCCTGTTTCATATTTTCGGTCCGAAGTGTATAATGTTTTCGCCGAAATTGATTTTGAAAACCAAGCAGTGATTTGAACTAAAGTTTTCGGCGAAACCATATGGTTATTTTCGGCGAAAACGCCTTCGAAAATCCGGCAGTGCATTTGAACTAAAATTTTCGGCGAAAACACCCTCTTATTTTTGCCGAAAACTCTTTTGAAAATCACCCAAAATATTCACTTTAAAATCCGGATTCACCCTCTCTCTCTTCCTTCTTTCAGTTTCTCATTCAATCGTCAAAATATTTTTAAAATTTCCCTTAACCTTCTTTGTTCGACTTTTATTCTGTGTGGATCCGGGACACTTGTCCCGGTATCCTTTTGATCTTTTTGTTGTTTTTGTTTTTGTAGGAACTTGAGTAGCTACTCCGCTCCGCTTCGGACTCTCCGTGTTCATCCGCTACACCGACCATCTCATCACAGGTTCTTCGTATCTCTCTACTCTAGTTTAGTCCTGTGAGGACACAGTACCGTTTAAGTGTGGGGTAGGAGTCTAGGATTATGCTTGATCTTGCTTGCTATCTGTGACTCTATGGTTCAATTTTGAAATTTCTCTAGCATATAATTGCTCGATTCTTGACTTTTGATGTTAAATTGACTTCAATTTTGATGAATGACGTCTAGACTGTTCCACTTAGAACCTGTAACCAACGTGTCGAAACTGATATTAAATGAGTCTAGGTCAGAACAGATCATAAATCACTCTTGTAGTTGAAAATTTGAATCAATTAAACTGATTGACTTGTTAACAACAAAGCTCGATAACACCATTCTAAGATGATAAATGCTAGCTTCTTCCATGTTTTCACTCCATATTTGATCACCTGTGATTGTGGCTTGAGATTAGGCGGAAATCCAATTCAAAATCTTGTGTAAAAAAGTTATAACTAGCTAGGATCAAATGGCTAAATTGTTAAATCAAGTAATCAAGTTGTGTTAATCAATGTTAAGTTCTTTAAAGTGTTGAAAATAAAGCTAGGCAAGCCCGACACCTAAGTGAAGTGTTCGGGTTGAGCACTAGCATAAGCACAAATACTGTGAGCTAGGCAGGTCCAACACCTAAGTGAAGTGTTTGGTATCGAGCACTAGTATGCAGTAAATAAATTGAAGGAAGAAGCTGAAACTTGAAATAACTTGAAATAAATTGTTGTTTAAATCGGTCCTAGCTAGAACATGTAACGCACAGATCTAGAAACGGATGAAGTCGAGTCGATAGCCACGTCACTTTTCCTACCTCCGCATCCACATCATGGCTAGAGCTTAAAGTCTTTTCTCATTAGAATTGGTGTTATCGTAGTCGGTTAATTATGATTAATTGTTTTACCAAGAAACGAGCTTTGTTAAAACCACTACTTGAAGTGTGCAGAAATTAGTGAGATCGAAAACTTGTTTGGTTGATATTCTTGCATGTGTAGGTCACTCTTTCTACGTGGAACACTCTAAACCAAATTGTTAGAATTGAATCTCGGTTTAATCTCGTGTCATTTGTGATTTTGAGTGTGTTCTAGTTCAGTTTGCTTGAGGACAAGCAAAAGCTTAAGTGTGGGGTATTTGATGACACTCGATTTGACGTGATTATCAGCCTCATTTAAGCGACATTTCTTTGCTTAAGACATGGTTTTTAGGGTAGAATAACGAATATTCAACCAATTGCCCTATCTCGTGCCATTTGCGTTACCTTGGCCCTTTTCGGGTCTATTTGATGGTTTTCTAGTGTTTTTGCGTAAGCACAAGTTTTTGCCATCAAATAAAGTAGCCATGGACGTGTCTAAGGCATAGGAACATCGAGGAACTGAACCGGAATCGATCAAAGGAGCCAATCAAAGTCAAACCGAAAATCTGCCCATTCACACTTACAGTTTCGGCGAAACCAGGCCTCCAGTTTCGGCGAAACCAGCAGTTCAAATCAACTAATGCTAAGAGAAGGATGGTTTCGGCGAAACCATTCAACTGCTCGGACCGAAAATAATGAACAGCCGGCGGATCCCCTGAACTCAAAGCCAGTTTCGCCGAAACTATCCCTATGGTTTCGGCGAAAACATCAGCTCAGCCCGACCCAACTAGGGTTAAGTATTTATACTTAATCCGGCGACACACAACGGGGAACAGACACATCAATCATTCTTCATATTTTCACAAATCAGACTTTTGAGAGTCAGCCGACTCTAGGGTCGATAGATAGAGTTTAGAGAGTTCGAAGAATCGTGGAGAGATCGTGACGCCATCCTTCCACATCGGAGAACTCGGAACTTAAAGTTGAAGATCAGGAGATTGAAGCTTCGCGGGAGTCGTCAGAATTAGGTTTTTTCAGTTCTTATCTGTTCTTCCTCTGTATGATGATCTTCATTGTTGCCTTTGATTCTCTTGTTTCCGATATGAGTAACTGAACTTGTAGAGCTTAGATTAGATGAACCCTAAGTGACCCAGGGCTTTAAAGCGGTCACGGATTGGCGGTAATTAGATTCAAAGTTCAATCAGTTTCTCTTTGCATGTTTGATTCGTTCTTCATTGTTCATGTTTCTTGTCTTGATTGATCCCCTAGATTAGATTCTTGTTAAGCTAAGGATAGAAGCAAACGCTCACCTTACTTTAGAACATCGAATTAAACAATTAACCTTATAATTGGAGTGTGCCTTTCGTAGGAACCAGTTAGGGTTAATCCACTGCAAGAGTAACTCATTAATCATTAGTAATTACACCAGTTAATTAATCGTTGCGAGAGGCGACCGTACTCGGGCGGCTAGTTAATCTTGGTAGTTAGAACGGATAGAGCGAACGTTCGCCGGTCTTAAACCTAAGGGTAAGGAGTTATGGTGGTGTATAGAAACCGATTGAATTAGAATTGAAAACCGCTGATCTTGTGATTGCCGTTGCTCTGGTGATCTAAGGGGGATTCGAAATCTAAGTTCGTCTATCTTCCCGTTAGTCAATCTTTTAATCTTTCTGTCTTTTATTTTCCTTTGCTTAATAGATTAGAAGTCGTGGAACGCACACCACGCACAACGTGTTTTAACCTGAGTAATTTGCCAGCTTCTTCAAAGTAGTCTATTAGAAGAAACCTCGAGTCGAATACGATCTGCTATACACTTTTTCTTAGCATTAGTAGTTATTTGGTTGAACGCATCACAACGACACGCTCACCAAACACAGGTGGCTTGGTTACTTCCTTCTTGCTGTTTTGAGACATTAGGATAGTTCTAGGGGCTTCGGCTAGCATAGCTGAACCTTCAGATTGAGTTTTCGTCTCGGGAATCATGAGCCGACGACGATCTTCTTCACGTAGGACTTCAGTAAAAGCTTTCTTTAGACTGGGAAACGGCTTGGTTCCCATGACCCAACTTTTAGCACCATCAAGTTCCTGATTAAGACCCAACAACAGCTGAACTGTACGCTTCTTCTCAACAAAGGTACGATGAGTCTTGGCATCCTTGGTGGTATCCCAAGTTTTTGCTTTATAGAGGTCCAACTGGAGCCAGGACCGGACAAGCTTGTTATAATACTCTGTAACAGTCAGTTCACCTTGTTTGAAATTAAATAGTTTTGATTCAATTTCAAACAAGGCTGACGAGTTATCTTGGGTAGAGTATGTGGCTTTGACATCTTCCCAAAGCTCCTTAGCTGACTGATGCAGGAGATAATTGTCTCCAATATCAGGTTCCATAGTTGAAATCAGCCAAAATCGAACCTGATTGTCATCATTGTTCCACTGATTGAAGGTAGGGTCATTCTCTCCTGGCTTAGTCGTAGTGCCAGTGAGATAACCACCTTTGGAACGTCCAGTTATAAACATCTGGATTGATTGAGACCACTGGAGGTAGTTACTTCCATTGAATTTACGGATAGCGATTCCTCCGCTGTTAGAGTCGGAAGGGTTACTTGAAGTTGCCATAGTCACTGGATTTATAGTCTCAGTGATGGTTGAGGGATTTTTAGTAGGAGAAGAAGGAGAGGAACCACTGTCAAAAGTCATGACAGGGGAGAGTAGCTACCGACGGCAGCGGAAATAAGGAGAACCGGTTGCTCTGATACCATATTGAACTTTAGGGATTAGGGTTGAAGAGAGTAATTCTCGTATATGATTAATCAGAAGGGTTGCCAAATATCCAATGAACACACCCTTCATTGAGCGTGGATCCAGTTTGGAGCGGTGTTGGGGGGCAATATGAATGAACACCGTACAGCCAAACACCTTGGGGGGAAGATCAGGAGAGTACCTCGAGATATGGGGAAAAGTGTCCAGGAGCACTTGCCTAGGAGTTCGGAAGTCGAGAACACGACTTGGTAGGCGATTAATGAGGTATGTAGCTGTCAAAACTGCTTCACCCGAGAGATATTTAGGCACCGAGTGAGAAAACATGGAAGCTCTGGCTACCTCCAACAGGTGTCGATTCTTACACTCAACAATTCCATTTTGTTGAGGAGTATCAACACAAGAACTAGCATGTATAATGCCATGAGTAGTAAGGTATGATCCCAGAGCACTGTTGAAATAGTCATGAGCATTATCCGTCTTGAGAACTTGGATAGTGGTCTGAAACTGAGTACTAACCATTTTGTGAAAATTCTGAAAAATGGTAGTAGTTTCTGACTTCTCTTTCATCAGAAAAGTCCAAGTCAGACGTGTGTGATCGTCGATGAATGTCACAAACCAACGAGCCCCATTAACATTCTGAGTCTTCATAGGCCCCCATATATCACTATGGACAACTGCAAAGGGCTTAGTTGGTTGATACTTTTGACCAGAATACACAGTTCTAGTATGTTTAGCAAGCTGGCAAACTTCACATTGAAACTGACTTGCACGTTTATTAATGAATAACTCAGAGAACAATCGTTCAAGATACAGAAAGCTAGGATGACCTAGTCTGAAATGCCATAAAAACACTTTATTGTCTAAGCTATCTAGGCTGGCTACTATGTTGGCATGCTTCTGGTCATCTCTCGGTGGAACCTCCACTTAATCTGAACCCTTCAACACATATAGGCCATCACACACTTCACCACAGCCAAGAATCCTCCCAGTCTCCATTTCCTGCAACACACATCCAAGAGAACGAAACTTAACTTCACACTGGAGATCATGAGTTACTTGATTAATAGAGAGGAGGTTGTAATTGAGCTTAGGTACATAGAGGACTGGGAATAGGGTAAGATCCTTTGTTACCCTAACTGACCCCATTCCTTCTATTGGTGCTAAGGAACCATTTGCAATTCGGACTCCCGAGGTTCTAGGGTAAGGTTTCATGTTTTCGATGAGTTCCTTACATCCTGTCATATTGTCTGTAGCACCAGAATCTAGGATCCAAGTATTCTGAGATTTCTTAGAAGTAAAGAAAGCACTCGAATCATTACCTTGAGCATCGAAGAGGCTGGTGATATAACTCTTGTGTTCAGACTTCTCAGGTTGAAAAGCTAGTTTGAACATCTTCTGAAGTGTCTCCATCTGACCTTTTCAGAACTGAGCATCATCATCAGTAGCCTTGCTTGTAGCGGAGTGAGCTCGAGGTTTGCGCTCTGACCTTGGTTTCCAGTCAGCTGGTTTACCAACAAGCTCATAGCACTTCTCCTTGGTATGCCAAGCTTTACCACAGTGTTCACAGTAGAACACAGGTGGCTTGGTTACTTCCTTCTTGCTGTTTTGAGACATTAGGATAGTGCTAGGGGCTTCGGCTAGCATAGCTGAACCTTCAGATTGAGTTTTCGTCTCGGGAATCATGAGCCGACGACGATCTTCTTCACGTAGGACTTCAGCAAAAGCTTCCTTTAGACTGGGAAACGGCTTGGTTCCCATGACCCGACTTTTAGCACCATCAAGTTCCTGATTAAGATCCAACAACAGCTGAACTGTACGCTTCTTCTCAACAAAGGTACGATGAGTCTTGGCATCCTTGGTGGTATCCCAAGTTTGTGCTTTATAGAGGTCCAACTGGAGCCAGGACCGGACAAGCTTGTTATAATACTATGTAACAGTCAGTTCACCTTGTTTGAAATCAAATAGTTTTGATTGAATTTCAAACAAGGCTGACGAGTTATCTTGGGTAGAGTATGTGGCTTTGACATCTTCCCAAAGCTCCTTAGCTGACTGATGCAGGAGATAATTGTCTCCAATATCAGGTTCCATGGTTGAAATCAGCCAAAATCGAACCTGATTGTCATCATTGTTCCACTGATTGAAGGTAGGGTCATTCTCTCCTGGCTTAGTCGTAGTGCCAGTGAGATAACCGCCTTTGGAACGTCCAGTTATAAACATCTGGATTGATTGAGACCACTGGAGGTAGTTGCTTCCATTGAATTTACAGATAGCGATTCCTCCGCTGTTAGAGTCGGAAGGGTTACTTGAAGTTGCCATAGTCACTGGAGTTATAGTCTCAGTGATGGTTGAGGGATTTTTACTAGGAGAAGAAGGAGAGGAACCACTGTCAGAAGTCATGACAGGGGAGAGTAGCTACCGACGGTGGCGGAAATAAGGAGAACCGGTTGCTCTGATACCATATTGAACTTTAGGGATTAGGGTTGAAGAGAGTAATTCTCGTATATGATTAATCAGAAGGGTTGCCAAATATCCAATGAACACACCCTTCATTGAGTGTGGATCCAGTTTGGAGCGGTGTTGGGGGGCAATATGAATGAACACCGTACAGCCAAACACCTTGGGGGAAGATCAGGAGAGTACCTCGAGATATGGGGAAAAGTGTCCAGGAGCACTTGCCTAGGAGTTCGAAAGTCGAGAACACGACTTGGTAGGCGATTAATGAGGTATGTAGCTGTCAAAACTGCTTCACCCCAGAGATATTTAGGCACCGAGTGAGAAAACATGGAAGCTCTGGCTACCTCCAACAGGTGTTGATTTTTACGCTCAGCAATTCCATTTTGTTGAGGAGTATCAACACAAGAACTAGCATGTATAATGCCATGAGTAGTAAGGTATGATCCTAGAGCACTGTTGAAATAGTCATGAGCATTATCCGTCTTGAGAACTTGGATAGTGGTCTGAAACTGAGTACTAACCATTTTGTGAAAATTCTGAAAAATGGTAGTAGTTTCAGACTTCTCTTTCATCAGAAAAGTCCAAGTCAGACGTGTGTGATCGTCGATGAATGTCACAAACCAACGAGCCCTATTAACATTCTGAGTCTTCATAGGCCCCCATATATCACTATGGACAACTGCAAAGGGCTTAGTTGGTTGATACTTTTGACCAGAATACACAGTTCTAGTATGTTTAGCAAGCTGGCAAACTTCACATTGAAACTGATTTGCACGTTTATTAATGAATAACTCAGGGAACAATCGTTCAAGATACAGAAAGCTAGGATGACCTAGTCTGAAATGCCATAAAAACACTTTATTATCTAAGCTATCTAGGCTGGCTACTATGTTGGCATGCTTCTGGTCATCTCTCGGTGGAACCTCCACTTAATCTGAACCCTTCAACACATATAGGTCATCACACACTTCACCACAGCCAAGAATCCTCCCAGTCTCCATTTCCTGCAACACACATCCAGGAGAACGAAACTTAACTTCACACTGGAGATCATGAGTTACTTGATTAATAGAGAGGAGGTTGCAATTGAGCTTAGGTACATAGAGGACTGGGAATAGGGTAAGATCCTTTGTTACCCTAACTGACCCCATTCCTTCTATTGGTGCTAAGGAACCATTTGCAATTCGGACTGCCGAGGTTCTAGGGTAAGGTTTCATGTTTTCGATGAGTTCCTTACATCCTGTCATATTGTCTGTAGCACCAGAATCTAGGATCCAAGTATTCTGAGATTTCTTAGAAGTAAAGAAAGCACTCGAATCATTACCTTGAGCATCGAAGAGGCTGGTGATATAACTCTTGTGTTCAGACTTCTCAGGTTGAAGAGCTAGTTTGAACATCTTCTGAAGTGTCTCCATCTGACCTTTTCAGAACTGAGCATCATCATCAGTAGCCTTGCTTGTAGCGGAGTGAGCTCGAGGTTAGCGCTCTGACCTTGGTTTCCAGTCAGCTGGTTTACCAACAAGCTCATAGCACTTCTCCTTGGTATGCCAAGCTTTACCACAGTGTTCACAGTAGAACACAGGTAGCTTGGTTACTTCCTTCTTGCTGTTTTGAGACATTAAGATAGTGCTAGGGGCTTCGGCTAGCATAGCTGAACCTTCATATTGAGTTTTCATCTCGAGAATCATGAGCCGATGACGATCTTCTTCACGTAGGACTTCAGCAAAAGCTTCCTTTAGACTGGGAAACGGCTTGGTTCCCATGACCCGACTTTTAGCACCATCAAGTTCCTGATTAAGACCCAACAATAGCTGAACTGTACGCTTCTTCTCAACAAAGGTACGATGAGTCTTGGCATCCTTGGTGGTATCCCAAGTTTGTGCTTTATAGAGGTCCAACTGGAGCCAGGACCGGACAAGCTTGTTATAATACTCTGTAACAGTCAGTTCACCTTGTTTGAAATTAAATAGTTTTGATTCAATTTCAAACAAGGCTAACGAGTTATCTTGGGTAGAGTATGTGGCTTTGACATCTTCCCAAAGCTCCTTAGCTGACTGATGCAGGAGATAACTGTCTCCAATATCAGGTTCCATGGTTGAAATCAGCCAAAATCGAACCTGATTGTCATCATTGTTCCACTGATTGAAGGTAGGGTCATTCTCTCCTGGCTTAGTCGTAGTGCTAGTGAGATAACCGCCTTTGGAACGTCCAGTTATAAACATCTGGATTGATTGAGACCACTGGAGGTACTTACTTCCATTGAATTTACGGATAGCGATTCCTCCGCTGTTAGAGTCGGAAGGGTTACTTGAAGTTGCCATAGTCACTGGAGTTATAGTCTCAGTGATGGTTGAGGGATTTTTAGTAGGAGAAGAAGGAGAGGTACCACTGCCAGAAGTCATGACAGGGGAGAGTAGCTACCGGCGGCGGCGGAAATAAGGAGAACCGGTTGCTCTGATACCATATTGAACTTTAGGGATTAGGGTTGAAGAGAGTAATTCTCGTATATGATTAATCAGAAGGGTTGCCAAATATCCAATGAACACACCCTTCATTGAGCGTGGATCCAGTTTGGAGCGGTGTTGGGGGGCAATATGAATGAACACCGTACATCCAAACACCTTGGGGGAAGATCAGGAGAGTACCTCGAGATATGGGTAAAAGCGTCCAAGAGCACTTGCCTAGGAGTTCGGAAGTCGAGAACACGACTTGGTAGGCGATTAATGAGGTATGTAGCTGTCAAAACTACTTCACCCCAGAGATATTTAGGCACCGAGTGAGAAAACATGGAAGCTCTAGCTACCTCCAACAGGTGTGATTCTTACGCTCAGCAATTCCATTTTGTTGAGGAGTATCAACACAAGAACTAGCATGTATAATGCCATGAGTAGTAAGGTATGATCCCAGAGCACTGTTGAAATAGTCATGAGCATTATCCGTCTTGAGAACTTGGATAGTGGTCTGAAACTGAGTACTAACCATTTTGTGAAAATTCTGAAAAATGGTAGTAGTTTCAGACTTCTCTTTCATCAGAAAAGTCCAAGTCAGACGTGTGTGATCGTCGATGAATGTCACAAACCAACGAGCCCCATTAACATTCTGAGTCTTCATAGGCACCCATATATCACTATGGACAACTGCAAAGGGCTTAGTTGGTTGATACTTTTGACCAGAATACACAGTTCTAGTATGTTTAGCAAGCTGGCAAACTTCACATTGAAACTGATTTGCACGTTTATTAATGAATAACTCAGGGAACAATCGTTCAAGATACAGAAAGCTAGGATGACCTAGTCTGAAATGCCATAAAAACACTTTATTGTCTAAGCTATCTAGGCTGGCTACTATGTTGGCATGCTTCTGGTCATCTCTCGGTGGAACCTCCACTTAATCTGAACCCTTCAACACATATAGGCCATCACACACTTCACCACAGCCAAGAATCCTCCCAGTCTCCATTTCCTGCAACACACATCCAGGAGAACGAAACTTAACTTCACACTGGAGATCATGAGTTACTTGATTAATAGAGAGGAGGTTGCAATTGAGCTTAGGTACATAGAGGACTGGGAATAGGGTAAGATCCTTTGTTACCCTAACTGACACCATTCCTTCTATTGGTGCTAAGGAACCATTTGCAATTCGGACTCCCGAGGTTCTAGGGTAAGGTTTCATGTTTTCGATGAGTTCCTTACATCCTGTCATATTGTCTGTAGCACCAGAATCTAGGATCCAAGTATTCTGAGATTTCTTAGAAGTAAAGAAAGCACTTGAATCATTACCTTGAGCATCGAAGAGGCTGGTGATATAACTCTTGTGTTCAGACTTCTCAGGTTGAAGAGCTAGTTTGAACATCTTCTGAAGTGTCTCCATCTGACCTTTTCAGAACTGAGCATCATCATCAGTAGCCTTGCTTGTAGCGGAGTGAGCTCGAGGTTTGCGCTCTGACCTTGGTTTCCAGTCAGCTGGTTTACCAACAAGCTCATAGCACTTCTCCTTGGTATGCCAAACTTTACCACAGTGTTCACAGTAGAACACAGGTGGCTTGGTTACTTCCTTCTTGCTGTTTTGAGACATTAGGATAGTGCTAGGGGCTTCGGCTAGCATAGCTGAACCTTCAGATTGAGTTTTTGTCTCGGGAATCATGAGCCGACGACGATCTTCTTCACGTAGGACTTCAGCAAAAGCTTCCTTTAGACTGGGAAACGGCTTGGTTCCCATGACCCGACTTTTAGCACCATCAAGTTCCTGATTAAGACCCAACAACAGCTGAACTGTACGCTTCTTCTCAACAAAGGTACGATGAGTCTTGGCATCCTTGGTGGTATCCCAAGTTTGTGCTTTATAGAGGTCCAACTGGAGCCAGGACCAGACAAGCTTGTTATAATACTCTGTAACAGTCAGTTCACCTTGTTTGAAATTAAATAGTTTTGATTCAATTTCAAACAAGGCTGACGAGTTATCTTGGGTAGAGTATGTGGCTTTGACATCTTCCCAAAGCTCCTTAGCTGACTGATGCAGGAGATAATTGTCTCCAATATCAGGTTCCATGGTTGAAATCAGCCAAAATCGAACCTGATTGTCATCATTGTTCCACTGATTGAAGGTAGGGTCATTCTCTCCTGGCTTAGTCGTAGTGCTAGTGAGATAACCGCCTTTGGAACGTCCAGTTATAAACATCTGGATTGATTGAGACCACTGGAGGTAGTTGCTTCCATTGAATTTACGGATAGCGATTCCTCCGCTGTTAGAGTCGGAAGGGTTACTTGAAGTTGCCATAGTCACTGGAGTTATAGTCTCAGTGATGGTTGAGGGATTTTTAGTAGGAGAAGAAGGAGAGGAACCACTGTCAGAAGTCATGACAAGGGAGAGTAGCTACCGGCGGCGGCGGAAATTAGGAGAACCGGTTGCTCTGATACCATATTGAACTTTAGGGAATAGGGTTGAAGAGAGTAATTCTCGTATATGATTAATCAGAAGGGTTGCCAAATATCCAATGAACACACCCTTCATTGAGCGTGGATCCAGTTTGGAGCGGTGTTGGGGGGCAATATGAATGAACACCGTACAGCCAAACACCTTGGGGGAAGATCAGGAGAGTACCTCGAGATATGGGGAAAAGTGTCCAGGAGCACTTGCCTAGGAGTTCGGAAGTCGAGAACACGACTTGGTAGGCGATTAATGAGGTATGTAGCTGTCAAAACTACTTCACCCCAGAGATATTTAGGCACCGAGTGAGAAAACATGGAAGTTCTAGCTACCTCCAACAGGTGTCGATTCTTACGCTCAGCAATTCCATTTTGTTGAGGAGTATCAACACAAGAACTAGCATGTATAATGCCATGAGTAGTCAGGTATGATCCCAGAGCACTGTTGAAATAGTCATGAGCATTATCTGTCTTGAGAACTTGGATAGTGGTCTGAAACTGAGTACTAACCATTTTGTGAAAATTCTGAAAAATGGTAGTAGTTTCAGACTTCTCTTTCATCAGAAAAGTCCAAGTCAGACGTGTGTGATCGTCGATGAATGTCACAAACCAACGAGCCCCATTAACATTCTGAGTCTTCATAGGCCCCCATATATCACTATGGACAACTGCAAAGGGCTTAGTTGGTTGATACTTTTGACCAGAATACACAGTTCTAGTATGTTTAGCAAGCTGGCAAACTTCACATTGAAACTGATTTGCACGTTTATTAATGAATAACCCAGGGAACAATCGTTCAAGATACAGAAAGCTAGGATGACCTAGTCTGAAATGCCATAAAAACACTTTATTGTCTAAGATATCTAGGCTGGCTATTATGTTGGCATGCTTCTGGTCATCTCTCGGTGGAACCTCCACTTAATCTGAACCCTTCAACACATATAGGCCATCACACACTTCACCACAGCCAAGAATCCTCCCAGTCTCCATTTCCTGCAACACACATCCAGGAGAACGAAACTTAACTTCACACTGGAGATCATGAGTTACTTGATTAATAGAGAGGAGGTTGCAATTGAGCTTAGGTACATAGAGGACTGGGAATAGGGTAAGATCCTTTGTTACCCTAACTGACACCATTCCTTCTATTGGTGCTAAGGAACCATTTGCAATTCGGACTCCCGAGGTTCTAGGGTAAGGTTTCATGTTTTCGATGAGTTCCTTACATCCTGTCATATTGTCTGTAGCACCAGAATCTAGGATCCAAGTATTCTGAGATTTCTTAGAAGTAAAGAAAGCACTTGAATCATTACCTTGAGCATCGAAGAGGCTGGTGATATAACTCTTGTGTTCAGACTTCTCAGGTTGAAGAGCTAGTTTGAACATCTTCTGAAGTGTCTCCATCTGACCTTTTCAGAACTGAGCATCATCATCAGTAGCCTTGCTTGTAGCGGAGTGAGCTCGAGGTTTGCGCTCTGACCTTGGTTTCCAGTCAGCTGGTTTACCAACAAGCTCATAGCACTTCTCCTTGGTATGCCAAACTTTACCACAGTGTTCACAGTAGAACACAGGTGGCTTGGTTACTTCCTTCTTGCTGTTTTGAGACATTAGGATAGTGCTAGGGGCTTCGGCTAGCATAGTGAACCTTCAGATTGAGTTTTCGTCTCGGGAATCATGAGCCGACGACGATCTTCTTCACGTAGGACTTCAGCAAAAGCTTCCTTTAGACTGGGAAACGGCTTGGTTCCCATTACCCAACTTTTAGCACCATCAAGTTCCTGATTAAGACCCAACAACAGCTGAACTGTACGCTTCTTCTCAACAAAGGTACGATGAGTCTTGGCATCCTTGGTGGTATCCCAAGTTTGTGCTTTATAGAGGTCCAACTGGAGCCAGGACCAGACAAGCTTGTTATAATACTCTGTAACAGTCAGTTCACCTTGTTTGAAATTAAATAGTTTTGATTCAATTTCAAACAAGGCTGACGAGTTATCTTGGGTAGAGTATGTGGCTTTGACATCTTCCCAAAGCTCCTTAGCTGACTGATGCAGGAGATAATTGTCTCCAATATCAGGTTCCATGGTTGAAATCAGCCAAAATCGAACCTGATTGTCATCATTGTTCCACTGATTGAAGGTAGGGTCATTCTCTCCTGGCTTAGTCGTAGTGCTAGTGAGATAACCGCCTTTGGAACGTCCAGTTATAAACATCTGGATTGATTGAGACCACTGAGGTAGTTGCTTCCATTGAATTTACGGATAGCGATTCCTCCGCTGTTAGAGTCGGAAGGGTTACTTGAAGTTGCCATAGTCACTGGAGTTATAGTCTCAGTGATGGTTGAGGGATTTTTAGTAGGAGAAGAAGGAGAGGAACCACTGTCAGAAGTCATGACAGGGGAGAGTAGCTACCGGCGGCGGCGGAAATAAGGAGAACCGGTTGCTCTGATACCATATTGAACTTTAGGGATTAGGGTTGAAGAGAGTAATTCTCGTATATGATTAATCAGAAGGGTTGCCAAATATCCAATGAACACACCCTTCATTGAGCGTGGATCCAGTTTGGAGCGGTGTTGGGGGGCAATATGAATGAACACCGTACAGCCAAACACCTTGGGGGAAGATCAGGAGAGTACCTCGAGATATGGGAAAAGTGTCCAGGAGCACTTGCCTAGGAGTTCGGAAGTCGAGAACACGACTTGGTAGGCGATTAATGAGGTATGTAGCTGTCAAAACTACTTCACCCCAGAGATATTTAGGCACCGAGTGAGAAAACATGGAAGTTCTAGCTACCTCCAACAGGTGTCGATTCTTACGCTCAGCAATTCCATTTTGTTGAGGAGTATCAACACAAGAACTAGCATGTATAATGCCATGAGTAGTAAGGTATGATCCCAGAGCACTGTTGAAATAGTCATGAGCATTATCCGTCTTGAGAACTTGGATAGTGGTCTGAAACTGAGTACTAACCATTTTGTGAAAATTCTGAAAAATGGTAGTAGTTTCAGACTTCTCTTTCATCAGAAAAGTCCAAGTCAGACGTGTGTGATCGTCGATGAATGTCACAAACCAACAAGCCCCATTAACATTCTGAGTCTTCATAGGCCCCCATATATCACTATGGACAACTCAAAGGGCTTAGTTGGTTGATACTTTTGACCAGAATACACAGTTCTAGTATGTTTAGGAAGCTGGCAAACTTCACATTGAAACTGATTTGCACGTTTATTAATGAATAACCCAGGGAACAATCGTTCAAGATACAGAAAGCTAGGATGACCTAGTCTGAAATGCCATAAAAACACTTTATTGTCTAAGTTATCTAGGCTGGCTATTATGTTGGCATGCTTCTGGTCATCTCTCGGTGGAACCTCCACTTAATCTGAACCCTTCAACACATATAGGCCATCACACACTTCACCACAGCCAAGAATCCTCCCAGTCTCCATTTCCTGCAACACACATCCAGGAGAACGAAACTTAACTTCACACTGGAGATCATGAGTTACTTGATTAATAGAGAGGAGGTTGCAATTGAGCTTAGGTACATAGAGGACTGGGAATAGGGTAAGATCCTTTGTTACCCTAACTGACACCATTCCTTCTATTGGTGCTAAGGAACCATTTGCAATTCAGACTCCCGAGGTTCTAGGGTAAGGTTTCATGTTTTCGATGAGTTCCTTACATCCTGTCATATTGTCTGTAGCACCAGAATCTAGGATCCAAGTATTCTGAGATTTCTTAGAAGTAAAGAAAGCACTTGAATCATTACCTTGAGCATCGAAGAGGCTGGTGATATAACTCTTGTGTTCAGACTTCTCAGGTTGAAGAGCTAGTTTGAACATCTTCTGAAGTGTCTCCATCTGACCTTTTCAGAACTGAGCATCATCATCAGTAGCCTTGCTTGTAGCGGAGTGAGCTCGAGGTTTGCGCTCTGACCTTGGTTTCCAGTCAGCTGGTTTACCAACAAGCTCATAGCACTTCTCCTTGGTATGCCAAACTTTACCACAGTGTTCACAGTAGAACACAGGTGGCTTGGTTACTTCCTTCTTGCTGTTTTGAGACATTAGGATAGTGCTAGGGGCTTCGGCTAGCATAGCTGAACCTTCAGATTGAGTTTTCGTCTCGGGAATCATGAGCCGACGACGATCTTCTTCACGTAGGACTTCAGCAAAAGCTTCCTTTAGACTGGGAAACGGCTTGGTTCCCATGACCCGACTTTTAGCACCATCAAGTTCCTGATTAAGACCCAACAACAGCTGAACTATACGCTTCTTCTCAACAAAGGTACGATGAGTCTTGGCATCCTTGGTGGTATCCCAAGTTTGTGCTTTATAGAGGTCCAACTGGAGCCAGGACCAGACAAGCTTGTTATAATACTCTGTAACAGTCAGTTCACCTTGTTTGAAATTAAATAGTTTTGATTCAATTTCAAACAAGGCTGACGAGTTATCTTGGGTAGAGTATGTGGCTTTGACATCTTCCCAAAGCTCCTTAGCTGACTGATGCAGGAGATAATTGTCTCCAATATCAGGTTCCATGGTTGAAATCAGCCAAAATCGAACCTGATTGTCATCATTGTTCCACTGATTGAAGGTAGGGTCATTCTCTCCTGGCTTAGTCGTAGTGCTAGTGAGATAACCGCCTTTGGAACGTCCAGTTATAAACATCTGGATTGATTGAGACCACTGGAGGTAGTTGCTTCCATTGAATTTACGGATAGCGATTCCTCCGCTGTTAGAGTCGGAAGGGTTACTTGAAGTTGCCATAGTCACTGGAGTTATAGTCTCAGTGATGGTTGAGGGATTTTTAGTAGGAGAAGAAGGAGAGGAACCACTGTCAGAAGTCATGACAGGGAGAGTAGCTACCGGCGGCGGCGGAAATAAGGAGAACCGGTTGCTCTGATACCATATTGAACTTTAGGGAATAGGGTTGAAGAGAGTAATTCTCGTATATGATTAATCAGAAGGGTTGCCAAATATCCAATGAACACACCCTTCATTGAGCGTGGATCCAGTTTGGAGCGGTGTTGGGGGGCAATATGAATGAACACCGTACAGCCAAACACCTTGGGGGAAGATCAGGAGAGTACCTCGAGATATGGGGAAAAGTGTCCAGGAGCACTTGCCTAGGAGTTCGGAAGTCGAGAACACGACTTGGTAGGCGATTAATGAGGTATGTAGCTGTCAAAACTACTTCACCCCAGAGATATTTAGGCACCGAGTGAGAAAACATGGAAGTTCTAGCTACCTCCAACAGGTGTCGATTCTTACGCTCAGCAATTCCATTTTGTTGAGGAGTATCAACACAAGAACTAGCATGTATAATGCCATGAGTAGTAAGGTATGATCCCAGAGCACTGTTGAAATAGTCATGAGCATTATCTGTCTTGAGAACTTGGATAGTGGTCTGAAACTGAGTACTAACCATTTTGTGAAAATTCTGAAAAATGGTAGTAGTTTCAGACTTCTGTTTCATTAGAAAAGTCCAAGTCAGACGTGTGTGATCGTCGATGAATGTCACAAACCAACGAGCCCCATTAACATTCTGAGTCTTCATAGGCCCCCATATATCACTATGGACAACTGCAAAGGGCTTAGTTGGTTGATACTTTTGACAAGAATACACAGTTCTAGTATGTTTAGCAAGCTGGCAAACTTCACATTGAAACTGATTTGCACGTTTATTAATGAATAACCCAGGGAACAATCGTTCAAGATACAGAAAGCTAGGATGACCTAGTCTGAAATGCCATAAAAACACTTTATTGTCTAAGATATCTAGGTTGGCTATTATGTTGGCATGCTTCTGGTCATCTCTCGGTGGAACCTCCACTTAATCTGAACCCTTCAACACATATAGGCCATCACACACTTCACCACAGCCAAGAATCCTCACAGTCTCCATTTCCTGCAACACACATCCAGGAGAACGAAACTTAACTTCACACTGGAGATCATGAGTTAATTGATTAATAGAGAGGAGGTTGCAATTGAGCTTAGGTACATAGAGGACTGGGAATAGGGTAAGATCCTTTGTTACCCTAACTGACACCATTCCTTCTATTGGTGCTAAGGAACCATTTGCAATTCGGACTCCCGAGGTTCTAGGGTAAGGTTTCATGTTTTCGATGAGTTCCTTACATCCTGTCATATTGTCTGTAGCACCAGAATCTAGGATCCAAGTATTCTGAGATTTCTTAGAAGTAAAGAAAGCACTTGAATCATTACCTTGAGCATCGAAGAGGCTGGTGATATAACTCTTGTGTTCAGACTTCTCAGGTTGAAGAGCTTGTTTGAACATCTTCTGAAGTGTCTCCATCTGACCTTTTCAGAACTGAGCATCATCATCAGTAGCCTTGCTTGTAGCGGAGTGAGCTCAAGGTTTGCGCTCTGACCTTGGTTTCCAGTCAGCTGGTTTACCAACAAGCTCATAGCACTTCTCCTTGGTATGCCAAACTTTACCACAGTGTTCACAGTAGAACACAGGTGGCTTGGTTACTTCCTTCTTGCTGTTTTGAGACATTAGGATAGTGCTAGGGGCTTCGGCTAGCATAGCTGGACCTTCAGATTGAGTTTTCGTCTCGGGAATCATGAGCCGATGACGATCTTCTTCACGTAGGACTTCAGCAAAAGCTTCCTTTAGACTGGGAAACGGCTTGGTTCCCATGACCCGACTTTTAGCACCATCAAGTTCCTGATTAAGACCCAACAACAGCTGAACTGTACGCTTCTTCTCAACAAAGGTACGATGAGTCTTGGCATCCTTGGTGGTATCCCAAGTTTGTGCTTTATAGAGGTCCAACTGGAGCCAGGACCAGACAAGCTTGTTATAATACTCTGTAACAGTCAGTTCACCTTGTTTGAAATTAAATAGTTTTGATTCAATTTCAAACAAGGCTGACGAGTTATCTTGGGTAGAGTATGTGGCTTTGACATCTTCCCAAAGCTCCTTAGCTGACTGATGCAGGAGATAATTGTCTCCAATATCAGGTTCCATGGTTGAAATCAGCCAAAATCGAACCTAATTGTCATCATTGTTCCACTGATTGAAGGTAGGGTCATTCTCTCCTGGCTTAGTCGTAGTGCTAGTGCGATAACCGCCTTTGGAACGTCCAGTTATAAACATCTGGATTGATTGAGACCACTAGAGGTAGTTGCTTCCATTGAATTTACGGATAGCGATTCCTCCGCTGTTAGAGTCGGAAGGGTTACTTGAAGTTGCCATAGTCACTGGAGTTATAGTCTCAGTGATGGTTGAGGGATTTTTAGTAGGAGAAGAAGGAGAGGAACCACTGTCAGAAGTCATGACAGGGGAGAGTAGCTACCGGCGGCGGCGGAAATAAGGAGAACCGGTTGCTCTGATACCATATTGAACTTTAGGGATTAGGGTTGAAGAGAGTAATTCTCGTATATGATTAATCAGAAGGGTTGCCAAATATCCAATGAACACACCCTTCATTGAGCGTGGATCCAGTTTGGAGCGGTGTTGGGGGGCAATATGAATGAACACCGTACAGCCAAACACCTTGGGGGAAGATCAGGAGAGTACCTCGAGATATGGGGAAAAGTGTCCAGGAGCACTTGCCTAGGAGTTCGGAAGTCGAGAACACGACTTGGTAGGCGATTAATGAGGTATGTAGCTGTCAAAACTACTTCACCCCAGAGATATTTAGGCACCGAGTGAGAAAACATGGAAGTTCTAGCTACCTCCAACAGGTGTCGATTCTTACGCTCAGCAATTCCATTTTGTTGAGGAGTATCAACACAAGAACTAGCATGTATAATGCCATGAGTAGTAAGGTATGATCCCAGAGCACTGTTGAAATAGTCATGAGCATTATCCGTCTTGAGAACTTGGATAGTGGTCTGAAACTGAGTACTAACCATTTTGTGAAAATTCTGAAAAATGGTAGTAGTTTCAGACTTCTCTTTCATCAGAAAAGTCCAAGTCAGACGTGTGTGATCGTCGATGAATGTCACAAACCAACGAGCCCCATTAACATTCTGAGTCTTCATAGGCCCCCATATATCACTATGGACAACTGCAAAGGGCTTAGTTGGTTGATACTTTTGACCAGAATACACAGTTCTAGTATGTTTAGGAAGCTGGCAAACTTCACATTGAAACTGATTTGCACGTTTATTAATGAATAACCCAGGGAACAATCGTTCAAGATACAGAAAGCTAGGATGACCTAGTCTGAAATGCCATAAAAACACTTTATTGTCTAAGTTATCTAGGCTGGCTATTATGTTGGCATGCTTCTGGTCATCTCTTGGTGGAACCTCCACTTAATCTGAACCCTTCAACACATATAGGCCATCACACACTTCACCACAGCCAAGAATCCTCCCAGTCTCCATTTCCTGCAACACACATCCAGGAGAACGAAACTTAACTTCACACTGGAGATCATGAGTTACTTGATTAATAGAGAGGAGGTTGCAATTGAGCTTAGGTACATAGAGGACTGGGAATAGGGTAAGATCCTTTGTTACCCTAACTGACACCATTCCTTCTATTGGTGCTAAGGAACCATTTGCAATTCGGACTCCCGAGGTTCTAGGGTAAGGTTTCATGTTTTCGATGAGTTCCTTACATCCTGTCATATTGTCTGTAGCACCAGAATCTAGGATCCAAGTATTCTGAGATTTCTTAGAAGTAAAGAAAGCACTCGAATCATTACCTTGAGCATCGAAGAGGCTGGTGATATAACTCTTGTGTTCAGACTTCTCAGGTTGAAGAGCTAGTTTGAACATCTTCTGAAGTGTCTCCATCTGACCTTTTCAGAACTGAGCATCATCATCAGTAGCCTTGCTTGTAGTGTAGTGAGCTCGAGGTTTGCGCTCTGACCTTGGTTTCCAGTCAGCTGGTTTACCAACAAGCTCATAGCACTTCTCCTTGGTATGCCAAACTTTACCACAGTGTTCACAGTAGAACACAGGTGGCTTGGTTACTTCCATCTTGCTGTTTTGAGACATTAGGATAGTGCTAGGGGCTTCGGCTAGCATAGCTGAACCTTCAGATTGAGTTTTCGTCCCGGGAATCATGAGCCGACGATGATCTTCTTCACGTAGGACTTCAGCAAAAGCTTCCTTTAGACTGGGAAACGGCTTGGTTCCCATGACCTGACTTTTAGCACCATCAAGTTCCTGATTAAGACCCAACAACAGCTGAACTGTACGCTTCTTCTCAACAAAGGTACGATGAGTCTTGGCATCCTTGGTGGTATCCCAAGTTTGTGCTTTATAGAGGTCCAACTGGAGCCAGGACCGGAAAGCTTGTTATAATACTATGTAATAGTCAGTTCACCTTGTTTGAAATTAAATAGTTTTGATTCAATTTCAAACAAGGCTGACGAGTTATCTTGGGTAGAGTATGTGGCTTTGACATCTTCCCAAAGCTCCTTAGCTGACTGATGCAGGAGATAATTGTCTCCAATATCAGGTTCCATGGTTGAAATCAGCCAAAATCGAACCTGATTGTCATCATTGTTCCACTGATTGAAGGTAGGGTCATTCTCTCCTGGCTTAGTCGTAGTGCCAGTGAGATAACCGCCTTTGGAACGTCCAGTTATAAACATCTGGATTGATTGAGACCACTGGAGGTAGTTGCTTCCATTGAATTTACGGATAGCGATTCCTCCGCTGTTAGAGTCGGAAGGGTTACTTGAAGTTGCCATAGTCACTGGAGTTATAGTCTCAGTGATGGTTGAGGGATTTTTAGTAGGAGAAGAAGGAGAGGAACCACTGTCAGAAGTCATGACAGGGGAGAGTAGCTACCGACGGCAGCGAAAATAAGGAGAACCGGTTGCTCTGATACCATATTGAACTTTAGGGATTAGGGTTGAAGAGAGTAATTCTCGTATATGATTAATCAGAAGGGTTGCCAAATATCCATAGAACACACCCTTCATTGAGCGTGGATCTAGTTTGGAGCGGTGTTGGGGGGCAATATGAATGAACACCGTACAGCCAAACACCTTGGGGGGAAGATCAGGAGAGTACCTCGAGATATGGGGAAAAGTGTCCAGGAGCACTTGCCTAGGAGTTTGGAAGTCGAGAACACGACTTGGTAGGCGATTAATGAGGTATGTAGCTGTCAAAACTGCTTCACCCCAGAGATATTTAGGCACCGAGTGAGAAAACATGGAAGCTCTGGCTACCTCCAACAGGTGTCGATTCTTACGCTCAAGAATTCCATTTTGTTGAGGAGTATCAACACAAGAACTAGCATGTATAATGCCATGAGTAGTAAGGTATGATCCCATAGCACTGTTGAAATAGTCATGAGCATTATCCGTCTTGAGAACTTGGATAGTGGTCTGAAACTGAGTACCAACCATTTTGTGAAAATTCTGAAAAATGGTAGTAGTTTCAGACTTCTCTTTCATCAGAAAAGTCCAAGTCAGACGTGTGTGATCGTCGATGAATGTCACAAACCAACGAGCCCCATTAACATTCTGAGTCTTCATAGGCCCCCATATATCACTATGGACAACTGCAAAAGGCTTAGTTGGTTGATACTTTTGACCAGAATACACAGTTCTAGTATGTTTAGCAAGCTGGCAAACTTCACATTGAAACTGATTTGCACGTTTATTAATGAATAACTCAGGGAACAATCGTTCAAGATACAGAAAGCTAGGATGACCTAGTCTGAAATGCCATAAAAACACTTTATTGTCTAAGTTATCTAGGCTGGCTACTACGTTGGCATGCTTCTGGTCATCTCTCGGTGGAACCTCCACTTAATCTGAACCCTTCAACACATATAGGCCATCACACACTTCACCACAGCCAAGAATCCTCCCAGTCTCCATTTCCTGCAACACACATCCAGGAGAACGAAACTTAACTTCACACTGGAGATCATGAGTTACTTGATTAATAGAGAGGAGGTTGCAATTGAGCTTAGGTACATAGAGGACTGGGAATAGGGTAAGATCCTTTTTACCCTAACTGACCCCATTCCTTCTATTGGTGCTAAGGAACCATTTGCAATTCGGACTCCCGAGGTTCTAGGGTAAGGTTTCATGTTTTCGATGAGTTCCTTACATCCTGTCATATTGTATGTAGCACCAGAATCTAGGATCCAAGTATTCTGAGATTTCTTAGAAGTAAAGAAAGCACTCGAATCATTACCTTGAGCATCGAAGAGGCTGGTGATATAACTCTTGTGTTCAGACTTCTCAGGTTGAAGAGCTAGTTTTAACATCTTCTGAAGTGTCTCCATCTGACCTTTTCAGAACTGAGCATCATCATCAGTAGCCTTGCTTGTAGTGGAGTGAGCTCGAGGTTTGCGCTCTGACCTTGGTTTCCAGTCAGCTGGTTTACCAACAAGCTCATAGCACTTCTCCTTGATATGCCAAGCTTTACCACAGTGTTCACAGTAGAACACAGGTGGCTTGGTTACTTCCTTCTTGCTGTTTTGAGACATTAGGATAGTTCTAGGGGCTTCGGCTAGCATAGCTGAACCTTCAGATTGAGTTTTTGTCTCGGGAATCATGAGCCGACGACGATCTTCTTCACGTAGGACTTCAGCAAAAGCTTCTTTTAGACTGGGAAACAGCTTGGTTCCCATGACCCGACTTTTAGCACCATCAAGTTCCTGATTAAGACCCAACAACAGCTGAACTGTACGCTTCTTCTCAACAAAGGTACGATGAGTCTTGCATCCTTGGTGGTATCCCAAGTTTGTGCTTTATAGAGGTCCAACTGGAGCCAGGGCCGGACAAGCTTGTTATAATACTCTGTAACAGTCAGTTCACCTTGTTTGAAATTAAATAGTTTTGATTCAATTTCAAACAAGGCTGACGAGTTATCTTGGGTAGAGTATGTGGCTTTGACATCTTCCCAAAGCTCCTTAGCTGACTGATGCAGGAGATAATTGTCTCCAATATCAGGTTCCATGGTTGAAATCAGCCAAAATCGAACCTGATTGTCATCATTGTTCCACTGATTGAAGGTAGGGTCATTCTCTCCTGGCTTAGTCGTAGTGCCAGTGAGATAACCGCCTTTGGAACGTCCAGTTATAAACATCTGGATTGATTGAGACCACTGGAGGTAGTTGCTTCCATTGAATTTACGGATAGCGATTCCTCCGCTGTTAGAGTCGGAAGGGTTACTTGAAGTTGCCATAGTCACTGGAGTTATAGTCTCAGTGATGGTTGAGGGATTTTTAGTAGGAGAAGAAGGAGAGGAACCACTGTCAGAAGTCATGACAGGGGAGAGTAGCTACCGGCGGCGGCGGAAATAAGGAGAACCGGTTGCTCTGATACCATATTGAACTTTAGGGATTAGGGTTGAAGAGAGTAATTCTCGTATATGATTAATCAGAAGGGTTTACAGTTTATATATAAGACTAGGTAGAAGAGACCTTCCTAACATAGGAGATCTCCAAGATAATAACTTCCTAAATAAGAAAAGCTATTAACTCTCTAATTAGCCTAACACGTCACTTAATAATAATAATAATACTATACTATTCAACACTAACATATGTATGTTTTGGAATTGTTGCTTTGCTGCATTAATAAAAACAAAGGCTTTACAGTATTTGCAGTTTTACACTAGTGCTTGAGAGAATGGATTTAGACTGGGAGCTCATGTCAAAGCAGCAACATACCCTCCAATGGATGGGCATTGAAGCAAAGGCTGTGAAGACTCGAAGAAGTTGGGGACTGGAAAATTAGCAACTGTAGAGAATGGACCCTGGGAGGAGTCTGGCGAAGAGGGCTCTGTAGAAGTGTGAAATAGAAAATGCAGATGATGGCTGATTTACAAAGTTGCTGAACTGGGTAAAGTAGAATCGTTGAATGTACAGGATTTCTAGCTTTGTTGAATCTTATTGAAAAGACATGCTTTGGTTTAAGGCTGAAGAAGCAACATGCTAGTGTAGTATGAGAGAATGATTCTCGTTACGTAGATGTAGGATACATATACAATAAATTAACCGAACAGAGACATATTTTCAGCCTCAATTTTGTCCCTATATCAATCCATGAGAATCAGGATAATAATCTTCTCACTAAGCTAATTTTCCTACCAACTATCTTATAGCTAGGTAGTGGATCAGCGTTCAAGTTTCTTTTCAAAGTTTGGAAACTTCCAAACTTTTTCCATTCATTAGATCTAGGTTAACCTTTGACCAATCTAATGATCTGAATTTGTTAAGGGTATTTAGGACTTTATACAGATAATTTAATTATTTATATTTAAATTGAATACTTTAATATTTTTTGGTGACTGGCCGTCGACACTCCGACGACCGACCACCATCTCCGGCGACCGACAACCGTCTCCGCACGACTTTTTTGGCGATCGACCAAACTCCGGTGACACCCAGTTAACTAGTTAACCTAGTTTTTTTACAGATAACTAGTTAACTCAACTAGGTAGCATGTTATCAGCCGATAACTATTTAAATGAACAAGGAAACATGTTATTTTGCTGATAACTAGTTAACGGATTACCATGATCATTTAACTGAATTTTTTGTTAACAGGTAGCTAACTTGTTATGTTATTTTTAACTAGTTAACTAGTTATGTTATTTTTAACTAGTTATCAAGTTGTTAACTGGTTATCTAATCGAGTTAACTAGTTATCTAATCGAGTTAAATGACTCAGCAATCAATACAGAGAATGGTTGCAAACAAAAATACAGAGAATCAACCAAATTATTACGCTTAATTGCATAGAGTATCACTCTTTGTTATTGCTCATTACTTTTCTAGGGTTCATACTCGAACAAGTTATGCTTAATCAAAATTTATTTGATGAATAGTTATTGCTTAGCACCAATTTCAATAACTACCTACTACTACTGCTCCTAGGTTGCTGGTGTCGCTCTCACGTTTGGGTATTGAATCTGATCCCAACTCCACCGCCCAGCATCACCTGCCTAACGCCCGACCAAAACCCTGCACCGTTTCATTCCAAAGCCCCCATACATCCAAAGTCCGGATAATACCAAACCGCCACCCAGCATCCGACTCCAGCCTTCACCCAAATCCCACTCCAACATCTTCTTCTCCCAAATCCCAGCTCCAACATCACCCAAATCCCAGCTCCAACATCACCCAAATCCCATCTTCCTGCTCGATCTCCAGTTCCAATCTGATGCCCAGCTCCATCTCTCTTCCATCTCCACTTCCAGCACCCGTTCCACACCTCCACACTACCCAACACCTCACTTACCCAACGCCCATTTAGAAACTAAAATTGTATGAGGCGCAAAGGATGTAGCACTCGTTGTCGTCATCACCATCTTCGCTCGAGACTCTCTTCGGATCTAGTAATGAATAAAGAATGCTTAGTGTTAGATTATTACCTAATGGTTGATGCACCCGCCAAACCATGGACACGCCCGGAGAAGCCGTGGACACGAATGACATCCTAGGAAAATCTCACATCGACAAAGCACAGGGGAGATCCATGGGCTATGCGGAATAGTTCAACCTTAACATTATGCGGTTTGTGGCGTAGTGGTGGGGGTTTGATCTTGAAAGAAGAAGGTCAAGAGTTCGAATCTCACCAACGCCCAAAAAATAAATCTGTGAGGGTTGGGTCCAAAGCGGACAATATCTTGTCAGAAAAGGTTGCGATGTTACAATGAAGCCAGGAGAAGAGCTTCAAGACTAATGTCACTGCGTACGTGGACTTGTGGATTCTGGCCAAGCATGAAGAGGTTGACCCTTGAATGTTAAGGAACAGATGCCTAGTGCTGGAGATGATCATGCCAAGTGTTGCGCTTAATGATTCGGGTACCGTTGTCAGACCGAGTGCTGAGACTACTGATGTTGGTGCCGACTAGTGCTGAACCAGAGATTAAGACCGAGGCCGAACTAGGAAATGATGGATTACCGCGAATCCGACCGCAAAATGGATTCTGGGACGCACGAGGATTTCTGAAGACCCCGACTGAGAACCTTGGATTCCTAGTCATATTCGGAATAGGAATGCCGAGTAGTGCGTTGTCCATGCCAGATTAGGACTTTATGCCCGAATTAGGGTTTAGGAGACTTTGTAGTATTTTTTCCTTGTTAGGATCGGATTTTATTCCTTTTTAGATAGTTTTTCAGAGTAGTTTAATATTTTAGAGTTAGAATAGTACAAGGAAAAGGAGAAGCCTTTGGCCGACCCCTACACTACTTGTACCTCATTTTTAAACAGACTTTGAATACACAACTTGAAATTAGAACTTTTGTTCTTTGTTTCCTTCTAGCTTTTGCTCGTTATTTCATAGCTTTTAGGTTGTTTTATCGTGGCTCGAGGTTACCACCCTTGAATGTGTGGCACCCTTGATACTTCAGGTTCCTAGCTCATTATAGCTAGTGGGTCCAAGTCCGTTCCATCTTGGTTTAGAGATTGTACTTGATTACTAGGTTATCGAGCATATTGGTATAGGGTCGCAACCCACGGTTGTTGATGGTTCATATCAGTTTGGTATCAGAGAGTTGGTTCAACACTCGAACTACGTATCCTGTTATCTTTGGTTTTATAGAAAATTTTCGAAAACCCCAAAAGAGTTTCATCTTTGTGTTATATTTCATTGTATCTTTGCAATTCAGTTTTGTTCAAGTGTTTGTTGGTGACCAAGAAAATTTCAAAAAAATAATAATATATATTTCAAGCAGTCTAAAAGAAAAGTTTCAACCCAACCAAAGCCTAGGTCACCTCACCAAAGTTTTGTAGTAGGTCCGAACACATGAAGAGGGGTAGAAAAATCATCCCTTTCGTTGCTTTGCTTTGTTTGAACCTCAAGACCCTTATTTGCTGTTTCATGTGCTTTGTGCTTGGTAATCGAGTCGTAGAAAGGAATCAGATTTTTCATAAAGTAAAACCTAGGTTTTCAAAGTTTGATTGTGCTACACGTCACGTTTTCCAACTAGAAAGCTTTGAGGAAACTTGCAACTATGTGAACTGAACTTGAACTCTTGTTTCTGATTTCAATACCTTGCTTGAGTGCTTACTAAATATTCATACATGAGTGGTAAAATCAGAGTCATTGTGAGTTAGTTCATTATCTAGGTTTAGAGATTTGTGAGGCCTTTGTTCGTAACCTAATTTTGATCTTAAGATAGTAGATGAAAGGATGGACAGGATAGAGGCCACTCTGCCTACTCTATTGGAGAGAATGAACCGGGAGCCGGAAAGAGAGGACAGTCCGCATGGTGATCCCTACCCACGACCGAGGAGGAATGTCCGGGAGCCTGACGATGACATCAGTGGTATGAAGCTCACGGTCCCTAAGTTCGCTAGAAAGGCCAACGCCCACATGTACCTAGATTGGGGAGAGGGACATGGAGCCTTTTCTTCGAGTGCCATAACTACTCAGAACACAAGAAGGTAATCGTTGCTTCAGTTGAGTTTACTAACTATGCTGCTCTATGGTGGGGACAATTACGGAAGCAACGGATCTGGGATGAGATGATGCCCCTGGAGTCATAGAGAGAGCTTAAAGGACTAATGCGAAGGAGGTTTGTGTCGGTTTCCTATACCCGTGACCTATACACGAGGTTACAGGCACTAAAGCAAGGAGGCTTGAGTGTCGAGGAGTTCCACAAGGAAATCGAGATAATCATGACCCGAATGGACCTGAATGAGGACGGGGATGCTCGGGAGGATCGAGATAATCGTTCACTAGTTGTCTCCTGAGGGAAATATTGCATCAAGTCAACCTCGTAGGTTTTGTTGACTATGACGACTTGTTCGCTTTAGACATCTGACTCGAGAGGGAGTGGAAGAACAGTTTGGGAAGGAAGACCTCACCTCCGACCACATGGAGAGACTCTGCCATTGTGTAGAATAGTGCATGGAAGAACAACCCTACCAAGAGGGTGGAGTCACGTTCGAGCTCTACGAACCGCGGCCCAAACACACAAGTTATCCCTAAACCTGGTGTCAATTCAAATAATACTACTAATCATCCGAACAGAATTTTGTGTTTCAAGTTGATGAACGTTGTATTGCGTGCATTCAAATAACTACCAAGCTAGAAGCGAGGTAGATAGTATTCCGCGAGTTTCGACTAATCGTCTACTCAAATGAATTGGCAAATTACTCTGGTTTAACACGTTGTGCATGGTGTGAGTTCCACTACTTCTAATCTATGAAGCTAGGAAAAATGAAATGAAAACAGAAAGCAAATTGAAAGGTTGATTGATTTGACAAGACGACAGACAAGCTTAGATTTGAAATCCCTCTAAGATTACCAGAACATTGGCGATCACAAGACCAGCAGTTTTCAATCCCGATTCATTCAGTTCTCAGATACCACCATAACTCCTGACCCTTAGGTTGAAGACTGGCGAATGTTTGCTCTATCCGATGTAGCTCCTAAGATTAATTACCATCTGTGCGTTCGCTTCTGCAACAGAAAACTAACTGGCACGATTACTAGTGATTAATGAGTTACTCTAGCAGTGGATTAACCCTAACTGTTTCCTACAAAAGGCACACTCTAATGAATAAGTTAATTGTTGATTTGGTGTTTTAAAGTGAGGCGAACGTTCGCTACTATCCTCAGCTTAACAAGAATCTAGTCTAGGTGATCAAGCTAGAAAAGAAACACAGACAACGAAGAACAAGCCAAACATGCAAGAGAAACTGTCTGAATATGAATTTAATTACAGCCGATCCGTGACCGCTTTAAAGCCCCAGGTCACTTAGGGTTCATCTAATCTAAGCTCTACGAGTTTAGCTACTCATATTTGAAACAAAAGAAACAAAAACAATCAAGGAATACATCTCAGGTAGGAAGAACAGAGAAGAACTGTAAAACCTAATTTGATGAAACTGAGAAGGTTTAATCTCTTGAATCTTCAACTCCTAGCTCTGAGTACTCCGAGGGGAAAGATGGCGTCACGATCTCTCCGGAAACTCCGAGGATGCTCTCAACTCTCTCTCGAACTGTTAAGTTGGGAAATTAATCAGGGGAAAAAGTGTATTTTGAATAATGGCCGCCGGTTGCTTAAACAGCGTTTCTCTAATTCCGGCTGGGAAAGAGGGGACTTCTCGGTGAGAACATTGAAAGTTCTCGCCGAGAATTTCAGTTCAAAAGGCTCCTGTGTTGACTGTGTCAAAATTCTTCGACGAGAACTATGAAAGTTCTCGCCGAGAACTTCTTCCTTGATCCTCCTGTGTCTTGTGTGTTCAAACTCCTCGGCGAGAACTATGGAAGTTCTCGCCAAAAACTTAAGTGTAAGCAGGGGGCACATTTGGCTTTTGACTTGTGTGATTTCTGGATCGATTTCGGGTGATTCCTTGAGGTTCCTTTGCTTCCCGAGCACGTCCGTGACTACGTTATTGATGGCAAAAACCTGTGCATTCACAAACGCTCTAGAAAACACATCAAATAGACCCATAACGGGCCAAAGTAACCAAAACCGTAGGAAATAGAGCAATCGAGTGAAAACACCCTAAACTACCCCAAAAATCGTGTCTCAAGCAGGGAAATGTCGCTTAAATGAGGTTGATAATCACGTCAAATCGAGTATCATCACAAGTGCCAAGGACGTGGTCTAATAGCTAGAGATTGCCCCAACAAGCAAGTCATGGTGATTCAAGATGGGGAAGTCATGAAGGATGATGAGGCTGAAGAAAATGAAGGCGAGGTCGATGTCGAGATGGAAGTCGAGTCGGATGTGATGCGAAGCTGGTACCGGACGGATTGGAGAAGTTTTCAGCGATGTACATCCGAGTGCCGAGCACGGATGCCGAATCCAACGCGGCCACCCTAGCCGACGTGGATCGCGTGACCGATGTGGACACCATGGCCACAGTGATTGATGCAGAAACCTTGTCTGACGCAGACACCGTGACTGATACAGATGACGGATTGGAAGCTGGAGTTGATAACGAGGAGAATGCCGAATCGGATGCTGATGTTGTTGCCTGAGCTAGAGCCGATACAGATGCTCTTAGTTCGGACTGATGTCGGATCGCTGCAGAATCATATGACAAAATTGTCGGCCGTGTCCCAAATATTGCTGAGTGCTCAACCATCCGAAGATGACTGGGAGCAAAAAGAAAACCTATTCCATACCAAGTGCGTCATCCAAAATAAAGTGTGCAAACATGGTCATCGATGGAGGGAGTTGCACGAATGTCGTTAGCTAAGCATTGGTGGATGGAATGGGGCTTCAAACCATGAAACATCTGAAGCCCTACATGTTATAGTGGTGATGACATGCTTTTGGCATGTGTTTCAAATTACTAATCTACCAAGGTAGACTAGATCGTATTCTACTCGAGGTCTCTTCTTCTTGTCAACTCAAATATGTTGGCAAATTACTTAGGTTTAACACGTTGTGCGTGGTGTGAGTTCCATGACTTCTAATCTAATAAAGCAGGAAGATAAAAGATAGAAAGATTAAAAGGTTGACTAACGAGAAGATAGACGAGCTAGATTTCGAATCCCCCTAAGATCACCAAGGCAACGACAATCACAAGACTAGCGGTATTCAATTCTAATTCATTCAGTTCTCAGACACCACCATAACTCCTTACCCTTAGGTTTAAGACTGGTGAACGTTCGCTCTATCCGATCTAACTACCAAGATTAATTAGTCGCCCGAGTACGGTCGCTTCTTGCAACGACAAAACTAACTGGTGCAATTGCTAGTGATTCATGAGTTACTCTTGAAGCGGATTAACCCTAACTGGTTCCTACGAAAGGCACACTCCAATGAATAGGTTAATTGGTTGAATTGATGTTCTAAAGTAAGGCGAACGTTTACTCTATCCTTATCTTAACAAGAATCTAAACTAGGTGATCAAGGAAGACAAGTTTATGCGCCAAAGCAAGGAACTGTCTAGCGACTAACCCTAACTTGCACAAACCTAATCTAGGTGATCAACCAGAGAAGAAACATAAACAGTGAAGAACAAAACAACCATGCAAAGAGAAACTAATTGAATTTTGAATCTAATTACCGCCAATCCGTGACCGCTTTAAAGCCCTGGGTCACTTAGGGTTCATCTAGTCTAAGCTCTACCAGTTCAACTACTCATAACGATAACAGAAGAATCGAAGGCAGCAAAGGAAATCATCATACAGAGGAAGAACAAATAAGAACTGAAAAACCTAATTCTGACGACTCCGGCGAAGCTTCGATCTCCTGGATCTTCAACTTTAAGCTCCGAGCTCTCCGAGGTGGAAGGATGGCGCCACGATCTCTCCACGGATCTTCGAACTCTCTCTAAACTCTATCTATCGACCCTAGAGTCAGCTGACTCTCAAAAGTCTAATGTGTGAATAGTTGTTGGAATGATTGATGTCTCCCTTCCCTGTGCCGCCGCAGCTCTTTAAATAGGATTGATTAGGGTTTCTAACTCTGCTTCGGAAAATAAGGAACTTTTCGGCGAAAACTTATAAAGTTTACGCCAAAAACTTTAGTTCAAAGCCTTCTATTTCCTTCGTCTATTTTTTCATAACTTTTCGGCGAAAACTTTAATAGTTTTCGCCGAAAACTTCAGTGTAATTCAGCTCACTCCGCCTGTGAGTTCCTTAAGATATTTTTGGCGAGAATTCTGTTGGGTTCTCGCCGAAAACCTTGTACTGGGCAGTTGGAATTTCGGTTCCGACTCTGGTTTGATTCCGGTTCACTTCTTGAGGTCTTGAACACGTCCGTGGCTATGTATTTGACGGCAAAAACATGTGCTCTTACAAAAACAATAGAAAACCATCAAATAGACCCAAAAAGGGCCAAGTAACCAAATCGGTAGGAAATAGGGTAGTTGAGTGAATATTCGCCATTTTACCCCTAAAACCATGTTTGAAGCAAGGAAATGTCGCTTAAATGAGGCTGAAAATCACGTCAAATGGAGTGTGATCAAGTGGCTAAGCAATAATGGTGAGCTGAAGGTCACCAGACAAGCACACATACCGTTCAGTATTGGAAAATAGACTGATGTCACACTCTGTGATGTCGTGCCCATGGAGGCCGCACTTGTATTACATGAGAGATCGTGGAAGTTTGATAGGTTCTACAAGCATGATGGGCGAACCAATAGGTACGAGCTCACCCACGAAGATAAGAAGTTCAAACTGAAGCCGCTCACCTTGATCGAGATCTTCCAAGATCAAGTGGCGAGACAGGCCATCCGTGTGAGTAGAGAGAAAAAGAGAGTGAGCTCAAGAAAAGAGAGATGAGAGAAGAAACGAGTGAACCCCTAAGTGAAAAAACAGAAATACATAATTAAAGAGCTCAAAAAAGTGAGGATAAGAGGAGAGAAAACCTAATAGTGAGGCCAGTGAAACAAGTCTTGGTTACGAAGAATTCTTTGGTGGTGATCCTTTACAAGGAATTCCTTAACTCTAGCCTCACACCTTCGTTTCCTATTGTTGTTGCCCCTCTATTGCAGAAATTCCAGGACGTATTCCCCGAAGAGATGCCGAGCGGATTGTCGCCCATCCATGACATTGAGCACCAAATCGACTTAGTGTCAGGTGCCTCACTTCCAAACAAAGCCTCCTACCTGACCAACCCGGATGAGACAAAGGGACTTCAGAGGCAAGTCAAGGAGCTGATGGATAAGGGATATGTGAGGGAGAGCATGAGTCATTGCGCCGTCCCGGTCATCCTAGTACCCAAGAAGGATGAAATATGGCGGATGTGCGTGGACTGTCGAGCCATCAACAATACCATTGTAAACTATCGACATCCTATACCTAGAGTTGATGATATGTAAGATGAGATCTATGGAGCCTCGATATTTTCTAAGATTGATTTAAAATCGGGCTACCATCATATTAGAATGACCAAAGGTGACGACTGGAAAAATGCTTTTAAAACCAAACATGGCTTGTATGAGTGGATGGTCATGCCGTTTGGATTAACTAATGCGTCGGGCACCTTCATGAGAGTAATGAACTATGTTCTTAGGGATTTTATAGGCAAATTTGTGGTAGTGTACTTTGATGATAGTCTGATCTACTCACCTAGTTTAGAACATCATCTAGGTCACCTAAAATCGGTTCTAGAAACCCTAAGTAAGGAACACTTGTATGCTAACATGTCCAAGTGCACCTTTTGCATGGATCACCTTATGTTTCTTGGGTTTATTGTAAGTTCTACAGGTATACAAGTGTATGAGGATAAAATTGAGGCCATCAAGTCGTGGGCAATGCCTAGCAGCATACGGATGTCCTAAGCTTCCACGACGTTACAAGCTTCTATCGAAGATTTGTTCGAGACTTTAACACAATTGTGATCAAGAAGAATGTTCCATTACATTGGGGAAAACCTCAACAAAGGCCTTCAAAGCCTTGAAGAAGAAGGCTGAGTACGTGAAGAAATTACACGAGAAGGCTAGGAAATCATCGAGAGACGAACCGCCCAATATGTGAGAAATGCCAACAAGTACCAAAAAGAGAAGGTGTTTAAGCCCGACGACCAAGTGTGGATTCACTTCCAAAAGGAGAGGTTTTCCGAGCAAAGGAAGTCCAAGTTTCTTCCGAGAGGAGAAGGACCCTTCACCATTTTACAGTGGATCAATAATAATGCTTATACTATTGATCTACCTGATTCATATGGTGTGAGTGCCACGTTTAATGTTGCTGACTTGACTCCTTTTTATGATAAATCTATAGATCCATATTCAAGTTCAAATCCTTCACAGGAAGAGGGGGATGATGCACCCACCACACCGTGGACACACCCTAAGAAGCCGTGGACACGAAGCTAAGAGAAGAGCTTCAAGATCAAAGGTCACCGCATATGAGGACACGTGGAGTCTGGCCAAGCATAAAGAGGTTGATCGTCGGATGATAAGGACCGGATGCCTGGTGCTAAAGATGACCATGCCAAGTGCTTCACCCAATGATGCAGAGGGTCGAACCGTACCGATGTCGGCCCGAGTGCCGAGACTACAGATGTTGGTGCCGAACCGGAGATTGACACCGAGGCCGAACCAGGAACTGAAAATGATGATGAGCCGGATGCTGAGACCCGACTAAGTACTGATGCCGAGCCGGACCAAAATTATCGCCCAAGTGATGCTGATTTGCGGAAGACAACTGATGTTGGGCCGATACACGATGATGTTGGCCCCCTGCAAGCCTGAATGGCCGATCCGGATGGCGACCGAGAGATAAAATTTGTGCCACGCACAGATTACCGCGAATCCGACCGTAACACAGATTTCGCGATGTGCAAGGATTTCTAAAGACCCTGTCCGAGAACCTCGGATTCCTAGTTCTATCTGGAATAGGAATGCCGAGTAATACGTTGTCCATGTTGGATTAGGACTTTATGCCCAGATTAGGGTTAGTAGTTTTTCCTTGGTAGGATCGTATTTTATTCCTTTTAGATAGTTTTTGGAGTAGTTTAATAGTATAGAGTTAGAATAGTACAACGAAATGGAGAAGCCTTTGGCTGACCCCCACCCTATAAATAGGAACTCTTGTACCTCGTTTTTAGATAGACCTTGAATACACAACTTGAAATCTGAACTTTTGTTCTTTGTTTCTTTCTAGCTTTTGCTCGTTGTTGTATAGCTTTTAGGTTGGTTTATCGTGGCTCGAGGTTTGACCCTTGACTATGTGGCACTGTTCGACCTTGATACTTAAGGTTCCTAGCTCTTTATAGCTAGTGGGTCCAAGTTCGTTCCATCCCGGTTTAGGGATTCTACTCAATTGCTAGGTTACCGAGCATATTGGTATAGGGTCGCAGCCCATAATTGCTAACCGTTTATATCACTAGTCGAGTGAGAACGGCAGCCGTAAAGGGAGAGGCGACGGGAGAGAAATAAGAGACGGATCTGAAGACGAAGAATGAGCGAGGCTGACGATTGATGACACTCGATTTGAGGTGATTATCAGCCTCATTTAAGCGACATTTCTTTGCTTAAGACATGGTTTTTTAGGGCAGAATAGAGAATATTCACTCAACTGCTCTATCTCGTGCCATTTGTGTTACTTTGGCCCGTTTCGGGTCTATTTGATGGTTTTCTAGTGTTTTCATGATAGCACAGGTTTTTGCCGTCAAATGAAGTAGCCAAGGACGTGTCTAAGGCATTGGAACCTCGAGGAACCGCACCAGAATCGATCCAAGGAGTAAATCAAGTCAACAGAAATCCTGCCTCGGTTTAGAAGTTTTCGGCGAAAAGACCTGAGGTTTTCACCGAAAACTCCAGAAGAAATCGGCAGAGCAATACAAGAAGAAGTTTTGGGCGAGAAGTCAAGTTCTCACCAAAAACTCTAAACAACTAGCTCACAGGAGAATCAGTCGACGAAAGCCAGCATTTTACACAGAAGTTTTCGACGAAAACTCCTGAAGTTTTTGCCAAAAAATCCAGACCAAATCCGGCGTTGATAGGTTAAGTATAAATACTTAACCGGCGGCTAAAAACAGGAAATATACTTTTCATAATAGAACTTTCACGAGTTCCAGACCTAAAGAGTTCGAGAGAGCAGAGTTTGAGAGTTCGAAGAGCCAGGAAGAGATCGTGACGCCATCCTTTCACCTCGTAGACTCGGAGCTAGGATTGAAGATTACTGGAGAGTGAAGCTTTGCAGAGTCGTCTTAATTAGGTTATACACTTTCTATCTGTTCTTCCTTTTCATGATGAACTCTGTTTCTGTCATTGATTCTGTCGTTACGAACATGAGTAGCTAAACTCATAGAGCTTAGACTAGATGAACCCTAAGTGACCCAGGGCTTTAAAGCGGTCACAGATCGGCGGTGATTAGATTCAAAGTTCAATCAGTTTCTCTTTCAAGTTTGGTTTGTTCTTCGTTGTTTGTGTTTCTTGTCTGGCTTGATCACCTAGATTAGATTCTTGTTGAGTTAAGGATAGAAGCGAACGCTTGCCTCACTTTAAAACACCAAATCAACAATTAACCTATTCATTGGAGTGTGCCTTTCGTAGGAACCAGTTAGGGTTAATCCACTGCAAGAGTAACTCATTAATCGTTAGTAATTCCACCAGTTAATTCAGTCATCGCAAGAAGCGACCGTACTCGGGGAGCTAATTAATCTTGGTAGCTAGATGGATAGAGCGAACGTTCGCCAGTCTTAAACCTAAGGGTCAAGAGTTATGGTGGTGTCTTAGAATTGATTGAACGAGAATTGAAATCCGCTGATCTGTTGATTGCCAATGCTCTAGTGAACTAAGGGGGATTCGAAGTCTAAGCTTGTCTGTCGTCTTTGTTAAGTCAACCAATCTTTCAATCTGTCTTTCAATTTATTTTTAATTTGCTTGCATTTTCTAGAATAGAAGTTGTGGAACTCACACCACGCACAACGTGTTAAACCTGAGTAATCTCCCTTTACATTTGAGTAGACGATTATTAGAAGACCCGTGGAATACGATCTGCTTAGCTTCCAGCTTAGTAGTTCTTTGATAAACCTGTCATACAACGTTCATCAAATTGGCGCCGTTGTCGAGGACTTCTTTTAATTGTTTGAAAGAAGAATTGGCATTTTATTCTTCTACTTTCACCTTTCATTTTTCCATCCACTTCGATTTTACACTGGTTGTGTTTGTTTTTGTTATTTGTAGGTTGCCTACAGGTTTATGCAGCACCGTCCTCTCACGCGCTCCTTAACCAAGAACGACAGGGCTAAGAGTGTAGAGAAACCTGGTAGCTCTGCTCCATCGAAGCGACCACAGATTCCGAAGCAAGGTAGAACCAATCCACCTCCATCTTTCACTCCAACTAAGATCAAGGAACTGAAGGAGAGTTCCTCATCTTCATCTTCATCCGCTTCATACACCAAATCACTCTCACCTCCTCCATCTCATAGGATGGGTGATCAGTTACCACCAACACTAGGAAGTCGACCACCACTACCACCGGTCATGCCGAAGAGTCTAGCTGACTATAACAAGCCGAGCGCGACTAGCGTTCGATCTTCTATCGTCGTGCCACACATCGAAGGAGATATTGACTATAAGATCAAGATTCCTTTCTTGACCATGATCTCTAGGGATATATGATGTGAACCGCTGCAACCGTGGGCAGACGACCCTAACCACCGCAAGTTGGAACGTGCAACGAGGTAGAAACCTTCGGGAACCGGGGTGGAATAGTACTTTGACCCGTCGGCTATATAACAGCCGGGAACCAGAAGTGTCCAGTCGAAGACGCCACGCCAAGAGATGGATGCTCTTAATGATAAGTCGATCCTTCAGTATCGCAACATGCAGATACAACAAGGGTTTCAGAACAAAGTTCTATTAAAGGGGGTTTATTTCATAAAAGTTGTAAGTACAAAGTGAGGCCGGCGGCCTCTATTTATAGGTGAGGGAACAAGCTCTCCTCCCTAATCACTACTTCTAAATAATAATAAAATAAAGAGTCCTATTCCTAAATAGTCTCATAAATCCCCTAAATAATCCTACTAAAAAGGAATAAACATAAAATAATAGTTGTAGTCTTTAAAGCAGAATAAAAGACCTAAATTTGGTCAAAAACCCTAATCCGGCCGCGTGTGGCTGCTCGGGCCGGTTGGGCGCGTGTGGCGGCCCGGTGGGCTTGACCGGCCGAACGCCGGGCTGGACTCAGGTGGCGGACGCGGGCTTCGGCTTCGGGCGGGCTCAGTGGCCGGACTTCTTGTCCAAAAGATATGTTCTTCATGCTCGGTTCCGTAAAGCTCCTTTGATTGGCCCGGTTGCTGGTTGATGGATGGTGGCTGTTCTCTCATTGGGCCTTCTTTCTTTTCGTTCGGGCCTTCTCTTTTAAGCTTCTGATAGGCCGCCAAGTAGCTTGGGACGTAGCTCTCCGTGGTCAGCCCAAGTGTCATGCTTCGGGGCCAAGGACTCCAAGTCTTCTCATGCCTCGGCTCAGGTTCGGTCTTTGACAACTCTCTTCTTCGGGCCAAGGGTTCTTGGGCTCTCTTCCTTCGGTACTCCAGAAATGCTTCTAGAGGGTCACTCAAAGAACCGGCTTCTTCTTCAGGGCTCCTAGAGGTCAGGCTAGGGACAGGCTGAAGCTTCTCTTCGGTGCTAGGGCTCATACCTTCGGCCATCAGCATGGCTTGGGACAGCATTCCATTCCTTGTAGTCTTTCTACCTGCAAGTGAAGGATTTAGTCGATATTTCTTCTCATACCTTGGTTTTAGGGCTCGTGGACGGCCTGTCCTTGAATTCATGCGCTTATTAAGAGGCCATAGGGTCTTGTCTCGGCCAGGTGACCCTGGTGGTGTGTAGGAGTACCGATTGGCATCGGGGCAGCATTGTTGGATCATATCAATATACAATTTGAAGGCAGGCCACTTGACAATCTGTGCACTCACTTGGCGGATTTCATCAATCTCTGCGGCACTTTCAAGAATGGGAATCTCGACAAGAACACTCTATGCTTTAGAGCTTTCCCGTTCTCTCTTAAAGGCGCAGCTAAGACGTGGATCACTGGCAAAGCACCGGGTTACCACAGAGATTGGGATACTCTTGCTCAAGACTTCGTCGAAGAGTACTTCCCTCCGTCCAGAACAACAGCCTTCAAGGACAGCATCGCCAGATTTTCTCAAAAGGAAGGCGCGAGCTTATATGACACTTGGAATGAATTCCAAGAACTTCTCTACAACTGTCCTCACCATGGTTTCGAGCAGAGACAGTTAGCTGAAATCTTTGCTCGAGGTCTTCGTGAAGAATCTGCTAAATGGGTCAATTCCCTAGCTGAAGGGGATTGCACTACTCTCACACCTGAAGCTGCTCTTCTCCATTTTCGTGAACTGTGCTTCCAAGTCAAGGAACTGGGAACAACAATCAGAAGGATCAAGAAGCAAGCTCGATCTCGAAGCAACCATTAAAGCAGAAGTTGAGAAGCATCTGAAGAAGTCTTCTACACCTGTCAAGCCGCCAGCAGCCTCTGTCTACGTTGCTGATTGCGAGTGGTGTGGAGCTTGTGCGCATAACAGAAGTCGATGCCAGAACTTTGGCAAAGCAGTAGTCTGGTCTACCGAAGAAGTCAATTTCATCTCTCAAGGCTTCAGCAACAATCAACAAGGTTATGTTGGCTACCGCAACTACAGACAACAAGGGAATTTCCAAGATCGCCCTCTCTATAATGTCGGTGCCAACCAGAACCAAGGCTAGAATCAGAATAACCGATCAACTGGTTTAGCTTCGGATCAGAAGCCAAACAATCCGACGGGAGGTATCTACCAGCTGCCGCACCAAAATTCGGGTAACTATGGAACAATTCCTGGCAATTGCCAGAATTAATATTTGAACAATACTTATACAGGATAGCAGCATCAGAAGGACAACAACGTTAGTGAACTCGACAAGAAGCTCAATTAGATCATCACCAGACTTGATGATCATGATAGTCAGTTCAAAGCTCAAGCTCTCCTCAACCAATAACCGATTTCTTCCGATCAAAGAATAGAGCATGCAGTGAACCAGATCTCTAGCATGTTAGCATCTGGTCGCCCTTCTGGCCAGCTCCCGAGCCAAACCGAGCCGAATCCAAGAAAGGAGCAAGCTAAGATGGTATCTATTCAAAATCCGACAAACTCACCTACTAATACTTCTTCTATTTTATACAGGTCCATTGAAGTTTCAGAGAAGAAGGAGGCGCCTAAGGAGTACGATCCTCCTCTTGCTCCGTACTACGAGAAGCCTCCATTCCCAAATGCATTGCTACCGAACGCAAGGATCGAGATTGGCATGTGGGGGAACAAAGAAGGATATCCTACCACCCGTAGCAAGAAGCCTTCCTCGCCATATCCAGCTAAGTGTTCCGATCCTGGTTCTTTCACACTACCTCTAGTCATTAATGATATTGAGATAGAACGTAGTTTGGTTGATCTAGGTGCGTCTGTCAATGTCATGCCTATGAGTTTGTTCGAGAAATTGAATCTAGGAGAACTTGATCCGACTAGCATGCAACTTGTCTTTGCTGATAGATCTTTGAAAACGCCTAGAGGACAGATTAAGGATGTTGTCACTAAATGTGGTCCTTTCACTTTCCTAGCTGATTTTGTGATTATAGATACTAGCGAGGATGATTCTACTATTCTTATAGGTCGACCCTTCATGGCAACAACCGGAATGCAAATCAATGTTCCGAGTGGTTCTTTGACCTTGAGGGTTGGTAAGGAAATGATAACATTCCGCCTTAAGGACGGTATGAAATACACTGCTACGGAGGAAGAACCTCACTGTCTTGCTGTTGAAACTGTGGAGTTGACCTTGGTCAATTCCGTTACTGATGTCTCTTCCAGTGTTTCTAGATCAACTGTTATTGCAGGTGTTGAAAAGATTATCAAGTAGAAGCCCGAACCCACGACACAAAAGCCGCCGAAGAAGAATTGCGAAAACGTTTTGAAAAATTGCAGGACAAAGTTTTCGCGAAAACATGCACTTTTTTTTCCGGCGAAAACTCTTCTTTAAAACCCACTGTGTTTTCTGTCCAATTTTTGATAAACTTTTCGGCGAAAATACACTTTGAAATCCGGCAGACGTTTTGAACTAAACTTTTTGGCAAAAAATTGCACTTCTTTTCACCGAAAAATTTCAGAAAATCCAAAAAACTCTCTCCCCTTTTTTTCCTTTCTTTTTCCGGTCCATCTTCTCTCCCCCTCACATTTTTGAACGCAAAACAAACCCCCCCGCCCCGCCCCGTCCCTTATTTCAAAATCACCGCCGCTCCTCCACTGCCGCCACCACCCATTTCCGCCGCCGCCGCCGTTGTCGACAGCCGCCACACCCTTTCTCATCCTCCCCTGATCATTTTAAGTCGTAGAACGTCCGAATCGAAGCTCTAGTGCTTCATTTCCACCAAAACCTAATTTCTCAAGTTTTTCACCGATTCCTCTTTGTCCGTTCATTTTCAGCCACTATGACTTCAAGGTAAGTTGTTGAGGTTTTTCATTACGAGTCTTCTGACACGTTGAATGCTGAATTTCGTCATGGTTGACTTCGGTTGACTTTTTTGGTCTACCTCGATTTGCGTGCCAACTATTTCGTGAGAATTTTGGTGAACTAATTACTTTGGACTGTTCTGGCATGCTTAGGGAGGTTTGTGCTGAAATTTGATACCAATTCGTCATGATTTGCTATGCTTAAAGGAATGATTCTTTGTGGTGTTGACTTGTTATGAAATGTCGGTTTGACCATGCTCTGTTGTTGCTCATTTGGCTGCCATGTTTGTCCATTCACGTTCGTATCACTTTGTTGGTTGTCAGAGTTGATGTTATGCCATCATTCCCTGATTTGTGCTAGTAATTGCCATGGTTAGTGTTCAATGCGTTCTAATGTTGACTTTTTGAATGTTGGTTTGATTTCTGGACTCTAATTGTGATGTTAACATTCTGGCTAGTCCCTTGCGTGTTTTGTGATTCATTGTAATTACCGGTTACTCGCTTTGCTTACCCCCACTCGGTTTTCCTCATTTCTTTGTGAAATTGAGTTTTTCTACTAAGTGTGGGGTAGGTTCTTAGTTTGACTAATCTGGTTTCTTTTCTTGCTATGAAATAGGAATGTAACCAATGAGCGCAGGACAAGGCCAGACTTGACACCGGCTCTAGCTCCAGGGCACCAGCCCCAGTCACTCCCGCCATCCACGACACTCCTCCGGCATTCCCAGGCCGCGTCGGGTACCACCCCATTGTTGCCCGTTTGCCCGTGCACTACTTCAAGCGATACCAGAAGCTCCAGCACATTCCCGGAGCCGACGTGCGACCACTATCCCTTGACTCCCTCCTCGCGCACGATGAAGATTGGCACCGGATGTGCTCCACTCGTTGGCACCTTCAGGACTTCTGGAGCTGACAACCATAGCTGACAGCTTCCTAGACGTCACGTTCCAGGAATTCTGGGCCACATTTGAGCTGGATGAGCATAAGAGGAGGCAGCACAAGAAGGTCATCTCCTTCTATCTTGGTGGGCTGTACAAGGACTTCACTTAGGATGAGTTCGCAGCTCATCTCGGCATCCCACTAGAGCACTACCAGGGTCACCACCTCGGTTGGCAGAACAACTCGGGCAAAGGCCCGGAATATGACGCGCTCTGGAGCCACATCACTGGAGTGTCGGATGCTCAAACCATGGCTCATAACTCCGCAGGTCACTCTCTCACCCTCTCTATCGTTTCATTCATATGGTTTGGCGTAGATCCCTACTTCAGCAGAGAGGAGCTCCTACTTCTCCGTGCTATCCGAGAGGCTTATCCGCTTCATCCAGGATGGGTGCTTGCACGCCTCTTCCACCAGAAGACCCAGAAGCCAAAGCCGCCTCGCTCACTCCTTAGCGGTAACTTCATAGGCCGACTCATCATTTCCCTCGGTCTCAGCCAGTCATATGGCCCGGACGCCCCACGCCGCATAGTACTCACCGTAGGTGGTGATTTAGCGGTCGAGTACGACCTCCAATTGGACCACGGTCCAGAGGTAGCAGCAGTTCCTCCTCCCTACCACGAGGCCGAGTCGTAGGAAGAAGATGATTCTGAGGAGCAGCTTCCTCAGCCGGAGCGAGAGTTTGACGATCATATACCCTCGCCACAGCAACAGGCAGGGTATGCATATCAGCAGCAGTCACCCCTCCAGGATCCATTCCAGGTGCCTCATCCTCATCACCACCCACATCCAGCTGATCTTGGAGAGCTGTATGAGCGACTCCAGGAGTGGCGAGTCACCAACACCGCCACCCAGGATGCCAGATGGGTCATTATGCAGCAACACATGCGCCAAAATGATGAGAGGTACGAGGCGCTACTGGCGTGGCAGCGGCAGTTCAACGACGTCCTCCACAGTCCACCTCCTGATGCACCTGACTAGCACTGATCGGGTTGTATCCTCTTCCTTATCCTTTCTTTTTATTTCTTCTTTTCGGATTTCGATCCAACTTTTTTCTGTGTGGATCCAGGACACTTGTCCTGGTTTCCTTTTTATCTTTCATTTCTTTTTGTTTTGCCCGTAGTTTGGTAGATTCCCTTTGCTTAGGGTTTACTACTTATCCCTTCGCTTTGGTAGATTCCCTCTCCGCTCCAAGGACCCGTGTTCATCCCTACACCAATCATCTGGGTCCAGGTTCTTCTATTCAACTCTCAACTCTAGTTTTAAGTCCTGTGAGGACACAGAACAATTTAAGTGTGGAGTAGGATGCTAGAGAACCTTGCATGAACTTAATTGCCCTTAATTGTGTTTTTGTGTGTTCCGTGGTGCCTTTCCAGTATCTCTAGCTTTGGAATTGCTCAATTCTTGATTTTTGATGTTAAGTTGTTGTTCAAGTTGTCATAATGATGCTTAGACTGCTTGACCTAGAACCTGAGAACCAACGTGTATGCTTTGATGTTGAATTGCCTGGTCAGAACAGATTTTCAAAATCACACTTGTAGTTTGTCGCCTTGATTGCATGAAAATGACCGAATCCGACTAGCAAACCAACAGTGAGCTTTTTATCCATTGCACGTAACTTGCAATTTCAATTCTTTTTGAGTGGTTTTCCGTTGTTCTTGAATGAGTTAGAATTTGCATGAGACCAATTCGAGACCACACCATGACACAAGTTCTAGAATGATAAGGGCACCTAGATTCAGCTACTAAGCCAGATTGCCTACCCAACGTTAAATCTATTAGGTTTAAACCCTTGAGCTTGGCCTGTTCTTTTGGTTCGATATACATTACAGCCATTCCCCATTCTTTCATTCCCCGTTGATCCCCTGTGGTTGTAGTTCTAGATTAGCCTACCGGAAATCGGTTTGTGGTAACTTGCCCGTAGCCATTAAACAGGTGGTCTTAGCTATTATGTCCAGACGTGTAAACCCCTCTAGCAACTAAAAGAAAGAATCGGCACAAAAGGAAAAAAAATAGAAAAAGAAGAAAATAAGAAAAATTGAAAATATAGAAAAAAATATAGAAAAAAAGTTCAAAGTTTCAAAGTTTGTAGTATGATTCAATAACGTTCTTCTCCCTATATATGGAAGAACGAAGTCAAAAGAAAATTCAGAAAAAATGTGTAAAGAAAATAAAGTGTTAGGTTGCTTGAGGGTATCATAGGACGAGCGCACATTATTCTACCCATGTTTGGTTAGACGGTAGGAAGCCATAAGCTAGATACGAGGGAAGTTAGTCAAAAGCTGCACCGCACCAAAGCCATCATCATACTTTCCCATCATCCATCTCATCTTAACCCTTGTAGTGTAGAATTCGTTACAGTCCTAAGCAGGGAAGTCTTTCTTGACTAGTTACTCGTGTTGTCACAGTGGTGGAGATGTGGTCGAATTGCAAACTTATGACAGAATTCAGTAACAGAAAACGATTGAGAGCAGAAACACGTCCTTAAACACAAAGAGGGAGAGTTTCCCTTGTACTAAATATTATCTGTGTGAGGAGTCTGGTCGGTCAGGTCAAATTCGTGCATGATTGGTTACTACTTCTTGTCGTGTGCATTTTCTAGTGAGACCAGGTTGTTTGGCTGGCCAGCTCCCGAGCCAAACCGAGCCGAATCCAAGAAAGGAGCAAGCTAAGATGGTATCTATTCAAAATCCGACAAACTCACCTACTAATACTTCTTCTATTTTATACAGGTCCATTGAAGTTTCAGAGAAGAAGGAGGTGCCTAAGGAGTACAATCCTCCTCTTGCTCCGTACTACGAGAAGCCTCCATTCCCAAATGCATTGCTACCGAACGCAAGGATCGAGACTGGCATGTGGGGGAACAAAGAAGGATATCCTACCACCCGTAGCAAGAAGCCTTCCTCGCCATATCCAGCTAAGTGTTCTGATCCTGGTTCTTTCACACTACCTCTAGTCATTAATGATATTGAGATAGAACGTAGTTTGGTTGATCTAGGTGCGTCTGTCAATGTCATGCCTATGAGTTTGTTTGAGAAATTGAATCTAGGAGAACTTGATCCGACTAGCATGCAACTTGTCTTTGCTGATAGATCTTTGAAAACGCCTAGAGGACAGATTAAGGATGTTGTTACTAAATGTGGTCCTTTCACTTTCCTAGCTGATTTTGTGATTATAGATACTAGCGAGGATGATTCTACTATTCTTATAGGTCGACCCTTCATGGCAACAACCGGAATGCAAATCAATGTTCCGAGTGGTTCTTTGACCTTGAGGGTTGGTAAGGAAATGATAACATTCCGCCTTAAGGACGGTATGACATACACTGCTACGGAGGAAGAACCTCACTGTCTTGTTGTTGAAACTGTGGAGTTGACCTCGGTCAATTCCGTTACTGATGTCTCTTCCAGTGTTTCTAGATCAACTGTTATTGCAGGTGTTGAAAAGATTATCAAGTAGAAGCCCGAACCCACGACACAAAAGCCGCCGAAGAAGAATTGCGAAAACGTTTTGAAAAATTGCAGGACAAAGTTTTCGCCAAAAACTTGCACTTTTTTTTCCGGCGAAAACTCTTCTTTAAAACCCACTGTGTTTTCTGTCCAATTTTTGATAAACTTTTCGGCGAAAATACACTTTGAAATCCGGCAGACGTTTTGAACTAAACTTTTCGGCAAAAAATTGCACTTCTTTTCACCGAAAAATTTCAGAAAATCCAAAAAACTCTCTCCCCTTTTTTTCCTTTCTTTTTCCGGTCCATCTTCTCTCCCCCTCACATTTTTGAACGCAAAACAAACCCCCCCCCCCGCCCCGCCCCGTCCCTTATTTCAAAATCACCGCCGCTCCTCCACTGCCGCCACCACCCATTTCCACCGCCGCCGCCATTGTCGACCACCGCCGCACCCTTTCTCATCCTCCCCTGATCATTTTAAGTCGTAGAACGTCCGAATCGAAGCTCTAGTGCTTCATTTCCACCAAAACCTAATTTCTCAAGTTTTTCACCGATTCCTCTTTGTCCGTTCGTTTTCAGCCACTATGACTTCAAGGTAAGTTGTTGAGGTTTTTCATTACGAGTCTTCTGACACGTTGAATGCTGAATTTCGTCATGGTTGACTTCGGTTGACTTTTTCGGTCTACCTCGATTTGCGTGCCGACTATTTCATGAGAATTTTGGTGAACTAATTACTTTGGACTGTTCTGGCATGCTTAGGGAGGTTTGTGCTGAAATTTGATACCAATTGGTCATGATTTGCTATGCTTAAAGGAATGATTCTTTGTGGTGTTGACTTGTTATGAAATGTCGGTTTGACCATGCTCTGTTGTTGCTCATTTGGCTGCCATGTTTGTCCATTCACGTTCGTATCACTTTGTTGGTTGTCAGAGTTGATGTTATGTCGTCATTCCCTGATTTGTGCTAGTAATTGCCATGGTTAGTGTTCAATGCGTTCTAATGTTGACTTTTTGAATGTTGGTTTGATTTCTGGACTCTAATTGTGATGTTAACATTCTGGCTAGTCCCTTGCGTGTTTTGTGATTCATTGTAATTACCGGTTACTCGATTTGCTTACCCCCACTCGGTTTTCCTCATTTCTTTGTGAAATTGAGTTTTTCTACTAAGTGTGGGGTAGGTTCTTAGTTTGACTAATCTGGTTTCTTTTCTTGCTATGAAATAGGAATGTAACCAATGAGCGCAGGACGAAGGCCAGACTTGACACCGGCTCTAGCTCCAGGGCACCAGCCCCAGTCACTCCCGCCATCCACGACACTCCTCCGGCATTCCCAGGCCGCGTCGGGTACCACCCCATTGTTGCCCGTTTGCCCGTGCACTACTTCAAGCGATACCAGAAGCTCCAACACATTCCCGGAGCCGACGTGCGACCACTATCCCTTGACTCCCTCCTCGCGCACGATGAAGATTGGCACCCGGATGTGCTCCACTCGTTGGCACCTTCAGGACTTCTGGAGCTGACCACCATAGCTGACAGCTTCCTAGACGTCGCGTTCCAGGAATTCTGGGCCACATTTGAGATGGATGAGCATAAGAGGAGGCAGCACAAGAAGGTCATCTCCTTCTATCTTGGTGGGCTGTACAAGGACTTCACTTACGATGAGTTTGCAGCTCATCTCGGCATCCCACTAGAGCACTACCAGGGTCACCACCTCGGTTGGCAGAACAACTCGGGCAAAGGCCCGGAATATGACGCGCTCTGGAGCCACATCACTGGAGTGTCGGATGCTCAAACCATGGCTCATAACTCCGTCAGGTCACTCTCTCACCCTCTCTATCGTTTCATTCATATGGTTTGGCGTAGATCCCTACTTCAGCAGAGAGGAGCTCCTACTTCTCCGTGCTATCCGAGAGGCTTATCCGCTTCATCCAGGATGGGTGCTTGCACGCCTCTTCCACCAGAAGACCCAGAAGCCAAAGCCGCCTCGCTCACTCCTTAGCGGTAACTTCGTAGGCCGACTCATCATTTCCCTCGGTCTCAGCCAGTCATATGGCCCGGACGTCCCACGTCGCATAGTACTCACCGTAGGTGGTGATTTAGCGGTCGAGTACGACCTCCAATTGGACCACGGTCCAGAGGTGGCAGCAGTTCCTCCTCCCTACCACGAGGCCGAGTCGTAGGAAGAAGATGATTCTGAGGAGCAGCTTCCTCAGCCGGAGCGAGAGTTTGACGATCATATACCCTCGCCACAGCAACAGGCAGGGTATGCATATCAGCAGCAGTCGCCCCTCCATGATCCATTCCAGGTGCCTCATCCGCATCACCACCCACATCCAGCTGATCTTGGAGAGCTGTATGAGCGACTCCAGGAGTGGCGAGTCACCAACACCGCCACCCAGGATGCCAGATGGGTCATTATGCAGCAACACATGCGCCAAAATGATGAGAGGTACGAGGCGCTACTGGCGTGGCAGCGGCAGGTCAACGACGTCCTCCACATTCCACCTCCCGATGCACCTGACTAGCACTGATCGGGTTGTATCCTCTTCCTTATCCTTTCTTTTTATTTCTTCTTTTCGGATTTCGATCCAACTTTTTTCTGTGTGGATCCAGGACACTTGTCCTGGTTTCCTTTTTATCTTTCATTTCTTTTTGTTTTGCCGGTAGTTTGGTAGATTCCCTTTGCTTAGGGTTTACTACTTATCCCTTCGCTTTGGTAGATTCCCTCTCCGCTCCAAGGACCCGTGTTCATCCCCTACACCAATCATCTCGGTCCAGGTTCTTCTATTCAACTCTCAACTCTAGTTTTAAGTCCTGTGAGGACACAGAACAATTTAAGTGTGGAGTAGGATGCTAGAGAACCATGCATGAACTTAATTGCCCTTAATTGTGTTTTTGTGTGTTCCGTGGTGCCTTTCCAGTATCTCTAGCTTTGGAATTGCTCAATTCTTGATTTTTGATGTTAAGTTGTTGTTCAAGTTGTCATAATGATGCTTAGACTGCTTGACCTAGAACCTGAGAACCAACGTGTATGCTTTGATGTTGAATTGCCTGGTCAGAACAGATTTTCAAAATCACACTTGTAGTTTGTCGCCTTGATTGCATGAAAATGACCGAATCCGACTAGCAAACCAACAGTGAGCTTTTTATCCATTGCACGTAACTTGCAATTTCAATTCTTTTTGAGTGGTTTTCCGTTGTTCTTGAATGAGTTAGAATTTGCATGAGACCAATTCGAGACCACACGATGACACAAGTTCTAGAATGATAAGGACACCTAGATTCAGCTACTAAGCCAGATTGCCTACCCAACGTTAAATCCATTAGGTTTAAACCCTTGAGCTTGGCCTGTTCTTTTGGTTCGATATACATTACAGCCATTCCCCATTCTTTCATTCCTCGTTGATCCCCTGTGGTTGTAGTTCTAGATTAGCCTACCGGAAATCGGTTTGTGGTAACTTGCCCGTAGCCATTAAACAGGTGGTCTTAGCTATTATGTCCAGACGTGTAAACCCCTCTAGCAACTAAAAGAAAGAATCGGCACAAAAGGAAAAAAAATAGAAAAAGAAGAAAATTTGAAAAATTTGAAAAAAATATAGAAAAAAAGTTCAAAGTTTCAAAGTTTGTAGTATAATTCAATAACGTTCTTCTCCCTATATATGGAAGAACGAAGTCAAAAGAAAATTCAGAAAAAATGTGTAAAGAAAATAAAGTGCTAGGTTGCTTGAGGGTATCATAGGACGAGCGCACATTATTCTACCCATGTTTGGTTAGACGGTAGGAAGCCATAAGCTAGATACGAGGGAAGTTAGTCAAAAGCTGCACCGCACCAAAGCCATCATCATACTTTCCCATCATCCATCTCATCTTAACCCTTGTAGTGTAGAATTCGTTACAGTCCTAAGCAGGGAAGTCCTTCTTGACTAGTTACTCGTGTTGTCACAGTGGTGGAGATGTGGTCGAATTGCAAACTTATGACAGAATTCAGTAACAGAAAATGATTGAGAGCAGAAACACGTCCTTAAACACAAAGAGGGAGAGTTTCCCTTGTACTAAATATTATCTGTGTGAGGAGTCTGGTCGGTCAGGTCAAATTCGTGGATGATTGGTTACTACTTCTTGTCGTGTGCATTTTCTAGTGAGACCAGGTTGTTTGGCTGATCAGTATGCATGTTAGGTTTCTTGTTCTAGAAGTAGCTGTTTAATAATTCATTGTGAAAACATGAACTTCAATATAATCGATCTTATCATTTGCGAACATGAGCGTTTTCTATTCAGTTTGCTTGAGGACAAGCAAAAGCTTAAGTGTGGGGTATTTGATGACACTCGATTTGACGTGATTATCAGCCTCATTTAAGCGACATTTCTTTGCTTAAGACATGGTTTTTAGGGCAGAATAGCGAATATTCACTCAACTGCTCTATCTCGTGTTATTTGTGTTACTTTGGCCCGTTTCGGGTCTATTTGATGGGTTTCTAGTGTTTTCATGATAGCACAGGTTTTTGCCATCAAATGAAGTAGACAAGGACGTGTCTAAGGCATTGGAACCTCGAGGAACCGCACCAGAATCGATCCAAGGAGTAAATCAAGTCAACAGAAATCCTGCCCCGTTTTACACAGAAGTTTTCAGCGAAAGACCTGAGGTTTTTGCCGAAAACTCCAGAAGAAATCGGCAGAGCAATACAAGAAGAAGTTTTCGGCGAGAAGTCAAGTTCTCGCCGAAAACTCTAAACAACTAGCTCACAGGAGAATCAGTCGACGGAAGCCAGCATTTTACAAAGAAGTTTTCAGCAAAAACTCCTGAAGTTTTCACCGAAAAATCCAGGCCAAATCCGGCGCTGATAGGTTAAGTATAAATACTTAATCGGCAGCTAAAAACAGGAAATATACTTTTCATAATAGAACTTTCACGAGTTCCAGACCTAAAGAGTTCGAGAGAGAAGAGTTTGAGAGTTCGAAGAGCCAGGAAGAGATCGTGACGCCATCCTTCCACCTCGGAGACTCGGAGCTAGGATTGAAGATTACTGGAGAGCTAAGCTTTGCCAGAGTCGTCTTAATTAGGTTTTACAGTTTCTATCTGTTCTTCCTTTTCATGATGACTCTATTTCTGTCCTTGATTCTGTCGTTATGAACATGAGTAGCTAAACTCATAGAGCTTAGACTAGATGAACCATAAGTGACCCAGGGCTTTAAAGCGGTCACGGATCGGCGATGATTAGATTCAAAGTTCAATCAGTTTCTCTTTCATGTTTGGTTTGTTCTTCGTTGTTTGTGTTTCTTGTCTGGCTTGATCACCTAGATTAGATTCTTGTTTAGTTGGGGATAGAAGCGAACGCTCGCCTCACTTTAAAAAATCAACAATTAACCTATTCATTGGAGTGTGCCTTTCGTAGGAACCAGTTAGTGTTAATCCACTGCTAGAGTAACTCACTAATCGTTAGTAATTCCACCAGTTAATTCAATCGTCGCAAGAAGCGACCGTACTCGGACGGCTAATTAATCTTGGTAGCTAGATCGGATAGAGCGAATGTTCGTCAGTCTTAAACCTAAGGGTCAAGAGTTATGGTGGTGTCTTAGAATTGATTGAATGAGAATTGAAATCCGCTGATCTGTTGATTGCCAATGCTATGGTGAACTAAGGGGGATTCGAAGTCTAAGCTTGTCAATCGTCTTTGTTCAGTCAACCAATCTTTCAATCTGTCTTTCAATTTACTTTTAATTTGCTTGCATTTTCTAAAATAGAAGTCGTGGAACTCACACCACGCACAACGTGTTAAACCTGAGTAATCTTCCTTTACATTTGAGTAGACGATTATTAGAAGATTCGTGGAATACGATCTGCTTAGCTTCCAGCTTAGTAGTTATTTGATAAACCTGTCATACACGTTCATCAACGACCCACTCACTGAGATCTCCGACGTGAAATCCAAGCTCGAGGAGGAGGAAGATAGGTCTCAGATCCACTCCTTGTGCTTCAGGTTTGTCGTCATTCAATTGTATATGTGAAATGGGAGGATTGGATGGACCGGTGACGAGAAGGAGGTGGTCGGATGAGAGGGTGGAGCTACGATGAGGCGGAGGGAATCTGGAGGTGAGGGTGGAGCAGCATCTACGAGGAGGCTGGTGTAGCGGCTGGTAGTAGAAGAAGGATAAGAGAGATATAGAGATATTGGAGTGATCATTTGGTACATTAGGGTTAGGGTATTTAATTTTTTTTAAAGATGGAAATACGCCTCCTGTCATTTGGTTTGGAACGTTCCAAACTTGAAAGTTTGGACACAGATCCTAAGCCTTACAACTATTCTATTGAGAACATCTACACTAATTACTCAATAATATATGTAACCTAACACTCCCCCTCAAGCTGGTGAATATATATATCTTCCATTACCAGCTTGCCGACTAAGTAGTTCAACTGTCCTCTAGGTAAACTCTTCATTAGAATATCTACAATCTGATGGGTTGTTGACATATATGGCATGCATATTTGTCCATCATCTAACTTTTCCTTGATGAAGTGTTAGTCAATTTCAATATGTTTAGTCCTGTCGTGTAGAACAGGATTGTGAGCAATAGCTATTGCAACTTTGGTAGGTGTAGGTAATGGTAGTTGAAGCTCTTTGAGGATTCATTGTATCCATATCACTTTGCATATCCCCAAAGTTATAGCTCAAAATTCCGCTTTTACACTACTTCGTGAAACAACTGATTGCTTCTTGCTCCACCAACTAACAAAAAATCCTCAAACAAATGTACAATATCTAGATGTAGATGTGTGATCGTTGAAATCTCTAGCCAATCTGCATCTATGTAGGCTTCTACCCTTAGATTCTTCTGGTTTCTGAAAATTAAGCCTTTTTTCCCGGTGAGCCTTTAAAGTACCTAATAATCTGGTAAAGAAGGCCTATCCCACCTAAGAATAAGCATGAACTATCAAAGTGAGCAGCTCCATGTGAGTGCATGAATTAACTGACCACACTCACTGCAAATGTTATATCTGGACGAGTGTGAGCTAGGTAGATCAATTTTCCCACCAACCTCTGATACCTAGTCTTTGACTTCATGATCAGCACTTGGCCGGAGCTTTACAACAGAATTCATAGGTGTTTCAATAGGTCTACAACCAGTAATCCCTGTCTCGGTTAATCGATCTAAGATATACTTTGGTTGGTTCGCGAACAATCCCTCCTTAGTACGGGCAAACTCCATCCATAGGAAGTATCTCAGTACAGGGAAACTCCATCTCTAGTCCCATCTGCATCACTGTAGGCTTCTACCCTTAGATTCTTTCGGTTGATGAAAATTGAGCTTGTTCCTGGTGAGCCTTTTAAGTACCTAATAATCCGGTAGATAGCATCAAAGTGAGCAGCTCCAGGTGAGTGCATGAACTCACTGACCACACTCACTGCGAATGTAATATTTGGACGAGTGTGAGCTAGTTAGATCAATTTTCCCACCAATCGTTGATACTTCTCCTAGTATTTGACTTCATGATCAGCACTTGGCCGGAGCTTTACAGCAGAATCCATAGGTGTCTCAGCAAGTCTACAACCAGTCATATGTGTCTTAATTAATATATCTAAGATATACTTCGGTTGGTTCACGAACAATCCATCCTTAGTACAAGCAAACTCCATCCCTAGGAAGTATCTTAGGATTCCCATATCCTTGATTTCAAACTTTGTGGCCAGCTATTTTTTTATTAAATCAATCCTTGTATGTCATCACCCGTATCAACAATGTCATCAACATAAACAATAAGAATGACCCTTTTTCCTTTCTCCAAACATTAAAAAAATAGAGTGTGGTCAGCTTGACTTTGACTGAATCCATCTATAAATACATTAATCCATAAATCCTTTTTTAGTTAACACATTTGGAAATAAAAAAAATTGAGCTAATATGACGTGGTAGCCATGTCACTCTCCACATAATAATTTGGACACAGTTAGCTAACTCCGACAGGCCACGTACGATGATTTTGTGCGAGAATTGACAGCATGCTATTTTGGTAAATGACATAGGTAGTTCGTGCCATATTGGAATTCGGCAAACGTGATGTATATTTATGTAATAAGCCAAAAGGTCATGTTGTATGAGAAGATTAGGGCTTTTGGATAAAAATTGGTTTTGATAAATAAAATTTCTTAATTCTTTTCTCGTAGACAAGGATCGAACTCTCAACCTTCTGTTTGAAAGATAAGGTGAACAACCAACAATGCCACGCCTAATGATCAAAATATTATATTCTCTAATCAAAGAAAAATGACATTGTTTTTTACGTAACAATAAGAAAGCATAATTATAATATTTTTTGTTTATCATATCCCAACAATTGACAACAAATATTTTAATTTTTTACCAACATATTAATTAAATTATTTTATATTATATTAATGATTAAAATATTATGTTCTCTAATCAAAGAAAAATGGCATTATTTTTTACGTAACAATAAGAAAGCATAATTGTAATATTTTTTATTTATCATATCCCCAACAATTGATAACAAATATTTTACAAACATATTAATTAAATTATTTACATTTATTTTTTATCTTAATAAATTATAATTAGGATAGATACTAAATTCTATAAAAAATTATTATATACTAAAAAGTAGAACTAAAAAAGGTAGATAAAATTCAACAACACCTCTAAGTAATCTAAATAAAAATAATAAAAATATTTTCCACTGAAAATTAACACAAAAAATCGGCCAATGATAATCTAATACTTCTTAATGGCACTTCCAAATCTATCGAACCATGCTCGTGATGATTGTGAGACCATACAATGATTTCTTCAACCTACACACCTTCCCATTACCAAACTTCTCTTCAAACCTAGGAGGAATGTGTTCTAAACTTCCATTGTTCCATTTACACCTCCTCTTCCAGTGTTCCATTTAAGGCATTTTTCATGTCCAATTGGTATAATGGCCAGCTGTTGTTGACTGCAGCAGAAAAAAGTACTAAGATTGACGTTATTTTTGCCATGGGAGCAAAGGTTTCAGCGTAGTCGATTTCGTAGGTTTGAGTGAACCTTTTTGTGACCAACCTGGCATTGTAGTGTTCTAAACTTCCATCTGCCTTACATTTAACTGTAAACACCCACTTATACCCAACCAATTTTTTCCAGAAGGTAGGTCAACAATGCTCCATGTATCATTTTGAATAAATGCTCTCATTTCTTCCTTTACTGCCAAAGTCCAACCTGCACCAGTAAGGGCCTCCTTGATTGTTTGTGGCACCGATAGGTTAGACACATTTGACACAAAGTCTTTGTACTTATTAGAAAGTTTAGCACATGATACAAATCTAGACATTGGATATCTGGTGCAAGCTCAGGTGCCCTTACGTAGTGCAAAGGAAAGCTCAGATCAGTTAGGGATATTTCTCAGTTACGTGAGGGTTTAGTTGGTTGCGGATCAAGGTCTGATATTGGGATTGAACCTTCATCGTTCGATTCATCTAGGTGATCAACAAGTAAATTGGAGTCAGAAAAAGGTCAGAATTTGTGTTTCAAGGTACCACTATTACCTGTACTTCTCTCCCCGTCACAGATTTTTCACATCCTTTGTCATACCCATTTAGGTCACTACTAGTTTGGGAACACTACAAAAAATGCATTTTTTGTGTCTGTTTTTATCTTTGTTTGTCTTGGTTAACCGAGACAAAATATTAATTTTGGTTATTTTGTCTCGGTTAAAACCATATGAGAGAATGATTCTCGTTATCATATTATTTCTATAGATGTAGGATATATATACAATAGGTTAACACAACAGAGGCTAGTTTCAGCCTCAGTTATGTCCCTATCTCAATCCTTGAAAATCAAGGATAATTCCTACCAACTATCTTACATCTATTATACTGAGAATATCTACACTAATTACTCAATAATATACGTAATCTACCATGTAGAAATCAATAAGTAACTATAAAGTTTGCAAGTAAAGCGCAATTAATAAGTAACTATATTGTTTACAAGGAAAATGAAGAATATTGAACAAAATGGGTGTTTGGTCTAGTGGTATGATTCTCGCTTTAGGTGCGAGAAGTCTCGAGTTCAATTCTCGAAACACCCCTTTCATTTTAACTCAACTTACTTCATATGTAATTTCTCCGTGTGACTGAATTACCCCGCACAATGAATTTCATTGCTCCTGGTAGTTGTGAAAAAAGTTAGTTTACAAGATGTATGCGGCTAATAAGATCATCCAGTACCTTATGTTTGGGGTATTAAAAAATCATTACCCACTGTTTAAAAAATAATTTGCGAGTGTCATTCGTATGAAAATTTAACACATCCATTCAAAATGACAATTTCATCCAATTTTGCCGTTAAATTGCCACATCACGCAACCTATTTGGATTTAAACGCTAACGTGTATATCCACGTCAGTTGGGCCTAATCTATCAATTGAAAATTAAAACTCCTCCCCCTTTGTTTTTCTTCGCTGAGTTAGTTATTAGTTAGGTTCAATCCAGATTCTCCGTCTTGCTCAACCGACCAAGAGAGTTAGGAATCAGACATTTGAGGTTACAATCTTCCATCTAGAAGTAATCGAGATTCATCAAATTATCAAGCTCGCTCAGCAACGAACCAACAAGGTAAGGAGCTGCTTCAGCTTTGTGATGTTCCACTGCCTCAGGCGTCTTCATCACCGTCTGAGGATTCTCACCTATACCCAAACACAATTCAGCTTAATCCAATTCCAAATTCAAATTAAATCCTAATACGTGAAAAACAAAAGCTCTGTTCAACGAATTGACATTCAATCCAGTGAAAGAAGCTTCAATTGATCAATACTTGGGCCGAAGACGACATGGGGGCTACCGACGGAGGAAGAAGGGGAGTCAGATTTGTTGCAGTGCTTGTTTACGACGTGGTACAATCTGAGAGCGGACAGAGTGTCGGAGAGCCATTGATCCAAATCCACCTCAGGGGAATCAAATCTAAACTCTAGCTCGATGCAGGGCTTGAGCTATTTGACGTCCTCGTCAGTCAGACTCATGGTCATCGATTCTCATTGCTATTCTTTCGCCTCTACCAGATCTCGTCCTGGTGTATATCCGGTGACCAGGAGTGCTGCTTGTAGAGCGGCACCGACAACTGTCTTAAGGAAGGCGGGGGAGGCGAATGATAGATTGTGGGTGGTATGACGGGGATGACGGAGGCGGCGGCAACGGTGGTGGAGATATTGAGTTGAATTTGGACTATGTTGGTGGTCGGAGGAGCTCCGCAAGTGGTGAGAGAAAATTTCAGGTGAGGAACAGATTGAGAAAGAGAGAGAGACGGAAATTGCAGAGGGGATCAATTTATTCAGGTGAGGTCAAAGGTGGTTTAGCGTGTGGGACCAGGCCAAACTGACGTGGATATACACATCAGTCTTTTAATCCAAATAGGACGCATGATGTGGCAATTTAACGAAAAAATTTGATGGAATTGTCATTTCGGATGGATGTGTTAAATTTTCATACGAACGACACTCGCAAGTTATTTTTTAAACGGTGGGTACTGATTTGTTAATACCCCAAACGTAAGGTGCTGAATGGGCTTATTAGCTAGATGTATGCCATTGTGTACAATAACAAAGGGAGAGGCGGTATAGACAGAAGAGAAAGGGTGGAAGCATGAATGTTTCTACTCAATACGGCGTGTTCAACACTTCAACTACAAGCAAACAACATACAAGAGGGAACTCTCATCAGCTAGGCTGAGGAGCCATTTGTTAATTCCCAACCTCTGACATAGGAAAATTGAGGCACTAGCACACGTAATATTTGCTGAAACATAGCAGAGCATTGGATGAATGAAGAGTTGAAGAATACTCTCACCGGCTACAACTCTATGGCTTTTCCTACTAAACCCAATATGTCATTCTGCTCAAGATTTGAAAGCATAGACAAAGCTGGAATTTGATCTAAATCTCTTGGAAAAGGTGAACTCAGTTTAGCTTCAGATGCCCAACTCTTCCTCCGCTTGAATAGAAAGGTGAACAAAGCATTGACCTTGTTACTTGCGTCGCTATAAGCAGTTGATTAGATTATAGTGGTTGTGCACATCATTTTCCTATGTTACCATTATAAACAATGCATTATCATCTAAGTAGCTAAAGGGAATGGCGGCCTTGTATTTCTCATTCCCATATACTATACGAGATTAGGCGCATGAAGAGTAGATGACAAAGTAATATGTGGTGTCTGAACTGTCTCAATACCAATAATATCTAGTCGATGACCATTATACGTAGCTCTACAAATTGATGTGTGATAGGAGTATAAGAACGAAATAGAGAGGTGTCACCAGACATATGATTGAACGTAGCAGAATCAAGAAACCACAGAGGAGAAGAAAGAGTACATGTCAAATCGAGAGTGGCGAAAGCTGAGTGAAGGGCTTGTGGAAGAGCCTTATCCAACTCGGCATGAATGAGTTGACTAATGTTCAGACCCGAATCGGATTCCGCAATGGTCGAGACACTATCAACATATGAAGAGTTATAAGAAGATTGGGTAACATAACTTGTGTGAGTACGATGACTAGAGAACGGGTGTTTACCCTTAGCACGACATTCAAAAATTATGTGGCCACTTTTCTTGCAATATGTGCACGTTTTATGCTTTTTTGACATAAAGCACCAGAGTGTCCAAGTTCTTGCCAAAAGTTGCAACAAACATAGCCATTCAGAGATGGTGAACCCAAACCTTGAGTGGATCGCGCAAATACTGAGGGTTCTGTTTTCTCACTGAAAAGGCAGACCTTGAGCTGCGACTTGAGATTGATTATTGAGTTTTACCTGAGTGACAAAACACGAGTTTTAGTGCGAATGAGTTCTCCCAAGATAGAGTTAATATCTGTCTTATCTTCGGATACGAGACGAGATCGAACTTTCTCAAATTTGGGACATAGCCGCATCATGAATTGGACAGTACGATGTTGATGTTCCTTGAGGATTTCATCTTTGGCTTTTGTTGACATCAATGAGCTAGACAACACATCTAGCTCACTCTAGAGTTGCTTTGTCGTGGGGGTAGTAGTCGTTAATAGATAGTTCACCTCGAGACAAATTAACGAAGGCATATTCCAATTCGAAAAATTGGGTATGTTCATATGAGAGTATGTTGTGCGGAGATGACGCCATGCTGCGACAACCAAAGGCTATGAGCGAAAAGTTATTACGATCGCATGATCTAGCGAACCAATAAAGTATGATAACACCACAGCCTCATTGACTACTGAAGTTGTAATAGGTGTTGATATGTCATTCATACCCTTGTTCACGACCGCCAGAACCTTGACGTTGCTAGGAGCCACATTCCCGACTGAAGGGTAGACTTGAAACAGTTGAAGAAGAAGAAGTAGTAGGCAATGGAGCAATACCATTGAGGAAAGCGAGCAACCCCTTTCCGCAGATGTACGTCCTGAATGAGAATTCTCATAGCGTGAAATTCTTTTCATTGAAATGAATTCTAACAGAATCGGAATGCTATGAATTCGCAAACTCTGATACCATGTTAGACGTAGTAATATCTCGAATAATAAATCACGACACAAAATGATTTAACGTGGTTTACTAACGTTGTGTTAGCTATTCCACCAGAGGAAAGAGGTGAATCTTATTAAGGATGTAACTGGTGTGCGGTGAATGAATTAGGGTTCAGTGGCCAGGTTACAAGCATATTTATATGGGTTTAATTATGATTTAAGTGTATTGTCCGAACTAACCCTAACTTAACCTATACTGAACCTTTACATGTTAACATTATGATCACTCGTTTACAAAAAAAATTCAAAACAATACAACTAAATGATCACGAATCCACTCTGACCTCACACAACCACCTCTAGCGGGTGAACCCACACTGCCGGTGACGTCTGTTCTTACTTGTACCTTTCCTGACAAAGAAGTTTCACATTAGCTTAAAATTTCGGACATTAAAACCACCACTGTCGGCACCTTTTGTCTCATCCCCGACAGCGCAAGGCTAAGCACGGCGAGATGAAGCTCAATCGGAGGAATCCTTTCCTATTTAGGATTGTCGTTCTTCTGGATCCCGAGCTACGTTTCCCAATTAAAAGGCACGCTGCCGTCCACATCGGCGCGCGAGTAAAACACACGGCTGGACATGAAGGACGAGTGATGAACGTTGTAAACAGGTTTATTAAATAACTAATCTACAGAAGTAGACTAGATCAAATCTCTCGAGGTTTCTTCAAATCGACTACTCAAAGAAGCTGGCAAATTACTCAGGTTTAAACAACTTGTACGTGGTGTGAGTTCCACAACTTCTAAACTATAATGCAAGGAAATTGAAATGAAAATAAAAAACAGATTGATTGGGTTTTTGACTAACAAGATGACAGACAAGCTTAGACTCGAATCTCCCTAAGATCACCAGAGCATTGGCAATCATAAGACCGGCGATTTTCAATGCTAATTCATTCAGTTCTCAGACACCACCATAACTCGTTACCCTTAGGTATAAGTTCCGCAAACGTTCGCTCTATCGGATCTAACTACCATGATTAATTAACCACTCGTGCGTTCACTTCTGCAGAGGAAAACTAAGTAGTGCAATTGATTAAGAACAGTGAGTTACTCTAGCAGCGGATCAACCCTAAATGGTTCCTACGAAAGGCACATTCCATTGAATAGGTTAACTAATTGATTTGAAGTTCCAAAGTAAGGCGGACGTCTGGCGACTAACCTTGGCTTAACACGAATCTAATCTAGGTGTCAAGTTAGACAAGAAATGCGGGAATCGAAGAACAAACAATCACACAAAAGAAACTGCCTGAATATGAATCTAATTACCGCCGATCCGTGACCGCTTTAAAGCCCTGGGTCATTAGGGTTCATCTAATCTAAGTTCTATGAGTTTAGCTACTCATATTCGATACAAGGGAATCAAAGACAACAAAGGAGTTCATCATGCAAAGGGAGAACAGATAGAAACTGTAAAACCTAATTTGACGATCCCGTCAAGCTTCGATCTCGAGCAATCTTTAACTCCTAGCTCCGCGCACTCCGAGGTGGAAAGATGGCGTCACGATCTCCCCGGGAACTCCGAGAATGCTCTCAACTCTATCTATCTCTCTAGTCTGGACTGTAAAAGTCTAATTGAATTGTGTGTTTCGTCTGGCGACTCCCCCGAGTGATATCTGCGCTGCCGCTTATATACGGTAGGTTTCCAAACCTCTGCCAGAAAAGAAGGAAGTTCTCGGCGAGAACTTTGATAGTTCTCGCTGAGAAGTGCAGTGTAAATCATTCTGTTCTCTCGACAAGAATTTTACATGTAATCCTTAAATGTTCTCGGCGAGAACTTTGAGACTTCTCGCTGAGAACTTCAGTGTAAACTCCAGACTAGGTTCCTTCAATAGTTTTCGGCGAGAAATTTGAGGATTCTTGCCGAGAACTAACGAAAACGGTATGAAATAGAGAAATTGAGTGAAAACACCCTAAACTACCACAAAAACCGTGTCTGAAGCAAGGAAATATCGCCTAAATGAGGTTGATAATCACGTCAAATCTAGTGTCATCAACGAGATGGAGGATTCGCGTGAGATGACGCGCTTGCGGGATTTCTCATTTCCTTGGAGAACTAACGACGACGACATCATTTTGGTTAGTGCGTGGCGTTTAGTCTCCATTTGGGGAAGGGTTTATTTTGAGTTAGTATTGATCTTTTGGGGTTTGATGTTTATATATAGGAGTGCAAAATGAAGGGGGGACATTGATCCCGGTTTTAGTGATCAATTTCCTCTCATTGTAAGTCAATTTGATTTCTTCTATAATTTTGGTGGATCCTTTTCGTTGGTGTTTGAGGCTTTGTTATTCGAAGAAATGTTCATCTCGTAAGTAAGGAATGTTCTTGGTAGGTGATATTTTTAGCACAGTGTTTAGAGTATTCTTAAATATATGCATTTTGATATATTTTAGCAGTTCATCCTGGTAATTACCAACAGTATCTACATCTGGCCACGAACAAGGATTTTTTCCAAAAATAGGCTTGGGGCAAAATTCAATTCCCAAAATAGGCTCGTACTACGGTCAATTCCCAAAGTAGGCTTGTGTGTGCTGACTGGACGCGTACATCGACAAATTAAGTGGCGATTAGCATAAAATCGGCAGAATGTTTGGCGACATGAGCTCAGCCCCAAAATCGCCACTTATAGTGGCGATTTTACTAAGAAAATCGCCACTGTAAGTGGCGATTTTGGGCCTGACAAAAGCAGCCCCAAAATCGCCACTATAAGTGGCGATTTTGGGGCTGCTTTTGTCAGCCCTAAATCGCCACTTATAGTGGCGATTTCAGCTATGAAAATCGCCACTATAAGTGGCGATTTTATGCTAACTTTGTCTGACACTTTTATATTCAAATATAGTAAAATAGCATTTTGGTCTTTCTACTTTGTCAACTTAACAAATAGTCCCTTATTGTATAAACCGCTATTTTTATCTCTCATACTTATAGTTGATCCTTCTTATAGTTGAAATGGAAGGATCCAAAATACAAATTGGTCAACGTATGAGAGATAAAAATGGGGTTTATACAATAGGGGGCTATTTGTTAAGTTCATAAAGTAGAAAGGCCAAAATGCTATTTTACTATATTTAAATAAAAGTGTCAGACACTTTGATTTCAAATATAGTAAAATAGCATTTTAGCCTTTCTACTTGTTAACTTAACAAATAGCCCCTTATTGTATAAACCGCCATTTTTATCTCTCATACGTTGACCAATTTGTATTTTGGATCCTTCCATTTCAACTATAAGAAGGATCAACTATAAGTATGAGAGATAAAAATAGCGGTTTATACAATAAGGGACTATTTGTTAAGTTGACAAAGTAGAAAGACCAAAATGCTATTTTACTATATTTGAATATAAAAGTGTCAGACAAAGGCATAGCTGAAATCGCCACTATAAGTGGCGATTTAGGGCTGACAAAAGCAGCCCCAAAATCGCCACTTACTAGTGGCGATTTTGGGGCTGCTTTTGTCAGGCCCAAAATCGCCACTTACAGTGGCGATTTCTTAGTAAAATCGCCACTATAAGTGGCGATTTTGGGGCTGAGCTCATGTCGCCAAACATTCTGCCGATTTTATGCTAATCGCCACTTAATTTGTCGATGTACGCGTCCAGTCAGCACACACAAGCCTACTTTGGGAATTGACCGTAGAACGAGCCTATTTTGGGAATTGAATTTTGCCCCAAGCCTATTTTTGGAAAAAATCCCACGAACAATTTCAGTTTCTGATCCTCCCCCTATCATGAGTAAGAGATAAGGGAGTTGGCCAAGTAAGAAAACAAAGATGTATTAGGGAGTTCAACCCTTTGGAATGAAATTGAGAATAAGATAGAAATTTATAATATCATCATTGTCGATTTGAATGTCTAGACGTGAAAAATAAATCATTATTATATTATAATAAAAGATACTCGACACATTTTTGCATAATAGTGAATAAAGTCATAGCGTGAATTCTAAATATTTTAGTTCAAGTTAGTCAACTATTTAAGCTAAAAAAAGAAGGTTATAATAATCTTACTAAATCAAGTTTAGTCTTCCCTTTGTAAAGGGGGATTGAATTTAATTGAAATATTGTAGTTCAAACAAAAGACAGGAGAGGTAAATCTTTCATTTAAATAAAATATATTTTAACTTTTCTTAGTCTTCTTCGTTCCGATAAGCTGTATTACGATCTTGTCGAAGGATTTTGGTACTGGGGAGTATTCGATCTTGTCGAGGGTTGCAGATTTGGTGGTTACGGTGGGCTGCTTCGGTTTAAGGACGGTGAAGAAGATGATGAAACAACCAAATCGCAAACAATAACTAGACCGGCCATGAAAAATTAAGAAAGAGATGAAGAAAGAAGAATCATAGTAAAACGAAAAAGAAGAAAGAGCTAGTTACAAGATTGAACGATTGGGCTTGGCAATGAGAGCTAGTCCGACGAGACTCGAGAGCCATGTATGGGCTTGAGGGGTTGTTTCAAACAAAGTGCTCACCGTAACCTCTCCCACATTTCCCCTCCCACATTTTTCGTTACAAAGTGGCCTGTAATTAATTAGTAATTAAGTTTTATAACTAGTTACATAAATTAGAAAAAATGTAACTAGTTATTTTTGTTTAATTACAAAACTGGTCGAAAAATTTGTGTAACTAGTCATATTCTCTCTTAACTAGGTTCCTCTGTAGGGTTTTCCTATTGAGGACCCTACGAAAAAGTATTTTGTAACTAGTTAACTAGTTATTTTATTTTATAACTAGTTATATTTCTCAAGTTATTAGTTATTGTTTATCTACGATTAACTATTACTTTTCAGCTACCAGTTATTTTTTACTACAACTAGTTATTTAATCTCGTAACTAGTTATAAAAATGTGTAACTAGTTATTAAGGTGTGTAACTAGTTACAAACTTTATTTTGTAACTAGATATATGATATTATCTCGTAACTAACTAGTTATATGGGTCAAAAACATTAGTGGTCACCTAAGTTTGCGTGTTGTAACAGCTTGGTCAACTAACTTCATTTTGTAATAGAGCACTCATCTATGTTTAACAAGGTAACCAGATAATTATTTTGCTAACTTTTGATGACAATTTTGGCGAAATTGACAACTAAACATGCAACATGATGAAACATAATATCTTTTAATCTCCCTGATCAACTCAGTTGAACCCTCAAAATAAATTGATCCAACTTAAAAACCAAACCAATACCCTTCAAAAATGACTGACCCAAACATAGATGAGTGCTCTGTTACAAAACGAAGTTAGGTGACCACGCTATTACAACACCCAAACTTAGGTGACATCCAATGTTTTTTACCCCTAGTTATATTATGTAACTAGTTAATTTATCATATACATAGTCACTAGTGTGAGTGTGTAACTAGTTACTTTCGTCTTGTAACTAGTAATATAATTTTATAAGGGTCAAATACTTAAATAGTCCCGATACTTTGGGGCGGGTTACAAACTCGTCCTGAAACTTTATTTTGTTGTAGATTCATCTAGTTAGTACAAACACCGTTACAATGTGGTCCTATTCACACCGTCGATAATTTTTTTCGATGAATTTGCCACGTCATCTGGTCTCACGTCATTTAAAATACAATAAAATCATAGTTTCAACCCGAACTGATCCAAATCCTCTAATCGAATCAGTCAACTTAACCTAAAATAAAAAATCTTCAACCTCAATCAATTCTTGAAGCCAAGGTATTCCGACTTCTTTGTACTAGAGATGCTCATCCCCTCGATGGTGGTTTTCTTTGCTTCTTCCAATTGTAGTGAAACAAGATCAAAAATTTTCCCAGGATCTCAACTAGGCGAGACAAAACACAAAATAAGGAAAAAAAAACAAAGTAAAATAACGATAACAAAAAGAACGATAACAAAAAGAACGACACGAAAACAAAAAGGACGAAAATAAGATAGGCTCGGGGTGCCTCTGGAGAGCGCTCTTTCTTTTACATCTTTAAGCTAGATGATACTTGGGGCTAAGCAATCCAGCTTAGCACCTCCTAGATTTCCATCGTCTTCCTTGAGTTTGGCATTTGAGTGCCATGCAACAACAAGGGAGAGTTGTGGAAATACTCGCGGAGGGAGATACTGCTTCTTCCTTCCTTGGATATTCTTCTAACTTTGGCCATTAGAGGTCGAATGGGAAAGAGAACAAATGAGGCATCACTTCCGCTGGACTCCATCATCTCTAAGATCCCTATGGGGCTCGGGATGGCTTTCGGTTTCAGTTGTTGCGGTTTCTCAATATTCTCCTTCTTAACGTTGACTATGGAGTTCATGTCATCAATTTATTGACTTAGGTACTTCATCACAAGACAAGAGTCTTGGAGGGTCTCAACATGCTTCAGGGAACTGATACTCGAAGGGGGTCAATTTTTGAGTAACAAATAAACGCGGAAATTCAAGTTGAGCAAATTCAACAGCACACAGATAAATGTAAAGAGTTAAGGGCAAGAGAATGACACACGATGTTTTTTAACGTGGTTCGATTGCGATGTGCAGATCTACGTCCACGTACTGAGATATCGCTCGAGAGACGATGCTATTAAAATAACTGAGACCAACCAAACTCTAGACCAGAGTACGATCGAGACCTCGAAGGTACAATCCAACCTTCGAGAACCAACCCTCCTAGGTAGATCTTACCTAGACCTGATTAGTAGACTCCAACTAAGTGTAACCTCCAACTCCGGAGAAACTTGTACCACTATCCAGTACGTTCCTCGATACGCTTTCTAACCAAGCTATCGAGCTACCTCGTGTACAGCACACGATTACAAAGGACACTTTAGAATTTCAAAGAGAGAAGAGATGAAGATCAAAGGTGTGAATCTCTATGGGTATTTATAGTCTTGAGGTTGGCTTGTTCTTCACTTCAACTCCAGCCACCATATTTTCACCAAAGGAAAGTAATCTTCAATCTTCATGATGAATATTTGATTTAGAGGCTCCTCCTTCATTTTCTTCCTTCCAAAGGCAATATTTGATATTAATTAGAAGGCTCCTCCTTCCTTTTCTTTGAATATTTGATTGCCTCCATGATTGTCTTCAATCCTTGATTTGTAGAATTATATCTTATTTATTTCTGATTTCCTTTGTTGAGCTTTTTTACTCCATTTTCACATGATCCACCTGATTGATTTTATTCCATTCAGTTCTTGCTTCAAATATGCATGACCATGCATAGTAAGTTGGATATGGGATGATCTTTTAATATTCCAACATTCTCCCCTAAGATCATCCCGTACCTATAAAATGATAAACTCACAAAACAACAACCAAGCTTGCTTGTTTGTCGAGATTAGTTAATAAATTCATGGAGAGGTACCGTAATCCAACACATAACAATCAAATCAAGACTGCAACATGTTATTAAGGAGCTAACAATGACAATCTTCTAAGACAAATGAAACTGACTAACTAGCCAACTAAAAAATCAGTAACAGACCAAGACAAAGACTCTAGCAAAAAGAAAGCAACAAGAATACTACCATTCTAGATGCAAAGCTCCCCCTAAGTCCATGACGTCTCAAATATAGCCTTCTGGATCTTCCGAGAGTTGTATTCTTCATAATCCTCATCACTTGTACCATTGAAGGTGGTTCGAGCTTTCTTCGCGCCACTTGTATCACCAACAAAAATTTCCTCATTTGGATCTCCTGAGTCACTTGTCATTCAAGCACTTTGGCTTTGGATGAGTGTTGGACATCTCTCCCCCTCGGTCCGAGCCATGATTTTTTGGTTGGGCCAAGGATGAGAAAAGAAAAGGAGGTGAACTTAGGAAGAAATAAAGTTTTAACTGTGTACCTCATCATTCTTTAGATCCACCATACCAAACTCCGATCTTAGAGTTAGAAATCTGTCATCCTTCAATGGTTTTGTGAAGATGTCCGCCACTTGAAAATTTGTAGATAAAAATTGAATGTCGATAATCCGGTTTTGAACAAATTCCTGAAGATAATGATACTTGATCTCAATATGCTTTTTGCGGGAATGTTGTACTGGATTCTTGGACATGTTGATGGCACTTGTGTTATCACATAGAATTGGAATTGTAGGAGTAGCTATCCCATAATCTTGAAGTTGTGTTTTGATCCATAAGAGTCCAGTGCAACAACTATCGGCTGCCAAATATTCTGCTTCTGCTGTTCAATGAGCGACTGATTTTTGCTTCTTGCTGAACCAAGACACAAGAGCGGATCCAAGAAAATGACAAGCTACAGATGTGCTTTTCCTGTCAGTAATACTTCCAGCAAAGTCTGCATCACTGTATCCAACAAGGTCAAAGTGATCATGAGAGGGATACCATAGGCTGACTTCTGATGACCTACTAAGATATCGAAATATTCTCTTGACAGCTGTTAGATGACTTGCTTTTGGGTTGGCTTGAAAGCGAGCGCACATGCATACACTGAAGGGAATGTCAGGACTCCTTGCCATAAGATAAAGGAGAGATCCGATCATACCCCGATACTTCTTTTCATCTACACTTTCGCCTTGTTCGTCCTTGTCCAGCTTGGTATTTGCAGCCATTGGTGTGACACAGATTTTTAGATTTGAGAGCTCAAACTTGATAAGCATGTTCTTTATATATTGCTTTGATGGATCATCATCCCCTTTGCAGTTTGTTGAGTCTGAAGACCAAGAAAGTAGCTGAGTTCTCCCATCATGCTCATTTTGAAGTTGTGTATCATTGCATTGCTAAACTCAGAGCACATCACTTCCTTCGTGGATTCAAATACAATATCATCGACATATATATGGACAACAAGAATATCCTTGCCTTGAGTCTTGGTGAAGAGTGTCGTGTCAACTGCTCCGCGAGTGAATTTTTCTTCAAGGTGAAAGTTCGTCAGTCATTCATACCTAGATCCAGGAGCTTGTTTGAATCCGTATAGGGCCTTCCTTAGCCTGAAGACATGATCAAGATGCTTGAAGTCTTCAAAACCAGGAGGTTGTTCAACATAGAAGTCTTCGTTGACTTTTTTCACATTAAGCAAGTGCTCGTGACTTAGTAGAGAGCCTACTAAGTCTTCTAGCTTAAGTGTATTGAGATCCTTGGATTCTTCAATTGCTGTTTTCTTAGGCATCCACTCCACAGGGAGAGATCAAAGAATGTTTCAAACCAATTCGGCATTGCCATAGGTTCGTCCAATAACTCTCAACTTACTAACAATCCCGTTGAATCTAGAGTACATGATTTTAATATATTCAGCGGGTTCCATCATGAACAGTTCATAATCATGAGTAAGAATATCAATTTTTGTTTCTTATACCTGAGAGGTACCTTAGTGAGTTACCTTAAGAACTCGCCAGATTTCGTGTGCGGTGGTGCAGCAGCATATGCGATTGTACTCAGATTTAGCCAGCGCACAGTAGAGAATATGCATCGCCTTGGCGTTTTGCTGCTTGTTCTTCTTTTCTTCGTCAGTCCACTTTGTTCGATCGGTTGGGAACTCAGGGAAACCATTCTCGACTATGTCCCATAGTTCGAGCTCTATTCCTTCAAAGTAAACAGTCATTCTGTTTTTCCAAAATGGGTAGTTGGATCCATCGAACAGAGGTAGGCGATTGTGTGATGATCCTTCTCTATAATTTGCTCCTAACATCTTAATTATGTTCTTGACGAGCTTGCTTTAGCGTGCTTCTTAGATCGATTCTCCGGCGACTGTTAAGTTCAACGAAGTTGACCTGCAATGATATCTAGTAATAAACAAATAAACATGGAAATTCAAGTTGAGCAAACTCAACACCACACAGATAAATGTAAACAGTTAAGGGTAGGAGAATGACACACGATGTTTTTTAACGTGGTTCGATTGCGATGTGCAGATCTACGTCCACGTACTGAGATATTGCTCGGGAGACGATGTTATTAAAATAACCGAGACCAACCGAACTCTAGACCAGAGTACAATTGAGACCTCAAAGGTACAATCCAATCTTCAAGAACCAACCCTCCTAGGTAGATCTTACCTAGACCCAAGTAGTAGACTCCAACTAAGCGTAACCTCCAATTCCGGAGAAACCTGTACCACTATCCGGTATGTTCCTCGATACGCTTCCTAACCAAGCTATCGAGCTACCTCGTGTACACCACACGATTACAAAGGACGCTTTAGAATTTCAAAGAGAGAAGAGATGAAGCTCAAAGGTGTGAATCTCTATGGGTATTCATAGTCTTGAGGTTGGTTTGCTCTTCACTTCGACTCGAACCACCATATTTCCACCAAAGGAAAGTAATCTTCAATCTTCATGATGAATATTTGATTTAGAGGCTCCTCTTTCCTTTCCTTCCTTCCAAAGGCAATATTTGATATTACTTAGAAGTCTCCTTCTTCCTTTTCTTTGAATATTTGATTGACACCATGATTGTCTTCAATCCTTGATTTGCAGAATCATATCTATTTATTTCCAATTTCCTTTGTGAGCTTTTTGACTCCATCTTCACATGATCCTCTTGATTGGTTTTATTCCAAGAAGTTCTTGCTTCAAATATTCATGACCATGCATAGTAAGTTGGATATGAGATGATCTTTTAGTATTCCAACAGGAACCACCACTAAGAACATTCTATTAAGGGTGGTACTCAAAGGTTTCCGCCCCCTTACTTGGGTGAGTAGTATCATCACTACAACAAATTGGTAATTTAATAACGACAAATATGTAAATTAACAGCTGTTAAATAAGTTTAACAGTGGCCTAAGGCCGATGTTAAATTGTCCAATGCTAAGGCAATTTAAAAGCAGCAAAAAGTGGATGCGGTTAAACTTAATATTTTAACAGCGGTCGCTGTTAAATTAGTTCAGCTATTAAAATTAATAGCCAGAAGCTTCTTTAGGACACCATCCTAAGAAGTTTGTCGCCTCACTTTTCACTCCAATTTCTTGCTTAGCCTCTCGAGCTTGGAGGACCTCTTCTTCTTGTAACCAAGCTAAGAACTCAATGTCTTTGGAGTAAGATCTTTCAACTCTTGAAGAGTCCATCTAGTTAGGTGGTCGGGAGGTGTTAATTCAGTCATATCTTCATGCTTAGCCTCTTGAGCTTGGAGAGACTCTACTTCATTTAGTATTGTTATAAACTCAATTTTTTTTAGGGTAAGCTCTACCAAATCTCGAGAAGTCTACTTAGCTGGGTGATAGGAAGGTGGCCGATGAGGTTTATCATCCCAAGAAGGAGGTGACTTGTACTCATCATGACTGCACCAAATATTGCCACTCTTGTAGTTCTGCATGGTGAGACCGACAAGGAACTATGAAAGTAGACAATGCTCAAAAAGAGAAACTAAGACAGGCAAGGAAAGAATATACAAAAAGAAACATCCAAAACCCAAAGCAAGAAATAAAAACACACAATCAAGGGAAGCAAAAACTTAAAACGATGGTAGAAGGAAGCAATGCGACCTATCCTTTCACACTTGAAAGAGGGTCCCCGTCAATGCTGCCAAAATTTTACCGGGCTCCCCCAAGGGGTTGCCTAGATCAAAGATACCATACAATATAGGATAGATTTCACGGGGTCCCTCAATATGAGCTTACTCAGATAGGAAGAGAACTAACAACAAGGTTTTGTGGTTGAGGTGGCACGAGAATCAAACAACATAAGTCAAAGTCCACTAGCACGAACCAAAAGTCAGCTGAATGAGAAAGGCAACAAGGTCTCAAAGAGCATGGAAATAAGTGAGAACGAGTAAAGGATCATACAACTAAGGCAAACCAACGAAGGAAAGATTCTAGGATGAGAAAGAGAGGGTCGAGGGTTCAATTTCGAGCTTAGGGTCAATTATTGAGGAATCTAGGTAAAAAATGAGTCAATGCAAGGAAAGAATCAATCCACAACCCTCACACACTTCATCAAGCCATGTCCTAGGATATCTAACATGATCCCACTACTATGCAAGTGGTAGGACAATCGATCTTTCGACCAAACTAGTCAAAACCACTATGCATGCCACATGCTCGATGAAATGCCTAGGTGAAAAATCACCTAAAGTAGCGCCAATAACATGTAATTAACTCTTGTCATTTAGCACATATAACTCAAACATGAATCCTAACAAGAAATTTCATGAATTAGGACTCAATCCACCAACATACATGAGCAAACAATGTGCCTATTCTCACCATCGACACCCTTTGCACAAATCATGATCAATTTTTGGTAAGAGAGTATGCATAGTAAATGGAATGAAACCAATCTTGCATCCACACAATAGAATCCAACAGAACACCCTTACACCCATGGAACTCAAACCTTAGGTCTAGTGTGCCATATAAAGAACAAGAAAAACCATAGCTCTACACAAAGAAGTGAAGAAAGTAGACATTTTTAGCTCATAGATGGACTTGGGATGATGGCGGATGGTGTAACACCCATACCGAACCGACGCGGGTAAACCCATGGTTGAACTGGTATGAGCATCACTCGATAAGAAACATAAATGAAAATGGCGAATTGATAGAAAAAGGAAAATGGATCAACTCTTATTAAATGTTCAAAAACTGAAAGAGGCCTCCAATAAATAAAATCTGAGTACAAACCGATAAACTAGAAATTCGAAATCAATCCTCAAAACGATTACAAATCCCCAACCGATAATATTCAACTGAAATGTTAAACAAAAGAAACGGTCAACTCCAAGTAGATCGCCAATCTTCACCTCATAGCTCCAACCAGCAACTGCTCTGAACTCGACCGAAACACCTGAACCACAACTCACTCTCTCTAACCACGCGAACCTGAAAGGGGAAGAGGGGGAATCAATTTCTTAATGAAACTGAGTTAACCCACTGGGTTTAACTATGCGCCGAAACTATACAAAAGAAGTGATTCCAAACTCCTCACGAAACACTGACAATGGAACCAGACTCAACCTTAACCAATTTTAATGTCTAGGTGATCACATAGATGTAGTTCTCAGTTCAACATTCACGATGCGCGATAACAGTAATCTAACAGAGTTCATCATGCATACAGTTCAACATCATATCACAAGACAACTTGCCATTCATGATGCGCGATAACAGTAATCTAACATATTCATCATGCATACAGTTCAGCATCATATCACAAGACAACTTGCCATCACAATCAACACACACACACACACAAAATTTGCAATTGATTCATCTAGGTGAGTGCATTAGCCGCCATAAGGAGTTTTTCCCCCGTTACCCTGCCGGCTACAGACGCACCTACTCTTCTAGGAAAAGACGCATCCTCAACGGATCCTTATTCCATAGACATTCACAATCTCTCCCTCGGGAGTTGGCAACTAATCATTGGTACTTAACCAAGGTGATCTACCAGTGTAGACCAGCCTCAAACTAATCCTCGGTATCCGACCAAGGTGATCTACCCACGTAGACCGGCCTCAATTACAATTCCTTGAGGTAACATTGGCTCCTTCCGATTCTACCATTTCAATTACATTTACACTATCATATTAAATTACTAACATCTGACAATGAATCCACAACATCACATACAATCCACCTCAACAACACATTCACAACTCATCAACCTTCCACCATCCTCACACAATTCCACATCTCAATTCACAAGTACAACAAGGGTAAACGACTAGCTCACTGGCCACCCCCACCTGCAAGTACATGGATATCCATGTCATGAGTCATTGTGCTACCCTCCTGTTCATCATTCATAGGACGAACCCACATTGGCAGAGCCATCCTCTTACAACCACAACTGATAATAGCATAAATGCAATTTCACAAGTTCACCCAAAATAGTCGTTCCTAACACTCACTTCTAATTCTGATTCGTTAATCATCCATATTAATTGCTGACCCCAATCCCAACAACATAGCATTACATCAATCAACAAACAATCACAAAACATTTATCACACTTTACTCTCTTCCATTTTCATGCAATCCCTAATTTCATCTAGGTTAGATTACAACTACTCGTTCCACCCATCACTATCTATCGTACGCTAAACCATCACTTGACAAGAAGATGAGGCTCTAAACAACTTCTAGAAACTCGAACGACAGCTCCCATTCTCCAAAAACATAGCTCTTCCTTTTCGTACTTCCAGTGCCTCGCTCCACAACTTCAGAAACTGAGATTTGCGATCTCTTCATATTGTCGTCAGGAACGCACATGAGAAAGAAGATCCTCGATTGGACACCCGTAGGCCCCAGAATCAAGGTTTTAAGTTGGAAAAACATTGGTTCGTCAAAAGAGTTTTCGGAGAGAGAGAGAGTGGAAAGTTTTATAAATCCGTCAAAACATGTCGTTTTATATTCAGATCGAAACACACGACGAGTGTTATGAAGAAATACGGCGTGTTTTACAGACACACGACCGTGTGTTTCCTTCTTCCAAAATCGATGAACCTTTCCAGATAATAAAGCACGGCTGTGTACCATAGATACAAGACATGTATCATGAAGACACACGGCTGTGTGTTCTTCACTGCACAACATGCTCGTTTGTAACTTCAACCCGACTCGATTATGAACATCCCAGACTCTGATGGGGCCTTAAGAACACTGTTTCCAATGCCTCAATCACCCGAACTCGAGTTCCAAACCGTTCGGTTGGGCGGGGATGTTTACAAGTCTCCACAACTTCAAAGGATTTCGTCCCTGAAATCACAAACCAATCATCCTAGCAATGCAACACAAAAATTGCAGCAAAATGTAGCAGCTTAAACACCACATCACTACCTGAAACTTACTCTTAACGGTTCTAGAAACACACACATTCTAAAACACTTCACCTACACGAACTCAAAATTCTACCTAACATTCATAATAAAATGGAAATTCTACCTAACACACACGCACAACAAAACCCCTAGACAAAACACACTACAAGAGCACAACCAAAACACAACCCAAACAAGACAAGAAACTACTTCGCTAACACCTACAACTAGAACCTCACACTTTTCAGCACTCTACCTAACTTAACCAAAATCTACAAGGGCCTATACTCTTCTAACCAACTTCCTAGTCTAGATACTACTACTGAAACACTCTCAAACACAAAGGAGGGGTGAGCCCGAAATAAACAAGGCACAAACGGAAGGATCAAGAAAAAGTATCATACCATTCACCCCGTCGTTCGCATTCTCTTCTACGCCTCCAGTAAGAGAATACAACCCACCTTGATCTCCTCCAGCTCCAAATGGCATAGCATTAGCTCCACTCTTTTTCACAACACTCATGGCACCACAACCAAAACTACCTCCTCCTATACCTAGCTCCCAGACGGAGCCCTACGTCTCTGCACCGAACCTATAGACTGAGCGGGAGCTGCTCCCCTACTCGGACAGTACGTGCTTTTATGACCTAGCTGGCCACAAGTGAAGCAAGTCAATGGTGCAATCCTCAAGATGTGACACTCCCCAAAATGAGGCTTACCACAAGTTTTACAGACAGGTAATCCCGACGACGCTCCATCTGACCGGGTCATCCCAACACTCCTCGTTCCACACATGTTACTCTTATGGCAAGGTTGACCACAAGTGTAACAAGTTACTGTTCTCCACTGTGGGGATGACTGAGAACTCCTGAAACCTGAGTCAGACGACTGAGCAGCTTAGTCGGATGGCTTAGCACAGCAGCCTGAGAGGGCGGGGCAGTCGCCTTCCTCTTCCGATCCTCATTCTTTCCTCGTTCTAGTAGCTCCATCTCCAAGGTAGCCGCATTGACTATCACTAAACTCCTCATGTCACTAGACGTGACACCCTCCTGAAACTCCCACCTCAGACCTTTCTTGAACCAGTGAATCAACTTTTGCTCCTGATTAGCCCGTTCATCAAACCACTTGGAGAGGTTGGTGAACTCCATGTAGTATTCCAGCACTGACTTATCGCCCTACACCAGCTACATGAACTCTTTTTCCTTTGCCTCGCGCCAAATGTCTGGACAAAACTGATTACAAAATTCCTCTAGAACTCCTTGAACTCCATATCAGGCGGGTATACTTGGCTATGAGGCAGCGACTCCCACTAGTCTAGCGCATGACCCTTAAGCAGAAAACTCATGGCTTGCAGCTTCAACTCACCCTCAAATCCAGCTCTCAAAAACTTAAAGCTACACTCTTTGATCCACTGCTCGGCAAACAGCAGGATCAACTATGTCTCCACTAAACTCATTAAAGTTCCAGCCTTTCAGATCAGACGGTTGGAACCAACGGGCGGCTACTCCATGCCCAGAGTTACCAGTAGGGTGGTTCTCCATCGATTGGCTTGATTCAATATAGGAGGACACGAAAACACTCCAGTTGACTATTTTAGAAATCGACATTGCAATTTAAAACACTTTTCCTTTCAAAACTTCCCACTCATTTCAAAACGGTTTGAAAATCCCTGGAAAGTTGGTCCTGTGCTGAAGCTTCATTTTTTCCCTTATGAGGTTAATTACTCATATAGAAGAAAAAGACGAAACACCAACACAGCAGCAACTGACCCGACTCTGATACCCTTGTAACACCTATATCGAACCAACTAGGGTAAACCCATGGTTGAACTGATATGAGCATCACTCGTTAAGAAACATAAATGCAAACGTCTAGTTGATAGAAAAAAGGAAAATGGATCAACTCTTATTAAATGTTCAAAAACTGAAGGAGGCCTCCGATAAATAAAAGTCCGAGTACAAAACGATAAACTAAAAATATGAAATCAGTCCTCAAAATGATTATAAAATCACCAACTGGTAAAAGTCAACTGAAATGTAAAACAAAAGAAACGATCAACTCCAAGTAGATTGCATATCTTCACCTCATAGCTCCAACCAGCAACTACTCTGAACTTGACTGAAACACCTGAACCACAAATCACTCTCTCTAACCACGCGAACCTGAAAAGGGAAGAGGGGGGATCAATTTTCTAATGAAACTGAGTGAACCCATTGGGTTTAACTATGTGTAGAACCTATCCAAAAGAAGTGATTCTAAACTCCTCACGAAACACTAACAATGGAATCAGACTCAACCTTAACTAGTTTTAATTCCCTAAAATAGTCTATGTGATCACATAGGTGTAGTTCTCAGTTCAACATTCACGATGTGCGATAATAGTAATCTAACAAAGTTCATCATGCATAAGTTCAATATCATATCACAAGACAACTTATCATTCACAATGCGCGATAACAATAATCTGACATAGTTCATCTTGCATACTGTTCAACATCATATCACAAGACAACTTGCCATCACAATCAACACACACACACACACAATTTGCAATTGATTCATCTAGGTGAGTTCATTAGGCGCCATAAGGAGTTGTTCTCCAGCTACCCCGTCGGCCACAGACGCACCCACTCTTCTAGGAGGTTCCGAGACGCATCCTCAATGGATCCTTATTCCATGGACATTCATAATTTCTCCCTAGGGTTTTAGCAACTAATCCTCGGTACTTGACCAAGGTGATCTACCAGTGTAGACCGGCCTCAAACTAATCCTCGATATCCGACCACAGTGATCTCTCCAACGATTCATGAGGCCTAGGTATGTGACTAAATTCAGGCTCATGCCACCCCCGGCAACTAGGAAAGCCAAAATGAGGGTCAGGCCATGCCAGGCCATGATACTGGCCAAAGCCCAAGTCCAGGCCCCGAGTCAAGCCTAGGGCGGAACCGAGCGCCGAGCCTAAGGCCGGAACTAGGCCCTGGACTGATCCCCGTGAGCCTTGAAGGCAAAGATGAGCCCTGGGACCCCCTGGAGGCATTTTTGGAGCAACGCTGGAGAAAGAGAAAGAAAGGCCTGACTGAAAGAGGCTGGATCCCGAAGACAGGCCCCACCACAGGCCCTGGACTAGGTCTAGCACCATGGCTTGGCCCTACGCCGGATGCCACGAGCCCCAGATCGGATCCAGCACTAGAAGACCCTCTGGAAGCATTCCTAAGGGACTGGCCAAAGCAAAAGTTCAAAAGCCTGGGAAGAAATGCAGAAGGCCAAGTGCCAAGCCAGCCCCGGGCACCGGACCCGACGCTGGGCACCACAAAAAAGTGCTCTGAGCTGAGCTCTCAAATGACCTGGGCCTTTTGGGAATTTCCAACGGCCCTGGATACTTTGAGGCCCCAGGATCAACCTCCAACAGACGGCACTGCATTTGGAGAAGAAATGAAGGAGGAGCCACGTAGGGAAGTGCTCATACACGATCCGGGTCCATGCATGCAATCCCACCGAGCGAAAGATTCCCATCCGAACCGGGAATCCCTGCCGCCATGGCTAGAAGACCGTGTTTCTAAGTCCCTCTAGGAATGGGACACGAGGGGAACGCCTAATCCGAGTCAGAATCCCTGCCAAGCCAGCCCAAGACCTGCCCGATTGGACAAGGATGTTGCCCGGATTTTGCTAGTTTTGCCTATTTAGGCTTATTTCTTGGGTTCCAAGACTTCTTTTGACTTGTTTTGTGTTTTCCTTTCTAGTGTTTGTTAGGTAGGATTATTTCCAGTCTTTTAAGAGTCCTAGTTAGTATTTAGATTATTTTAATTCTTGAATAGGAAGTAGTTATAAGGAGGAGCTTTTCCCTCCCTATATAATGAGGCCAGACTTTTATCAATCAATAAACCCCCTTCAAAACTTTATTCTAAACCCTTTGAGTATGTGCTTGAGCATTGCTTAAGGTTAGGCTTATCGTTAAGAGCATTCATCTCTTTAGTGGCGCCCTCGACTTGTGGTTCCTAGCTCCTTTATAGGTAGCGGGTCAAAGTCCTCTATCTGCCCCGGTTCCATAGGTTCTTCACGAGTGATAGGAGATCAACTTGTGGTGTTTAAGGGTCGTCTGCCCACGGTTGTACCTGACCATGTGGGGTACCACCGCACCGTTGCTTGCCTACCCCAGCCCAACTTTGCGCGCTACCAGCGGTTCGAGAACACCCCTGGAGCTAATGTTCGTCCCCTTTCCATGGAGTCGCTCTCAGAGCACGATGATGACTGGTACCGGAACGTGCTCGATGCACTGACCCATGCCGGCCTGCTGGAGCTGACCACGCTCGCCGCCGACTTCCCCGACATCGCTCTCCAGGAGTTTTGGGCGACATTCGAGCTGGACGAGCACAAGAGGAGGCAGCACAGGAAGGTTGTCACCTTCTATCTAGGCGGGGTGCACAGGGAGCTCACATATGATGAGGTTGCAGCTCATCTAGGCATTCCCTACGAGCATTACCATAGACATCACCTCAGATGGGAGGACGACGATGACGATGGAGAGGAGTACCATGCACTCTATAGCCACATGACTAGAGTGCCCGGCGATCGCCTCAGGGACCATAACTCAGTTAAGTCGCTCTCTCACCCTTTCTTTAGATACATTCAAATGGTTTGGCGTAGATCGCTATTATATGCTCCAGAGAAGGACTGCCACCATATCAGCAAGGACGAGCTTCTTCTTCTTCGCGCCACCCGGGGAGAGATACCCTCTTCATCCCGGATGGGTGCTTGCTCGCCTACTCCGCAAGAAGACTCAGAGATCAGGTCGCCCCCGCTCACTCCTGGGAGGCAACTATGTGGGCCGACTCATCATCTCCTTCGGCCTCAGCCAAGAATATGGCCCGAACATCCCACGCCGCAGAGTACGCACCGTTGGAGGCGATTTGGCGGTCGAGTACAACCTCGATCTGGACGTCAGCCCCCTGGTAGCAGCGGATCCTCCTCTCAAAGACGAGGATGAGTCGGAGGAAGAAGATGACACTGAGGAGCAGCAGCCGCAGCCGCAGCCAGAGTTTCATGACCATATACCCTCGCCACATCATCAGGCAGGGTATGCACACCAGTCGCCGCCGCACATTCCAGATCCATACCAGGCGCCTCACCCTCAGCACCGACCGCACCCCGCAGACATTGGTGAGCTGTATGAGCGACTGCAGGAGTGGCGCATCACCGACAACGCAACTCAAGAGGCGAGATGGACTATTATGCAGCAACATATGCGCCGCGCCGACAGGCGGTATGAGGCACAGCTGGCGTGGCAACGTCAGCTCGGCGATTTCCTTCACTTTCCACCTCCCGACGCGCCTGACGAGAAGTGATCGGGTTGTATCCTCTTTCTTGTCCCTTCTTTTTATTTCTTCTTTTCGGATTTCGATCCAACTTCTTTCTGTGTGGATCCGGGACACTTGTCCCGGTTTCCTTTTTATCTTTCATTTGTTTTTGTTTTGTAGGCAGTAGGGAGATTCCCTTTGCTTCACTTGGGTAGATTCCCTCCGCTCCGAGGACCCGTGCTCATCCCCTACGCCAACCATCTTGGTCCAGGTTCTTCTACTTCACTCTGAACTCTAATTTTAGTCCTGTGAGGACACAGTCCGATTTAAGTGTGGGGTAGGATGCTAGAGAACCTTGCATGAACTTGATAGCCCTTGATTGTGTTTCTGTGTGCCTCGTGATTCCATTCCAGTCTCTCTAGCATTAGAATGGCTTAGTTCTTGATTTTTTATGTTAAGTTGCTGTTCAAACTTTCATAATGATGCTTAGACTGCTTAACCTAGAACTTGAGAACCAACTTGTATACTTTGATGCTAAATTGCCTGGTCAGAACAGAATTTTAAAATCACACTTGTACTTTGTCGCCTTGATTGCATGAAAATGACCGAATCCGACTAGCAAACCAACTGTGAGCTTTTGATCCATTGCACGTAACTTGCAATTTTAATTCTTTCTGAGTGGTTTTCTGTTTACTTCAATGAGTTAGAATTTGCATGAGACCTACTCGAGACCACACGATGACACGAGTTCTAGAATGATAGGGGCACCTAGATTCAGCTACTAAGCCAGATAGCCTACCTAACGATAAAATCCATTAGGTGTAGACCCTTGAGCTTGGCCTGTTCTTTCGGTTCGATAATACATTACAACCAATTCCCATTCTTTCATTCCCCGTTGATCCCCTGTGGTTGTAGTTCTAGATTGACCTACCGGAAGTCGGTTTGTGGTAACCTGCCTATAGCCATTAAATAGGTGGTCTTAGCTATTATGTCCAGACGTGTAAACCCCTCTAGCAACTAAATGAAAAATCGGCACAAAGAAAAAAAAAATTGAATGAAAGAAAAGAAAAAAATTTGAAAAAGCAGAAAAGAAAGAGAAAAGTTTAAAGTTTTTAGTTCAATAAAACGTTCTTCTCCCTACAAATGAAAGAACGAAGTCAAAAGATAAGTTGAAAAGAAAAGAAAAAAATTGTGTAAAGAAAAATAATAAAGTGCTAGGTTGCTTGAGGGTATCATAGGACGAGCGTTCACTATTCCACCCGTGTCTGGTTAGACGGTAGGAAGCCATAGGCTAGATTCGAGGGAAGTTAGTCGGAAGCTACACCGCACAAAGCCATCATCATACATTCCCATCATCCATCGCATCATAAACCCTTGTAGTGTAGAATTCATTACGGTCCTAGCAGGGAAGTCCTTCTTGACTGGTTACTCGTGTTGTCACAGTGGTGGAGATGTGGTCGAATTGCAAACTTATGACAGAATTCAGTAACAGAAAATGATTGAGAGCAGAAACACGTCCTTAAACACAAAGAGTGAGAGTTCCCCATGTACTAAATATTTCCTATGTGAGGAGTCTGGTCGGTCAGGTTAGATTCGTGCATAATTGGTTACGATTACTTGTTGTGTGCAGTTTACTAGTGAGACCAGGTTGTTTGGCTGATCTGTATGCATGTCAGGTTTCTTGCTCTAGGATCTATTTGTCTAATAATTCATTGTGTTTGATTGAACTCCAATTTAATCGATCTTATCATTTGTGAACATGAGCGTTTCTATTCAGTTTGCTTGAGGACAAGCAAAAGCTTAAGTGTGAGGTATTTTGATGACACTCGATTTGACGTGATTATCAGCCTCATTTAAGCGACATTTCCTAACTTAAGACATGGTTTTTAGGGTAGAATAACGAATATTCAATCAATTGCCGTATCTCGTGCCATTTGTGTTACCTTGGCCCGTTTCGGGTCTATTTGATGGTTTTCTAGTGTTTTTATGTTAGCACAGGTTTTTGCCGTCAAATAAAGTAGCCAAGGACGTGTCTAAGGCATTGGAACCTCGAGGAATCGCACCGGAATCGATCCAAGGAGTCAATTAAACCGAACCAAATCCTGCTCCCGTTTACAAAGGAATTTTCGCAAAATCCTTCAGTATTTTCTGCGAAAATCACTGAACAAATCGGAAGTGCATTCAAGAAGATATTTTCGGCGAAAACACAGAAGAAACAGCCGGCGGTCATCCTCTTTTTCTAACGAATTTTCACCAAAAATCCTTCAGTATTTTCTGCGAAAATATTAGTTAAAATCCTGCGGTATTAGGGTTAAGTATAAATACTTAACCGGCGGCCCAAAAGAAAAATTGGAGATACCACATAATACCAAATACAAAAACTTAAGAATTCTCTCAAGTTCTGGAGCAGAGAGTTTAGAGTTCGAAGAGCCGAAAAGAGATCGTGACGCCATCCCTTCCATCTCGAAGACTCGGAGCTAGGATTGCAGTTTACCGAAGATCGAAGTCTGCCAGAGTCGTCTTAATTAGGTTTTTCAGATTCTTTTATGTTCTTCCTCTAGATGATGAACTCTTTCTTTATCTTTGATTCTTTTATGATGAACATGAGTAGCTAAACTCTTAGAGCTTAGACTAGATGAACCCTAAGTGACCCAGGGCTTTAAAGCGGTCACGGATCGCCGGTGATTAGATTCGAAATTCAATCAGTTTCTCTTTCATGTTTGATTTGTTCTTCATTGTTCATGTTTCTTGTCTGGATTGATCACCTAGATTAGATTCTTGTTAACCTAAGGATAGAAGCGAACGTTCGCCTTACTTTAAAACATCAAATTGAACAATTAACCTTATAATTGGAGCGTGCCTTTCGTAGGAACCGGTTAGGGTTAATCCACTGCAAGAGTAACTCATAAATCGTTAAAGCGGTCACGTACCCGGGCGACTAATTAATCTTGGTAGCTAGAACGGATAGAGCAAACGTTCGCCAGTTTTAAACCTAAGGGTCAGGAGTTCTGGTGGTGTCTTAGAATTGATTGAATGAGAATCGAAATCCACTGATCTGTTGATTGCCAATGCTCTGGGGAACGAAGGGGGATTCAAAGTCTAAGTTCGTCTGTCATCTATGTTTTCAACCCTAATTTCCAATCTGTTTTTAGTTTCAATTTTTAATTTCTCTGCATTTCTTAGAATTAGAAGTCGTGGAACTCACACCACGCACGAAGTGTTTGCATCCGAGTAATTTGACAGCTTATTTGAGTAGTCGATCATAGAAGGCCCGTGGAATACGATCTACCCTAGCTTTTGTTAGCTTTGTTAGTTATTTGATTGAGTCGTCAACGACCGGTTCATCAATGCCTCCAGCCACCTCTCATTTTTTCCTAACTAAAGTCCTGTCTCCCCAGCTAGGATCGAGGAGCATGACTTCGAGAACACAACATTCACCGATGTCTTCGAGACCACCTCTCATTTTTCTATAATGAATCTCATTTTTATCATTATCAATTATCATCATCATCTATCTTTGTACAACATCCTTCAGTAGTTCTCATGGGTTTGGTTTCAATTAGTTCATCATCACATCATTATTGTGTTGATTATATGAGAATATTATGCAGCAGTATACATCGGATTTTAATTTTGGATTTGGATGATCCAATTTTTTTTTAATTTTAATTTGAAGTTAGTCGCAGGCGCCTGCGACTAAGAAAAAGCCTGCGACTAACTTAGTCGCAGACGCGCCTGCAACTAAGCTTGGGCTTTGTCGCAGCGACTTTAGTCGCAGGAGGCCCGATCTTAGTCGCAGGCCGCGCCTGCTCCTAAATACAACCTTAGTCGCAGGCCTGCCTGCGACTATATTCTTGCTCTATTGTAGTGACATGTCCTACTCGAGCCTAGACATCCTTGTAGACAGGTCCTCGAAGGGACTGCCCCAACCAAAGGACCATGGTGATGAGAGAAGGAGAGATCGAGACGGATGATGAGAAGTATGAGAAAATGGAGAAAGAAGGAGAGGCTGATTCGGAGGAGGGAGAAGAAGTGAAGCCAGAAGGTCTAGAGAAGTTCTCTAGCATGTTGTTACGATCCCTAGCCCCGGAGCCAAGAAAGCTGCCCAGCTCCGGAGTCGGCGCCCTGCACAGCCCCGGAGCTGGCGCCCTGCCCAACCCCGAAGCAGGCCCCCTGCCCAGCCCTAGAGCAGGTCCCCTGCCCAACCCTGGAGCAGGCCCCCTGCCTAGCCCCGAAGCTTGGACCAGTCCCGGACCACACTAGAACGCCGGGATACAAGCCGGTATCCAATGGGCGGCTGTTTCCCACAGGATTTTGAGGGCTGCCCGATCGAGAGGGCATAATACATGGAGCTGAGTGAAGGAGAAGGTGCCCAGCCCATGGGAGAGGAAAGAACTGACTTGGGGATTGAGGAAACATTCTCACACATGTCCTCCTCGAGCCTAGACATCCTTGTAGACAGCCCCTCCGAGGGGGAAAACATGGACACCGGGGATCAGAGATCAGAAGCACCAGAGCCATGGTCTTTCACCGAGTCTAGTGACTCCTGAATTCTAGGACACTTGGCTGAGTCTCCCCCAGACATGGTAACACAGGTAACCGAGATTTGGAAAGGCTTGTTGGGTCACAACGAGAGCCCAAGATGGATTCCAGGACGAATCCAAGGCAAGAAGAAGGGGATGATGTGATCCTTCATAGCTGCCCAAGTGCCAACCGGTATTCTTACACCCCACCAGGGTCACCTACCAAGGGCAAAACCCTAGGGCCAAAGAAAGCTCATGACCGTGCTCTCCAACGATTCATAGGGCCTAGGTATGTGACTGAATTTCAGGCACAGTCCACCCCCAGCAGCTAGGAAGGAGGCCACATTGGATCCATATTGGCAAGGCCATCCTCCTGCAACCATAACTAACAATAGTAGAAATGCAATTTCACAAGATCACCCAAACCCATCCTTCCTAACACTCACTACTAATTATGATCTGTTAATCATCCATATTAATTGTTGACCGCAATCCCAACAACATAGCATTACATCAATGATCAAACAATCACAGAAGAGTTATCACATTTTACTCTATTCAATTTTCATGCAATCCCTAATTTCATTTAGGTCAGATTACAACTCCTCACATCACCCACCACTACCTATCGTACGCTAAATCCTCACCTGACAAGAAGACGAGGCTCTAAACAACTACTAGAAACTCGAACGAACCAGCTCCCCTTCTCCAAAAATGTAGCTCTTCCTTTCCCTACTTCGAGCGCCTCACTCCACAAATTCAGAAACCAAGAAGTGCTATCTCTTCCTCTCGTCGCTAGATATGCAAAGAATAAAAAGGATCCTTGTTCGGACACCCGTAGCTCCCGGAATCAAGGTTTTAAGTTGGAAAAACTTGGTTCATCAAAAGGGTTTTCGAAGAGAGAGGGGGGAAGTTGCAGAAATTTGTCAAAACCTGTCTTTTTATATTTAGATCAATACACACGGCATGTTACAGACACACAGTCCCACCAATATCATTTGAAAATACAAAATGTTGTTATACCTAAAAAGGGTAGGTTGTTCAGAATCTGTAGACAAAATTTTGAAATGATCTGGTTGATTCACTTGAGTAATTAAACGTTTTATAATTAGTAAACTCAATTTATTGTCATAACCTAAATTTTCCGAAAAAATGGATCCATATTCATTTAAACCACGAGCATAAGTAACTATATAAATATACTCCCGAAAGATAAGTGGGTATAAGAAGCTTTTTTTAAATGATCCATCTATTTCAAAATATTTTTTATATTTTTCCTTTTGCATTTTAAAGCATTTTAAAATTTAAAATTGGATTTAATTGAAGCAAAGATAAGGGATTTCTTAGGTTATTAACTAAATACATAATGCGATATAGTAAAAACAAAGTCTAATAAACCCCTCAATAGCAATAAAGGGATAAACTAATCAACACAGATTCTCTATTCTCCCCTTTTTCCATCTAATTTGTTTATGCTCATTAAACGATAAAAAGATCGTTAGAAATCTTTTACTTTTTCAAACTAATCGCTCTTTTGATGTTGGAAAAATTCTTTTTATCAATATACTCTTTCTTCTACACATTCATCTACGACTGATAGTCATAGTCGAGACTAGCTAATAGTTAGGACTCAGTAAAAAAAATGTAAAATCCGCTCATGGAAAAGACTTTCCTGCATCAGGCACTAATACCTTTTTAACGTAAATTTAGATAGGATAATCCTTTCAATTTCAA